>OZ010596.1:28550982-28723482 GCA_963932145.1 Acanthosepion lycidas
AACGTTAGCTTCTGTGGCACTTGGCTACAATGGAAAGGAGATGTGCATACCTTGATGTGACTAGCAAAAAACAGAGAAACTAGACTATGTTTGCACGTACCCACGTGCAAATGGAATTATTTTAAGAGCTACCTGATGCAATTAAATTTCCAACATATGAAAAGGTGGAAAGAACAGGAAAAAATCCTTGGCGACTTTTAAACAGGGTGGGAATTATTTGTCTATATTTCTAAGATGATGTAACTATTTACATTGTGTAGTGCAAATAGGTTGGGTATTGCATTTAATTAATGGCGACAACCATGTACGTGGTTGGCCCCGTTCCAGTCACCCCGTTCTCTAAGCTGTCAGCCTACGAATGAAGAGCGCCCCTGAAAGACGTCGATTGTTCGCCTCTATTTGCTGTAGTTTCCCTGGAAATAAGTAGGCGTTATTTTTGGAGCATTCATCGTATCTTTTATATACTGTCTTCTTTGTGATATTCTGCCATTTTATAGATCCTTTTTTCATCTATACTCATGTTTATTTGTTCAAGTCGACCTATTCTCAAATTTGGGACGAAAGTCGAAATATGCAAGCAGCGGTAGTTTTATAAAACAATGAATTCGAAGAGTATATTTTTTAAATGTCGCATTTGAATATCTTGTAGACGGTTACGCCAGATATTTTTGAGTAAATATTCACATGACTATTTGACAAGGCTATCGTAAGAGGAAAGTATAAATTTCTTTCGTGCGCCATGACACTTCAAGACGTACAGGATCAGGACACTTCACAACATTCAATCCTTTGTATTAGGTTGGTGCAAAAATAATGACGTAATAATGTCGTTTTTTGACGTATTTTTAACGTCAAAAAACGACATTATTACGTCATTATTTTTGCACCAACCTAGTAGCTTTTAACAATATTAGTGATTTCTACCATCCATGTTCTTCCATACATTTGCACAAGCTTGCTAAGTAGGTTGCTAGGTTTTTCTCTGTCTCTTTTGCCTACAGATTGTCCTGTGACTATCAAATTCTCCAAGTCTTCTTTCATCAATATTTGTCGCAAAGGTTTCAACAGCTTCTTTCTGGTACTAGGTGTTCCATTTGGTTTTAACTTTCTCATGGCTCACATGCATCTGTATCGTATTCTCATTATTCTTTAGAACTTATCTGAAGTTCAGTCTTTGTGAGGAACTTGTCCAATATTCACTACCATATAGTTTGATAGATATGATAGCAATTCAATGAGATTTTATTTGTTTTTAACGAAATTTTCCTGTTTCATAATACTATGTTCAGCTTCTGGAAGGCATATTTCTCTATTTTAATCCAGCTTCGGATTTCGGTGTCTCTCTTTCCTTCATCTGTATAAAAACATTTTCCGTTTTCCTTTAGAAACTTGTCTAGAAGTCCCTGCAGTTTATTTTATGTAGCTGCACATCGTGTAATCTGCACATCGTATGTCGTCAATAGTGCGCCCACCAATACTAAATCATAAAAATAAAATGTTTAGAATTTCCTAAACTCACGAAGATTTTCACGAAGAATGCGTTTAATGGTGTTCTCTGGGTTTCATTCATTCATCAGTTGTCTTGCAGTCATTTTTGGTTGGTTTTATTTACCTTTTTTTTTTTTTTTGTTGTTGCTCAAATCAATTTACGGACTCCACTTTGTTGCTGCTTTTGAAGACAACCAGATCTTGATACATTTCCAATCTGTTGTATCTTCTAAATAACTTGAGAAACTTTACATCTTTCAGATACGAAGTTTCATAGCTATTTTCTCTCTTGCTCATATTCACGGACATTTCCAAGATCTTCATTCTGGATGCTTTTGTGGTTTTTTTACGATGATTTCAATTGATTCAAGTGCTTAAATTACCTGTTAACACAACTATTATGCAGTTATTAGGTTGGTGCAAAAATAATGTCGTTTTCTCACATATGTGAGAAAACGACATTATTTTTGCACCAACCTAATATAAATAACAATTATAACGCTAAAATGCAAATTTCACCAAGTTATTCCCTTTGCTTCTAACTTATGTAAAGTGGCTTACGATTTATACACAGACATTTTGGTCGGTTAGCGAATATTTTTCCAGGAAGTTTTAAAAACCGCCAACAGACTATAAAGCTTAGCTATATAAATAGAATTCGCAGAGACAACGTATCATCTGTGGAAGAAAACGTTACAAAGTATTCGTCTACAAGTATTAGGTTGGAGCAAAAATAATGACGTAATAATGTCGTTTTTTGACGTTAAAAAATACGTCAAAAAACGACATTATTACGTCATTATTTTTGCACCAACCTAATAGAAACTTTATTAAAAATTAATAATCGTTTGACTTTTACTTTTGAACGATATTCTACATTCTTATAGCATGAATTAATGTCTCCTCTTAGATTGTTTGACATCCTAAGCTGCTATTGCTTGGCGGGTGGGGGGCTAGATGGATTTATGCCTTTTCCAAGGCATTTGCGTGAAAGTGAATTGGCTGTAATTCGAGCATTTCAACGAGCATATCCTGTTTTCGAATGAATTCTTTTTCCCTATTAAAAATATTTTATTTAATTCAGGGACCAAAATATATATTTCTTTATGACAGAATATTAATGAATGTTTTGTCAACCGTCTCCAAACAGTAATTGCTTTCCCTGATTTTATCAACATATACAAACCGTCAATAAACAACTACATCCGCTGTCCTTGGTCTTCTTACACCCGCAATTGATTAAAGAAAGTTTTCGGGATATATCTTGGAAACCGCTTCCCTGTGTAGACATTTTTTTAGTATTTACTCAGTCACCCACGAGGTCAGGTTATGACACAAAGTCGGTTTAATGTGGGGAGCCCGAGCGCATACACCCGGGCTAGGAACAAAAATTGACCTAGCCCCGTGCAACCGTCGGTTGCGCTGGCCTCGGTGTGAGAACCGACCCCACTCTCTGATGCAATGACAGGGCGCAGCCTCGGGCAGCTGTTCTGGGCTGGGCACCTCTTCAGTATAATTTTTCCTCAGTTGCAACTCCGTCAAAGGACAGAGTCGCTTCTGAGAGATGATAAATAAACGTGTTACAAACTATTCAAGAGAGTAATTTCCAAGTGTAGACAGTTAGGCAAAGTTTAGCATACGTACCCGTAAAAACATGGCGTATCAAAGGCACAGTTTTAATAAAACCCAAGCATATGAAACTGGATTGATTTTCTTTATTCTCGAAAAATGTCGACAAAAATATTATAGCCTATTTATTTATTTTCAATAATATTTTTATATTTATAAAATTACAAAAATCTGTGAACCAACTGTAATGTAATATTTCAAGTTCCATCTTCTGTCTACCTGAATCGTGTTCTTTTAATGTCCTTTCTCCTCACTAAAGCCTTTTTATTATCTTTCACTCGCAATAACCAATCGCGTCTTAGTGGCATTATTGCCTTGCTTCAGTGGAAATGATTAAAAAAATAGTCTTGATTTGCAATATAATTGAAGATGATGACTCGATAATTGCTTGATCTTTTTCCTTTATTTCGGCTCATCAACACTTTGACCACTCAATAAAACCATCTACCAGCCTGGGTTACTCGAAGTGATGCACAATAACTAAAATTCTTAAGCCAAATAAGTAGGAGACGGTGTGTTTTTCTTTTCTTTCTTTTTCTGCTGTTTCTTTAATTTGCTCACCGTTTCCCGTGTCTCGCATGAAAATTTATTTCCCCTGATATTAAATTTTTTCTCCTAACTGCTATGTAATACCAATTCTCCTAAATGAAAGTGAACGCTGGACAATTTCCTCACAGATGAAGAGGAGTCTTGAGGCAACAGAGAGGAAATAAACATAAATACTTATTTTGTTTTTTGTTATAATTCCATTCACCACTTTGACTGCGGAAGACGGGTATTTCCGTCATCGCAATTAATAAACTAAAATTCCTTCTATATTTGGCAGGAAAATATTCCATCTTTGGCGAGCTGACTTAAAATAGCTACAAGTCTTAGAGGTGTCAATATCGTGTGATTATTTCTTATGTAACGCGTGATAATATTAAATAAAGGAATACTCACAGCTACAATAACACAGCAAATTCTGCCCATAGAGAGCACCAAAATGTAACCACTATCCAGTTGAATTTTAATAGTAACTGTATTTGAACCTGGTATTCGGCGGCGAAGTCGCGTTGCTTAATGATCTTGTCGCTATTCCGTAATTCCTGTTATACGTATTTTCTCGTAACACGAATTCCAGCGGTAGAACAAAAAAGTGATTAAATATTGTAATCTTTCCGGAAAAAAAAGTTTTCATTTGGCAACTGACGAAAAACAGAATAACAAAAGAAAATAACGAATAATTCTTCAAACAAATATTAACATCACTTCCCAGAATCTGACCACTAATTTTGACTCCACATGTATATATCGATAGCTAGGTACTCGTCTTCAAGTTAGTCCGTCTACTTGGGGAACTAGTAAATTTCTGTTACTAGTTATTTTTGTTTTATCTTGAAACTATGCTGAACAGTCCGTAGTTAATTTCAAAGCCTCGATCACGATGACTTGTAGTCCCGTGCTATAACAACCACCGAAAGCTTTCAATCATAATGGTCTTATGGTTTTCTAGACACTCCACTCTTTCGCTCACAATGCTTTTTGTTATGGTTTTGGAGGCACTCTCCGCTTTTGATTGCAATGCTTCGTGCTATGGATTTGCAGGCATTCCGCGCTTTCGATCACAATAGTTCATGCTAGATTTTTTTCAGCCCTTCCCGATTTCAATGACAATGCATTATGCTATCGTTTTGCAAGCCCTCTCCTCGCTCACATTGCTTCGAGCTATGGTCTGTCTATCTGTCTGTCATTCTCTGGCTTAGATCACAATGCTTTATGCTATGGTTTTACACGCGCTTCCAGTTTTCGACCACTAACGCTTCGTGCTAGTGTTTTCAGGCAGTCTCTGCTTTCGACCCCAATGCTTCCTGATATGGTTTTGGAAGCACTTCGCAATGTTGCATTGCGGGGTCGAGAGGGAGGAGGCTTTTAGCGTTCCAACAATGAGACCCAGGCCCGAATCGCACTCTGGTTGATTTGCCAAGAGAGCAATTTCAAATTACGATAACTTACCGTTTGGGCGGCAGGAGGAATGTCAAGCTACATTCCGCTTTTTTTGCGCCCCATGCAACCCAACTTCATCTCTTGCCGCCAAGTAGGAAGGAAAATTCCGGACACGACACGGAAGCGCGAAAGACTCGTTGGGCTCCCCTGCCGACTTCGACGCGACACTTCCTCCAGCCCAGTGCCCTCCTACACGCTCTTCCACCACGAGCCTCTGGTGTTCGTCAGTGAGTCACCGATGGGAAGTGGACTGAAAACTTATATAGACACGTCATGTAAATTTTGTTATAAAGAAAATTATTTAAATACGTTAACAATCACTACAGTGATGTTACAAGAAACGACATCAAAAGTTTTAACACATTTGCTGCTGCATTGTAATATTACTGTTGCCTAGCTGTGCTGGCCTGTTTTGGGAAAAATAGGAAATTCAACATGTATAATGCCTGGAGGCCACTCGAAGTAGAGGATTACGCTAGGAGGCAAATTGTTCCGATGTGAGGCAAAGATAACGGTTAACCCTAGCCCTGAACAGGTTAAGATTGTAATGGTCTGGGAAACATAATCTTGGGAGCTGCTTCTACAGAGCAGTGGTTCACTGGAACAAGGTTTTGAGTGGAACTTCTCACTGTTTGAATACGGATGGAATGTAGATGGTTTGCTCCTATGTAAGTGGCGTGGCATGTTCTTGCCGTGAAGGTTAGAACTGGCGGGATAATGGAATGTAGTTTGCCCGAGCACTTTTCATGGAAGCAGCGATAGAGCAGCGATTGGCCTACTACGGCCCGCCTGTGGGGAACAGGTTTGAAGAGTGTAGAATAATTCGTCACCCACGAGAGATCGGAGGCGTTTTTGGACTCTGTCAAGATTGGAGAGTGATGTCTGGGCAGTTCCCACTCAATATGACAACAGCACTCCATATTTGACCTGATTTGACTCTTGTAGAGGATAGAACGAGTCAGTTGCTTACGTGAGCGGTACAGGGAGCCGAACATTTTACCTGCATCCTTAGCAATGGATTGTATGTACAAGTTCAATTTGAGATCGGGTGCGTGTTTAAGGCCCAATAGTTTTTCAAGTCACGGCGCCTCCCCAAGAGGACATCTGTTAAGGGGTCCACCCTTTTTATACAAGTGGACTCGCTCAGTGTGTAGTTGTACTGCTGCCGGTGAATACCCGGGTGTCGAGAAGTCAGACAGTGAGTGACAGTGATACAGTGTGAGAGTGTGAGGTAACCGCTTTGTAGGAGTCACAGTTGCGAGCACGTAGACTCAGAAGGAAGTCATACTTCGATACTGAATTTCCCAGACTGTATATATATTATTATTGCTACTAACCGCATTTCTGGATCTACTAACCGTATTACCAATTGTATTATTACGTCAATACATTTATTTGCTATATTTCATTCCTGCGTTTGTCATTCATTTGAGACAGGATTTCATCCCGGAATCCACAACAACATCCGTTCATCGTGAGTGGTAGTAATTCGGGGTCCAATAGGGGAGAATGAAATGCACTGGAAACAAATGACTATAAAAACGCTGACAGCGATTTTTCATGGGCGCCGCCATTTTGGTTTCGACTCGATACTTTGCAGCTAAGCTAAACGACACTCAACACACAATATAATAAAAATACGCCACAAAACAGATTATAATGTACACTACTCTATGTCTACGCTGGTTTGGAAATATTAGTAAACACAATTTAGATAATACCAAATAATAAGGAGCAATAATTTATGGTATCTTGAAAAAGTATATCTATATCGCCAGCAGTCAATGTAAATTTCGTATAAATATATGAGCAAACCAGCAACAGCGGAACTATTAGAATACACAGAGTATACATTCCAAAATTTTTATTGTACATTTTAGTATGTGAAGATATATTGAACAGTCGTGCATCATTTTCAAATTTTCCGTTTAAATTTTTTCTCCTAACTGCTATGTAATACCAATTCTCCTAAATGGAAGTGAACGCTGGACAATTTCCTCACAGATGAAGAGGAGTCTAGAGGCAACAGAAACAAATAAGAGTTCTGACTTTTATGTAATATCAATCCTCCTGTTTGACAGTGAATGCTGGACAACTTCCTCACAGATGGAGAAGAGACATGATGCAAAATACGCAAAGAAGGCTTAACTGCTCTATAATATCAACCTTCCTATACGGCAGTGAATGCTGAACAGTCTCCTCACAGGTGAAGAGGAGATTTGAGCCAAAGAAGATGTGATTCTACAAAAGGATGCTGAGAATACTATAGATGGGGCATGTGATCAATGAATGGTTTCAAATAAACTGAAATGAGGACACTTTCGACGTGGGGACAGTATAAGGTACTTGAGATTTTGGGGGGCGCACATTGGGGGAGAGAGGACTTGGAGAAGTTGACGCTCAGAAGACATATCGAAGGCAAGAGGGTGCAAATAGAAACGGCAAATAAGCTACCTAACAGGCAGAAACAAGAGCTACAAGCGAGAAGAAGCTGTGATCACCCACGTCATGAAAGGAGACGTCAGATAGAAGAAAAAGAAGAATAGCCATGCACTTGTCGCAAAATAATTTGTAGACAAAGAGGCCTGTGTAGCAGGTGCAGAGAATGAAAGGCATTTGAGATGTGTATATTAGTCTTCATTTGATGTTTGTCCCCTGCTGACACACCAGATTCCTCAAGCGAAGTAAGAAGCTATCGCGTAACCTTTCTACTTACGTTGACATTCGTAACATTACGTGGATACCGAGCACAATAGAAGACAAGAAGTGTAAGCGGTTTGTTTCTGTTTAATTAGCAAAGATTGACAGAATGGTGATGTTGCTGCAGTATGAATATCTGACTGCCCCCGCCTTTGTTTTTTTTTTGCGTAATCATACGATGGTGCAGTAGTTAACAAACTTGCTTCACCAACCAATTGGCTAGTGTCGAGAGTTCGATTTCCAAAGTTCTGGTTCTGACGATAACAAGTAGTAAGTCCTCTGATTGGCGGTTTTGAGGGGTCTGGAACTACCACTTAATTGCTATTGTTCCCAGGTTCACCCTAACCCGGGGTGGTAGCACCTGTTAGGATCCCAGTTATTGGAAAATAGTGAATCCCCAAATAAAACACTATGGAATTATAAAAATATATTTTAATAGTAAAAATACTATCAATACATTTTTATATAAAAAAAGACAGACAATACAAGACCAGCAATACCTTTTATCTCTAGCTAAAGGCATACAACTGTGTTTAAAACCTATTTAGTTGAAGCTATAAAATTATGTTCAAGTTATTTAGATTTCAGGATTAGATGGCCAGTAGGAGTTGATATTCCGCTAAACAAAATCAACCAACCAAAAATCAATTTCCCATGTGCGTCACCCCATTTTAGACGTGTATCATTACAAAGAAACTCTAAAACAATATGGGCACAAGTGGCACCTAGCATTGTCAAATTATTAAGCAGTAGAGCCAGTTGGATCCTCACGTATTCTTCACTCTACTAACGAAGAATAAGACGAAGTAATTACAAGCAAACAACCATTAAAAGAGGTTTACAACCGTATCTCGTTGAAACACCTGTTCCTCTACGATCACCGATGTTAAAAAAGTTGATTGGTTTGTTCGTTTTGTTTTACGGCATATCAACCTCAATGGGTTATTTAATACCGACAAGATTTTTATTGCTGGTAATATTTTTATCTATCTATCTATCTATCTATCTATCTATCTATCTATCTATCTATCTATATATATATATATATATATATATATATATATATATATATATATTGGTTTGGTTTGTTTTGTTTTACGGCATATCAACCTCAATGGATTATTTAATGCCGACAAGATTTTTATTGCTGGTA
The DNA here is from genome assembly GCA_963932145.1 of Acanthosepion lycidas. Taxonomy (NCBI): domain Eukaryota; kingdom Metazoa; phylum Mollusca; class Cephalopoda; order Sepiida; family Sepiidae; genus Acanthosepion; species Acanthosepion lycidas. The sequence goes on from OZ010596.1 coordinate 28,559,939, forward strand.
ATATTTTTATCTATCTATCTATCTATCTATCTATCTATCTATCTATCTATCTATCTATCTATCTATCTATCTCAGTATATATTGGTTTGGTTTGGTTTGTTTTACGGCATATCAACCTCAATGGATTATTTAATGCCGACAAGATTTTATTGCTGGTAACATTTTTCTATCAAAAATATATTGCTGGCATTTTTTTTAAATGTATAGCTGGTATTTTTTTTTAAAATGTATTGCTGGTAATAATGTATTGCTCGTAATAATGTATTGCTGGTAAAAATCTATCGTTGGTCATAATTTTCTTCAAAAATTTATTGCTGGAAAAAGAATAATTTTTTACAAAGTATATCTGGTATTAAAACCTATTTTTACACTTCCATAGTGTTTTGACACTAGTTTGGGGGATTAACTATTTACCCATAGCTAGGACCTTAACAGGTGCTACCACTCGGGTCAGGGTGGACCTGGGAACACCAGCAATTAAGTGGTGGTTCCACGCTCCTCAAGACCTCCTGGTCTTGCATTTGGACGTAGTTTATCATCTTGCCCAGGACGCAGATGTAGTTTATCCTCCTACCCAGGACGGGCAAAGTTGAGGCTTGCAAGTACCTCGGTGGGTAACCATTTGAAAATACCACGTGCTGGAAACATGTATGTGCGGGTGATGTAATAGATAATATTTAATCGGAGAGCCGAGTTCCAATTCCAGTCGATTTCGTTATAATCACTAACGCAGAAATGGGAAAAGTATGGAAGTAAATCTTCTCCCCGAGCTATGGGTTAATTAGTAAGTATTGTATCATTAAACCATTATTATTTCCCCAAAATATCTTACTATCTAAAAATATTTTTTGCCTTTAAATAACCTGCAAAGTTTGGATAAATCGAAGAAAACTTGAATCGAAACTATTAAAAGAACATCGTTAAATTACTAGTAAACAAGCATAAAAAGCTAAATCTTGGTCTTCAAGGGATAAGACTGGGAGCGGACCTTTGAAGCTGGCGACCCCAATTTCCAAATGTGTAACAGGGTGCTGATTCACGTGATGCAAACAAATGTGAGAAGTACTTGTACCTTATTTACAATATTTACATAATTCTGACGGCGGTCCTCATTTTTTTTGCCATATTCACGACGTTTCGGCCTATGTACCCCCTGGTCTTCTTCAGGTGATTGGAATTTCGAACTGAACCCTTTATTTCGTCTATTAGGATAGAGTGTTCCATGTTGCTCTGTCTCATCCGGATATCTCAGTATCAGTTATGTTCTTTTAACTCAAATTTCCAAGTATTTTTCCACCTCTGCTGTGACCAGGTATTGAACTCACAACTCTTTGGCTCAAGTCACTGGATTGCTTCAACCAACGCTTTTATTCACTGGGTCATATCACATGAAGAAGAAGGCTGGAGCGTACAACGGCCGAAACGTCGTGAATATGGCAACAAAGATGAGGACAACAGTACGAACAATGTAAATAGTGTAAATAATTACAAGACATCATCTCAGAAATATAGACAAATACTTGTATCTTTTCCCAATTAAATGTAGAAAGGAAGCAGTTTCTGAGACATATATCACGAGCAATTTCTTTCGTCCATTAACTGCTACAGTAAGATGACCAAGCATAGTAAATTGAAGACGATTCGTCCGTGTTGATGAAAGCAATAACTACACTGGAGCGGCTGGCGAGGCATTTCACTAATATGCTATCATATAAAAATAGTCTAAAAGAAATGGCAATGTATGTTGATTACCGGGCAAAAACAGCGTGGACACCCCCCCCCCCCAAAAAAAAACAATGACACATAAACTTTAAATATACATAAAGTGTTTGTATTAAAAATTAAAAAAGAAGAAGAAAATAAATATAAAGGGATCAGGTTGAAATCATAGACAAAGGACATTATTGGAAAATTCGTAAACTTAAGGAATCAACACATATGCTAGCCCACAAAAATCTCTTGAGCCGACCAAGCATAGAAATGAATACAATATCGGAACCAGTAATAAGGAGTGCCAGAGAAAAGCACTAATAACAATGAAAATTGCAATGTGAGCTCTGGTAAAAAACATAAAATGATAACAGCAAAAATTGCAATATGAGCACCTGGTAAAAAAAGACATTAGGTTTATAATACCCAGAAATTCATGCACAGTGGATAAAGGCTTTAGTTGGACCCAGTGACAGGACCCAAAAAGTGTGAGTTCAATACCTGGTTAAGGCGGTGGAGAACTTTGAGAGGGGAATTAACAGGAGATAACTAACATCCATTAGACATAGCACGTGGAACTAGAACAGTCTACCCCAGCGAGCGAAATAAAGGATTCATTTGGACATTCCAACCACCTGAAGAAGGCCGGAGCGTACAAAGGCCGAAACGTTGGGCTAAATATAGCAACAAAGATGAGGATGATAGTATGAACAATGTAAATAGTGAAGATAAAAATATTTAGCAAAAAATATACTGATGTAATCAGTGAAATCAAGAATTGAACTTTAAAGACTTTAAAAGTTTCAGTAGCTAAAATGATTATAACAGAGCAACGTAAAACGAAAAGACAGGGGTGGTTAAACCATATTTTAGGCTTAAAGATTCCTGATTTTATATTTATATATCTGATCTTCTCATAAAACGATATTATGTATGCAGTCGCCCACTACTATGCCCCAACGATGCCTTAAACTGGGTATTGTACACCCCCTACACATGTACACATAAAATTTATCTGGCTGGTCGAGTATTGGTGGGGTGGTCTTGCTTCGTTACGAGGTAGCGTCACCTGTTGATGATTTCGTAGCACGCGCCGAAGTAGTCTGCGAAGGTCGGTTTCGCTTAAACTTGGCAGATGCACGTACTGGCTTCTCTCGGCGGCGGTTACGGCTGCTAATGCTGGTGCCTGAATAAAGAGGTAACCAAAAAGACAAACGCATGCAAAAAGGAATGAAGACCTATTTATTTCGGGCCTGTGGAATAAATTATCTTTATTAACCTTGCGAAAACTTGATATAAAGGTTATCCTATTTTATTAACATACGTGTCGCCCATTATCCTTGTCCCAAAATGCTTCGATTGATCACTTGAGAAAAAAAGAAAGATTGTGGGAAAAGAGAGAGGAAGATACAGATGCTGTTTCTTGATTGGTTGATTTTGTCGTCGTCCCTTTTTGGCTTCATTTCTTTTCGCAAATGTAATACGATCTAGGAATTTGAAACATCAACATCAAAAGTGGGAAGTGTTTTAATACAGGATAGGAAATGCGGTACCAAAACCCAAACGTACTTTGCTATCGCAAAAGATGCAATCTTAACGCTGAGTAAAGTGCTAAGAAACAAGAAAATTTCGTTATAAACAGTGAGAATAGTATTGAACTGCCGTGCAATATCAATATTCTTTTATGTTAGTGAATGCTGAACAATCGCATATGAAGAGAAAACTGAACGCAAGATAAATGTGGTTCTACAGAAGGATGCTGAGAATACCATGGACGGAGCGAGTAAGAAACGAAAAAGTCTTAACGAAAGTGGAAATAAAGCAATCATCCTCAGAATCAAGGACAGCTGAAATTTCTTGGACACATAGAGAGGAAAAAGGAATTGAAGAATTTGCAGCTCACAGGATATATCGAAAACAAAAAGGTTCCGAGGAAAGTAGAGATTCTACCCATTTGAAGAGCATTTTTGCGTGGATGGCGGAACTGGGGTTAGAAAGCTTGTCAAAGGGGCAAAAGTTACTAAGACCTATAAGGGATAGACGGTTATAGATCTCAAGTGTCCTTAATGGCCACAGCATGCAGAATGTCAGTAGATAGGTTACTTTCTTTGTATTTGTTGTAAGTTGGTTCTATATCCACTATTTTATAATCCTTATAATACGCACATAAATTAGAACGCTTTTACCTGCAAAAGCTTCATTCAATCTTGGACATCAAATTGAATTACTATGTGACCAACATCGAAGTAATGGAAAGAGCCATAAGTCAAGGCATCGAATAGCTGACCGTCTTTGATGGTCAGGACACGTAGCAAGAATGGAAGAGTCAAGGTTTCCACGTCAAATTTTATTCAGTGATCTCACTTCAGGAAAAAGACTATGGGTTTGCCCACTTCGAATATACAAGGACCAACTTAAAACAACACTAACAGTATCTGGACTTGAGCCTAAATCATTTGAAGCACAAACACAAGATCTTGCCACCTGCTAATATTCCATCATCATCGGAACCAAAAATTTCGAAGACACCACAATAGAAAGGGAAGAAGCCAGACGACGAAAGAGAAAGTCTCAACAAAATCAACCACGTCCTCCTCTAACATTTTCAAGCAGTTAATGCCATCAGCTCTTCCATGCAAGAATTGGTCTACTTAGTCATCAACGCTAAAAAAGGAGGCGATTAGAAAATAAGAAATTAAATTTTGGGACACGAGATTAAAGCCGACAACGATACAAGATACTATGATAAACTTTAATTTATATAATAAATGACATATAATGAAATAAAATAATTAAAACAATATACTGTAATAATATTTTGATTCGTTCTTACCGTAGATCTTGGCAAAATTACGGATCTCCTTTCATTCAATCGAGTACTCTAAAGGGAAGCAGTAGCTAGCGGTTAGCTGTTAGTATATCTGATTTACCAGAAGTACAGTTCTTGGGCTTTCGATGGACACAAACGGGAAACCCGATGGCTAAGCCTTATAATAGCGCACCAACCGCAAAGGGGAAAGCTTTCACATATATACGAGATTATGATCGGCGTTCGAAGAAAGCACCCAAAGCATAACACTCTTTCTTCGAGACTGAAGTTCAGAAATGAATCTATATCAATAAAGCGCGGTGTATGTGTGTCCGTCCGTTTTTTGATCACGGCAAATCATAAACGAAGTAACAGGAAGTTACACATGATTAAAAATTAAATAACTGATTTAAAGTTAAATTCAAATATCGAACAATGTGGAAGGTTTAAAAAAAAACAATTCATTATTAAAGGTTTACCTTTAGTTTTGTTTAGTGTCCTCAAGGACACATGGCACAGTGGATAAAGGCGTTGGTTAGATCCAGTGACCGGACCCAAAAAGTGTGAGTTCAATACCCGGTTAAGGCAGTGGAGAACTTTCAGAGGGAAAATTAGCAGGAGATAACTGATAACTGACATCCATCAAACGTGGAACTAGAACAGTCTACCCCAGTGAGCGAAATAAAGGGTTCAGTTCGAAATTCCAACCACCTGAAGAAAGCCGGAGCATACAACGCCTGAAACGTTGTGATAAATATGGCGACAAAGATGAGGACAATAATCCGAATAATGTAAATAATGTACATAATACCTCATCTCAGAAATATAGACAGACTCTTTAGTTTCGCTTTTCGTCTCAACTACAATTGACATCGTCTAATTAAACCGTAATTGATTCTTAAGCGGGAAACGATACGTTGCTCATCTGCTTCTTTTTCTATCACGTTTACTGTGACATATTCAAAATATTACATAGTTCGGATTTCCTATTGTCTTTTAAGAGTGACGTTATGTGAAGTGACCATAAAGAATGGTGATTTTAAAAGAAAATAAAAATTGCTCGCAAAATAAATGTAAACAAACTACGGAGAGAGGTTGCATATACGAAGAAAGATTATGCCGAATTAAGGTGTCGAATGAAAATAAAATAATTTTATTATTTCTAAATTCTCATAACTTTGATGTACATATGACACTGAAGGTAAAAGGCCGAAGGCCCAAGAGCCCTTCGGAGTAGCTAGCCTAAAGTCCGTCCGAAATGCAACTTCTATGCTAATAAAGAATAATTTTATCTAAGAAAGATTACATCTGGTATTCTAGTCAGATTAAGAATAATTGTATCTATGAAAGATTACATCTGGTATTCTATTCTAATAAAGAATAATTTTATCCATGAAAGATTACATCTGGTATTCTATGCTAATAAAGAATAATTTTGCCTAAGAAAGATTACATCTGGTACTCTATTCTAATAAAGAATATTTTTTTCTATGAAAGATTACATCTGGTATTCTATTGTAATAAAGAATAATTTTATCTATGAAAGATTACTGGTATTCTAATTAGATGTGACTAAGTTAATGCTAAAGTTATTTTGGTTACTTGTATCTTGTGATTTATACTGCATCTATGCCGAACGGACTTTAATTACTGTTTCTGGAAGAGATCTCATGATCGACAGTGTGAAAAGAGGTGACTTATCCATAGAGATACGACCCCCATCATCCGAAACCATTGGAACATGCCCGAAAACCATGCCACGGTTTGATTCGAGTCTTGAAATTTAAATTCGATCGATGGAACTCTTCGAAATCTATCGATAGTTGGTGATAGCACAAATTCACAAGTCTTCGTTATCGAGGGTTTGATCGTAAAAAGGACAAAGTGCGGCACCTACCTTGTGTAAATAGACAACAGAAAAAAGATTGAGAGTGATAATAATGACACAAACTTTGCTTGAAGCTACAAAGAATAAGAAGTTGTGGAGAGCAGTGATCATCCACGTCCTGATCAACGTGTTCAGTCTTGCGAAAGGACTAGAAGTAATACTAAGTTTCTCTTTGAATTTCTATGAAGATTTATCAGTATTTACGCTATTTACATTCGAACTGTTGTCCTTATCTTTGTTGTTGTTATCACAATGTTTCGGTCGTTGTACAACCCGGCCTTCGTCAGGTGTATATCAATTCGGGTAACCTACAAGTAATTCTGATCTGAAATCTTTATTTAATCTACGGGGGTAGTTCTCGTTCCAGTGCCCATGTTTAAGGATATCTCGTCTAGTTCTCATTTTTTTTAGTACTGCTCACTTATAGCTCGGTCTGTTTCCAATGAATGCAAGTAAACAATGCCCGGCCTAGGGATTGAACTCACAATTACTATATTAGTACTATGTCACCAAATTGATGAACCAATACTTTAACCCACTAGGCGGGACAACAGTAGAGTGGATAAATTTGATAAAATATCTTTAGGTAATTTATTAAAGAAAATTCAAATCCAAAAGCTTAACTTGCATGAATAAATCTTTATTGATGTCATTCGAATAACATTGTTTCTTCTTCTATGTGCCGTGTCCATCCAGGACGTGGAGGATTATGGTTGTGAACCTCCTGTCCTTTGGGGCCCTTAACAGTAGTTGTCTTTTAACTATCACTCCTAATCCTTGTTCTCCCAATCATTTACACAAGCGCCTTAGGTAGGTTATTAGCTGATTCCCTCTGTATCTCTTGTCTTCAACGCCTCGTTAGTGTTAAATTTTCCAAGCCCTCTGTCCTCATTATGTTCCCTAGAAGTCCCAATTGATTCTTTCCGATTCTAAATATAAAGGTCTTTTTTTTTCTTTTTTTCAAAGAAACGTTTATTCTTTGACAAATTTTCAAAAGAGTTAGATGATTTCCTCTGTATCTCTTGTCTTCAACGCCTCGTTAGTGTTAAATTTTCCAAGCCCTCTTTCCTCATTATGTTCCCTAGAAATCCCAATTGATCCTTTCCGATTCTAAGTATAAGCGTCCTTTTTTTTTTCAAAGAAAAGTTTATTGCTTGACAAATTTTCACCCCCCCCCATGAGTTAGATTAATCGCCAAATCCTAACTAGAGTTAATAGCCGTTTACTTTAATCTCTATCATTGGAGAGCGGAGAGGGGAAGAGGCTGAAAACCATCTTTATTGGAATTAAGACCGGGGAAAAAAGTTACGATTGCACTGACATTTGTTCATAGAGTATGCAGAAATAGTTTCCATAGATATTTACTCCCAAAAGAGTGTTGGATTGCTCTTCCAAGTGAGAAGGTTAGCATTTCACATTTTGAGGATTAAACCTGTTCTCGAACGATGATATTCTGTCACAGGCAGAAAATATACAGATTGTTTCTTTTGTTTGTTCTTTTATTGATTCGTTTCCTACGGCTTATCAGCCCACTGCAGGTTATTTAAAGCCAGAAAATATTTTTATATTGTAAGAATTTTTTATTTCTTTTTGGAGATAATAATGATTCATTGATGCAAGTTTTACTAATTCACCCATAGCTAGGGGAAGAAGAGTTGGATCCAGGGTATTTGCGTGTAAGTATATATAACGACCCCAACTGGAATTGGAACCCGGTTCTCCGATTAACAATTCAATTATCCATTACAGCACCCGCACATCCAAACTTACAGCGCCCAGTATTTCCAAGCGGTCATTCATGTAGGTACTAACCAGGATTGACGTTGACTTCCGTAGCCGTATGAGAACCAATGTTTCAACGTGATATGGCCGTAAGCCGTAGTTTAGTTTAGAGATTAATCTCTATCTATAAAAGTCAGGATGTGTGTGTTTGTTTGTGTGTAACGAATTCACGGCCGCAATTTTCGACGGATTTGCACCAAAATTTACATGCACATGCTCCAAGTTAGCGGGAAGGCCAATACTGACTTTGCATTTCCCAACTCCCATCGACAGTGGAAATAATCGATTTTTTCATGCTTCTACGGAACTTTTCATGTAGTTTGCGGCCATTTTCTACTGGCCAGAGTGAGAGCCTATAGCTGGCTGCCACGAATAGGCAGGAAGATTCTACTGGCCAGCGTGAGAGCCAACAGCTGACTGATACGAATGTTAACTAGCATGCTAACATGCCAAAAAAGATCGATAGCTGCATTCGTCACAGGTGGGAAAATTTAAATCTGCATGGCACTTTACTCCAATTAGCTCATTCGCTTGCTTAAACTCAACGTTGATTCTGATTCCGCAGAACTGGGTTGGGTGTGAAAAAGTATTTGTTGGTAACATTCTTTTTTTCATTCGGTTTTTCCTGTTACGAGTCCTTTTTTAAAGCTGATCGTTTTGTGTTCATTTTGTTTAGTTCTTTTTTCGTAACAGATTTAATGTTTAGTATAGAGCTTAGAAAAAATCCGCAGTGTGAGATAGGCAAGAAGTAATGCATGTAGCAACATCAGCACGGCAAAGGGCACTCCTTTAAAGGCAAGGAAGGGCAAAAATATTCTAAGTCAAGTGATAGCGATTGCTGTATGAGTCGTACGATTTTTGAATCAAGCACGGGCAACGCCGGGTCATGCAGCTAGTCTATTTATATTGTTTATATTTATATATAGATAAATGTTTTTATAAATATTTTATATTTTTATTTTCATCGATTAATATAATTATATAGTTTACTTCGTAGATGAATTTATTGTTTTCAGAAGAAATGTCGATATCCCATTAAAATGTATGGTTTATCAACAAATAACTAAATTAAATATCATTCACGATATATGTTTATCGGAATTTTTACAATGCTTTTAACATTACACTTTCTTTTTATAGGGTCATGTTCCTTCATAAGTAAGGTAACCCGGCTTGGATTGCGGAATCGCAGAGCCGAGTTCGATTTCCTTTTGAATCCATTACATTTACTTACGTGCTAATACTCTTTTTAAATATGGCCTTCCTAATTTTGGGCTATTTTGAACTAGATTTTTCCCTCCTTAGTCTTCTGTTACTACGATACTCTTTCTAAATACGGCCTTCCTAATTCTGGGCTATTTTGAACTAGATTTTTCCCTCCTTCGTCTTCTGTTCCTTCGATACTCTTTCTAAATACGGCCTACATCGATATGCGTCCAGTACTTACGAAAGAAACTATAGACGTTACTATTTTCAGCACAAACAGCCGCCGTTCCCACAGCGCCCGCACCGGATACGGACAGCATACTAATAGGATATGCGATCATCTCGTTTCTCCCATATAGTTTCGGGAAGTTATATTTGAGCGCTAATTTGTGACAAAACTCTCGTCCTTTATTTTAGACGAGCAGTGCAAATGCTTTATATTGTCTCTTCCAATCTATTCATTATTCTACTTTTTTTCCGAGATGCGAGAGGAAGTGTCGGTCTAAAGTAACCATGCGAACGAATCCGCTTGTCTGAAATAGACACCGTTTTCCTGGGGAGGCAGGCACTTGAGCGAGGCCAATCAGATATTCCACTTTAAGCAGGACGAGATGATTTTCAGACGTTTTACAGTTGACATTTCATAATTGCAGTCCTGTGTCCGACTCGAATTATGACGACTATTATTATTATTATTATTATTATTATTATTATTATTTTGACAATCTTTATAGTTATTGATCTTATTACTTGTCTGTAGTATTTATTCTTATTGTGGGGTGCAAGATCTTTCGTGAGACCTTTACACTCTCAAATATTAATATGCCTGTTGTAATTACATTAGACGCCTGTTCACTTAGTGTTTGAATTTCGTTAACAAGCCAAATAGCCGTACTATGTACAAAGAAACGTTTCAATAGACGTTCTCTTTAACTGTAAAATTTCCGTATAAACAACATTTACAGTAAAACATCTATTTTCTAAAGTTCATTTTGCCCTCATTTCAAGATCAATTGAATTTACTGCACTGGACATCTCTACAACAAAGAGTGACATTTTTTAAGGATTTTCTAATGCTATTATTATCATCATTATTATTAAAATTAAGCATACGTATTTGTTAAAATAATTCGATGCAGTTTTAGGTAAATCTACTTAAACAGATTATTGGATCATTCCATTAATAATTTTTCTGCTCCGTTCGCCTAATCCAGTGATTCTTAACCTTTTTAAGCAACGATACACCAAGCAGCAAATAAAAATACCACGGCAGTCTTAGCAATTTTTTAATGGGCAGACATCAGGTTCCCAGACTTCATGAATTCAAGGCTGGCATCCCGCTCTCACCCTTTCACTGTCGAAACTCCTAAATGTAGCCGTCTCTTCTACTCCAATAGCTTCATGTCTCGCACCTCTCGCCTGTGGAACCCCCTTCCCTATTCCAGTTTCCCTGAGAGCTATAATCTCCAACTATTCAAATGTAATGTCAATCGACATCTCCAGTTGCCTTGATCTATCTACTATCCTTCTCCTCATCCTTTCCTCTATCACTCCTATTTGATCTTGCTCCAAATCTTCTGTAACCCCTTGCGTCCTAGTGGCTTCCCGCCTTACTTGGGATGAAACGCTTAAAAAAAAAAAAAATTAAAATTAAATGTTGTGTTTTAAAAAAATACATATACAAATATGAATTTATTTCATTTCAATGTTTCTATTCAACTACTGTTGCAGCTTATTTAGTGTGAAACTTATGACTGGTGTTTTTTCGCGATGTCTTGAATGTTTGGTCAAATGTGTGATAAGCAGGCCCTCGTTTCTTCTTCAGTCGAAGCCTCATTCACATAAATATGAAATAGAAAATTGCAATGAAACTGATAAAGCCTTTTTAACTAATGTGGGATATTCCTTTTGTACTGAACTCCGAAATGTATCAATGGGTACCGTCAGATGTTTGTATTTTGGGCCTTCGATCACTAGAAATATTGGCCAATTATTCCACTTCCCATAACTGAAGTCCAATATTAGAAGAAACATTTATAAAGCGATTTCGAATCTAATTCTACTTTGGCTAGATAATAATTCACGTATACTTAAGAGAATCATGCAGCACGGCTGTTGAGAATCACTGGCCTAATCTGTCGTAATGTGAAATGTCAGACGACATCAGTGCCTACTACGAACGTTGCTGAGCGTAAAATTCTATAGATTTTTTTTTTAATATTCTTTTTAATTATTTACATTATGTCTGCCTCTTTGAAAAGAAGTTACATTTAGAAGCCAAGATTTGACTTAGCCAACGTTTTATTTGACTGTAAACATGCTGATCTCTTTCTGCTAATTTATGACGGAATTTTGAGAAAATAAGTATAAATTATTTGTATATAAACACGATGAATTAAAAAAAACAAAACATCGACAGCAACATTCCTTATATATGACAATTTTTAAAATTTGAATTAAAAAAATAACTTAATGTTATATAGGAATAAAATGTCACTGCCGACACTGGAGATTGAATAAAGATTGCCAGTGAGCAAACACAGGTGATCCCATTATTGAATTAAGTGACCATAGAGGAAACATATATATCTTTATTCCTATTCTATCCCCTATTACTATACAGACCGCTATTCTCTAAACTATTTCTCTTTTAGGATCACTATACGGATTACTATTCGAGCGAGTACTATTAGTGGGAGTGCTATTCGAGGGCGTCTGACACCAGTATTGTTCAACGTCGTAACTATAGTTGTATCTGCGATTACAAAGTCTCTACTACAACGAGTAAGACAGAAGTGAAAACAAGTATTCGTTAGCATTAGTGTACATTGACATCAGTCAGTCAGTTATGTGCCATGCGTGATACACGCTTAGGCGATCATGTATGTTTTGATACATGACTGACGAGACAGATTTTTTCCCGCAGTAGGTTGTCATTTCTTTCTGCAGTAGACCAGTTGCCATCCAAGGCTACAGAACCCGGTCTGCCCTGCTATTTACATATAGCTGGGGGGGGGGAGAAGAGGATTCATACCTTTCTCATGAATGTGAATGTAATAGATATGACTAGAATTCGAACACGGCTCCCTGTTTCCTCAATCCGAGCCGCTTATCTATTACTCCACCGTGCCTCCTTTGACTGTAATAAATTGGCCCTAAAACGAATAAATCAACCCTCGACGTCTCCACCGCAGGTGATTTAGTGGGAGGCAATAACAGTAGTAATAATATTAACTCTCTTGTCGACAGGGACGAGTCGCCTCCCTGCTGGGACTGTCCTGTCTCCTCGTACGCTTTCGATATTCGCCCATATCTTTGATATCACAAAACTTAATATCACAGATAAAATATTTATTACGATATGCTTTTAAAATTGTTATGTACGCTAAATGTTGTTTAAACCGTTTCTGTTATACACGGCATTTTTTTGTAAGTGTAACCCGGATATAAGAGACCAGGATATAAAATAAACCCGGATATAAGAGAGATTTTCTCTGGTCCCAAATTAGAGCCTGTGTTAATGTACATAAAATACACCAAACCCGGATATAAGAGAAACCCGGAAATAAGAGACTTCTTTTCCGGTCCCGACAATTCTCTTATATCCGGGTTACACTGTAGTATATTTAGAAGGCCGAGAGTAAAATGATTATTTAACGTTATGGGCTGTTTTCGTACTATTGGTGTAAAATGTGCACAGACAAAAACTTTATTTTTTTTAAGCGTTTCACCCCAAGCAAAGGGGGAAGCCACTAGCACACAAGGGGTTATAGAGTTGGAGCGAGAGCAAGTAAGATTGATAGAGGTAATGATGAAGAGAAGGATAGGGGATAGATCAGGGCATCTGGAGACGTCGATTGACATTACATTTGAATAGTTGGAGATTATAGCTATCAGGGAAACAGGACAAGGGGAGGGAGTTCCACAAGCGAGAGGTGCGAGACATGAAGCTATTGGAGTAGAAGAGACGGCTACATTTATCAGTTTTGACAGTGAAAGGGTGTGAGCGAGATGCCAGCCTGGTTGAACGCTTAAATTCATGAAATCTGGGAACCAGCGAAAGCAGCTCATCGGAGCAGTTACCGTGAAAGTATTTGTAAATAAGACAGAGTGAGACGACGTCACGTCTGTGATAGAGCGACTGTAGACGAGATGCCAGATCAGGGCCAATTATATTGCATATCCGTCTCTGGATTTTATCAAGAACCTTGTATGAATTTGAAAAAAAGAAATATTGTCGGTGTTTGATTTCTCCTTAAAATCTTGTCAAAGTTTAACAAACGTACTCACAAAAAAGCAAGGACAAAATATCGACGTGTTAAAAGGTCGGTGTACGCCATCTTTTTCCAGATACATTTTCTTAAATTGTTCTCGTAAATAAACACTCTGATAAATAACTAGTGTTCAACATTGTTATTAATTCTGTCTATATTTCTGAGATAAGGTATTATGTACACTATTTACATTGCTCGGGCTACCATCCTCATCTTTGTTGCATTATTTATCACAACGTTTCGGCCGTTGTACGCTCCCGCCTTCTTCAGGTGGTTGGAATGTCGAACCGAACCCTTTATTTCGCTCGCTGGGGTTGACTGTTCTAGTTCCACGTACCATGTTTAATGGATGTCAGTTATCTGTTAACTCCTGTTAATTCCCCTCCCCAAGTTCTCCACTGCCTTAACCAGATACTGAACTCACACTCTTTGTTCCAATCACTAACGTCTTCATCCACTGTGTCATCTGTCCTTACTTTATTCTAGAGACAATGGCAGAAAAAAGGCCCTTTATATTTAACGTCTGAAAAAGAGTTGGAATTTCTGGGGACACATAATGAGAAAAGAGGGCCTGTAAAATTTGATACTCACAGGATAGATTGACGCTAAGAGAGACAGAGAAAGCAACGCCCATCCTACTTGGCGAGCTTGAGTGAATGTATGGCGGAGCAGGGTTTGGGAGAGATAGCAAGAAGACAAAAGTGCAAGAAATAGTGGAGAGCCATGAGCGCCAACGTCCTGAAGGGACACGGCACATTGAAGACTATGGAATTTTGTTATTTTATCAATAGATTGATTTTTTGTAAAGCTAGATTTTTTTAAAATGCTCTTGAAACTGTTTTTTTTTTCTGTGGGGGTGCTTTTTTTTATTTATTTTTTTATTAAGTAACAGGCTATTTTTTTTTCGTCCTTTTCACGGTGAAACGGTTGTAATACCTGCCTATATTTATAAATATAGTTCACGTGGCTCGAAGTGGGACGTTTGATTGTCTGTAGAGCATGTTTTAATTCCGGAAGGAAGTTATCAGTGGTCTTGAAATGAAGCCAACATCCTTGCACAATGATCTAGGTACGGATGTTATGCGGCAATTTTTGGCAGGATCTAACTACTAACGCTCAGTGAGTAAAGAATGACCGACATCGGGTGAGTGACCCGACAGTGTGACCGGGATGCATCAGTCCATAAAGAGGCCATGATACGCGAACAAGTGCGCGCGACCGTCTGCACTTGTCTGCTCACTCACTCATCGTCTGCTAATAGTATTTAGTCAGATTCTTTGATTTTCATAGCGATGTTCTCATAACGTTTCGCCAGGCAATGGCGCTATAAAATAAAAAGATAACAAGAAAATGTAATTAGCAGATTAATAAGATATTAATTTAAAAAAAATCATCTCTCTCTCTCTCTCTCTCTCTCTCTCTCTGCAATTATTTTCAAATCTGTCTTATGAAATAAATAATTTTGTTTTAGACTTATGATCTAACCATTGGGTATGCAGTCCTACGATCCAGAGTTAGCTACATTTACTTTTGCAGAAATACCCGTGAGAAAGGTATCCATCTCTTATCTCCCTAGCTATGGGTTAAAAAGTAGAACAGGTTGGACTTTCTAGCCTGTGTTAGTCTTGATGAAGGACGATTCTGAAATCAAAACCGAAGCGAACGTAGCCCTGGCGAGGCGCAAATAATTATTTGAAAAGTGTTTTTGATAGAGAGTTAGTTGACAGAATTATGTATTTAGTGTTTTAGGTGATACTGAATTCAAGATTCTATCAGCCAACTCTTTTTCAATAAAACTTTAAAGGTTTCTATCTGCGTCAATAAAAAATATAAAAAACTGTTATCACTGAAAACGGTCATGAAGTGACTAATTAACTCTCACGCAGGGTCCTGAACGATGATCGTGGTTCAAGTCGAATAAATAATTTCTAATGTAAACAATGTTTCTTTTTTTCTTTATCTTGATATTTAAATACAAAATATTCTGCTGTTCGTTGTTACTTATTTTATAGACTGAGAACTATAGACTTTTTTCCTCTCAGGAAAATACCCCGTCTGTGGTATTTGCAGCATTCTTCTATATAACTACGTTTCTGTTACTTGTCTTCATCCGCAAGGAAATTGTCCAACATTCACTAGTACATAGCAAGATTGCTATTACATAGCAATTTAGCACACTTTTCTCACGTTTCTTAAAGCAGCAGGACTTTGTAGCTCTCAAAAATGATTTTAAGTTTTCTACTCCTGTTGTTCCTGTTCTGCGATCCATTTACGCAAGATTATGGCGTAGGTTACTCTCTCTTTCTCTTCAATATATTCTGTGAGTGTCCAGTTCTCCAAGCCCCTTTCCTCATTATAACCAAGATATTTCAAACTCTCTGTTGCCCTTGCCTTCAAAATATTCTGTGAGTATCAAGTTCTCCAAGCCCTCTTCCTCATTATGACCAATATATTACGAACGCTCTGTTTTTCTTGCCTTCAATTTATACCGTGAGTGTCAAATTCTCCAAACCCCCTTCCTCATTATAGCCAAGTAAAATATACGTTTTGATTCCATTTTTCTGAAACTTCCTGACTGCTCACATATTCCGTCCATGGAATTCTCAGTATCCTTCTGTAGAACCACAGGCTTACGGCTGTATCATCACCGAAGTTGTGCCTGGTCAGCACTTAGATGGGTGACCGCTTGCAAATAACAGGTTCTGTAAGCTGGGATGTGAGGTTGGTCTAAATGTCTTACAGCCATATGACTTGGAAACCCCGGTTTTCGTATGATCACTGAAGTTAAGCAACATGGACCCTGGTCTGCATCTAGAGGATGACCACTTGTGAATACCATGTCCTCTAAGCTTGGGTGTGCGGGTGGTGTAATGGATAAAGTCTCGGAAACTGGAAATCGGAGAGCCGTGTTTCAATTCCAGTCGAGTTATTTATATTCACCTATGCGGAAATACACTTGGGAAAGGTATGAGTGCACCTTTTCTCATCCCAGCTATATGTCAATTAGTTGGACTTTTATCATTAAATTATTATTATCGCCAAATGCCCGTACAGTTTAAAATATTTGGGGCTTCAACTACCCTGTAAAAGATTGATAAGCCGTAAAAAAATAATTAAAACATTTGCAGACCCACATCTGTTGTCTAAACTTTCCTCTTCACCTACCAGTCGATTGTCCAGTATTCTCTACCATATAGGAGGAGTGATACTGCATAGCAGTTCTGCATTTTTCTTTGTTTCTAACGGAATTTTTCACTTTCTTAATACATTCATGTTCTATAAGAACGACCACAACGGACACCGCAGTAGTGCTCTGTTCCATAGATAGCGACCAAAAAGCACATCCCTGTCGCATTCGGTTCTATAAAAAGCGCCCACAAAGCATATCCCTGTCCCGTTCGGTTGTATATAAAGCGATCAAAAAGGACATCATGGTTTACTCGGTTTGATAGATAGCAACCAAAAACCACATCCCTGTCGCATTCGGTTCTATAAAAAGCGCCCACAAAGCATATCCCTGTCCCGTTCGGTTGTATATAAAGCGATCACAAAGGACATCTATGGTTTACTCTGTTTGATAGATAGCGACCAAAAAGCATATACATGTCGCATTTTGTTCTATAAAAACCGGCCACAGGGCAAAACATATTCAGAACCTCAACTGTTGTCTAAACTCTTCTACTACCAGCAGATTTTCTAGCATTCATTACCGTATAGGAGGATTGATACTCCATACTAGCTCTGCAATCTTTTTGTTCCTAACGAAATTTTTCTGTTTTTTTATTACTTTGTTTACATTTTGAAATAAAAATCTTTTGCTATTGTAGAGGTTCTTTGAATTTCTGTGTTATATTTTCCATCGTGTGTTATACCATTTTCCAGATAGTTAAATTTCTGTACCTCCTTTAATTTTTTGCGCTTTCAATACTTAACTTGCATTTTGAACAATCTCTGTTTTATAGTGTATTATCATATCCGTTACGACTGGTTAGTTAATCTCCAAAATAAAATGCATATCAATTAATCAACTACCAGTAATCTAACATTCATCATTGGACCACACCTGTAAATGATATTTGGGCGTATTTATAGGAACTAATCGCAATCCAGCTGGAGGCCTGACCCAAGCGATCCGCTGGATTCTTGTACGTGTTATTTCCTGTACAAAACATGAACGATCATAGCTTTCCACGTGGCTTTGAACAATGTTTTCTACTTTATGTTCACACCACCCCAATTGTTTTGGTGATTGTATCTCGATATATTTTCCCAAACACAACACGTAGGTTACTAACTGATTTTTGTTCTGGGTATGACGATAAACTACACACTGCAACAAGGGAGATCGGAGGTTTTAAGAAGCCTGGAACCATCTCTAAACTGCTGTTGTTCCTAGGTTCAACCCATTAAGGTACAAGCTATGGGCAAATAGCGCCCCCACCTCAAAAAATCAACAGTAAATTTTTATAATAAAATGACAATCAGTGCTATAATAAATATATAAAAAATACATTTTTATAGCAAAATTACCAAAAATACATTTTATAAGCTACAGACTACATATGTAAAATAACATACCTTTAGCCTGAAAGTATAAAATTATGTACAAAATATGTATATTTCGGCATTAAATTACGAATACAGGTTGATATGCCGCTAAACAAAATCAATCAACCAACTGTTTTCTTCTGTTTCTCTTGCCTCCTCTGAGCCTTGCGAGTGTTAAATTCTTTAAACCTTCTTTCCTCATTGAGTACCAAATATTTCAGAAGTCTCCTGGTAACCCTTTATTTCTGTTAAAGGGATTTAGCAATAGCTAATCGATACAACAGACCACAATGCACATCCCTGTCCTGCTCGGTTATATAAAATCCGACCACACAGCAACATCCTTGTGACACTCTGTTCAATAAAAGGCGACACAAAGGCACATCCCTGTCGCCCTCGGTTCTATAAAAAGCGACCACAAAGCACATCCATGCTGCGCTCACTTCGAGAAAAAGCCACCACGTGTCTCCCTTTAGCGAATGCTTTTGCTTAATCCACCAGGTTCATGGATGTGTGGATTATGAAACGGATCGGAAAGTAAAATCGGCGAACCAAGTTAGAATTCTGACAGTTTTCTTTGATCCACTGCATTCACTTTCACTTTCACTTTCGCATAAATACCATTAAGAAAAAGCTGGGGTCTATCTGTTCTTCCCTCCGCTATGTGTTAAATAGCAGGGCAGAGTTAACTCTCTAGCCTTGGTTGACAGCTAGTCTAGCAGAAATACAACTCTGAATTCAACCGAATTCGGTTGGTTTGATTATGAACGGATAACTCATCAGCCTTGATAGACACCATAAAAAAATCTCACTCAGCCTGGACCGCGCGTGGGGATGTGACAGCTCCTTAAAAAGAGACGCATTGATCGAAATTCACATACATTGGACAATTGATAATCTCTCTAGTTGACGAGGACTATTTCGCTCGTGATAAATCACGTACTTACATCACCTCACTGACACGGGGGAAATAGTGAAAAAATGAGGGTAGGAAGATTGTGATGCTCCAGTATTACTTACTAAGCTTAACCAAATCAGTGGGGACGAGTTGGTAGGCCACGAGATTAGTATTTTATTTATTTATTTCATGAACATTTCTTGATCGGGACCTATTTCTACACAATATCACAGCGTTACCGCCGTTCTGTTTTTCGGCCTTCTTCGGGTTCTTGCCGAACTGGGTAACCTTCAGGGAAATTCGAACTGAATCCTTTAATAATCGTGGGGGTAGATTTTTATCGTTCCGGTGTCCAACTTTTGGCATATAGGGTGTGATGGGTATTTTGTCGCCAGTTTATATTTTTTATTTCGCGCATGCGCGTTGTTTGTTTTTGATTTTGCCAACTCCACAGTATAGTATGGTCAATTGTGCACCGACTGAGAGGAAAACAGCAACATAATGCAATGCACTCCGAAATTTGGAAACGGTATGTTGTAGTTATTGACATTCGCACCGGAAGCGCTATTACGAACATTTCAGAGTGTTTGGATGTCAATCTAAGGATAGTTTAGAGGGTTCGGAAAGAGTTGTATGACTTTAATGGTGATTACCAAGGTGTTTGGAGTGATCACTAGTGATGGCGATGTTATACATCCATACATCTTCCCTCAGGGCCTCAGACACAACACGGAGGCCTACATCAAATCCCTTGAAGAGGTAGTGCTGCATTGGGTCAAGTGGATGGTTACTGGAAGACCCTATGTCTCGCAACAGGACTCTGCACCATGCCACACAAGCATGAAATCCCAGTCATAGCTGTTAGACAATTTCTGCAAGTACATCACGCCTTACATCTGGTCACCTCACTCCCCAGACTACAACCCCCTTGATTATTATGTGTGGGGCGCAGTTGAACAAGAGACCAACAAAACTCCTTGTAACACCAAAGATGAACTGAAGGCAGCGATTATGGCACCATTCGCCAACTTAAATAAGTTGCAGGAGATTCCGAAGTCGTCTGGAGACCGTGGTTGAAGCCAATGGAGATTTTATTTAATAAATTTACTCTTTAATATTTCAAGATAATCGAGATTTTGGTAAATATATTCTGTTAAAATGAGATGTCAGTGTTAATTTTCATTTTTGCGTAATTTAGACAAATTATCCATTGCACCGTGTATTTAGTATGCTCAGTTATTGCTCGGTAGGTACCTAAATCGGTGTCCGCTTTGGAATACCAGGTAAACTTGGATGTGCGGGTGGTGTAATGGATAACGGCTTGGAATACGAAAATGGAGAGTTGAGTTCTAACTCCAGTCCCGTTCGTTATATTTACTTCTCCCCAACTATGGGTTAAACAGTAGGACTTATATTTGAAAACCATTAATATCCCCCCAAAATTCTTACAGTCCAAAAATCTATACCGGCTTTAAATAACCTGCGTTGATAAGTTGTAAAAAAATAAATAAATAAATCACTCAGTTATTGCTCGCCCGGCCTTAATTTTTAATATTTAGTATTTTAATACCTTTTTTATCTGTGCGTTAAAAAAAAAAAAAAGAAGAAAACATTGGCCGAATTGTAGATGATTTCACAAATTTGATAAATGAATTATACCGATCGCTATCACTCATAGGTCTTAAAGTTCTTATATAAAAAAAAAAAATCAAAAAAGTGCTGCTCATTACGATAGGGGCATAAATCCGTACTACCTTTGTATTCCCTCTTACACTCTTCCAAATGAAATCACCAAGGTCCTAAGAGGACATGATCAGGACTAAAACCTCCCCAAAATGTCTATTAAAAAACATCAAAAAGGTCGGGGGACTATTTACTATGTTAAAGTTAACAGCTGGCCGGATCTTAGATGACAAAAATGCCTTTGCTGTATCTGCTATCGGGTTAGGTTACATTCTAATAAAAGCCCTATATGCTGTGTTTATTTTCTAAAAGATCAACTTTATGACCCAAGTGAGCTGTCGACCTAATCTGGGTGGGAAAGTAGATGAAATTTTCAGGACAGGGCGTGCTCGGTGAAAATGGATATTCCTGATTTTGGAAACTAAAGAAATAGTTCGACAAGAGAAAGTCTCTTTATATATCAGCATTTAAAGGGTCACAAACAAGAATTTAGAAGGTTTTTTTATTTTTTTTACTTACGCTATTTGAGTGCAAGCGAACGAAGGTCAATGGTTGACGTATGTAAGAATTGTATAAATATTATTTATTTTTAATGTCTAAGCAAAAACCCAAATGTTAATGGTTACATAAAAAAAAATAATTAATGCGAATTCTCTGAAGCATTGAGTATGAAATAAGCAAAATAAAATAGTTAGATACATTAAACAAATATTTGTTATTTATTTTCTCCTTAGAATCCATCTTACATTTTTTAACTCTTCTGTTTGTCCTTGCTTTGAATATCGCTACCACATGTGGTCTGGTACTGCTACTATATATTTAAATATTCTAGATAAAATCCAAACAAGAATCTGCAATGTTATCGGTCCCGACTTGGCAACTCGGCTTCAGTCACTTTCCCACCGCCGTAACGCAACTTCCATGTTCGTTTTCTATGAATACTTACATGGTAATTCTTCTGAACTTTCCCCTACGGTACTTAAACAATATGAATTTAAGCGTAGTTCTTAGACTGACCGAAAGTTTCTCATTATTTTACAGTGGGAATGGCTAGATATAAGCGTAAGTTCTATGCTAACAGTTTCGTAAAATAAAAAAATAAAAAAAATGAAATAAAACTAAAATCTTATTTAATTAGGAAAGCTTTCGTTTTTATGAATAAAACATTATCGACACTATTGTCTCAAGAAAAAATCATTTTGGATGAATAAATTTTTTTCAAGAATTGTTTTCATTTTTTTAATAATTAGAATAATTTATAAATTTAAATCTTTTAAAATTCTGTATTAATTTGTAGTGTCTAACTGATATTGTTTTTATATTAAAAGTGTATTTACTAATAATAAGTGGAAAAGCTCACTTCAATTTAACGACCCCTAGAATTTTTTTTTTTAAAGCGTTTCACCCCAAACAAGGCAGAAAGCCACTAGGACGCAAGGGGTTACAGAAGATTTGGAGCAAGATCAGATAGGAGTGATATAGGAAAGAATGAGGAGAAGGATAGTGGATAGATCAAGGCAACTGGAGATGTCGATTAACATTACATTTGAATAGTTGAAGATTATAGCTCTCAGGGAAACTGGAATAGGGAAGGGAGTTCCACAGGCGAGAGGTGCGAGACATGAAGCTATTGGAGTAGAAGAAACGGCTACATTTAATAGTTTCGCCAGTGAGAGGGTGAGAGCGGGATGCCAGCCTCGTGGGGCGCTTGAACTCATGAAGTCTGGGAACCAGTGAATGCAGCTCCTCAGAGCAATTATCATGAAAGTATTTGTAAAAAAGACAGAGAGAGGCGACGGCGTGTCTGTAAGAGAGGCTAGAACAGGGACAATTATATTGCATATCCGCCTCTGGAGCTTATCAAGAACCCCGAGGCAAACAGAAGGGGCTCCAAACCATATATGGCAGCAATACTCTATACAAGGGCGAATTTTTTTAAAGGGAATTTTGAATTTTTGTGTATCTATAAACGTGTCAGTGTTTAATAAGGACCTCCATACACAACGTTATAAGAAAATAATGGAGTTACCTTTTTTTCAGCAAGCGTCTTCGTAAGTACCTAAAATACAACAAAATGTCTAATTTACTTAAAATATTTTCTTAACTTTATACGGACTATTGTGTCGTTACCGTCTTGGGTATGTTGATAAAGACGATAAACTACGTCCGCGTCCTGGGTATGACAATAAACTACGTCCGCGTCATGGGTAAGACGATAAACTACGTCCGCGTTCTGGGTATGACAATAAACTACGTCCGCGTCCTGGGTAAGACGATAAACTACGTCATGGGTAAGACGATAAACGACATCCGACAGCAAGGCCTCTGATTAGGAGGTTTTGAGGAGCGTGGAACCACCTCCTTATTGCTGGTATTCCCAGGTCCACCCTGACCTGGGGTGGTAGCACCAGTTAGGGTCCCAGCTATAGGCAAATAGTTAACCCCCAAACTGGGGTCAAAATATTATGAAAGTGAAAAAATAGGTTTTAATACCAGAAATACTTTTTTGAATAAAGAAATAACAAGCGATACATTTTTGAAGAAAATTTTTTACCAGAAATAGATTTTTGAAAGGAAAAATTTTACCAGAAATAGATTTTTGAAAGGAAAAATTTTACCAGAAATAGATTTTTGAAAGGAAAAATTTTACCAGAAATAGATTTTTGAAAGGAAAAATATTACCAGAAATAGATTTTTGAAAGGAAAAATTTTACCAGCAGTACATTTTTAAAAAAATATTATCAGCAATAAAAATCTTGTCGGTATTAAATAACCCATTTAGGCTGATATGCCGTAAAACAAACCAAACCAAACCAGACTGTGTCATTACTAAAACTATATATATTCTCTACCGCACACATGAATTTTTCAAATCAGGTTGTCAATAAATCATTGGACACGCCAGAAAAACATAATCTGTATTAAAAATGCTTTTTCTGCAATATTTTAAAATAAAAGTAAGTAATATTCCTTTGAATTCAAATCAATTAATTTTAAAATCAGCTAATATTCCTAAAATAAAATTTCATAAAACTATTTTTGATAAATTAAAAAAAAAAGGCGAGAATTGTTTTGTATTGACAAATCTGTCAATATAGACGAGTGGTTATATTTTACTGATAAGGAGGAGACAAAGTATTCCAATCAATCTAATTTCAGTTTGAAATTGATGTAATGAATATGCATACACTTGGATTCCCCCTCACAGTAATATGATTGGCTGGTGTCAGCCATAAATACAGACTGATGCGGAGGTACATGAACGACGCCTATTGTCTACGCCTATTGCCTACGCCTATTGCCTACCACTACAACGATGACCAGTTCATTACAGTTACCTACTAGATTGTCCTACCCGGTTACAGTAGTCTAAAACTACTTTGCTACTTCGAACAAATATATCCCTTTCTGGGACATATCATATATATACCAAAATATTTTGCTTATAGAGAATATTAAATTTATCAGCTTGGAATTACAACTAAGGTCTCAAGAAATATTTTTCATTTTTTAAAAATATATTTTAAACTTAGTTATCACTTTTCATTTTGGAGGTAACTATACCTCATCTATAGTAGACAAGTTATTTTTAATGCTATATCCCTTCGGAGCTTAAGCGATCCTGGCACTCCTAAGATTCCTGTGAATTGTCATGACTCCTTGAATGACTGTAGTTCTTTCCCTTGGCCTTCTCTACAGTTTGGAAATCAGTTTTGTTTCTCCTAGTTTGGTTGTTACCTAAAGCTAGAGAGTGCAGTTTACTTTGTTATTTAACCCATAGCTGTTGGGAGATGAGCTGGATTCATATGCCACTCCCAAAACATTAGTGAGAGACTGAATGCTAGAATTTGAACACTGCTCTTTGATTTCACATTCTGCGTCGATCATCGTTACATTGTCTGGAGATAATGTTAGTGTATATATCAAAAATAAAAGTAATTATCGGAAACCTGGCACTAGACAAAAAACACAGTCACTTCTTTATCAATTCTTCTTTGACCGTTTTGTGTGACGGACATATTTCTTTGCGGCCTGAATGTCATGTCTTCCTGAGTTTAGTTTTCTTCAATTACGGTTATTCATTTTTTTTTTTTTTTGTTAGTTTCCAACTATTTAATGATAAGAGTATGTGGAAATATATTTATTAGGTTGGTGCAAAAAATAATGACGTAATAATGTCGTTTTTTGACGTTATTACGTCATTATTTTTGCACCAACCTAATAGCTATGTTGTATCAGTTGGTGCTGACTAACGTCATCGTTACCTTATTCCAGTAAGTTTTAAAATACCGATAATAATATTAGGTTGGTGCAAAAATAATGACGTAATAATGAGAGTTGTGAATAAAAATCAACCTACGGGAGGTCTAATCTGGAAAAATAATATTATTTTATGAACGTAATCGTAGTACTTAGTGGCGGCAAGGTCTTATCATCTTACAGTTGAAATGGCGAGATGTAACCGTAAGTTCTATGCTAACAGTTTCTTCTCTAGCACATTTTGTCAAACTCTATTCCAACTTCTTGCTTTCCAGCCGTCTTTGATCTTCAAAAAATTTAAATGCATTGTTAATCGTAATCTATTGTCTTCGCAATTTTTGTTCTGTTATTGCTCTCTTTCCTTAAGAGTGTTTTTTTTTTCTTTCTCATATTCTTCAACATTCAGTAACCCCTTACATACTATTGGCTTTATTGCTTCAGTTCCTTTCCCATCGCCACAATGTATATTTCCTGTACCTTTTCTATAAATATTTTCATAATATTTGTTCTGATGAGCTTTTCTCTTTGGTACCTAGATTTTACGAATTTAAGCGTAGTACTAGATTGGCGGATAGGTCTCTATCATTTTACAGTTGAAATGGCGAGATGTAACCGTAAGTTCTATGCTAACAGTTTCTTCTATCGCACTTGTGGAACTCTTTTCCAGATTCTTGCTTCGCAATCAACTTTGATCTGCAAAAAATTAAATACAATATCAATCGTTATCTTCTGTCTTTTTAATTCCTGTTCTTTTATTGTTCAATCTCCTTAAATAGTCGAAATGATAAAATCACGCTGTTTTGTGATGATATAATGAAACTGTAAAAGAAAAGCAAAAATATACAAAACACCTCGACACATATATCGACACAATTAGAAGTCGAATCCATTTGACCTCCAGATGATATTTCTGTGTATGTCGTGTTCTTAAATAGCTTAGTCATGTCGAGACAGCCATATCGCACTTCTCCCTTGTGGAAGTGTCTTCCGGCTTCTTGCTTCGCAGTTGTCTTTGATTTTCTAAAATTTAAACGCAATGTCAATCATTATTTTCTGTATCTTAATTCTTGATCTTTTAGATTTCTCTCTCCTTAATAGTGATTTTTTTTTCTCATATACTCTAATATTCAGTAACACCTTGCTTCCCAGTGGCTTTATTGACTTCTTTGTGGTGAAAAGATAAAATAAAAACAACAAAAAAAAAACAAAAAAAACAAAAACAAAAAACAAACAAAAAACGGAGACATAACTCAAGGGAGACATGGAGAAATGTGACAGAAAAGCCGTAGATAAATATAGGGTGTCCATAAAGTTCGTGTGCACTTTAAACCATTTATCAGTTCAAAGTGCACACGAACTTTATGGACGAACTCTATCTCTGTTTGACAAAGCAGCCAAAGAAGAATAACAAGTGAAACGGGTGTGTGTTTTACGTTTATCCATACAGTTAGGCAACTCTTAATTACTATTAGGCTGGTGCAAAAAATAATGACGTAATCATGTCGTTTTTTGACGTTAAAAAATACGTAAAAAAAACGACATTATTACGTCATTATTTTTGCACCAACCTAATATTACGTTTTTAAATGTGTACAATAAAGTCATCTGCAGATAATGTAACGGCGTGGGATGCAGAATCGGGAAACGTTCACTTTCTTCTTTATGTACAATGTCTCTTCAGGACAGCGTTGCCAAACCTTTTTTTTTCCCCCTAATGGAACAAATTAGAAATTTAGGCATATTGACCGAGCCACAAAGGTATTTCCTATAAATGTGCCTTTAAAAAGTTCAAAACGTTGTGGATATCACTTAATAACAAATCTACATAATTACAAAAAAAAACTGTATTATTGACAGTAAATAAAGAAATTATACATACACAAAATAAAATAAATTCGACATTATTTTTAACATTGCTTTCCTTTTATATAATCCTCAATATCCTCTATTATTATACCCGTCTTTGTTCTTTCTAAGCATGTTAGTTAAAATGGAAATCACTCAATCTATTTCAGCAGTTTCGATGTTTTTCAAGCGCGATAGAATTGTTCGCGGCATTATGTACTCTCCATCATGAATAACAGTTTACTAGATAAGCTAAATCATTTTTATTTAACTCTGGCTCTTGCTTCACACACCGGTTGGTGTGTGAAGCAAACGCCTTTGTCTCCTCGTTTTAGTGCAATGGTGAAGTGAATCTACCAGCAGAATCTGAGAATAATTTTCTCGACATATATTACTAATGTAAATGAATAAATACCTAAAGATTTTAGAGTGAGGGTGGGCTGCATGAGAATATGATGCGGGCCGCGGGTTGAATGTCCTTGTCTCAGGACGTAGGCGATCATGACTCTCCATACTTTCCTGTCCTTTGTAACGCTTAATGAATTTTGTCTTTTTTTTTAAATTTCTCCTAAAACCTCTTACGCCATTCATTTAATCATTTCCACTAAGTATGTTATACGATGTTTCCATCTGTCCCTCTTGCCATCAATCTCTCCTGTGAGTATCAAATTTTCCAATCCCTCTTTCTTCATTATGTGCCCTAGAAATTTCTTAATAAATTTTGTCTTTTTATCATATCACCTAATTCCTCTTCCGCTATCCAATTACTCTAGCTGACCAAGTAGATTATACGTTGTTTTCCTCTGTTCCTCTTGCCTTCAGTCTGTCTTGTGAGTATTAGATTTTCCAAGCCTTCTTTCTTCATTATGTACCCTAGAAATTTCAAATTTTTTTTCCCGATTTTAGGTATAAGTTTCTTTTTTGTTTTCATTTATTCTAAAATGTTGCCGTTGCTCACAACTGCTTTCTGTCTATGGTATTCTCAGCGTCCTTCTGTAGAACCATATTTCTGTTGCTTCAAGTCTCATTTTCATCTTTGAGGAGATTGTCCAGCATTCACTGCCATATAGACGGACAGATATTGCGTAACACTTCACTACTGTCTTCTGTGTTTCTAACGAGATTCGAGGCTGCTAAAACAGGATGTAGGTGACATGTATCAGACCAAAGTAGCGGATATAATGATTAAACTACAAAAGAAAGGATAACAGAAGGGAAAGAAAACGTGATTGTTACCCAAAATTAATAATGGAAGAGTGAAAAACTTAGAATTTTTTCTTTTTTTTTTTAGTAAGGACATAACACTATCACAATCGTCATGGAATGATTTGTAATTCATTAGTAGACTAGTAATAGATGATTTTCTAAAAGCATTTCACCCCAAGCAAGTCGGAGAGGAGGTGGTTCTAGCCAGATTTGGGGTCAGGAGCACCTCGATGTGGTATAATGGCTAGCAAGCTTGTCTTACGAGATCAATTACGCCTGAGTAGTGAGTTCGATCCTCACTAGGCGGCCCATACTTTCGGCAGTCGCTATCAGATGTTTGATCAGAGTTTTGGAGTGTAGGTCTAACCGAACTATTTAGAATCTCCTTGTGTGTATGTAAGTTCCCTTCTCGTATATTCCACTTCCTGTGCGTATATTCCACTTCCTGTGCGGCGTATATTCCACTTCCTGTGCGTATATTATCGCTATTACGATTATTGAGCTGTTTTCAAAGTTTCGTAGATCTTACTCTTTCTCGGAAAAGAGTCATATCCTGTGCTATAGTTAAAGAATTATTTTTTTCTTTTACCATTTTTAATAATAGCCAAATTTCAGAAAGCAGACCCTCGGAAGTAGGATGTATTTTTTTCATGTTAGTCACGGAAGTGTGTTTATGCAATATATTAATAGAAAACAGCATTGGCAGATGTGGATCATTAATTTAGTAGTTGCGATTACGTATCGTGTGAATTTAAAAAAAAATCCTTTTCCTCCTACCATTGCTCAGTTGGGAAGACATAGTGGGGCAAACACAAAACGATTTTAGCCTGTTCTATTTCTAGCTGAATAACTCACATGTTTTGGGGGGGATTCTTACGAAAAATTGTGTTAAGATGGCTAAATGTCTTATCTGAAAACCTGGAGAAAAGAAATTCATTTAGCTTAGGTTTTTTTGTTTTTTTTTTTAGGTATTCCACATTTTGTGGGGTGAACAATTATCCCAAGCTATTACAGGATTTGGACAATTTTAAAGTTCCACCCGTGATATATTCCGTATTTTTGCAGCAATCCATCTTTTATACAAGTTTTATTAAAAATATTCATTATATATAAATGTGAACAATGAGTTCAACACACAGCGGCAGACTGTTTCATGCTTAAACGTAATCTTCAGGCCATGTATGTTGCGTTTTGGCTCGATTATTTATATAAAAAAAAGCCACAAAGCTTGGATTATTTGTGGGCGTAGCTTTTATTTCCAGAGTCCTTCAGTTACTTATATTTATATTTTTTTCATATATATATATATATATATATATATATATAAAGTGAACATTAACTTCACTTTTATATTTACATACGCTCTATCTCTGGTATTGAGCACTTTATTACAAATATATAGCATACCTTAAACTATATATATAGTTCGAATTCATTACGTTCACGTAGTGCTAATACCCTTGGGAAAGGTATTAATCATCTTCTCCCTCCAGCTTTGCATGGCAACTGGTCTAAGAGAAGAACAACTCTGAATTCAAAATCTGCGGTGGATCGTTTTTGTAGTGTACAGGTCTCTGCATTCGGCCCTTCAAATAGTGTCGTTGGTTCTGCACAAAGCTTTGACCACTATAATCAATAATAATGTTCTGGTTCCTAGGAACTGAGCTGCTTGACCCTCATAAGTCGAATAAGACTGGAGAGGTCACTATATATTAGGTTGGTGCAAAAATAATGACGTAATAATGTCGTTTTTTGACGTATTTTTTAACGTCAAAAAACGACATTATTACGTCATTATTTTTGCACCAACCTAATATATTGCAGACAGTATTCGTTGTATCAGACTGAAGGTATTTTAATTTTTATTAACTTTAAAATGATTTTGTGAACGTGAACATGGGAAAAGCATTTCAATAGGAAGAAACGAACTTAGTATTATGTTGTGGGTGCGCGTGTAGCGAACAAAGTGTAATCGTCATGCCGAGTTCAAGTTTCGTTGGAAACAGTTTGCATTCACCTCACACTAAAGCATTTGATATATATCCGGGCGTGGGATTAGAAAGTTCACTTTAATACATTTTTTTTTACCATTAAATCCAGGTTCAAATTGCACCAGGGTCGATTTTTCAGGAAGGCGATTTCATAGATGTTATCGGACTTAGGGGAGGAATTCCAGTGTGCAGCACCTTTGGAATGAGCTTGAAAACCACACCACGCAAGACTTGTGAGAGCGAAACTAGTCAAGCAGATCTGTTCAAAAACCGTTGATAGTTATGCTAGCAAGAAGACGCAACTCATTGTGACCGAGTGTTTGAGTCGACTGGCGTTCATACAAACTGCTGATCACGCCAGATTTTGCGGTCTCTCCCAGAAACTGTAACTAAGGTCCGAACAGTATAGCCGCAGTATAAACAACAGGCCGGCTCTGTGGACGTTGAACAAACACAAATGTGCCTGAGTAGATGTCTGCGGCAGGGATTTTCTAACCGCCCTAGCAGATGGATGTACTCCAAACTGGCAATGATATATATATATATATATATATATATATATATATATATATATATATATATGTATGTGTGTGTGTGTGTGTGTGTGTGTGTGTGTGTGTGTGTGTGTGTGTGTATGTGCATATATGTGCATATATATTGTTAAAATATGAAAAAAACATTAGATGGATGATCCGAAGTTCTTTAATACTTTATTTAAAATAAATAATTATAATATATATATATATATATATATATATATATATATATATATATATATATATATATATATATATATATATATATATATAGTAAAATATATCTATTGGCTGCTTCATCAATGATGTTTCTAGCCGAGGTTCATTAGGGGTTTCGGGTTTTCAACATCATAGCCCCTCTCTGTGGAGAACCATTACTGCGTATACCCTGAACGGACAAAACACAAATAGGGATGAACAAATTAATGCAACATATTCAGTTTTATCTTCCGAACCTCAGTTATACCTGTAAGTTCTAAGCTAATGTTTTCGAGTTTTAAATCTGATAAAATACTATTTATGAGTTTTACGTAGGATACAACTTACCTTTTGAAGAATCATTAAGTTTCCAAGATGATCAACGTTTACTCGTCGAAGAGGCCAAGACAATAACTTAGAAGTAATTAATTGATAAAATTGTGTGGATGGATCGCGTAGTAAAAAGTAAGGATACTAAATGGAGCAAATTGTTGGTTGATTATTATCAGATATATAATAATAATAATAATAATAAAAGCAGAAGAAAAGAAATAGGGAAAGGATAGATTTTTCTGGTAAAACGTAGAAAGAATTGGGAAAGGTATTTTTCCAATAGTGGACTCGTAATGATAGGTGTTATTTTGGGTTATAAAATAAAACCAATGCGCTTACAGTTATTTGCCACTATATATATATATATATATATATATATATATATATATATATATATATATATATATATATATATATATATATATATATATATATATATATATATATATGTATGTGTATATATATATATATATATATATATATATATATGGTTGGATAGATGTGAGCTTGTGACCCTCGGTTTCACGCTTTAGCGATCGTCAGACAAACTGAGCGCTTTCTAATAAGTACCGCGCATATAATATATAAATAATTATACATATACATATATTTATTTATATTTATATACACAAACTTTTCACACACACACACACACACACACACACACACACACACACACACACACACACACACACACACACACACACATATAATGTTGGTGCAAAAATAATGTAGGTTTTTGACGTTAAAAATACGTCACAAACCGACATTATTTTTGCACCAACCTAATATATATATATATATATATATATATATATATATATATATATATATATATATATATATATATATATATATATATATATATATATATAAAGAAATGGACAAAGTCCGACAATTTATTAAAGACATTTTTATGTTTAACGTTCTTTTTATAGATACAAGTATTTAAGTAAATGCTCTGTTTATAATAAACAGTATTAAATAACATTTACCGGCCTGAATGTCCGAGAAATTTTTACAAGCAGTAAATTCGACCTTACCAACCGAACGATCCTTTGTGGCCGAGAGGTTAGGCACGTCCAGCTTAATGACGGTTCCCTATATGATGCAGGTTCGAATCCTGTCAAAGGACGAATAATTTCTATGAAAATTTCTCGGACATTTACCTAAATACTTGTATCTATAAAAAGAACGTTACACATAAAAACATCTTTAATATATATCAAACCATTTTGCACATACTGTGACTTAAGAACTTGGCCTAGTGACATACGTTCAGTCGAGTCGGTGATCGATGCTCGAGCTCAAATATGTTACAGAATTTTGGAATAAAAGTGCCAATCGTGTAATAATATTCTTATTTAAGTGTCTCACCCTTTGTAATATGTGCCCTATCGTATTTTTGTAACTCATGTATCGATAAAATCAGGAAGGACGTTAATAGGAAGAAATGTTGGCTTTTTACCTGGAATATAATTACAATCTGATTAATGAGGTTCAGTTATTTCGCTATTGGTTAGGTTACAGATATTAAGCTATATGGAAATAAAAGATGCCTTTAGATCAATCGCTTCTGAACTATTTTTAGAAGAGAAAAACTCGACACTTTTCAAGCTAAGAGAAATTCGAGAAATATTGTCTAGAAAATTTAAAATATTGATTTAGTTAAGATTTCGAAAAAAAAAAAAAGTTGGCGTATCAGCTTGACTTGTAGTGAAAAAATTCAAATGCTAAGCACTGACTCATTGATTTTGTTAGAAATTAAAAAGACTCGAATTTACAAACTTTGCTTAACACACACGCAAAAACGAATCCAAAACAAAACTCGTAAAATTTCACACCTTGATGCGAAATGTTTTTCGGCAAATAGAAAACTGGGAAACATTTAAAAACAAATTCAAATAATCTTCAATTCTCAGAAAGAAATTATTTTACGGACCTTTTTGCGAGCCGACGAAAAATTTTGTTCATCGTCCAATGGAAAGGCCCGAATGTTATCCGGGAGTGAATTCCCAAATGACCTTTTCAAGCCCCACAAACAAAATAAGACAAACAAGTTCACTTGTCACAAGGAGACGAGCGTATTAACACGTCTCTTGACAAAGTCAAGCGATTATTATTATTATCTCTACCTTTCTCCCTCACTTCTTTTATACTTGATAAACGAACGGAACATTTTAAGAC
Source organism: Acanthosepion lycidas (assembly GCA_963932145.1). Lineage (NCBI taxonomy): Eukaryota > Metazoa > Mollusca > Cephalopoda > Sepiida > Sepiidae > Acanthosepion > Acanthosepion lycidas. Next base: position 28,593,293 of record OZ010596.1, read on the forward strand.
TGAGCGATACTTCAAAGGCATTTCTACCCTACGATAATGCTCATACATACATGCATACATCCACACATACGTTCCTGCCTACGTACCCATAAACCCATCCTTGCAAGGACTACTACGAACATTTTGATGACCTTGTATCAAACAAAATTCTTTAATTTTTTTTTGTAAAGACTTAAATTGATTTATATGTATATAAATTTGTTGTTTCACCTTACAATTTGATTTTTTTGTTTTATGCTCCGCTTATGGTGGGCTATCTAACTGACAAGGCCAAATCAAACTAATGTTTCAACTTTCAACACTGATATACTTCACTATAATTGATAACCCGCTATAGAATTTCTAAATCATTGAAAACGCAAACCATTCATTCACCTTTTTTTTATATTTCAAGGGTTTTTCGTAAATATTTGTTTAACACTGAAATATGTTTTATATTTTAATGAAAAGTTCCGTTAGTTTTTTAATTTATATCATCCCAAAAGATGATTACAAAGAGCTTTTATTTCCTATTTTTGTTAATCATCAAAAGCTTGTAACAAAAATAAGTTTCTCATTAATAGCGAATAGTTATGTCTTCGAAAGTTTTTTTTTTTTTCACTGCCTTTTATTTTTAAATGGAAATTGATATTTGCGGCCGGCGGAATGATTGTTTGAATGCGAACCTCATTCAATATTTGTTTGAAAATCAGCTCTAACGGGATAGAGAGAGAGAGAAAAAAAAAAAGAAAAGTGATTGGCAATTACGCTTCAGTGATTGGACAAAAATGGATCACATGATTCCAGCGTTTATTTTTATTATTTGTCAGATGCTGTGGTATTCGTTCGTCAAGGTGTGGGCTAACAGATTTAACAGAAGAGTTATTTGCTTTAGGCAAAAAGTTAAATAACAAATCTTATTTAGAGAAGGAAAAATGTGCAATATTTAGCGAGGACGTCTTCATTTTTACCGCTAGGAATTTTCGATGAATCTACTGAAGTAAACAATATTTTTAATCTGTGAGAAAATTTGTTTTTTAAGGCTCTCAAATAATATTAGATTGAGTCGTAAATAATTTCCGTTTTTGTTTATCAACTTTTATTCTTATAAACCATACGGGATAGAGAGAAAATGCCAATACATTTTATTCAATTATATAGTCGCCATTACTTACAATGGATTTCTTGACAATTGTCAGGTTGAATCTCGATAGCTTAACGTCTTTGCGTTTATATATATATATATATATATATATATATATATATATATATATATAGGATAACATTTTTTCATAACAGCGGACAAAAAGTAAATGGATTTTTCTTTAGTTAGATTTTGATAGAATTATATATTTTTTTGTAGAGAATTAAATTTCGGACGAACAATCTTAGTCATGACTTATTTCCTGTAGCGTTCCTCGTAAAGCCCTTCGTGAGGCGTGAGCTCTACTTGTGGGTACATTTTTTTCTATTTGTTTAAGGCATGGACTACCAGGGATTCTTTCAATGAATCCACTTGTATCTTTTCCAATCCACCCGGAGGGCTCCAACTACAACTGGAATTGTTAATGTCCTCAAGCGCCACATTTTTTTTTCAGATTTCTATTTCAATTGATAGTTTTTTGAAGATTTTCAACGATACATTTCAGTCTGAAGTGACCACCATATCAATAAGGAGGCACATTTTGTCAGTGCGGTTTCTATTACGATGTCAGGGGCGATTAATTTTGACTGTTCTCTGTGTGTGTAAATTCCATAAAATTGTTCTAGGTCCTATCTCCGTAACCCTGTCTGAGTGGTGTTCATAGCAATTTCTTGCAGTTTCCTTTCCGTAAGTGTTGAAGATTTTCCATTGTAGTTATTGACCCACTCTGTCGTGTCGTGTTTTATATTCAGTGCCTACCCATACCGTGCAACCTGATACAAGATGATCAATTGTTTCTGGATATTTATCACAAAATCTGCATTTTGGTCGAACATAATTTTTCAGTATGTGTGCTATTATTATTATTATTATTATTATTATTATTATTATTATTATTAATTAACAATATAAGCATTAGAAAAGTATTCAAATATTTCTCTCATTGTCAGTTCTATGTAGCTATATTCAGAGTAGGAAATTCATTAGAAAATGGATGTTTTGCTGAAAATATTCTTTATATAGAAAATTCAGAGGTAAAAGAGCTTCTGCGAGAACTTTTCTAGTATAAATATGCGCAAAAACCTGACAGACGATCTTTTAAAGTACTTTCCATCTTAAATATGACTTTGAAATTTCTTTCGATATTTAAGGCTTCAAGTATAAGACTACACAAGTCCAATTTTGAGGAAATATTGTCTGACGCCTATTTTTCAAATATCTAGCTTGTAAAGAAACATTCGGAATATTCGTTTTACATATTATTCTCGCTAGCTAGTAGTATAGAACTAACTACCGTATTGATCATTAAATGTATCATAATAATAATATTTTTATTTTTATTGACTTAAGTCAATCGTTCTTAACATCTAGGGTAATGAAGCCGGCTTTGAACGGCCATGCTTGTATATAATTTTCACATTTCAGTTTTTCTCGCCCGAGTCTATCCTTCAAATCTATAAAACAACCACTCTCCCTTGCATGGAATAGAGCCATTCGACATAGCCTGGATCCCCTGCTGTTTGTCTCAAGGACCTCGACAAAATCCAGAGACGGATATGCAATGTGACTGGCCTTGATCTGGCACTTCACCTACAGTCACTTTCTCACAGAGGTGCCGTCGCATGCCTTTGTTTTCTGTTTTTTTTTTTTTTTTTTTTTTTTACAAATACTTTTGCGCTAACTGCTCCGAAGAGCTACTTTCGCTAATTCCCCAAACTGCATGAATTTAAGCGTGCTACTAGTTTGGCATTTCAGTCCCACTCTTTCACTGTCGAAACGGTTAAATGTAGCCGTCTCTTCTACTCCAATAGCTTCATGTCTCGCACTTCCCGTCTGTGAAACTCCTTTCCTGTTACTTGCTATAATCTCCAAATATTCAAATGCAATGTCAATCGACATCTCTAGATGCCTTGATCTGTTTCCGGTCCGACTCTTCATCCTCTCCTCTATCACGCTTCTTTACTCTTGCTCCTTCTTTTTAGAAGCAGAGTAGAAGAGGCGGTTTCAGTTAACTGTTTCAACAGTAAAAGGGGTGGGACCGAGATCCCAACCTAGTAGCACGCTTAAAACCATTCAGTCTGGGTATTAGTGAAAATATATCGTCAGACCAGATGCTATGAAAATATTTATAGAAAAGACAGAGGGAAGCCACATTACGTCAGTGAGAAAAGGACTGGAGTCAAGATGCCATGTAAGGACCCATTGCATGTCTGTCTTTGGATTTTGTCGAGAACCTCAAGATGAACAGTGGTTGCATCAGACCAAAGATGACAACAGTATTCCATGGCTGTCATATTTGATCTGGTGCTCCAGTGATATATCCTCAGATTCGCTACAAAAACCAAAGAAGGGTCTGCAATGTTATTGCTTTTGACCTGGCATCGCGACATCAGTCATTTTCCCACCACCGTCACGTGGCTTCATTCTGTCTTTTCTAGAAATGTTTTCATGGCAGTTGTTTTGATAAGCTCTCCACTTTGGTACCTCGATCGCATGAATTTAAATGTACTACTATTAAGTTGGTGCAAAAATAATGTCGTTTTCTCACATTTGTTACTATGTGAGAAAACGATATTATTTTTGCACCAACCTAATAGATTGCCTATTAGGTCTCATCGTTTTAATGTTGAACTAGCTAAATGTATCCGTAAATTCTATTCTAATAATTTATTTTCTCGTACATATAACCTGTGGAATTCTCGTCTGATTTCTTGATTATCTGCCACTTACAATCAATTTTCAAAGATTTAAATGCAATGCCAATCGTCATCTTCTGTTTTACTGAATCATGTTCTTTAAAAAAAAAAAAAAGAAGCGGTTTATCAAATCCAGTGACCCCTTGCGTGGGATGAAATGATTAAGAAAAATAACTCATTAAAAAAGAACGATTTTTGAACTCTGGTACCCTACATTAAAAAGTTCTTGCGTCGCATTCAGAACGAGTGGACGTTCTGTTAAATATTTCAAATTATGTAATTAACTTTCTGATTCTGTGACATTTAATTAATTGAGGAAATGCATAGTCCCACATTTTAATATCTTAAAAACCCATGGCGGTAGACTGGTATTAGATTACTTAAACGAAATGGCATGTCCTGTTATTTTTTTTATTGGTATCCAAATTCATTGGGGAAAAATGACATTTCGTCGAATAAACGTTACGTAGATTTATTTCATTAATGTTCTGAACTTCGAGGGGAAAGATGAATTTCGAACATCAATTTTTTTTTTTTTTTTGCTCAACCACAATAGCAACAAAATTCAAAGTATGTGCTTTTAGACTATTAGGTTGGTGCAAAAATAATGACGTAATAATGTCGTTTTTTGACGTATTTTTTAACGTCAAAAAACGACATTATTACGTCATTATTTTTGCACCAACCTAATACAAAGCTGAAAGAGAAGTCTTTAAAAATTCTAGTCTCTTAGAATAAACTAAGTGTTATATAATTTACTTGTTCTCCAATGCTATTAATTGGAATGAACTAGAATTAAAGGCTATTTAAAAATCCTTTTTATAACTTATCTCCTGTTTCTGCGAGGTTACTGCTATTGGTCCTGGCCTAGCATCTCGTCATCAGTCACTTTGCCATCGCCATAATGTAGCTTTCTGTTGCCTTTTTATAAATACTATCACGGTAACTGTTTTGATAAGCTTTGATTTTTAGCACCTAAAAGTAAAGAATTTAAGCGCCGCACGGGATTGGCGGAGGTCTCATCGTTTTACACGTAAATTCTATCCTAACGGTTTCTTCTCTGGCACTTTTCGCTTGTGGAACTCTCTTCCGACTTCTTGCTTTACAGTCAACTTTGATCTTCAAAAATTTAAATGCAGTGTCAAATGTTATCTTCCGTTTTCGTAATTCCTGCTCTTTTATTATTCCCTTTCTTTAATAATCTATTTTTTCCCGTATTCTCTCACCCTTGCGTCTTAGAGGCTTTATTGCCTTGCTTGGAGTGAAATAAAAATCAGTTTATTACAATCAGAGTGTTTACTTCGTCATTGTCTTCACATACTATCAGAAGTTGTAATAGATTAGAAACGAACATGTTACTAGTCTATTCTAAGGCGCCTAGCAATACACATTGCCATTGGAGATTCTTTAGGTTAAGTCCTCAAACACGTGATCACTAAAAATAGCGAATGGTTGATAGATTACTCGTGGGATAACAGAAGCAGTGGAGTGGAAGTTCGATTGGAACGAATTGTCTTTGTGTAAAGGAACAGGGTAGAATACTTCTAAGGAAATGCACGGTGACTTTGATTTGAAATCATTATCGCAATAACGGCAACAGCGTAGTGATGATAATAATTCTATCACCATCCCAATGACATCAAGAATGCCATCACTATCCGAAAAAGTACAATAATTCCATCATGGCTGACATTCACGGAACAACCACTATTCTATTTTCGATTTGATCCGTTTCTACGCTATCGGTCTAGGATCAAAGTGTAGTATCTGTTCTCACCTCTAATGGCAAGGGTAATATTAGACGTTTCCTTATAACTAAAAATTCGGTATTTATTGACAGAGCAGCCAGTTCTAATTTATGTTGAAGTTTTAAAAAAAATCGAATGCCATACGATTTCTTTGTTGTCTAGTATTAAGCTTAAAGTGATATAGATCAAATGGAAACGTATGCCGTTTGGAGAAATATATATATTTACCTGAATTTAGTTTACTAGCCGAATAAGAATAACAGGAGAGTTCAAATATCACAGAATGTTATTCATTTCCAACTCGTACTGCTTAGTTAAGGGCCATAGAGATAAGATCAAAAGCAAGTGAAATTAAAATGAAGGACATACTATACAAAGCTTAATAATTGACAAGGCTTAATTAGTCGCTGTAATTTCTGTCCATCAGTTATTTCAGTGACAATGCCATTTCACGTTTTGCATATCGACACTTCTTAGATTATTTAATGAGAAAGACTTTATATTATTATTATTATTATTCCAACACCATCGCAATGACTAAAATAATACCATCACGATCGCAATGACTGCAATAATACCGTCACCATCGCAATGAATGCAATAATAGCATCACCATCGCAATGACAGCAATAATATCATCACTATCGCAATAACTGCAATAATACCATCTCTATCCAAATTATAACAGTATTATTACACGAGTCTATATGCAATTACACACACACACACACACACATATATATATATATATATATATATATATATATATATATATATATATAAATATAAAGAAATGGACAAAGTCCGACAATTTATTAAAGACATTTTTTAGGTTTAACATTCTTTTCATAGATAGAAGTATTTAAGTAAATGCTCTGTTTATAATAAACAGTATTAAATAACATTTACCGGCCTGAATGTCCGAGAAATTTTCATAGAAAATATTCGTCCTTTGACAGTATTCGAACCTGCATCCTATACGGAACCGTCATTTACCTTGACGTGCCTAACCGCTCGGCCACAAAGCAGTAAATAAGCAGTAAATTCGAACTTGCCAACCGAACGATCCTTTGTGGCCGCGCCGTTAGGCACGTCAAGATAAATGACGGTTCCGTATAGGAAGCAGGTTCGAATCCTGTCAAAGGACGAATATTTTCTATGAAAATTTCTCGGACATTCAGGCCGGTAAATGTTATTTAATACTGTTTATTATAAACAGAGCATTTACTTAAATACTTGTATCTATGAAAAGAATGTTAAACATAAAAAATGTCTTTAATATATATATATATATATATATATATATATATATATATATATATATATATATATATATATATATATATATATATATTCAGGAAAATTGTGGTCGTTTATATTTGAGTTTGTAAGCATTTATTTGTTAGACAACCCTTTTTGGAGTTGGGGTTATCCCTCTGCAGCGTATGGAACCAACATATTCCGAGCACCACTGATAAGGTTGCAGTATCATTTGGTATAATGCATAACACTACAAAAAAAAAAAAACTTTCTATGTGGAGTTTAGCAATAAACGCATAACTGCCAGGTATTTTTTTTCTTGCATGCATTGAAATTTGAAAAGATATTTACTATATTTTCCCACGTACAGCCCAAAGCCAAATAGCCAGGGTAGGGAGGCGAGTTTAATTTAAAAGAATATTATAACTGTTCTCTAGATAACAAGAGCGTACCTTGAAAGCAAATCAGTGGCGTAAGTGGGAAAAACAAACTAAATGACCTCATTTATCAAACAGGAGTAAAGGTTGCAGTACTTCTAACTTACTCAGGTAAGCATTGTAGAAGTTGCCAAAGAACTGAAGATTACATCGAAATCTCAGAATATCTAATGTATTAGAGTGAATATTAAATAATATCCGTTTTTTTATCAACAACTCCATTCGTCGTTTTTGTTAAAAGCGTATAGAACCCTGACACCCAGCTTGACGTCTTTCCATAGATTTTCGAAGTTTCGGCATAGGTTAGATTGTGAAACAGTCTAGATAGAATCCGAAAACATCTCCGCATCCTTGTGGGTGATGAATTATTTTCCACCCTGCAATTCCTTTCTCACGGACGAAACGGCGCAAGTCTCTCGCTATTTTCATGGAAATGTTTAGACGAGCTACATCCCTTAGTTCCACCAGTTCTACCTTTCACGGCTAAGACGCGCCATGCCGTACCCACTGTACCGAACCACCATCATTCTCTTCGTATTCCATGTGTCATGTAATTTCTAGTCGAGCAACTATGTGGTACCGACTCCCAAGTGGATGCTTCCCCGATCAGTACAATCTTAACCTGTTTAATTCTTAGAACAACCGCTATCGGCCCCACATAAAATGTGCCTCACGTGGCTCTTGTGCAAGGCGTGTATAATTTTAAAAAACAAAAAAATAATACATCTTTACTAATTGCCACGTACTTTGTGATGGATTGCGTTCCCCAAATAACTTCAGAGCTTCAAAGATCAATAGACCATATTGCCGGAATTTATCTATCATCAGTGGCGACTATAGGTTATCAATGTTTGTTGGGCTCATTACAATCTTTAATAAAATATACTGTAGGTATAACTTAGATGTTAAAATGATTCCTTTCTCTAACAAAAATATATAATTTTTAAAAATCTCTGTGCATGAAATAAAAAAGAAACACATTTTCATATTTTAATATTAATTGTAATAATTCTATAAAAATAGACATTTATTTTTTTAAAAATAACGGGTGTATCTATCTCGAGTGTGTGTTTGTATATATGTCTATGCTTTAGTGAGTTTATGTATCTCGCTGTCTGTGAATTTTATTGTACATTTATAATCGGTACTGCTGACTGATATCATGTTTCCTCAACAATACCTCAGTCAAACTCTTCACACCAACCCTCCTGTCGATCAGTTAAGGCTGCGACTTCCTTTGATTTCCGCCGACTTGAAGTCGGGTTATATTTCTTTTGCTCGACTTTTCAATTGATACATTCAACTAAAAAACTTTATACTGTACGGTATAAATTATTTTAAATAGACATTTGTAAACAATAAGTTGAAATAGAAAATGTGTTCTTTGAAAAACAAGGCATACAAGTCATTAGATATTAGATACAATACAGTGCAAAAGTCTACATCCCCTTTGGAAACTGGATGTATTTTGTTTATTTTGATAGAAACAATTAATATTTTAAAATCCAATAATTTATTTTAATAAGCAGATCTATCACACTTTTATTTAATACACAAAATACATTTGAAAAATTTTAAACTGATTCTTAAACAAAGATAATTTTGAGAAATGTCTACCAAAAATGTCTGAAAAAGTCTACACCCACTTTGGAATGTCTTCAGCTAATACTTTGTAGATGATCCTGCCGCATCAATTACAGCTTGCAGACGCCTCGGGTAGCCTTCCACGAGCTTGCTGCAGTGGTCTGCTGACAGTTTTTGCCATTCTTCATGGCAGAACTTCTAGAACTGTGTCAGATTGGATGCACAGACAGCTTTAGATCTCGCCATAGATTTTCTATAGGTTTGAGGCCTGGAGATTGACTGGGGCCACTCCAAAACTGATTTTCTTGCTAGCATACCAAGCTTTAGCGCTTTTTGACACATGCTTGTAGTCGTTATCCTGTTGTACTTTAAATTGCGACCCAAGCGCAGAGCTCTAGCAGACTTCAGAAGGTTTGCCTTCAATATTTCTTGGTATTTGACACTGTCCATAACACCTTGGCTGGTTCCCAGCTCTCCAGGCCCTGCAGCTGAAAAACAACCCCAAAGCATGATCAAGCCACCGCCATGCTTTACAGTGGGGATGGTGTAATGAGGTTGGTGAGCAGTGCCTTTTTTTTCCGCCAAACGTCGCGTTTCGTAGTTTTTTCCCAAATAACTCGACTTTAGTCTCATCTGACCACAAAATCTTTTGCTACATGGCATAGAATCATTGATGTGACTTTTGGCAAAGTTTAGCCTAGCTTGCTTGTGCATAGGCTTCAGAAGGGGCTTTTTTCTAGCTACCCTCCCTTGCAGGCCAGACCGGTGCAATACTCTGAAAATTGTAGATACATGGACATCTGTCCCAGTACTGGAAACTGAAGCTTTCAAATTTTCCATTGTTGCACTAAGGTTGGAGGTTGCCTCCCAGACCAGTTTTGATTTTGCTCTTCTGTTTTTCTTGGTCTCTCAGATTTTGGTAGGGTAGCAGTGGTTTTGTGCACTAGCCACTTAACTACAGTTTTAACAGTGCTATAGGGTAATTCTAAAGTTTTTGCAATCTTTTTATAGCCATTATTTTCATTGTACTTTTGAATAATAAGGGTTTTTAAGTTCCTGAGACAGAGACTTGCCCATTTTCTTTCCCAAGTTGGACACCTTGTGTTTACAATCAGAGTCCAAAAACCAACATACCAAGAAACCATGTGGTGGATGATTTTGTAGGCAGTTAGATCACCTTATGTAGCAAAATAATAGACTGGCCAAATTTGTTTCTTATGGTAGAACACACATGTCACGTTTGATTGTTTTAGATTGTATACAACAATGATAAACTAACACAGTATAATATCTGGGAGGGCTTGTAGACATTTGCAACGACTTTTTTCTAAGTTATGATTTTAAGAATCAGTGTGAAATTTTTCAAATGTAATTTTTATATCAAAGGAAAGTGTAATGGGTCTGCTTATTATTTAACAATCATTGGAATTTTAATAAAAAGTGTTGTTCCCTGTTAGATTATACAAAATTTTAGTTTGGTGCAAAAATAATGTCGTTTTTTGACGTAACGTCAAAAAACGACATTATTACGTCATTATTTTTGCACCAACCTAATATATAAATTTTCAAAGGGGTGTAGACTTTTGCAAGTCACTGTAGTCATTAGATATTTTTAAAAGATTACTTATAAAATTAAAGGAAGAAATACATTGCCTATTAAGTATATCTCCAGTTTGAAATGGCTCACATCTACGCAGCCCAACCTAAACACGTTAATTTTATTCTTTTTTACTTTTTTTTCTTTGATTTTTCTTCTTTTCTTCTTTCTCCTTTATTATGAATAATATCAACGAAATGTATTTCGGTCAATATTTTGAGGCACGGAGTTAAAACAATTAATTTTGGATCCAGCTGAAGTCAAAAATGAAAACGACGCACTTCGAAAGCTTTTTATTGCTTTGAAACATATATTCTTGAATGTTGATTGACTCCAGCTAAGCCTGACCTCCGGATTCGCCACTGTCTTTCAAAAAGAAACTTTGTTTTCGACCAGCAGTTTAGTACTTTCTGATCAGCTATAACTCCTTGACTATAAGTACTACATTTTTTCTAGATATTTCCATAGTGTTATTTGTTACAGATTTTGTATATATATATATATATATATATATATATATATATATATATATATATATATATATATAACTAGTGAGTTAGTTCAAATGACTTAACTCACTTTATAGTCCACCAATAGAAGGTTAACCAATCAGAAGACGTAGAACATTCAATCCGTCGTGTATAAAGGCGGCCATTTTGTTCACTCTACCCGAATGTCCAATCCAGTTTGTCAGGCGAAGAGAAACAGAAAGACGAACTATGCTCTGCTACCTTTTACAAAAATATCCACTGCTAACCTGAACAACGCTTTCCTACTGTCTTCGAAATATTCACTGCTAACCTCTGGATTCTATACTCGAAGACGACCGTCATGATGAATAACATTATTCACTTGCTTAAACTCACATAGCGTAAATGCATTTTCAGTTCCTCCATTAGTGTGGCTAAGAAATGTATTCTTTAATCCGCCGTGTACGCTGCCACTGCCGTAAAAAAATAAAGTATGTTAGTATGTTCCAAATCCATTCTTAACTGCTAAGGATGATTAATAATTAGGATGATATATTCGTCATTACAATTGCTTCTCAGAAACGGAAATCACCTCAATGTAATAGATTAAAACAATGATTGTCAATCGCCGAGTGCCGCGCGATAATTTTAAGCGTGCCGCGAAGGTCTAATTGAATTCCAAATCCCTTTATAAATATTGGATTTCAGTTATGTGAAGAATAATAGGCCAATGATTCGACGGTACCTATTGATGCATTTTGGATTTCAATACAAAAGGAATATCCCACATTAGCTAAAAAGGCTTTATCAGTTTTATTGCAATTTTCTACTTTTTATTTATGTGAATTAGGCTTTGCAACCCTAGATAACATTAAAAATAAGGAGCGAGAAAGACTATGCTAAACTGAAGAAGAAATGAGGGCCTGCTTATCGCGCATCCGACCAAACATCGAAAAAATCCAGTAAAAAAGCCAGGCACAAATAGCTGAATAGAAACAATGAACAATGCGTATTTTTTTTTTTTAATTTTATGGATTTATTTCTTAATCTTTAAAATTTTTAAATTTTTCTATGCCGTGATATTTCATTTTCTCTAAGGCGTGCCATTGTTTAAAAGGATAGAGCAACACTAGATTAAAAAATAATTAATTTTTTAAAATTAACAATTCCCACCCGGTATTAAATTAGCTGACTCTCTTTATTCGAGTCTACAAGAAAGGAAGGCCGAAGAGTTATTGATTCGTATTTTTACGGCTTATCAACCCATTGCAGGTTATTTAAATCCAGCAAATATATTTAGATTGTAAGAATTTTTTGTGAGATAACGATTTAGTGATATAAGTCTTACTAATTAACCCATAGCTGTGGATCATCTATATTTCCCGAGAATATTTGCGCGTAAGTAAATAGAAAGAACCCGACTAGAATTGAAACTCAGACCTTCTATTTCTAATTCCGAGCAGTTATTCCTTATACTGCCCGCACATTCAAGCTTACAGAACCTCGTATCCCGAAACGTTCAGCCGTCTAGGTACTGACCAGGCTTGACGTTGCTTAACTTGATTTGGCTGTAATTCCTACTCCCGATGAGAAAGACAAGAAGATCGACGTGAATCTGTTTCACTTCACATGGGTAATTTTTTTTTTAAATTTTTTTCAGAAATCCTAACAATGGAGACTGCGCCAAGTGTTCATCAACGGTATGGCCTTTGTTTACAGAGAAGCTACAGAAGTACATTGTTCTAGACACGAAGAAAGTGCTTGAAATAAGGGAAGGTTATCACAACAACATCTGCGGATTCTGGAAGAGTTTATACCCGGAATTGGGAGAATGCGGCATCAGTAAGTAATCAATAAAAATAATTACTTATTATGGCGTATGAGGCGTGTCCAATGCTTGATAACCGCTTATGAGCTTTAATAAAAAAGAAATAAATCAAGTACGTTTTTAACTTGATAATAAAAATGGACAAAATTAATTGTTTCTTTATAAAAAAAAAAAAAAAAAAAAAATCGGCATTTATTGACTGAACGTTTACTGTCTGTTAAAATTAATAAAATCTTGGCAAATTTGGACCTTCACGTCTGCAAAAAGAGGTGTCAAAAGAACAGTTTTTCCCTTGACACCAATATTATTTTAACTACCTCTCGTGCTCTGTAACGTTTGTTGTTTTAAAAAGCGATGATTGGAATTGTAATAAAAACTAAAAATATGATGAAAGTGAATTTATACATATTTTTGTTCTTCAGAGTTTACAACAAATATATTAATCACTATTTATTTATTAAATTGTTTATATACAAGAATAATTTTATATTTACAACATTTTAAAAACTAATACAATTAAAATTAATGCAATGCAATATTTATCATTTACCAATTTTATAAATAAATAAATATGAAGACAATTTTTATTCATGAATTTATAAATATTTACTAAATTATCAAAATCTATGAATATACAAATATATGAATATATACAAATATATATATATAAATATATATATATTTTTAAATATATATATATATATATATATATATATATATATATATAAACATATATATATAAATATATATATATATACACATATATATAAATATATATATGTACATATATATATATATATATATATATATATATATATATATATATATATATATATATATATATATATAACTACGAGCCATTATTCATTACACCATCCAAATATCCACGCTTACAGTATCTGGTAGGCCCAATCCTTATTATTTACCATTTTATAAAGTTCGAATCGATTGGCAATTAGTTATGTTTTGTAAACCATTCCAATAAAAAAATCTAATAAATAGTGTTTATTATTTTTGTTATAAATTCTCAAGAACAAAGAAAAATGTATAAATTCACTTTTATATGTTTAGGTTTTATTACAATTTTAATAATCGCATTTTAAAAGAATAAACATTATCGAGGAGTGAAGGTAGTTAAAATAAATGCGATGTCATGGGAAAAATCATGCTTTTGACACTGCATTTTTTTTTGGTCGGTACGAAGGTCCATGTTTTCCCTATATTTGTTATATAACTGACCCAGACACTAACATATTTGAAGTGTATGCAATTTCTTTACTCCACAATCTGAATGTTTGGGATGAATCCAGGATATATACCCATCACTATATTCCTAATTCTAGACTTGAAAGTTCAAAATTGTTGACCTTGCAATTGATGGCCTATTTTTCACCCTACAGTCCGTTTCACCAGAGACGCTACCTCCATGGCAAATGTTCAGACGAGCCACGTTCTTTAGTACCACCAGCTCAGACCTTTACGACCAAGATCTTCCTTGCTACGTCCACAGGGTTGAATCACCTTCATGCATTAGATATTCCATTAATAAGAAAGAAGTTCTACGCAGAAAGCTACTTTGTGGTATAGACTCCCGTGTAGATGCTTTCTCTAACACTACATCCTTAACCTCTTTAACAAATCGTTATCTATCCTACTTATCCCCAGTCTTCACTTCCTACTCTTACGTCCATACCACCTCATTCAATAACCTTGAGTAGCTCTTAGGCCTTGTGTTGGTAGTAAAATAAATTTATTAAATAAATGAATAAAAGGAAATATAACGTTTCAAATTTTATATTTACTTTTACGTCATTATCAGGAGCCTAGATAATTTTTTTTTACTACTGTGCCTGAAATCCAAGGGACAAGTGGAACTCAAATGTGTGGTGTAAGCGGAAGAAGATGAGCTAAGAATTCACGAGAATATGAGGATGAGATAACGATTGACGCGTGGCGTTAAAATTGTAGCCTTCGATGAAACCTTCATGCAAATTATCGGTTCGTGAGAAGTTGTTTTCGGGGTGAGAAAGACTCTTATCAAAGAAACACGGAATAATGGTGAATCAAGTCTGTGGACATAAAAGCGGTTCTTAGCAGAAAAAATATCCGAGTTTGTGCCATTGAAGAATGAATGGAGCTCGTTTGAACATTTGCCATGGAAATAATGATAGGCCTGCAACGTTGCATCCATGCGGAAGGGACCGTAAGGCGAAAAATAAATCATCCCCACAAGGTCGTGTAAAAATGATCTGGACCTTTTCTGTTAATTCACCCCAAATAATGTAAAGTTACTCATCGGAAATATTAATTAAAACGCGCAAATGCCCCACGGTGGATGACTCAACAATATTCTCCTTCTGTGGTCGTTGTCAAAAGCAGTGCCGATTGCACATTGCTTGTAGCCATGAATGGCGCTGTGTTTTAAGATAACTTATTTTCCACTGCCGACCGCCATCATCGAGGAAAAAGGCCATATATAATTCACTCCGAGAAATTATAAATTTTAAATCGAGGTTGTTTTTTTGATTAAATTTTTGCACTCCTTTGAAATAAATTTTAAATCAAAATTTGTTTAGCTTACCTCGCAACAACTCCGACCCTCAGAATGAAAAATTACCAAAAAATCTGGGACTTTTTATCGGGGTGACCCAAATGTAGACCCCACACTTCATAATAGGGCACCCGAGTCAGCCACATTTAGGTCCACCTAACTGGAATGCAATGGAAGGGTCTTGCTCTGGTAGAATTTGGTATGAATTTTAGTAAATATATTTTATTTTTATTTTGAAGTGAATTATCAGAAAAGATCCCATGGTTTTCGAAATGCCATATAGAAAAATCACAATTTTTTATAAGTGATGAATATTAATTTTTAAATAATATTTTTTATACACATGATAAAACGTATCAGTAGCCGTTGTTTAAATTTCAGTACTAATTTCACTAAAAAGTTAAGCAAACTGCTTTCTCTCGCAACGTCCAGAAGGAATGCTCTATTTTATTTTGCTATTCCAAATTAAAGAGACCATGTGTCATATTTACTCTTGAGGAGAAGACATATTTTAAAGAGGATTCTTTTACAGGAGTCTCTCAATGCACTAACCTAAAATTGTAAGTAAAATTACATTTAAAAAAAATCCTTGTATTAAACATTTCCAACATGAAAAAACTACTACAAAATAAAATATTACAGTCCTTAGGTTTACAGTCAAACCTAATATGTTTGGCTACAACATTGTTACTTTTAACTTTGGTGATATAAGAACCTTGGAAATAATTATCCAAAATTTGATCCAAAGAAGGATAATTTGAACCTACACAATAACGTATCTCGTTTTTGGATATTATTGTCTCAATTTGACATTAAAATTTGAATTAAAAGTCCCTGAATTTTTTTGTGTTAAATTTGTTTCGTCTATACATGAAACTGGGGTTTTCTCCATTTTGGGGATAAAAGGCTATTTTTTTATTTTTTATTTATTTTTTTTTCCGGTGGGATTTTGTGCTATTAGTCTCTCAAACAATCTGACTCAGTAACACTCTACATTGAGCGGCTCTTAAGCCTTTTATTGTGCGAAATTATTTTTCCACTCTGATCCCGTGTAAGTATGAGATGCCCACATTAAAAATAGCTTGTATTATATTTTAGGTGAGCGAAGCTACTTTTAAATATCTCGACTGTTGTTTTTTTTCTCTTTTAAATACGCATTTAACATTATATATATTTTATTTATTTCAGATACCTCCAGTGGCGCGAGTAAGACTTTTGTCTTACGAAATAGTTGTTTTTCTCTCCTGATGTTCGCGCTTTCATTGACCGCAGCCTGGAGCGACATTGTGGCCTTCATGCATGCATGAATAAACAAGAGCGCTTAAAATGCGGCATTACCAAAACGAAGAAATAACTGCCTTACAGAAACAAAAAAAAAAAAAAAAATATCTTTCCGAAGGAAAGCAATATATAATTACTTAGAACCTATCTTAACATGTATAGGAAACATATATTAAAAATTAAATAAAAAATTAAAAAAAAAAAAAATGGCCCCTATATAGTTTGGAAAAAGTTTTACAAAAAGAGGGGAAAAAAAATAAATAAATAAAAAAAAAAAATAAAAACTAATTTTTTTCTACTCAGAGGTCCACCTATTTTTTCTTCTTACCCGACCCCCATTATCAATTTTCATGCATGACATTTGATGGCCATATTTAAAAAAAAAAAAAAAAAAAATGAAGAAGAAAAAAAAGCAACCATTATCTTTTCACTTCCGACGAACTTGTACATTAGACATTTTATAAAAGGATATTAAAAAACAAAAAATAATAAAAAAAAAAAAAACCCAAAAAAAGTCACGTTCAGCACATTACTAAATACATTTTCTATTTCTGATAACAAGGATTATTTTCCCCCCTAAATAGTAAGTGTAAATGATGAACTTTTACCGTAAATTCTGTTACAGAAATTTTAGTTTAAAGAAAATGTACAAAATCTTTTCGCAGATGGCGAATCGTGAGGGATATTGACATTTGCTAGCATTTCCGCTGCAGCAGTGTTGAATAAATTTTAACAGGTGTATGGACAGAGGTTTCATGTGATTAGCAAATAATCTTGAACACCGAAAACAACTACATTAATTTCAAAACTGAGACATGAGATCTTCTCGCTACTTGTCACGTACAAGTAACTTTCAGTCATTATAATAATATATATATATATATATATATATATATATATATATATATATATATATATATATATATATATATATATATATATATATATATATATTACATATATATATTACATATATTACATATATATATATATATATTATAAGACAAAAAATAAAAGGATATTTTTCTCAGTAATTGAAAAATGACAATTTGGGAAAGTTAAAAAAAAAAAAAAGTTTGATATTTCCACGATAAATAATTTGTATCGGCTACAAAAGATGAATGAAAGGAGAAAAAAATATTTGTTTACTGTACGTGGAGCGAAAAGATTGCAGAATTGTCTCCCTTTAATTTATAAGCCTGTTTATTATATTGATCAGTTTTTTTCTTTTATTAAAAGATTTTTTTGTTTGAAATTGTTTTCACTCAAACTTTTCTCCAGTTATTTTTATGAATTCGAGCAAATGAAATGTATCCACCCTCAAAGAAAAATAACTTACCTAAATAATTTCACAAAATCGAATAAATGAATTAGTTTAATTTCTGATATATATTTTGTTCAATTAAATTGATCCACTGTTTTTTAAGAAACTTAGAAAAGGATTCTATTATATTTGTTTAGTAAAATAATCCCGAGAATACGATCATTTTTAGGTTTCATGCTGTTTACAAAAGCTATTAAAGCAGGTATTCAAATATAAGCAATCTATTGTTAAATTGGGCAAGAAGTGGCTTATTAATTTTAACGCCTCAGAAACGAAACTGCTCTCTTTTAATTATCTAACAGGACTTTTTCCCCTTCAATCATCCTGGCTGATGCTAATTTCCTGAAGAATGACGGATTAACGTTTTGAGCTGACATGAAGTGGAAAGAGTATATTGAATCAATTGCTAAGTCTGCAGCTAAGAAAGTTAGTTCACTATGTTTTGCTAGACAGTTTTTTTTCTCGTCAGAATCTATCACACATACTTAGAAGTCTCCCATGTTTTAATATTGTACCCACATCTGGTCTGGTGTTCCTGCTATAGATTTAGAGATTCTTGATAAAATCGAAAGAAGAATCTGCAAGGTTAATGGTCATGATCTGGCATCTCAGCTTCAGTCACATTTTCACCGGCGTAACGTAGCCACACTGTGGCTTTTCTATAAATACTTTCATGGAAACTGTTCAGATTAATTTTTCCCTATGGTAGATTAAAGATGTTCATAAAAATAGGGTTAATATTTTTTTAATTAGTTTACAGGACAAAATATGTTCTAAATTATTTGATACAAGCGCATATTTTACATCAGTTGGTTGGTTGATTCATTTTCTACGAATTATCAACCCGTTGCAGGTTATTTAAAGAGAGATAATAATGTATTTAGTGATACATATCTTACTAATTAACCAATAGCTAGGAGGATAAAAGGTGGGTTCATAGGTTTCCCAAGCGTATTTGTACGAAAGTAAATATAACGAGCTCAGCTTGAATTAGAACACGGAACGCCGATTAAAGATTACGAGCCATTATTCATTACTGTAAACCATCCAAATATCCACGCTTACAGTATCTGGTAGTCCCAATCGGTCACCCGTCTAGGTACTGACCCAACTTAACTTCGGTCATCGTACGGGAACCGGTTAGTTTGAATTAGACCATATATACACACAAGAATTTTCATTCACAATGAAATAACAAATTTAATCAAGACTAAGGGAAATAACTTTAGATTACCTAAGTTATATCCCTTGGTAAGTGAAAATTATACCGTGAATAATATATATATATATATATATATATATATATATATATATATATATATATATATATATATATATATATATATATATATATATAAAATAATATAACAATAAAAATATATTAAAATTAATAAATTTAAATCTTCAGACACACTAGGTTCTATGTTAATATTCTTTCGTTTTTTATTATATAATTTTTATTATATATTTCTTTTTTTGTATATATATATATATATATATATATATATATATATATATATATATATATATATATATATATATATAATATATATATAAATATATATATATAAATATATATATATAAATATATATATATAAATATATATATATAAATATATATATACATATATATATATATAAATATATATATACATATATATATATAAATATATATATATATACATATATATAAATATATATATATACATATATATAAATATATATATATATATACATATATATAAATATAAATATATGTAAATATATATATATATACATATATATAAATATATATATATATATACATATATATATAAATATATATATATATATATACATATATATAAATATATTATATATATATACATATATGCATATATAAATATATATATATATATATAAATATATATATATGCATATATATATGCATATATATATATATATATATATATATATATATATATATATATATATATATATAATTTGTTGGAAACTCGAATTTGCGTTATTTTTTATTTGTTATAATTTTAATAATTCATAATTTTATTTCTCAAAACAAAGCATGAGTAGTATTCTATAGCAGTATTTGAGAGTAACATAAAGCCAAATGACGAATTATGTGAGCATTCGTATATCTAATCTAGATTAGACAATATATATATATATATATATATATATATATATATATATATATATATATATAAATAATTTGTTTGAAAATTATAACATAAATATGTTGTAACATCACTACAAAAATAGGCATTTTTTTTTTCAACACTTCTGGTGTCGTATAAATTGATAGTAATACCATTCGTCCTTTCTTAGAATATTTCTGCTCGTTCGGTGTCCCTGCTATTTACATTGGGCTCCTTCATGCAATCCAAAAAAATAGAAATATTTTCGGTCTTGATTTGGTGTCTCGGCTTCAGTCACTTCCCCACCCCCGTAAGGTTTCCTCTCTCTGGTAAGTATTCGGACGATCTCTTCGTTATGGTGCCAAGACTATTTTACAATTTAAGCATAGTACTGTATAGGCGCCGACATCTCATCAATTTACAGTTGATTTCTATAGATGTAACCGTAAAATCTATGCTAACAGTTTCTTTTCTCGCGTTTCTCGCTTGCAGAACTTCATTCTGGCTCCATGTATTCCAGCCAGGTTTATTCCTTTGAGCCCTGACCACCGCTTCACTGGTGATAGAGAAAAATGTCCTAATGCTCAACCACCGGTTGAACATTGCTAGAGAAAAATGATCTATTGAACAATGGGTAAAAATGACCGGTTAAACAGTGGGTAAAAATGATCGGTTAAACAGTGGGTAAAAATGACCGGTTGAACAGTGGGTAAAACACTTGTAGTTATTTTTATATCTACCGTGAAGCA
The DNA here is from genome assembly GCA_963932145.1 of Acanthosepion lycidas. Taxonomy (NCBI): domain Eukaryota; kingdom Metazoa; phylum Mollusca; class Cephalopoda; order Sepiida; family Sepiidae; genus Acanthosepion; species Acanthosepion lycidas. The sequence continues at coordinate 28,614,076 of OZ010596.1, forward strand.
CTACATACCAATTATTTGGGAATTTTGACTCATGATCTCAGGCCGAAGAGTTAAAATCGTTTACGAACGCAGGCCTTTGAGGTGTTAATCTGCAAAAATTTAAATGCAATGTCAATCGCTATCTACCGTCATCTTTATTACTCTTTCCTCTTCCTGCTTATTATTAATTGTTCTGTTCCTAATTCGTCCACACACAGTAACCCTTTGTGTCTTGGTGGCTTTTCTGCCATGATTAGGATGGAACCCATTCGGGGAAAAAAAAATCTTTTTAAAAAATGACCGACATCAATGGATGTTCGGCCCTTACAACACACAATTCAGTCAAATTAATTTTTTGTCACATTTTTACTGTGGTTTTGTTTCTGAACGTTCACTCCCGACAACTTCGAATAACTCTAACAAAAATATGTATGAAATATTTTTTTTCTTTTTCAGTGAGAGTTCCCAAATATTGAAACAATATAAATCTGCAAATTCTAAAAAAAAAAATTCCTTTCATACGTTAAATTGACTATTACTCTTTTTGCCTACGAAACTTATGTAGAAGACCAAACCTTTGAGATATCTCGAACCACAGCACGAGCTTCGCCGTTATTATCAAGATCTTGATATATATATATATATATATATATATTTAGTGATGGCCGAAAGAACATCAACAGTAGGCCGGGAAAAAACGGAATCCATATTCTTTGTCAGAGAGTACGTCGTGGTAGGTATGATACTTGACCTCTTCAGCGTTGATTAAAAACGCGAATACATTGCCGGACAAGATTATTAGTTTTCGGCATAAATCCTGAGTGTTTCCACTCACTTGAAGTGGAGCGACTACATTAAATCAATTGCTGCATCTATTGCAAGGAAATTTGGGACACTGTGTGGTGCCAGAAGGTCGTCAGAGTCCATCTTTCACATTTACAAATCTACCATTCGTTCGTTCTTTTCTTCTTCTTTTCTTTAATAATTTCACGCCAAGCAAGGCTGGATTGGCACTAGTACGCAGCAGAGGGTTAAAGAGACTGAAAGTGAGAGAAAAGACTGGGTGCAGGAGGAGTAAGAAAATGGTAACAGATGAACAGTGTTCAAGTCAACAAAAGACGGCGGTTGACGTTGCATTTAAATTTTTGAAGATCATAGTTATTAGGAAACAAGTAAGGGGAAGTGCGAGAAAAGAAAGTGTTGAAGTAAAAGTGTCGGTTACGTTTAACTATTTCAACAGTAAAAAGGTGGGACGTAGAGGCCAATCTAGTAACACGTTTAAATTCATGTAGTCGGGGCAGCAAGGAAGAAAACTCGTCAGAGTAATTGCCGTGATAATATTTGTAGAAAAGACAGAGGGAAGCCACATCACGTCTTTGCGAAAGTGACTGAAGTCGAGATGCTAAGTGAAGATCAATTACATTGCAGATTCTTCTTAGGATTTTGTCAAGAACCTTAAGATGAACAGCAGAGGATCCAAACCAGATATGGTAACAGTATTCAATGGACAGACGAATGGTAGATTTGTAACGAGAAAAATCTTCTGGCACGACACAATGAACCAACTTTCCTTGCAATAGATGCAGCTATTGATTCAATGTAGTTGTTCCACTTGAAGTCGGTTGAAAATGTGTGACCAAGAAGCCGCAGTGTCTTGCTCTCCATGAGTCTAGCATCAGACATGTTGAGTGCGGACAGGAACTATGGTGCTTAAATGAGAGTAGTTTCGTTTGGGAGACATTAAAATTCACAAGCCATTTCCTGCCCCAATTAATCACTGATTGCATCTTCCTTTCAAGAGCAGCGAAAAAGACACGGAATTTTCACAAGCGAGAAAAGAAACTGTTAGCATAGAACTTACGGCTCCATCTAGCTAGCTCAACTGTATATTGATGAGATCTCGACGCATACAATTGTACGCCTGGTTTTATTGCACGAACTCGCTGTCCATTTTTCAGCATCGGCTGGAATCTAGTTTTTAAGACATCTCTTATGAGGATCTTGATGAACCAATTCGAAGTATCAACGTGTAAAGTTTAACTTCTATAATCTTATAAGGATTTTTTTCCCGCAACCAAGCCTTAATATAACGGCAAATAATCGCTAGTAAAAGAACAATAGTCACACGCACACAGACACACACACACATATTGCTCCTGGTTTATGGCCACATCGCGTACGATTACCAAATTTGAGCAACGTCGAACCTGGTCAGTACTTAGATAGGTGACTGCATGGGAATACCAGATGCTCTAAACCTGGGTGTGCGGATAGTGTAATGAATGGATAATGGCAAGGATTTGTTAATCGGAGAGCGGAGTCCCAATTCCAGCTGTGTTTGTTATATTCATTTACAAATTTCGGTGCAAATACCCTTGGGAAAGGTATTAGGTTGGTGACGTAATTATGTCGTTTTTTGACGTTAAAAAATACGTCAAAAAACGACATTATTACGACATTATTTTTGCACCTACCTAATTTTAATCCACCTCTTCCTTTTTTTGTTAATATAAGCAGCTTTTAAAACCTCCCGCCAGTCATTCACTAAAATTCATTAAGCATTGCTGTTTTCTTAGGTTTCTCTTGAATTCCTTATGACTTATAAGTGTTAAATTCTCCAAGATATCTTTCCGCATTATGTGTGGCTTACGGACATATCACGATGAAACATTGATTCCCTACGATCATTGAAGTTAAGCAACGTTGAACCTCGTCAATAACTACATGGATGACCGCTTGGGAATACCAGGTGCAGTAAGTTTGGATGTGCGGGTGGCGTAATTTATAATATCTCGGAATTGTTAATCGCAGAGCTGAGTTCCTATTCCAGTTGGGTCTGTTATATTCACTTACGTGCAAATACCATTGGGAAAAGTATGAATCCACCTCTTCTCCCCTACAGCTATGGGTTAATTACTCAGACTTGTATCAAAAGTACTTTCCTGTCGACATTCACAATAAAGAATTACTAATCGACAACACAGATATCCTACACCAAGAAAACAATAAATTCAGAGTACAGATACTAGAAGCAATTTATGTTAAAAATCGAAGCCGGCACTGAACAGAATCAACTATGAATACTGAATGTCCTGAAATGCCTATAAAGGAACATTTTTAACGCTTTAATGCGTGCATGAACATGACATTATAACATGAAAAAAATTCCATGATGGATAATTTTTTTCACATTCTAATGAATTGTAAGCACATAGTCAATATTTTTGCATTTAAAAGCATAATGAAAAAATAACGGTAATGCATAACAGCACACAACTTTTTTTATAAATACTTGTACTAATGAACGACAAATAGTTTTGTACTACTTACACACCTGAAGAGGATCTTGGAAGAAGATCGAAAGTACTTGGGAAATAAAAATAAAAGACATTTAAAAGCCTATAGCACATTCTCTCATCCTTTAACATCAATATACGGAAGGTTATTCGTGAGTATGAACGGATTTTGTTAAAAATTAGCAGATATAATGTCTGTAATTTATTAAATATATATATATATATATATATATATATATATATATATATATATATATATATATATTATATATATATATATATATTATATATATATATATAAATAAACATTTCTTGCATCGAGAAAAGACAAGTTATGCGTAAGGGTGTCCTCGGTGCAGCACTTTAACCAGTGAACCCTAAAATGGCTGAGTAAGACACCGATTGGGAGGTTTGAAACATATTTCATACATTTTAATTGAAAATATTAAACAATTATTACAGGTAAAACAAACAAAAACAAACTTTTCATGCGAAGAAGGTTAAATATTTGGAAAAATAACTATATCTGGCATTGCTGCATGCAAAGCAGGATGCACAAGCCCTTCAAACAGAAAAATTATTTCTGATATTATGACTGAGAGCATGGTAAATGATTTTATCTCATTCAAGTATTTCGTGATTTATGATCGGCAATAAAATCTGTGAAATGGGGTTTTCAAAAGCAGCCACCTACTTAGCCGAAAATGGGAGCAAGTGACAAGAAACCGGATGTAGATTATTTTCCTTAGTAGGCTTATATAAACAGTTACAGTTGGGATTAAAGTTAGTTCTAGACCGGCGTGACAGACTGAAAAATAATGAGAAATAATGTCGGATTAAAATAAAAATCTCTCTCTTATATATATATATATATATATATATATATATATATGTATCAAAAATACTTTTACAAAATTTGCGGGGGGTTCCTCAAAGCAAAGAAGGACAAAAGTTCATATAAACATGTGTCCGCAAATCCTTCGTTTTTTATTTATTAAGCTTTAAAAAGATTACAGTAGATGGCGCTGTATTATCATGTAGACTAGGTTACATTTGTAATTTATGTACATTTGTGGATAATCTGTTTTCAACGTTTGGGGTATGTAGTAGTGAATTAAGTGAGAAGTGTCCTGCTTAACAATGGCAGGATATTCATATCGTGTGCAGGCAGATATGATTTTTACATCCGGCCGCGCGAATGGTAATGGACGCGAGGCTGCACGGTTGTATCAGATTGCGTTTTCAGAGCGAAGGCGGCATGCTGTGGATTATCGTTGCGTTGCTGAGACAGGATCTGTGGCACCACAGATTATAGATCAAGGAAGACCGAGATCCGCTCGTACGCCTAACCACAAAGGACATGTTCTAGAGGCTGTCGGAGATCAACACACGTGAAGTGGCCACAGTATGTCGTACTGCATGGAGGGTACTTCAAAAGCATCTCCTGTACCTGTATCATTTTTATCAATCTGTATCAATCATGTGTAACGTGTACAGGGTCTTTCGCATTTTAATCACTCAACATTTCAGAGTTTTTGTCGATGTTTTATTTCGCAAACTAACGATCCGTTGTTTGTCTATTCAGTTTACGGGAGAGGCAACATTTGGAAGAGATGGCATAACAAATTTACACAAACAACATTTGTGGTCGGATCGGAATCCCCATGGTACAATACGGTCTCGACACCAGCATCAGTTTACGATTAATGTGTGTGCTGGAATTGTAGGTGATTGTCTGGTAGGTCTAAATGTTCTCTCATCACGTCTTACAGAAGCTGTCTCCAGGAATTTTATTTCGAACACACTTCCAGACCTGCTACAGGAAGACGAATGTGGTTCGTGCATGATGGGGCTTCAGCACAGTTTAGTCGCATTGTTTGCAATTTTCTGGCTAACATCTACCATGAAAGATGGTTTGATAATGGAGGACAGGTTCCATGGCTTGTACGCACCCATCCCGACCACAGGCCTTTGGATTTTTTTTTTTTTGGTGGAGGTCCACTTAGACAACAGACATTAATAATGCAGAGACGCTTCATCACCGTGTGGGAGTATTTGAAAAGCCTTCGCCGACGGGTGCATGCGTGTGTACAAGCAACCAGAGGATATTCTGAACATTTTTATGAGTTACTGTACTGAAGAACAGTCATGGTCTTTTAGACATATGTTTATATGGATATTTTAGCTTGTTGGGTGGCAGGAAACCGCTCCTAAAGTTTCTAAAAGTATATTTGGATTGTATGTTGGATTGTATATTTAACAGCGTCTACCGTAACATATGCGGACATATGTATATATGGACTTTTGTTCTTTGTTTTGGTTTGAGGAATCCGACCTCGAAGTTTGTAAAAGTATTTTTGATACACCATATATATATATATATATATATATATATATATATATATATATATGAAAGTCCGACAATTATTTTTTAAGACATTTTTTTATGTTTATACGTTCTTTTTATATATAGATACAGATATTTAACTAAATGCTCTGTTTATAATAAACAGTATTAACAATATTTACCAGAGTACGCATATTTTCTATGAAAATTTCTCGGACATTCTGGCCGGTAAATGTAGTTAATACTGTTCATTATAAACAAAGCATTTACTTAAATATTTGTATCTATAAAAAGAACGTATGAACATAAAAAATGTCTTTATATATATATATATATATATATATATATATATATATATATATATATATATATATTGTGTGTGTTATAAAGATTGTTATACCCTACAAAACCAAAAAAATAAAAACATGTCAGCAAACATAGACAAGCGTACCCGCAAAAAAAAAAAGAAAAAAAAAAAGAAGAAAAACAGCTGTGTCAAAATGATGGTTTTTCCCTCGACACTGCTTTTATTTAAACTAACTTCACTCTTTGTCAATGTTTAGCGTTTGAAAAAGCTATGATTTGAATTGTAATAAAACCTAAACACATAAAAGTGAATCTATACATTTTCTTTGTCCTTGAGAATTAACATAAAATATAATAAACATCATTTATTTATTCGATTGTTTACTGACAAAAGATAGTTATTATTTTGTTTATTGGAATGTTTGACAAAATATTGGCTGATTGCCAACTGATTTGTACTTTATAAAAGGGAAAATAATAACGATTTCCTTGTAGTTGTTTCACATATTTTAATAATTTAGTAATGGTTTATAAGTTTATGAATAAAAAAATGTTTTCATATTTATTTCTTTATAAATTGGTAAATGCACCATTGCATTTTGTCTTAATACAATTAGCTTTTAGAATGTTGTAAATATAAAATTATTCTCGTAAATAAACAATTTATTAGTGTTCAATGTCTTTCTTGTAATTTCTCAAAAACAAAGGAAACATGTATGAATTCACTTCCATCATATATTTAGGTTTTACATACAATTCTTATCATCGTTTTTAAAACAATAAACACTGCCGAACTTGAAGGTAGTTAAAATACGTATCCGGTAAATTGCTCGACAATAAATTGCTTGAAATCGATTGCTCGAAAAATAATTTCTCGAACTATCAATTGCTCAAAAGCCAGTTTGCTCGAAACCTGTGGTTTAAAAAAAACAAAACTACATTGTTTCTAATATTTACTATAAGATAAAATAATACAATTTTATTGTTGTTAACTGAACAGTTAAAATTAAAAAACGAGTACATTTATATAACAGGTCTTATTTTTTTTTTCTCGAAAGGTAGTTTGCTCGAAAACTGTGGTTAAAAAATAAATAAAACACGTGCTAAGCATTTCCTTTTTCTTTTTGCACATTTCACACTTCCAGTAAATCTTATTGTTCACTGTTTTATCCTTAATATATAGATATCTATCCAAACACAACTTCTTTCCATTTTCGCTCTCAACAAAAGTTATCACTAGGGTTCGAGATCTCCAAAATTACTGAAATAGAAATAGAAAACAAATAGAGAAAAAAAATCAGGCCTGCTAAAGTTGAGTGTTGTGGCTCCTTTTATATCCAGCACGCAGTTTACGTGGTGCTTCGAAATTACTTCAAGCAATCTGCCTTTCGAGCAATTGATAGTTCGAGAAATTATTTTTGGGACGATTGATTTCGAGCAATTTACTGTCGAACAATTGATTTCGAGCAATTTATAGATCCGTTAAAATAGCAGCGGTGTAATGGGAAAACTGTTCTTTTGATAAACCTTGTTTTTTGCGGCCGGGAATGTGTATGTTTACCAACCTGTCGACTTGTAAATTATTAGAGGATAACGCGTTTGAGGCGAGCAGACTTTTGCAAATAAAGTGTTGAATATTAAGAAAAAGCTTTAATAATGAATAAAAAAAAAGAAGTTCAATGAGTTCTCCCGATTCTGATATTCTTTTGAATATATCCGCACATCAGGGTCGCGCCAAACCACTAATTAAATTGACAGATATCATATCTATTTTAAAATATTCCATAAAAAACCGTTAGTCTTCGATGCCAGCTGAATTTAAAATTTGCCTGCTAGAACGACGTGGTTACGTGAAATTTAAAATTGCAGACACGCGATAGCCTTTGTTTTCAAAAGACGCTCATGAAATTCTAAATGTCATCTGAAAATGTTATTTCTGCAATATTAAGTTATCTCCCTTAGGCGTGCAGAAAATACACGATACACGATACATTTGTCGCTGACATATTTTCCGCAATCGTCAATGATGGCCATGTCTATGTTCCGGTTTATCATGTCACGAAAAAATAACTCATTCACATTCCACTATCTGAGCTTACTTTTCGATTTAACGTAGATTTGATATTTAATTGGTTAATCAAGATATACCTACAAATCTATAGTGTAACAGATATCACAAATGTATTGAAATCGGTCGAATTCAAATTTGTAAAAAAAAATATTTTGTGTTATTATTCACCATATCAAACATCAATTTTCAAATTGAATGCAATATTATAGTTCCACACTCGACCTGCCCTAATGTTCATGTTTTTTTTTTAACCTGCTTGTGTGACAGTCTACTGAAGAATCATCAAATTATGGGAAACCTCTGATGTCATTGTTTCAAGAGAAATAATTAGAACTGTGGCATGTTGGCAAAGTTCAGAAACAAAACTTTTTAAACTTACCGCACGCCAAGTCCTTATAGTTTTTTTTCTCTCGAAATCCTGTACATTTCTATATCAATGTTAAGAAGGTATCATTATTGAATACCTTGTTCCTTCCTTTCAAGTTTGATGCTAAACTCTTGATGAATCCGGTTAAAGATATTTTGATTGCTTCAAATTTTCTTTTCTTTTTCATTTAAATTGAAATCAAAGCATTTACGCCTCTTCTGTGAAATAAACAAACTTATTGGTTCCACTTGCCAACATCCTATCAAGAAATAATAGATATTTATTGATCGCTATAATTTATTCGGAATATACAGTGCTGTTCGATAAAAGTGACTCACCTGATTTTTTTGACTTAAAAATACTTTCGCCTATTGATTTGGGGGTCAAACTAATTTTTAATCTTACTAATATAAAGACCTCTTCCCGACCACCTACTAAAGAAGTTTACTGACCCTAAGGTATTCTATTGATAATTGTAATTTTGGATATAAATGAGATTTAGGGAAAAACTCATTATACTGAACGGATGCTTGACAGTACTTACTGCTAAATTCAAAGAGTTTTCAAAGCTTCGGATTTTAGATCGCTTATCCTTTGAATTTAGCTCAACTTTCGCTTCATCGGTAAAGAGAACATTCTTCCAGTCTTCTACGGTGAAATTTTTGTAATAGGGAGCCCATTCAAATCTCTTGGCTTTGTTGGCTTTGCTTATTAGCGGCTTAAACCTTCGTGTACAAGATTTGTAACCTTGTTCTTACAGCCACCGACTGACTGTTGAAGAGGCAAGACTAACACCTTGCTCTTCGCTTAGACTGGCTAAAATTTCTCAGCTAGTTATAATCCTAGTCGGTCGCTTCGAAGTGGTGTAATGGTTAGCAAGCTTGTCTCGCTAAAGCAATTGCGATTGAGTAGTCAGTTCGATCCTCACTGGGTGCTCCATACTTTCGGCCTCGCTAGCTATAATCCTAGTCTTCGCATCTTCTCTCTTGATTAGCCTACCAGTTCTATCATCAATCTTTTTCTTTCGTCCTCTTGTTTCCTTCCTTGGAGCAGGAGTGGCATCATTATGTGCCCTAAGCACTTGAGAAACAGTTGATTGCGAGGTTATAGCAATTTCTCTCGTAGACTTGCCTGCTTTTGAGAGGGCAATGATAGATGCCTTAAGTGGTTCTGAGTGGCTATTTCAACCTGTTTTTTATACTGTATGAGGCTTTCTGGAATATTCTGGAATACTCTAGATTTAATTTAAGCTGTTCTAAAATTCTCTAGAATATTGTTCTGAGTGTATTGTAAAATAGTTTTCAATATTTTGTCAAAAGCTCTTTAAATTTACCAGTTTAATCATTAGAATGCGATATCTGAGTCACTTTTTTTTGCACAGTTTTTTCCTGAATCTCATTCATATCCAAATTTATAATTATCAATTGAATACCTTAGGGTGAATAAACTTTTTTCCTAGGTGGTCGGGAAGGGGTCTTTATATTAGTAAGATTAGAAATTATTTTAACCCCAAAAACAATAGACAAAAAATATTTTTAGTAAAAAAAATCAGGTGAGTCACATTTATCGAACAGCACTGTATTTGTTTTAAGATTTTTCCATGGTTTAAAAATGTGTCTCTTACTTTTAGCTATCCGCTTTCATGATACATTCATTGTGTCATTCAAGTTGTTTATTGATATTATTAAACTTATTTCTGACGGAGACAATGATACAATTATCGGTGTAGATCAAATTAACTACCCTATCTAATGGTGTACCAGAGATATTCGTTACGATTTATCTCTGTCTAGCGTACCAACTTCGAGCTAACTGATGATACATTCTGTTTCAAAGATGTCATCAATTGACATATAAATATCTCCATTGTGCTCAGTTTTAGTTTGGAATTATCCATACGCCTAGTCGAACGGAATATGGGTCAAAACAGAGTGTGGAGTGTGAGCACTACACTTAGAAGGGACCAGGAGCCGAAAACAAACCAGACCTCTTGCCATTTCTCTTGGAAAGCACCATTTACTGGTAAACATGGGCGGACGTGTCCGCGATAAGACGTAGTGTTATAAGGATGGTTTTTCGCATGGCACCGCTATTAGCTTAATTTGAAGTATCACTGTATATATATATATGGTCAACACACCGTAGAGCAATAGTTAATAAGTTCATTACGCCTGTAGAGTTATACATATGTAATATGTGATTCCCTCTCAGCAAACACCAGCTGAACTGAACTGAATTTAATGTCAATGAGCATCTTTTTGTCTCTGGGAGTAGTTTATCTGTAATAACCGCAATATGTATTGGGCTCACCCCTTATGATATCCAAATAGACTTTTTTTTGTAATGTTCGTTTGTAGGAGAGACTTTGTAAATCACAGATACAACAATAGTAATGCCTTTGAACAATACTCAGTTAGACGCCGCTATACTCAAATATATATATATATATATATTTTTTTTTCCTTTATCCGTCATATGATATAATTATTTCAAGATGAGGTCGACTGTGCTTGCTCTCTGGCAATCCGTGTTCAAACTCAAGTATCTGCAGGTACATTTTATTCCTATATAATAACTCTGCACTTATTAATCGCACAAAAGTCTCAAAGAAGCGGTTTGACCTGGTAGATGACCTTATAGCGACCAGGTACAGAATAGCGCCACATTGTAAGCCAGGGTCTGTCTCCGCCAACATCTTGATTATGTCATTATTTTCACTTCAAGTTACATGTGATATCAATATGGTGATTTTCTAAGCATAGCTTAGATTTGGCATAAGGCTGGGAGTATGTGTCACCCAGTGAGGATTGAACTCACTGCTCAGTCGTAAACAAGCTTGTTATCCATTTCACCACGTCGAAGTGCCCTTTTTGTTCTAAGCGTAGCCTAGATGTGACACAAAGTCGAAAGTGTTGAGCACTTAGTGAGGACCGAACTCACAACTCGGTTCCCGAGCAAGGGAATATCTTTCTGCTTAGTAACTAAAATCTTTCACACACACACACACACACACACGTGTATCACCCACTCCCACACACACACGTGTATCACCCACAAATAATGTCGTTTTTTGACGTTAAAAATACGTCAAAAAACGACATTATTTTTGCACCAACCTAATAATATCCGTCTCGTTTAAATCGCCTTCCATTTCTTTACACCTGTCCTCTGCATCAGGTTAAAATGTTTTTGCCACTGGTTTTGCTCCACTATAACTAATGCCTGCAATATTATGGCGACTGCTGACGTCATTTCAACATGCCTCCACTTGCAACAGGATCTGCAAACGTGGAACAGACAGGTGAAAGGATGAAAGGATGATATATAGGCACCTTCATAAAGAGAAGAAGAAGAACTTGTCTAACGTCCTCAAGAGAAGATTTCAAAGAAAAGAAAAAACAAAAAAACAAAAAACAATGTCACACGTCCAATAACCAATGCTAATTAACAAGGTGTGTGTGTAGGTGTATATGCCGCCAATATGTCTCACACATTAACGGGCTCTGTAAGTACCTTTTCTTTACAGAAAATAACAATTTCTTTTTCCTGCCTTACCGACGAACACCAATTGTATCTGTCTATATTTCTGACATGAGGTATTATGTACATTATTTAAATTATTCGGACTATTGTCCTCATCTTTGTCACCATATTTATTACAACGTTTCGGCCGTTGTATGATCCGACCTTCTTCACGTAATTGCAATGTTAAAATGAACCCTTTATTTCGCTCACTGGGGTAGACAGTTCTACTTCCACGTGTCATGTTTAATGGATGTCAGTTATCTCCTGTTAATTCCCTTCTGGAAGTTCTCCTTAACTCACACACTTTGGGTCCTGTCACTGGATCTAACTAACGCCTTTATCCACTGTGCCATGTGTCCTTGAGGAAACTTTGTAATAAATATGTCGACAAAGATGAGGACAATAGTCCGAATAATGTAAATAATGAACACCAATTGTATTACATCATTACAAAACTTGATGTTCAATTTTCATTGTTTTTAACTTTATAATCGGGAACGAACTTTTGCAATGATCTAATAGATCTTTTCACAAGGTGGACATATTTATGACGACTCTTTGTAAATATAAACAAGGCAGCATGGTGTAATTAAGATTCTGGTATTTAAAAATGGCGGTTTTCGAAAAACGACAATTAGCGCAAGCATATTTCCGAGAAACTTAATGATAGTTTCGCAATTCTTAGATCGTCGTGTTCTGGCAGTGAATCAAGACAATTCATTGCCGGTAATGAAGTAAATAAAATCGATAACTGTACTGTATCAGCTGAAAAGATACCTCGCAGGAATTTTCTCATCCTCGGTCTTCTTACTCCGGCAGTCAATTGGACAGTGTTTCCACTCATTTTGTAGATGATGACAAGATATTTCACAAATAGTTGATCCCCCACTGACATTATTGTATATTGAGACCGAAGGGGAAAATTGATATTGACTATCAGTTTTTCAAAAATAAATACATACATAAAAATAAGTACTGTATTATGTACTCGCGTATCTTGACATTTTTAAGCTAATTTTAATACAGCTGTATTTAATATAAACATGATTTTGATAAAACTGATGTTTTACTTAACTTTATCCAATAATAATGCATGTAATATTCACATATTGATATTATATTCTAAAAAGCATAGCGGATACGAATCTTTTCCATTGTTTACGTTTATAAGTTTGTCTCTTTCTTGTTCAGTTGTTTAAGGCTGTACGCGTTTACGCAATGAATATAGCATTGCTAACGATACTTTTATCATTCTATTTGCTTTTTTTTTAACTTATTTAAATAGGATATGCCGTAAAGAGGTAATATGCTATGAACAGACTGAGATAGATACAAAAAAGCAGACTGAGATAGATAGATAGATAGATAGATATGAACAGGTTTAGATAGATAGATATGAACAGGTTTAGATACGTAAATAGATAGATAAATATGAAGATTTATACACATAGATAGATAGATAGATAGATAGATAGATAGATAGATAATATGAAGTACTAAAATAATAAAAGAAAAGTTTGCATGATTCGAATTTACTCGCAAAAGAGGTTTGTCTTCTGAAGTTATCCATAAACCTTCTTCTGTTGTGAAATCTTCTATAGAACATCTTTTTATGCCTCAATATTCCATCTCTTGGTAGAGTCTTAAAATCTGAGAGCCAAAATGCTGAAAAATAGAAGCGCCAAAAAAGTAACTAAGCGGAGACAAATCTCAAAGAAATGCTGACGACCAGACCCTAAGTCATGTCTGGTTACCACCCTTTCGTCACAAGAGATTCCATTTTGAGTTCACTATTAATTAAAGCGGTGTTTATTTGATTTCAGCGTACTATCATTTACGAGAACGCATATTAATCAGGAAAGATTTTCAGCGTATTTAAAGATCCGATTTCTTCAGGTTTATTTACGATATCAAGCCCAGCATTACAGTTATGACGTAACTTCATTAAGTCGTAGTAGAATTTTATTTAATCATAGCTAGTTATACCTTATTTCAAAAACATCTTATTATTGTGTTGGTTGTAGCAAAACAGCGTTTGGCATGTAACATATATCTTCTTCTGGTATCATGAACTTTCTACGCTGAAGCTAAAAAGGCTGTGATTGCTTCACACTAAAACACACCAACAAAATTTCGCACTATAACATATTCATGAACATTACATTTTGTATACAATTGACATCTAACAAAAGAAACTATTGTTTTAAACTTTCCTTTTGTTAATTTTTGTTTTAATAAATGTAATCTTGCATTGCAAATCAGCTGGTCAGTTATTTTATGCATGTGCGATTTTCAGGACAATTATTTTATGTACTACGAAATATTCCCGTAAGAAAACTTTAATTATCGAAGTAGCCAATCACTAAACATGTATACAGTACGATGTTTTGTTGTTTTTGTTTTGCTAGGGGATTGCGTTTGAGAGTCGTTGGTGTTAAAACGTCTGTAATTCTTAATCGTCGACAAATTATTAAAATTTACTAACTCTAACGAAAATTGAAAAAAAAAGCCCCAACTAACTTAGAACGCTAAAAAAGATTTCATGCCGCATTCAACACGAGTGGGCGTTCCGTTAAATATGTCATTTGAAAAATTCTTCTCGTAAGCAAAATGATTTTTAATGAAAGGAAATCAAAGTAATCTGCAATATTGAAGTAAATAATACGAAAGGAATCTTTGTTTCGATTGCTGTTACCGATTAGAACTTTATGAGAAACAGATGTAACAAAATGTACATTAATATACGTTAATAAATACATTAGAACTCTCCAAAGTTCTTTGTGGATTACATCTCCCAACATATGAAAAATAAGAGATTTCATAATGTTCAAAAACTGAACACACGCGCGAGCGCGCACACACACATATACACACATATATATATACACGTGTGTGCGTGTATATCTGGCCACTCGTATTCGAGCATACCCGTCTACTAGGGTGGCTAACCAATCCCTATTGCAGACGTCTGCTCAGGTATATTTGTCTTTGTTCCATACCCACCGAGTCCAACTGTGTTTTATACTGCAACTATACTGAGCAGACCTTAGATGCCGTTTCTGGGAAAGAGCGTGTTATCTAGCGTAATCAACAATCTGAACAAGGCCAGCACGCTCAAACCCTCGGTCACGATGACTTGTGACTTCGTGCTAGCACAGCTACGGTAGACGGCCCACAGGGGTACCGTCTAACTCAATTTCACTCACAAGGCTTGGGCAAATCCCTGGTATGGTTTTCAGTCACTTTCCAAAAGGTGCCGCACGCTGGGATCGACCCTTCCAGTCCGATAACATCAGTAAGTCTCCTTCCTGACAAATCGATCATGAGATTCGAACCAGAGTTTCAGAAAGCGAACATTCTAACAACTTGGTCACGTGCCATATATATATATATATATATATATAGAGAGAGAGAGAGAGGGGGGAAAGGGAGAGGGAGAGAGACGGAGAGAGAGAGAGGAGAGAAAGACAAACACTGATTAAAAATGAGATTGTTGTGATTGATTGATTTTCTTTTTACGGCTTATCAAATATTTTATATTGTAAGAATTTTTTGGAGATAATAATGATTTGCTGATCTATATCCTACAAATTAAGCCATGCCTTGAGGAGGGGAAGTTGTATTCATACCTTTCCCAAGGATATTTGCGCGTAATTGAATATAACGAACCCGACTGGAATTGGAACACGACTCTTCAATTTACAATTCCGAGCCGTTATACTACCCATTCAAGTTCACAGCACTTTCTCATATTCCCAAGGAGTCACTCATCTAGGTACTGACCCGATTCTATCTAATCCCCATTTTGGCTTTCTAAAATGAATATTTAAGTATTATTTATAATTCTGATTTATTTTTATTTGATTTTATGAGAACGAAGTAAAAGTTGAAAATGGAAGACATTTTATTAAATATTTACACATTTGTTTTCAATTAGGTTACGAAATTTGACGATGTTAAATATTTCATTGATTACCGAAATGAAGTTCCAACGCTACAATTTTAAACCTAAATTTAATCTTTAAACTCGTCCCCTCAAAAAACAGTAATTTAGAAAAATATTTTGCGTCATTATTCTTCATTCACACCCCAACTTTCAATCGGCCTGCCCTAGTACTCACGCATATTTACGTTTGTCTAACATCCACAGAGTCCGCCTGTTGCTTATACTATAATTATACTGAGCAGACCTTAGATCAAGGCGAGTACACTCAATCCCTCGGCCACGATGACTTGTCGAAGACTTCCGGACAGTACCGCCTTTCCAATTTCATTATTCAACGATTAGGCCAAATCAATTTCACTCACAAGGCTTGCCCATCAACCACAGAGCCCAAGTGTGGTTTATACTGCAACTATGCTGAGCAGACCTTAGTTACAGTTTCTGGGAAAGAGCGTGTTATCTAGCGTGATCAACAATTTGAACAAGGCCAGCACACTGAAGCCCTCGGCCACGATGACTTTTGGCTTTGTGTTAGCACAGCTATCGACGGCCCTCAGTCTAATCACTTTCACTCACAAGGCCGTGGTATGGTTTTCAAGCTCTTTCCAAAAGAAATCGATTCATTCCGATAACATTAAAAAGTCTCCTTTTTGACAAATCGACCATGGTGAGATTCGAGCCCGGGTCTCATGGTCACAAAGCGAACGATCAAACCACTTGGCCACGCGCCCGTCTGTTCATTCATTCATACATACATACATACATACATACATACATACATACATACATACATACATACATACATACATACATACATACATACATACATACATACATACATACATACATACATACATACATACATACATACATACATACATACATACATACATACATACATACATACATACATACATACATACATACATACATAGAGTTTTAACATATAAATCAGGCACTAATAATAAAATTGAAATTTACAACAAAATACAGTCATAAAAGTTATATGACGGATGGGCACTTTGACGTGGTGTAATGGTTAGCAAGCCTGTTTCGCTAGCTCAGTTACGACCAAAACGTGAGCTCGATCCTCACTGGCTGCCCCATATTTTCGGCTTTGTACCACATCTAAGCTACGCTTAGAAAATCGCCATAAAGGTTGCATGATGGAAAGAAGTTTCATTCTTACCGGAGATCTTATTAGGCGCAATAACTAATTGTTGTAATGTACGGCAAGAGATTGAGATTGCGGGTGGGGACACTTGAACGATTGCTCTCCTAGCAACTACGCGTGTAATAGGCAAACAAGCGAAAGAGACGAGAGGTAGCATAAATAACAATGCCTCGGAATCCGCAGCAACTTTAGGAACAAAATGCCCACGGGACCGACTTCACACGACATCGTCCCTTGCTGACTACTAGTTTTCCCGTTGCTTTTATAAGCATGAGGCATCTTGCAAAGATCCGGATCTAGACCAGTTGCCGCGAGGCCCGTATCTGGACATGCCAAACTGTCACTCTGCTAACGGAAGAAAAACATGCCCGCACGCGATCCGGGGTCTCTTTTACGTTAGTACCGACGCGCATTCGCCACACTAATAATAAACTAGAACAGAACAATTATAACAATAATGATAAAAGTTATAGAAGATTCGTTCTTATAGTAGATCGTATTAAGTACAGTAAACGATTAGTAGCAATAATTTAAATAAATAAACGGTAAATTCTACCCGTCCGAAATACCTCTAACTCGGGCTACACTTGCTCTGCATATTATCCCCTTTTGGAATCAGGATGATCCCGAGATTGAAAATTTGCCCTACAATCTGGTCCTTGAACATCCAGCATTTGGGATTTGTGTCCAGATGAGGAGGGAACAGCTAAAAATTCAAATTTAAAAATAACTGAAAAAAATTTAGTGATTTTGAAAGTTTTTAATTTATATTGAGTGTAAAGCAACTTTGTGAATTTAATTTTTGTTTGTTTTAAATTCAGTTTAAAATATCAGCAAAATTTTGTGAAATCAATTTTATTTCTTCAAGATGCCAAAGAATCAGAGTTAAAACGAGACGTTTCGTGAGGTTAGGTTTTGAAGTTTTACGGAGTTTGTGATTGCAAAAAGTCAACTCATTTGAAGTTCCATTGAGTTTGTGATTTGAAGAACGCAACTCAATTGAAGTTCCACGGAGTTTGTGATTTGAAGAACTCAATTCAATTGAAGTTCCACGGAGTTTGTGATTTGAAGAACTCAACTCAATTGAAGTTCCACGGAGTTTGTGATTTGAAGAACTCAATTGAAGTTCCACAGAGTTTGTGATTTGAAGAACTCAATTGAAGTTCCACGGAGTTTGTGATTTGAAGAACTCAATTGAAGTTCCACGGAGTTTGTGATTTGAAGAACTCAATTCAGTTGAAGTTCCACGGAGTTTGTGATTTGAAGAACTCAACTCAATTGAAGTTCCACGGAGTTTGTGATTTGAAGAACTCAGTTTTCGGCTCGAATTGGAATTTCGGCTTGAATTGGAATTTTGGTCCAAATCGGTCTTTTGGTCAGAATTGAACTTATACTACAAATCAGAACTAAAGTAAAGTTTTGTAGTTCTATGAAGTGAATTGAGGAATTCAAAGTCATTTCTTTAACATTATCATTGTTTTTTTTTTCTATGCTAAACTAGAGGTCCGTTTAGTTTTGTGCCGGACTCCTAATTAGTCCTCCACATGAGCTAGCATAAAAGTCTGCACAAAGTGCGACTTTTAAGCTAGTTAATGATAAAATAAGACAATTTTAACAATATGCTATCACAAAGGTTATGCAATGGATAGAAGATTCATACTTCCTGTAGATCTTTGCAAACTCAAGAATGTTTCTTTTCTCGTTGAAATCTTTCATCGTTCCTTTATGTAAACAAAAACATTCTCCTGCATTCTCCATTTCAAAAATCACAAATGATCTATATTTTTCCTTATACAGCAAAAGATATTCCGGATAGACTAACAAAGTTGAAAATGGAATCCGTCTCTCATTTTTTAAGATACAGGTTAAAACCGTACTTTAGCCTTCGTTGGCAGCCAGTCTAGAAGAAAAATGACTCCGAATCCCAAACCGATCTGGGACAAAGCAAATAAAAAACACTATTATATTTCCCGAGAACAATCATGACATTGCACTTTTTATAGATATAAAATAAAAGAAGGCAGCGGAGAGCCATTTCTACTTGGTTACCTGAAGGTATATTGTACTTAAAAGAGAAAATGCAAATTAATTTAACTTTTGATGGCGACTAAGACAAAAGAGATCACAATGTCAGGGATTTCGCTATAGTCTCGGCGTTAGTCACTTTCTCACTGTCGCTTCCCTGTGCCTTTTCCTATAAATATTTTTATAGTAATTGTTCTGCTTGGCCTCTCGATTTTATGAATTTAAGTGCCGTACTAGATTGGTCGCTAGGTCTCAACATTTTACGATTAAAATTGTCAGATGTCGCAGTAAGTTTTCTTCCGACTTTTTTCTTTCCGATCAATTTTGATTTCTAGAAAATTAAAATGGAACGTTAATCGTTATCTTGTGTTTTATCCTGTTCTTAATAATGTTTTTTCTTCAGATTCTTTCACACTCTGTAACCCCTTGTGTTTTAGTGGCTTTATTGCCTTGCTTGTGGTAAAATCATTTTAAAAAAATGGTCACTAGATTTATTTATATTATTTACTACGAACTGTTGTCATCATTTTTGTTACTATTATAATAACGTTTCAGTCGTCGTGCTTTCAGGCCTTCATCAGGTGCTTGTCAATTCGAGTAGCCGTCAAGCAATTTTGGACTGAAAGCTTACGTAACATAGCTTAGTAGATTAAAACGATGGTTAATGAATTTGGTGATATTACAATTGTGAGTTCAACCCCAGGGTCGGGCAGCGTATATTTGAACTTGGCGAGCAATAACTAAAGAGTTCTAAATAAGAACTAGGCGAGATATCACCGATTAGTGGAACAAGAACAATCTATCCCCGTAGATTAAGGAGCGTTCTCTTCGAAATAAAGCTTCCAGGATCCACAATCACCTGATGAGTGTCGGAGTACACAACGGTCGAAACGATGTAATAATAACAACAGAGATTAAAATAATAGGCTGCATGTAAAAAAAGACAACTGATTATCCCAGAAAATCAGACAGAAACCAACATATTTTCTCTAAAACTATGAATTAAATTTCTGGAAAATATTAAAAGCCTCTTTACTACGTTTCGACTACAATTATTTTTCTGTACCTTCAAATGGTTCCTGGGCGTCCTGGATGGCAGCCTCTTATAGACAAGGAGAACCAAAACGAGAAAGAACAGATCACTCAGGTTCACAAACATTTCTTTAAAAATCATATCAGACAGTTGTTCGTTTTATTGAATATAATGGACAATAAATCTCTATGGAACCTTTTGCTGACTTTCTCTTCGCGTCGAATAAGCCATTTGATGACAGGTGAAAACTTGTAAATGACTTTGCTGAAATTATATGTAATCTTTCGAGGAATTTCAACTGTTTTCAATAAAGAAGTTAGAAACCAATAGATGGCCTTTATATTGTTAACGGACCTATGTTTAAAATGAACGCTGGTTCACAAGCTATAACTGTGGAATAGTTTAGGGCATTACTGGGCTAAAATGATCTTAGTTCAAATTGCATTTCAAAATATCTTCAGCTAGTTTGAAACTATTTTTTTTTATTGATGAGGGGTTTCCGTCCTTTGATGTAAAGGGTCTGCAATATTTTTAACCATTTTTTTTACAGTTGGATTGATAAGAAGGTTCGGCAGACATTGGTTATCCGTAATATTCAATAAACATATTTTTTAAACATTTCTCTGTAAATAAAAAAAATAAAAAATAGACCTCGAACGTAAATTTGCATTTTGACAAATATTGCTCCATTTTTAATTCTGGTCTGTTTCTTGGTTGGGAAAAGGAAAGGGGAGAAATTTGGCATGGAAATGTGGAGCGTGTTGCAGGGCTGCTTAGACAGATAGTGGACTTTAAGAACAAGTAACATTTCAGTTTTTACCTTCAGCATCATCTTTCGAGTTTGCTCTTTGTCTCTTGTAAGCAAAGAAGAATGAATTAACAATTCTGGTTGAATGCAAGGACAATTAACGTGTGTATCAAGACGTAGAAGTTATATAAGTATTTGTATATTCATGAGTTAAGTAGATTTCTGTGTGTTTAAACTTATTAATTGCTATGTTTAAATAAGACGAGCTAATTTATCTCGTTCTCTAAACTATTACATATTTAACATAATATTTATATATCGCGGACACACACTCACACACGCATATATATATATATGTATATAAAATTTCTGGTGCGCTGTAACCAACCATTACTGAGAGTTTCATGCTTTTACGCAATCGTCAGGCAATCGGTAGCAATAGTGCGGAAATGGAAACCTTTATTTTCCCAGGCAAGACTAAGATGGAAAAAATATAGCCGTCGCCTGCATGTCAGGCCCACACCAACCAAAGTCACCTCCGTGAAAGCATGATACTGACATTACTGGTCGGTCACTGTGTGCCAGAAATTTATTTTATAATATATATATATATATATATATATATATATATATATATATATATATGTATGTATGTATGTATGCATGCATATATATATATATGTGTATGTGTGTGTGTGTGGATAAAAAAACAATAGGCTAAACTATTCTTAGTCAATGCTATTCGTTCTCTGAGGGACTTTATCAGAGGATGAAACGCGTTGGATAAGAATAGTTTTTTCTCTTGCCTTTTTATTCATATTGTTCCTTTACAGATACAATCTGAAAATAATTTACACACACATACACACCACACACCCCATATATATATATATATATATATATATATATATATATGGTAGGGAAGAAAGATTGTCCATGTATGCTCTTTATAATATGTAGATATATGAAAGAAATTCGATGAAAGAAATTCAAGGGATAAAAAGACAACAAAAATAATAATATTGATAAGACGAATACTATTTATTGTATATTAGTAGGAAGATTTACGAAATGGAACCATGCTGAGAAATATGTGTAAAAATCGGAATTTTCGAACACGCCTGTGTCCTTTCTCAACGAGACATGGGAAAGCCATCTAAAAACAAAAATAGTCTCTGCAAACAACAAACCCAAATCTATGAGATTATTTTCAATAATACGACACACATGCGAGAAAAAAAATCACGTGATAAAAATGTCCCCTTATTTTTTTTTTATTTCTCTTCTTGTTGAGAAAGGACCCAAGCGTGTCCGAAAATTCCGATTATTAACATATTTGTCATCTTGCTTCCATTTGGTCAAAATGATTACTAATATACAACAAACATTATTAGTCTTATAACTAATATTTTTTTGTTCTTTTTTTATCATACGAATTTCTTTCATCGGCCTATTACATCTACACACACAAACACAGTAATTTTTATAACGCAGCCCTAAAAAATAGTGGATACAAAAATCCTAACATCAATTATAGTAACAATTGTACTAATGGGAAAAAGCAGGAAAAGAAAAATCATTTGGTATAACCCTCCGTTCAACCAAATGGTTAGTATTAAGCTAGAACAGAAATTTAGCTTTAATTGAAAAACACTTTCCTACCAATAGTAAACTTAGTAAAATATTTAATAAAAACACCCTAAAATTAAGTTACAGCTGCACTGAAAATCTAGAAAGTATAATAAGAAAACACAATAATAAAATCCTGAATAAACCCCAAGGCCAGAACAGTATTAATAAAAAACCTACACTTAAATTAGACAAAAATAGTGATTGTAGAAACCCAGAAGACTGCCCATTGGAAAATAAATGCTGCGTCAAATCTGTGGTATACCAATGTACTATCTCATCCACTGAGAGTCCTAATACTAATATGATATACATTGGGTCTACGAAGAATGAATTTAAAGCCAGATGGAGGCAGCATAAGTGCTCTTTCAACAATATAAATAAAAGAAATCAGACATCTCTATCTAAATATTTTTGGCATTTGAAGGAAATGAATAAAACACCTAAAGTAAAATGGAAAATTATAAACAAAACTAGAACTTGTAAAACTTGCAATGACCCATGCCGTTTATGCCTACATGAAAAACTACACATTATTAAGTTTCTAAATAATAAAAATCTATTAAACAATAGACAGGAGTTAACGGTTTTTTGCCGACATCATCAAATTTTCAAACAAACAATAAAATAATTTTTAAATTCCATAGTCTAAATTAATAGTTTAAATGCCCTATAAAAAAAAAAAATAAAAAATAAAGATAACTCTTTATGAAGTCGTCAAAAAACAAATGTTAGCGACTTACGACAGTTTTTTTTATATACCCAAAAGCCTTTCAGAATAATAAAAAAATAAAATAAAAAAAATATATAAATCTCCATAGACACTTAACCAGACTAGACGATGTCATCTTCTGCTTTAAATTTAGAAACCCCAACCTTACCCTGACTTGACGTCTATGAATGTAACTGAGATATTGATACAAATTATTAGCCCTTACGCCCCTTTTCTTTAAACAATTGCTCTAGCCGTTACCATAGTAATCTTAATTTCAGTAATGAATATGCTTATAAAACGCGTAAATATCAGGAATAAGTTATTCCTGTAAAAATTTCGCTTGAAGATGGAACAGAGCTTAGTATTTTAATTCAATTTAATTCAAATAATTATATTGAAGTTTTAGGCTCTTGTTTGGAAACATGAGAACTCTTATGTAGCGTTGGAATCATATTTTTAAATAAATAATTATATTTATGCTCTACTTTTGTATCGAGCACTATTTTTTTGAATTATTTACCTAACGAGTTATTTCCTATTTTCTATATATTTTTACACACACACACACACACACACATATATATATATATATATAGTTGCACGAAAGTTAATTTTTTGTATTTTCTTAACACAATTATATTTCAATTTGCATATGCATCTGAACTTTTTAATTTTATTATTTTTATTTTTAATATATTTTATATTATTTCGTTTTTTCTTTCAAAATGTTAATAAATTATGGTAACAAGCTGAAATATTTGTGTTAACAAAACAATATTAGACCGAAGAAAATTACGACCCCCCCACCCCGCAAAAACGTTTATTTGGGCAATAGTCTTTCATAGTTTCAGGATTTTATTATAGTTAAAAAAAAACCTACACTTGTTAAGAAAATCTTTTTACTTCTTTCTAAATGTTTAATATTTGCATTGAGACTGTATACACACATATGGTCAAAATTCTGAGCGTCTGAGACAAACTGTATTTGTTTTATTAAAAATACGTTTAAAGGTTTAAAGTTATTTTATGTTTTATGTAATATGAAACATAAAATAAATTTTGTTTTCCAAAAGAAAAAATGCATCAGGGATACATGAATATGTGCCTTTTGAATCTAAGGTGTATCGTAAAGTATCAAATAAATGTAAAACTCTAAATTCATTTTTAATAAAACAGATAAAAACATTCTTGTATAAAAGTTTATGGAAAAAGAATGAATTCCGAATTCGGGCCATGTACATACAGCCTCAAATCTTATATTAAACAAGTCGACAGAAACGAAGAAAAAGTTAATAAAATGTCTTTAACAAAGAATGTTTGACCATCTTTAAAAAAACATGCTTATACATACATACATAAATACACACACACACACACACACACACATATATATATATATATCACTATTTCCTTATGAAAAATTGATATGATTGAAAATGAATATTTTTCACTATTCCTTGTAGAAAAGAAGTGCTTTTTTGTTAAACAGATACAGTTGAAGTGGAGAATGATGTTGCTTAAAAATTGATTACAAGATTATGTGACAAGAGTGATATCAAAGAAACATGATGTTAATAAGAGATGAGTTCTCTTTTATTATTTTATTATTATTAATATTATTACTTATTATTTATTATTATTATTATTATTCTTTTATTCTTTATTATTTTATTCTGTTCCCTTTCTTTCGTTTTACATATATATATATATATATATATATATATATATATATATATATATATATATATATATATATATATATATATATATAATAACAAACCAAACAGCTTTTAGGGGCTCACACCCAAATCGTCAAACGTTTGACGATCCCATAGCGTCAGTGTTGTTTGGCCTATAAGAATTACTACTCTGTCTTAGTTTAATTCCTACAATTGTTGGGCACTTTAAGTCCCTACGTAGGCAGGTACCTATCTTTTTTTTTCTTTTTGTAATTTCTTTCTATTCTTTTGACTATCTTCTTACTTTTTCCTTCTTTTATTTTCGTTTTCTTTGAATATAATTAAAAATGGCTATCAATGTACTTCAGTTCAGTTGCTGTGACTTTCTTGAGTGCAAACAAGGGATACCTTCGGACAGAATGAATATAGAAATTGTTCAAATAATTGTTTTTTTTTGCGTTCGCTTTCAGCTAATCTATAGGCTATGTTCAATTTTTGTGGTTGTATTATTGCAAATGGCGTCTGGGTTACTAGTGCGCAGACGCATTTCCAATTCTAAAACACTGAAAGTACATTATGAGAATTAAAGAGATATGTCTACTTATCAGCAGCTTGCATGTCATTTGAAAAAAAAAACAAAAAAACAAATCAATAAAAATGGATAATAGATCATCCGAAAGTGCTCGTAAAATATACTGGGCTAATTTATACATTCACAATTCTTGTAAAAAAGAAAACGCAATATAAAACTTATCAGACGTAACTTAACAGTCATTTATAATAAAATATGTAGTAGAGTAAAATTGCTGCCCAAATACGAAACTAATATATATATATATATATATATATATATATATATATATATATATATATATATATATATATATATATATATATATATATATATATATATTATGAAATGGACAAAGTCCGACAATTATTTTAAGACATTTTTATGTTAGTATATTCTTTTTATAGATACAAATATTTAAGTAAATTCTCTGTTTATAATAAACAAATATAAATAAATGTTGTTTAATACTGTTTATTATAAAACAAAGCATTTACTTAAATATTTATATCTATAAAAAGAATGTATGAACATAAAAATGACTTTATATATATATATATATATATATATATATATATATATATATATATATTTATATTTATATATATCTGCGCGCGCCCGTGTGTGTTTGCAATTAGGTCAACACCAAGTGGCAACAGTATGTTGCAGGTTTGAACACAAACTTCAGGCCATATGTGTTGTGTATTGGTTCGATAGTTGAGCCAACACACCACACACTCGGCCTGAAGATTGCGTTGTAGCATAAAACAAACTGTCGCCTCTCGGTGTTGACCTCAGTGTCCACTTTTATATTTACACACGCTCTGTCACTGATACTGAGCACTTTTACCCATAAATATAGCATAATTGAAAACTATATTTTTATCATATATATATATATATATATATATATATATGTTATTATTATTTTTATACATAATGTGTTTCTCTGTTATATATATATATATATATATATATATATATATATATATATATATCACAGAAGAACATTATATATATATAATGTGCTTTTTTGATATATATATATATATATATATATATATATATATATATATATATATTATGGTTCCGTGTGTGTAAAGAATGTAAACCTGTGTAATATATGGGTGTATGGAAGTTTAAATTTTCATTATTAACAATGATAGTGAAAACCTTTATTATTTAAATAAAACTACAATTTATATTGTAGACGTCAGTTCGAACGTTTGCCTCTGATCGGATGTAGATGTTTCGGACCTGTATGTGTTTTTCTTTACAAAATACAAGTCAGTTGGTGCTAATCTTTTGAATAAATGTAGTGGTCTTAGCTTGTATAATACGTTACATGTCGTAGAATGTTATCACAATTCGTTTTCGTGCGTGTTGTATTGTCTGCTTGTGTCATGTACGACGGCAAAAACTTCCTTGAAGGAGAAAATATTGTTTATGGCGACAATAGATGGTCAGATGGTTCGCCCTCTATGACGTCACAACAGAATGGCGGGATTTCTTGGTTGAAAGATACCGAGAGTCCGGGGCAGTGTTTTCATTCGCCAGAAGCGCTGAAATAGAGATAAAACCTATTTAAATAAAAGGAAGGAAAAAAAAAAAAAAAGAAACCATAGTTTCAAATGTTATATTTTCGTAATTAACAATCATCCTTATGAAACACAACATAAAGAAGTGTTTTTTTTTTGTTGCTTTTTTAGCCTTTTTTTGAGTCACAGACTCCTTGAGTTACGAACCCTTATAAGAATTATCCCATCATGCACAAAAATCGCATTTCAGCCATCCAACCTTGAAAGAAATTCTAGTCAACTAATCCTCACCAGTATAGTATTTTTCCAAGCGTAGCTTAGATGTGGCAGAAGACCGAAAGTATGGCGAACCCAGTGAGGATCGAAGTCACTACTCAGTTGTAATTGTTCTAGAGAGACAAGCTTGCAAACCATTACACCGACTCGAGGCACCCAATCCTCACCAGAAGATAAACCGTGGTAAATGAAAATTATCACTTGCTCTTATGGAATGGCGGCCGTGCAGAGAATGGTGACACATGTTTAAATGGCAAACCTGAACCCAACAGCAAGTGAAGATACACCTAACAGTCGACACTGTAAGTAGTGACTGGGAGCGTTTTCTTTCACGCAGTGATAGGATACATTTTGTTTTATTTCTTTCGGTGGGCTGTATAGCGAATATAATTGTTAATTTTCATCTGATCCTCACGGACCCCTTAAAACCTATTCATGGACACTTCTAGGGGTTCATGGCCCTAGGTTAAGAAGCCCTGGCATAAATGTTTCATATTTACAGATTTAGTTGTAGTAGAAACATTCCTTGCAGTTTCTTGGCTGTTCTACCACGGTAGCATCATATTGTCATAACATGCAAGAGATGTATAAAAAAAATTGCAAATTTATGGTTGTCCTGCTGAAGGAAACATCACTTATCCCGTTGCAGGATAATGCAAGACTTTATAAGAAACGACCCGGCAAAAACTGATCTAGTCAAAAACCCAGTCTCCGATCTACCCTCTCTCTTCACTGGACCTGTTCCCTAAAGATAATCACAGTTTCCTGTCCTTAGATGCATATGTAATGAAATAGAGGTACCGACTAAACAATAACACTGGAATGCTTTAATACTTTGTAATACATTTTAGTTACTCCAATATTTCGTCAGTTACTTTCCGCCAGTCTGTGGTGCGAGCGACCCGCGCCCCACCCTCAAATCTCTAATGTGATGTATCACAGGTTGCCAAGTTGTTTATATAACTATGTGTTTTACAAATCTTTACCACGCTGCAAAACAGGATCCAGGTATGAAGTCAAGTGCTTCCTCATTCGGCGGCCGAGAGAAACCTTCAGTTAAACAATGCACTATGCTGATAGTTTGGTGTGCAATTGAGTCCCCCTGTTGAATGCTAAATCTACAATATTTTTTTTACAAGCAGGCCAGATAATTTAGGTAGTGACGATATTACGCTTAAAAGAGAAAGAGGAAATATTTAATTAATTAGACTGTATGTATCAAAGAGGAAAATAATAGAGTTTACTTATTTTAAAAACTAGAGTTTTTAATGACACCGATCCAGAAATACAGTTCGAAGCCTGACTTCACAAATATCAAATCTATGTTTGAAGTACTGTACAAGTATATAGTGGTCCTAAGAAATGACGGTGACTTCTTGAAAAAAGATTACAATAAGAAAAACGAGAGTCCACGAGAAAAAACGAGTGTGTACGAGAGTTCACGAGAATGCTTAGCATTCGACACATTGCGACTTACCTCTCAACAGTACCCGTAGTGTAAAGAGTTAATTTCCTCTTCAGTTGCAGGTTGGTAGGAAAATGTCACAGAATTATAGTAGTCTCCATTGGATACCATGCGAACGACAGAGTTCCCACAACCGAGCAGTACACCTGGCCGATCTGTAAGAAAAACAAATCAAATGAAACGTTTATTTGGTATTATTATTTTTTTTACAACGATGTTCACCCTGAACAAGATCCAAGAGCCACTCGAAGTAAGGGATTACAGAGAAAGAGGCACAGTTTATGGGGATATCTGGGGAAGATAACGGTTGACCTTAGATGTGTACAGGTTAAGATTGTAGTAATCAAGAAAGTATCCTCTTGTGAGTTGGCTCTACAAAGCAGCAGTTCATCGGAAGAATCTGCTCGAGTGGAAATTATGTCGCAATAATGGAATTCGAAGGAAATGAAGGTGATTCGTTACAATGTGGGTTGCATGGCGAGTCTTAGCCGTGAAGGTTAAAACCGGTAGAAATAAAAAATGTTGTGCGTCTGAGGATTTTCCATGGAAATAGCGATTGATCAGTAAGAGATTTGCGACGATTCGTCTGTGGCAAAGAGGTTGTAGGGTGAAATTTAATTAAACACCCACAAGGTCGCGGATTGGAATCTATCGAGGTTGGGAAGTGAAGAGAAGGGGAACTCCATTTTCGACATGGTTTGGGTCTTGCAGGTAGAAGATAGCAGATAGGAGCCAGGTATTTACTGGAGTGGTACTGGGAACCGATTATTTAAATTTAAATTTAAGTCCGAACAGGCGCTCAAGGCACAGGGTCTATCAAAGAGAGCACCCGTTCATCGCAATAGGCGAAAATTCAGTGTCCGCTTGGTGATGATGTGACCAAACAGTTTTTCCCCCTCTGAGCTGTTAAAACAAGATCAGATGAGATTGATTGATTGATCGATTCATTTTCTTGTTATCGATCCTTCTAGGTTATTTAAAGCCACAAATATTTTTCGGCTGTAAAACTCTTTTTTGGAAATAATAATGATTTAGTGATACAAGTCTTACTAATTAACCCATAGCAGGGAGAGAAAAGGTGGATTCATACCTTTGCCATAGGTTCTTGTCATCTAGAGTTTTTTGAGCTGCACCCATATACCGTTGATAATGAGAATAGCGAAGCATAGCCGTTTCAATGCAAAAAACGCAATGCAAGAAACATTAGGCATTCATTGATAGAAAAGTTAGTGCTTTCGATACATGACTGACGAGGCAGATATTTTCTCCCGCAGCAGGTTGTCATTTCTTTCTGCGGCAGACCAGTTGCCATTCCAGGTTACAGAACCCGGTATGTCCTGCTATTTACCCATAGATGGGGGGAGAAGAAGACGATTCATACCTTTCTTAAGTGTATTAGCAGGTAAATGGATTTAATGGATTCAACTGGAATTTGAACTCGGCTCTCCGATTCATCAAACCGAGCCGCTACAAGCCATTGATATTTACCTGTCACCGAACCAAGTAAATGCTTATAGACTCAAATTACAACGGTCGATTTTTACTTATACCCGAACCAAGTAAATGCTTATAGACTTAAATATAAACAATCGATATTTACCTATACACGGACCAAGTAAATGCTTATAGACTTAAATATAAACAATCTATATTTACCTATACACGAGCCAAGTAAATGCTTATTGACTTAAATATAAACAATCGATATTTACCTATACAGGAAGCAAGTAAATGCTTATTGACTTAAATATAAACAATCGACATTTACCAATGGCCGAACCAAGTAAATACTTATAGACTCAAATTACAACTATCGATATTTACCTATACGAACCATGTAAATGCTTATAGACTCAATAAAAAAAAACATCGATATTTACATATCACTGAATCAATTAAATCTTTATAGACGCAAAAATAAACACCCAATACTTAACTTTTTCTGAATCAGATTTATAATTACAAACTAAATCAAATTTATAATTACAAACTAAATCAAATTTATAATTACAAACTAAATCAGATTTATAATTACAAACTAAATCAGATTTATAATTCACGATTTTTCTATCCTCGAAACAAATAAATGTTTATAAACACAGACTGATTTTGACTTTAAACAATGTAACAAAGATTGATATTTACACTATTTACATTGTTCGGACTGTTGTCCACATCTTTATTGCCAAATTCACAGTCTATATTTCTGTGATGAGATATTGTAACTATTTACACTATTTACATTGTTCGGACTTCTTTATTGCCATATTCAAAACGTTTCAGCCGTTGTACACTCAGGCCTTCTTCAGCCCGAGCAATGTAAACAATGTAAATATTTACAATATCTCATCTCAGGAATATAGACAGAGATTGATATGGTGTAAAAATTCACCAAAGCAACTCACGCGTGTTGCCTTGTGCCAGTTTAAACTAAACTTATTAAATACCATGCGTCTAATCTTGGATCAATATTTAATGTACTAGTCTCACACGTCATTACTGTTTCACTGATTACGATACTCACTTGGTGCCTCACACCTTACAGCGTTTTATTATATTTTACTTGACTCTGTAAATATTAAAAAAATCTCTCCGTGAAGTAATGTTAGAAAGCTAACCTTGTAAAAAGTTAATGTGATTTCAATCTTCATTGGGTTTCCCCAAATGTTTTTCTCCCATGTAGACTCAGTTGTGAGTGCCGAGTATAGAGCGATCAATAGTAAACACTCTGACACGAGCTCAAGATTTTTTCGATCGCCACGGATGCCATATGATTGCAGTCTTGTGCTAGACTCAGTATAACTTCAATGTAGACTAATATTTACATCAAACCGAGCTAAGTATTAGGTTGGTGCAAAAATAATGACGTAATAATGTCGTTTTTTGACGTATTTTTCAACGTCAAAAAACGACATTATTACGTCATTATTTTTGCACCAACCTAATAAATACAGTGGTGGAAATTGTTAATAATTTTCTCATTACTGCACAAATTCCTCTGAAAATGTGTGTGTGGTACCTAGATCCGATGGGTATTAGTATACATATTCGATTTTATAACAACTTTCTACCAAAAGAAAAAAGTTATTAACAAATTTTCGTTTTCGAGGGTGGAAATAATTATAAGACAGTTTTGAAAATTTGCATATCTGGTTTACTTCAGAATGCCAAAGAAAGAATAAGTGCATGCGCAGATTATAAAAAGACTCTTATGGTTTTGAGCCATGTGAGTTCCTATTTAAACATTTCATAATTGAATACAGTTACTGCAAAATTCCTAGGAAGTTCGCCCATAATGAAAATGAAAAAGGGTACATTTCTGGCTATAAACTGGAAGGAAAATCTATAAGTTTCATTGCAAGAGAACTGTCAAGGTCCCGAACAGTTGTGAGAAATAGTTTAAAGGATCCTGAATCGTATGGCACCAGAAAACGTCCAGGTCGTCCACCTAAAATTAAAAATGCAGCCAGACGTCGACTTTTTCGAGAAGCTTCTAAAGGACAATCAACTTCAAGAGATCTGTAAAAATCTCAGAATTTACCCATCACTACAAGAAGAGTTTGTCAACTTCTCCATGAATTGCCAAATCTCGTGTAACTGCTAAACACAAGAAGATGGGTAAAGAAAAAAGTAACATAGACAAAGGAGAAATGGGAAACCG
This sequence comes from Acanthosepion lycidas, assembly GCA_963932145.1. Lineage (NCBI taxonomy): Eukaryota > Metazoa > Mollusca > Cephalopoda > Sepiida > Sepiidae > Acanthosepion > Acanthosepion lycidas. The sequence continues at coordinate 28,646,424 of OZ010596.1, forward strand.
TGGTGCTTTCTGATGAGAAAAACTTTAATTTGGATGAGTCCGACGGGTACCAGTGTTATTGGCATGATTTAAGAAAGGAGAAGCAATTGTTTTGAAAAGGACCATTTTGAGGAGGATCTGTTATGGTTTGTAGACCTTTTTCTGCATTTGGAAATGCTGATTTAGTAGTGATGGAAGGGAAACAAAACTCTGCTCGATAAATCAATGTGTTGGCAAAAAAGACTTGTCCCATTTATCAATAGTCTAGACACCAACAATGCCATTTTTCAACAGGACAATGCATCCATACACGCTTCTAGTCTCACGAAAGTCTGGTTTAAAACAAAAAATATTGAAGTTTTGGACTTGACCACTAAGTCTCCAGATTTAAATCCAATAGAAAATTTGTGGGGAATTTTATCAAGTATCAAGTATTTTGTATACAAAAATAAACGTCAATTTGAAGATAGAGAAAGTTTAAAATCTTACATTAAACAGTATTGGAATGAAATTCCATCTGAAACTCTCAGAAAACTTATTGATTCAATGCAAGACAGGTGTGTTGTTGTATTACAATTGAAAGGGAATAAATGTAAATATTGAATTTTGTAAAATTTTGCTGTTAAATACCAACTTATGTACAACTGTCTTATGATTATTTCCACCCACGAAAACGTATTTTTCTTAACTTTCCTAATATCTTTTTTTTTTTAGTGGAAATTTGTTATAAAATCGAATATGTATACTAATACCATCGGATCTAGGTACGTCACACAAATTTTCAGAGGAATTTGTGCAGTAATGAGAAAATTATTAACAATTTCATGGGATGTCTTATATTTATTTCCACCACTGTAGTTATAGACTCAAATAAAAACAATTGACATTTACCTATACACTTACACATAGAAAATGTGTATAAACTCAATTACATATGATCGATATTTACCTTCTGGGTGCCGAATATAGAGTGATCATTAGTAAACTCTTCTGACCATGAGCTAATGATTTTCTTCGATCCCTGCAGATGACATATGACTACAGTCATGTGCCAGACTTAGCTAACTTTTTAAATGTAGAAAGTACTTACACTGTCGCTGAAAATTGCCACACATGGTCTTGGTTCGGTGGATCATGTACTTGGGATCAAGTCCGTCTCCCGTCTTCAGCTCAAAGTAGTTGCCTCCATTTTGTGTCATACACTGAAACAATAAAAGAAAGTTCAAGTGACTAAACATAGATCAATAAACGCCAAACATTTTTTCTCATCTGAACAGAGGCACCTAGCTAGTCTAGTTAACTATTAATCGATGATTAGTGAGTTCGATAATCACTCGGTGCTCTATTCTTGTAGCCTTGTGCCAAACTAAGCTGAACGTAACCATTTCCTCAGCGTAGACGTGTATATACGTTTTACCGAAAGTGTTTTCTTACGCAATATTATATATTCAGTAATTTTTTAAGCGTTCCACCTCAAGCAAGGCGAGAAGCCACTAGTACGCAAGGGGTTACAGAGAGTTGAGGCGAGAGCAAAGATGAGTGATAGAGGAAAGGATGAAGAGAAGGTTAGGGGACATATCAGAGCCTCTGGAGACGTCGATTGACATTACATTTGAATAGTTGGAGATTTTAGCTATCTGGGAAACAAGAAATGAGGAGAGAGTTCCACAGGCGAGAAGTGCGAGACATGAAACTATTGTAGTAGAAGAGACGGCTACATTTAACAGTTTCGACAGTGAAAGGGTGAGGGCGAGATGTCAGCCTTGTTGAACGCTTAAATTCATGAAGTCTGGGAACCAGCGAAAGCAGCTCATCGGAGCAGTTACCGTGAAACTATTTGTAAAGAAGACAGACGAAGCGTCTGTTAGAGAGCGACTGCAGACAAGATGCCAGATGAGGGCCAATTATATTGCATATCCGTCTTTGCATTTTATCAAGGACCTTGAGACAAACAGAAGGGGCTCCAGACCATATATGGCAGCAATACTCCATGCAAGGGCGAATGGTTGATTTGTAGATTTGAAGGATTGATCAGGAGAGAAAAATTTCATGGCGCGGCACAGGGAGTTGGATAACCATTATTTCTTTAAGCATGAACCAAAAGCGCAGACAAGTTTTCAAATCAGTAAGGTAATTTGCCACTGGATATAATCTTAAGTCTAGTTTGAAGCATATCCTTTGTGAATCTTGACAATGTTTTGTAATCAAATTCGAAGGGTCACATCTGTGTTGTTACCGACATCAGTCAGCTGCTGCATAATTTGAACATGACGTAACGAAAATATTTAATTTCCGTTATCGTTAGCATTTTATTTTATTTCGTTCTTTTTCTTTTAAGGATATATGTATAGCTTTTCTGTTACTCATGGGGGTGGCAGATTATTCCATCACATCACTTATGGTGTTAATACTATGGCTGCCAATAATGAATCCTGATAAGATTTCTAATTCTGTCAGAATCACCTCGTACGGTAGGTTGAATAAGTCCGGTGGGAAGACACACTTATCTTATACAAAATCGTTAGGTATGTTATGTTTCCAGCTGCTTATCTTACCTTCAGTATGTCCTTTGAGTATTAAATTCTCCAGGTCATCTTTCCTCATTATGGATCATAGAATTTTCAATTGACCTTTTGGTTTCAGATTTTCCATAATACTTCCTATTTGATCTTATATTCAGTCCATGGCATTCTATATATCCATTTTTAAAAAACACATCTCTATCGCTTCAAGTCTCTTTTTCAACTGTGAAGAGATTGTTCAGAATTCACTAATATATAGTATATAAAATATTGCATAATAGTTGAATATTCTTTTTTCTTTGTTTCTAACATTGTTTTTCCTATCAACACTTTGTTTAGTTTCTGGAAGGCATCTTCCCTTATTCCGATGTTCCTTCTGATTTCTGTTTTACGTTTTCTGTCGTCTGTTACTACACTATCCTGACTTCATTTTTGTACCTGCTCGATTATACACGACTCACAATTAAAAAAAGATGGTTTTCTGTTGTATATCATCTAGGCAAGAATAAATGTCTTCTTACCTGGCTGGAGAATTTCATCGACGGTGTTTTTCTGGCTTTTCCAATCTCGTTCGACCTATGGTACCACTGGAAAGTTTAAAATGGAAAATTAGGAGAATCTTTTGAGCACAGTTACGTTTGGAAAAATACTTTGTAAGAATTATTTAATGGAAAGCAAATAAATTTGTAGAAACCGGAGTTACAACAAAGATTTCTTCAGGCCAGCAAAAATAAAACTCAAATTATCGGCAAATATAGACCTTCGTGTCCGAAAAAAAAACTCGAAAAAACAACTTATCAAAAAGACGATTTTTCCCGCTTTTATTTTAACTACCTACTTGCTTTGGCGACGTTTATTGATTTAAAAAGCGATCATTAGAATTGTAATAAAACTAAAACATAAAAGTGAATTGAAACATTTTCTTTGTTCTTGAAAATTAATAACAGAAATAATTATCAATTCTGTTTCTTAGATTGTTTATTTACACTATTTATTAAGATTGTTTATTGGAATGATTGGCAAAATATCGGCTAATTGTCAATGAATTCGATCTTTATAAAATGGAAAAATAAGGATATAAGAATAAGATATTCATATATTCTAATAATTTGGTAAATTTTTATAAATTTATGAATGAAAAATTGTGTTTGCATTTATATTTTTGCATTTGTCTTAATACATTTCTTTTAAGTTTTAGAATGTTATAAGTATGACATTATTTTTGTGAATAAACAATCTAATAAATTAAGAGTTTAATATTTTTGTTTTAAATTCTCAAGAACAAAAAGAAATATACGAATCCACTTTCATCATATACTTAGGTTTTATTACAATTTTAATCATCGCTTTTTAAAAGCAATATATATTGACGAGGAGTGAAGGTAGTTAAAATAATAGCGGTGTCATGGGAAAGACCGTTCTTTTGGCACCCCGATTTTTCTTTTTTTTTTACGCTCTGGTAATCAATGTTTACTAAATTATTATTGAACAATGAGTAAAAAAATGATAACGTAGTAAAAACATATACAAGTAGATCTTCGAAACGAATCCTACACTAGGAATGCAGAAATGAGCAAGCTAACGTGTCTCGTCTATGAGTCGACCGCGCACACACACACATACATATACTTTTTATTCATATAATAGGAAGATCTGAAATATACAGCTTTCCAGACATGACATCTGGAAATTTAATGAAAGCAGTGATGACATATACCCTTATAAATTATTAGATCGCATGAAAAATTGTACAAAAAACTAAATCAAAGCACCTTGTCTGTCGTATTCAATGAAATGTGCATGAAAGAAGGATTGCTGCCTGAATACACAAATACATATATATATATATATATATATATATATAATGATTTGATTATAAGTATACACCCTGGATTCATCATAAAAAATTCAAGATGTGGAATTAATGAATATACTAAATACTTCAAGTACCTCGGTGTATGGATCTGTTAAAACAAATATAGTATATGAGATAAAGACATTGAATATAAAATAGTCTGTACTAGAGGCAGTTTTACCCAACACCAGTCTGCAGCAAAATCAAGATATTAACCTAAAAAATCGAATGATATTCTTATGTTAAATAATAGTTTATCAGACAGTTATGTTTTAGAGAATTGTATTTCTGCTCTGACTTCCTCAGTTTGACCTCTGAGGTCAGATACATGAAAAATAAAAGAAGTTGATTTTCATTGGTCGAACTAGCGTGGGAATGATAGAGAAGGGTTTTTGGGGGAGTCGAGTCTTAACCGTCGAACAATGTAGACGTGTTCTCTGTTGTGTCGGGAACCACTCCCCAGTAGGGGTGAAAGAGCGATATGGAATATAATCCCCACACATAATAATCAAGGGGGTTACAGTCTGGCTATGTATACGTCGACATTAAATAAAATAGCTAAAATTCCCTTTGTTGATGTCTTTCACCGGACCCCCCAAAAATTCCACTAACCGGCCGAGGGAAGACGAGAGAGAGAGACAGGGAGAGAGAGAGAGAGAGGGAGAGAGAGAGAGAGAGGATACATATGAGTGAATCAACGCCGTCGCCAAGACGATCCCAGAACGTGGGTGCTATACAACGCTTAAATAGTCTCGTCAGATTGAGTCTTCATATGGATGTCATGCGTGGCGCCAAGCCCGTTCAGAAATGTCTAAACTGTCTGTTGAATACAATCGCTTCCTAGGATCAATGGTTAAAAATAGCCTTGAGCGAGTGAAGCAAGTGGTTCCTGGCGAAAATCATATTTCTTTGAACTACTGGCGCTACAGAATCATAAACAAACAACTGCGCCAAATAACAGAAATCACATCTCTTGAAGACTCTCTACAGCAGCAACGTCTAAAATGCACAGCACATGTAACTTGAAAATGGCATAATTAAGATGATGACGTTCCACATTACGTCACAAAGAAGGTTAAGAAGAAAACCCCCATTAATACTAGAAAGAGCGATGACAGTTACTGGACTTGGAAAATCTGTTTTCCTGATATATATATTTTTAAGACAGATTTTATAAATTGCAACCGACAGTAGCACTGGCAGATCGTTCATTGAGTACCAAATGTTTCCTTATAAGGAAACGACAAATATTACCTATACTATGAACGGTGAAACTATTCGGGAGACGTCAATGGAAATGATTTTTCGTCAAGAAAATGAGCACTCCAAAACATGAGGATCAGAACAGTTCGAGAAATATATATATATATATATATATATATATATATATATATATGTATGTATGTATGTATGTATGTATAAAAGTGAACATTGAAGTGAACATTGCGATAGGCTGAAGCTTGTGCCTAGCATGAAACAGCCTGTCGCATCTGAGCCTTAATAAAAAAGAAAAAAACAACACAAAATAATATTAACTATGAACATGTACACAATGTGCTGTGTTCGGAAAATAAAACCTCCCAATAACTCTAGAAACATACACACAATCGATGCACCCAGTTAAAAAGCCAAAATAAAATCATCCTTGATAATGGCTAAAAGAATAGCCGAAAGCGCTCAGAATTACATGACATTTCGACAGTTTCTACACAATTTGTGACAAGAAAAGAAAACACTTGTTCGAACAAAGAAAAAATTTAAATAAAAAACTTAATCGCAGTACCTTGTCTGTCGTCTTTAATGAAACACCCCCCCCCACACACACACACATATATATATATATATATATATATATATATATAAGTGAACATTGAAGTCAACACTCAGAAGCGACAGGCTGTTTCATGCTAGACGCAATCGTTAGGCCTGACGTTTGCGTCTAACATGAAACAGCCTGTCGCCTCTGAGTGTTGACTTCAATGTTCACTTTTATATTTACATACGCTCTATCTCTGGTACTGAGCACTTTATCCCATAAATATAGCACACCTTAAATCTATATTTCTTCATATTATAAATTAATGGATTTAAAATATGTTTTTTCCGCTACACAGTTCTAACCATGTTTCAAAAATGGAAGGTCCGAATTTAATTTTGTAATTAAATTAAAGACATTAATTCCATTTCATCCTCAAGCGAATTTTGGAGTAACTTTTAAAATTACTGGGTTTTAAAGACATAGCTAAAATCATAATTCACGTTTCCATGGTTACAGATAAATTCACTTCTACTAGACAGGGGTGTTTGCGTGTTCTTTATGTATGTATTTTGATGTATCCGTTATTAGCTACGTTTTGGTAGGGGGTAGGGATGTATTCTTCAATGAAATCTGACATCCTTCATATATATATATATATATATATATATATATATATATATATATATATATATATATGCACATTTCATTGAAAACGACAAACAAGGTGGTCTGATTCAGTTTTTTATACAATTTCTCATGCGATCTAATAATCTCGACTCTTCGATGTCTCATTCCGAGCCATCCATCCATCAGGCAACACATGTCCTGTATATAGACGGTGCGGTGGATAAATTGTCGTCTAAATGACGCAAAATTCAAATTGAAAATAACACCGACATCTAATTTTTACAGATATACAGGATGCAATGGATAAATTGTCACAGATATATTTACCAAAATTACACAAAAATATTTCGCAATACTAAAGAGTAAATTTATTTAATAAAATCGCCATTGCCTTCAATCACGGCCTTCACACGACTTTGGAATCACCTGCTACTCTTCTGGGCGGTCTCCTTGTTTAAGTTGGTGAAAGCTGCCATAATCTTTGCGTTCAGTTCATCTTTAGTGCTACAAGGAGTTTTTTGGTCTCTCACTCAACTGTGCCCCACACATAACAATCAAAGAAAGTTGCAGTCTGGGGAGTTAGATGACCGGATGTAAGGGATGATGTGGTCGCAGAAATTGTCCTACAGCCATAACTAGGTTCTCCTGCTTGTGTGGTTTGGTGCAGAGTCGTGTTACTAGACATAGGGTCTTCCAGCAGGCACACTCTTGACCCAGGGCAGCACTGCCTCCTCAAGGCACTTGCTGTGGGCCTCCGCGTTTAGTCTGAGGCTCCGTGGGAAGATGAATGGAGGCATAACCTCACTGTCACTAGTGATCACACCAAAGACCATGATGTTGAGTGGATATATCATCCAACTCTTTCTGAATTCACTGCACTGTCCTCAGATTGACACCTAAGCATTCTGAACTTCTCGTATGGGATGCTCCGGCGACAACGCCAACCAGTACAGCATGCAGTTTCTAAATTTCTGGCGGAGTGAATTTCGTCATGGTGCTCTTTTTCTCATAGAAGGTGCCCAACAGAACCTACTCTACTATGCAGAATTAAGAATAAACAACGCGTATGCGAGAAATAAAAGAAAATATTAGATGGAATCTATTTACCCATATATATATATATATATATATATATATATATATATATATATATATATATATATATATATGTGTGTGTGTGTGTGTGTGTGTGTGTGTGTGTGTGTGTGTGAGAGAGAGAGAAGGCACGCTGGATTAATGGATAGTGGCTCTGATTTCGAATTCCATTCTCACGTGTTAATACCCTAGGGAAAGGTACGAATCCTCTTCTCTCCGCACCAGATATGGGTAAATAGCAGGACAGACTGGGTTCTATAGCCTTGGGAGAGAACTAACTCTCTGAATTCGCCTGTTTCAAAATGTGTGGCTGATTCTGCACAAGTGTTCAACACTGATAAGTTCAAATGATTTGTGCGGGTAGTCTTGCTGTCGTTTTCTAAGAACTTAGTTGCTTGACCCTCAGACGTCAAAATCGACGGAAGAAGACAGAATATATATATATATATATATATATATATATATATATATAGGGTGCAACAGAAAAACCTCCCAAATTTATCTCACAGAAATACCTCCCACATAATGGAAAAACATTAGGTAGATGAAAACACCAGAACCACTAATGTTTTAACAATGTGTGGAAGGTATTTCTGGGGGATATATTTTACTGCAATCTGCATATATAACGTCAGCAACCATGATTTTATATATATATATATATATATATATATATATATATATATATATATATATATATATATATATATATATATATAAGGCTCAAACACTAACATTCCATGGTTACAATTTATTACATTGGTATCGTAATCACGATCCAATTCATCAGACCTCAGTCTATTAATATTAGCTTTTCATATTATATTCTTGCTCTTTCCTGGACATTGAGCTCTACCTGGATTTTATCCTTTGGGAAATTTATATATATATATATATATATATATATATATATATATATATATATATATATATATATATTAGGGTTATAACATATGTCTTCTCTCCAGCAACAGCACTGAAGAGTAAATGCATTACTGCAATGCATTCACGAAACTTCGAAGTCGGCATGACTAAACCAACAGCACTCAGTTAAGTAATAAGTTTCTTCAGATTAATTCTATTAACGCTCTATCTTTACCTTTTCATATAGAGCACTTTATGACAAAAATCTGCCTTCCTAAAATGATTTCTCGCCAGTAAACTACGAAAAAAAAAAACAGCAATTTCAGCACCAAAACCTCTTACAACTTAATACTATATATATATATATATATATATGCACTCAGTATTCAGTCTGCTAACAAAATATGTACGTGATTTTATTATTGTTTTCATGTTTAATCCCATCTGCCTTAATCAGAACATTGTGAATGGAATTAATAATCTCTTTTTTGCAAAAGTAAAATTGATTACGAACAGAATGCTTGTCGGAGTTACTTTCAATCTATGCAATAACTGTAGACATGTTGGAGTCATTCTGCTTGTTCCTCTCCCTGATTCTTTCTTCTCTATATGTTTATTTATTATTCTAAGTACTAAACTCTAATGCTCTCAAACTGTTTCGCCGATTCTGACATTCAGTATTTTATTCCGATTCCAGTCTGTCTACTCTAACGGATAAAAACTGGATCGGTTAAGAGCTTGGTACTAAAAAGTAATGAAATGTAATACTATTCAGAAATCAATAATGAAAAGTTTCATATTCGAGTCTCAAAACAGCATAAGATTAGTGCTAGGAGGAGTCATAAAAAATGTCGGAATAAGAAAAATCAGAATGAAGATAGATGTAAAACGTATGTTAGAGGTATGGGATGCAATTTTGAGTCTGTTCGGAAATTATATCTTTATCTCAATCAGATGTTTCCTTTAACTGAGATTGTTATGAAAAAACAACTGAGATATGGAGAATAAAATATTCAAAAATAATAATAATAATAATAATAATAATAATAATAATAAATGTGACACATGGAAACATCAATAATCCTTGTTGGAGTTGAAGCCCTCAGATTGATTGGAAAAGATTCCAGTTGACTCATTGAAGGGATTCCTGGAAGACCATGCCTTAAAGAAATACAAAAATATTGTTCTCATGAGTACAGTCCACACTTTACGAAGGGCTTTATCTATGTAAAATATCTGTTTCTTTTGGGGTTTTTTTAATTGCTCAGTGGAAAATTCCATTTCTGACCTTAGGTATCAAAATCAAAAAGCTATCAAAATACAAAGACCTTGAAATCGAAATCTCAAAAATGTGGTACATGAGAACATCAAAAATTCCAGTTGTTCCAGAGTCTGAGGATTGATTGGAAAAGATTCCAATAGATTCATTGAAGTGATTCCTGGTAGCCATGCCTTATACAAAAAAAATGTTATGAAATACAAAACAATTTTCTCACGAGTACAGCCCACATCTTACGAAGGACTTTATCTATGTAATTTTTTTTCTTTAATTGGTCAGTGGAAAATGTCATGATTCCATTTCTAACCTTAGATCTCTGGATGGGACCCGGAAAGAAATGTGTACACCAGAAATCAAAGGAAATTATAAGAATAACTTGTGGTACCCGTGAATATTCAACGGTTTTCATATTTTAATTTTTTGATCAATCCTATTTCTTTAGTTGATGACTGAGTAAGCTCATGGTGAGTTCTAGGACAATAAAATATCCGTAGAAATTCCCCCTATCGCACTGTTAAATATTTGAGCTTAACAATTATGAGTACCGGTGACAATTTTTATTTTTCCTGTTTGAATTTTTAAATGAATCTTAATTCTGAAGTTAATGATTGAGTAAAGATCATGCGAGTTCTACGATATTAAAATATCTGGAGAATTATCCCAGACATCCACTTTTATATTTGCGTTCGCTCTATCCCTGATATTGAGCACTTTAAAACATAAATACAACACAACTTGAAACTATAATTTCATCATTTATAAATACATAAGTATAAGAGTGCTAAATATCTGGGGTAGAGCGTATGTATGCATAAAAATATACATACATAAATATGTATAAAAGTGGAGACTGAGGTCAACACCGAATATCTGTTTTATGCTTGAATGTATTCTTCATGCCATCATATACATATACATATATATATATATATATATATATATATGAATAAAAATTTGGAGGATTTGAAATAATCATAATTAAGTAATTCATCAAGTTTAGAAGAAACCTCAAAAGAACACAAAAAGAACGTCGTTTATTTGGGACTCATCAGCAGTGCGCATTCACTACCGAGAATCGAAACCCGAACAGTTACGATGGAAGGCAAACACCATATCAACAGGGATTTTTTACCTGTTTCTTTCTGCGTGTGTGTATACACATACACACACATACATACACATACATACACACACACACACACATATATATATATATATACACAGGTAGGAAACGAATATCAATCTAATCTATCGCCTTCTATTGGTTATATATATATATATATATATATATATATATATATATATATATATATATATATATATATATATATATATATAATTCAAGAAATAAATTCGGATTGCTAACACAGAAAATGTCTCATATCGAGAATATTTAACATTGAAAACAAAAGAAAAAATTAATTATTTTTAATAATATGTGGAAATCTCCGCTTTTACCTGAAGACGGTCGCGAGACCAGAAACACGTGTAGTAAAATTATGGAAAACAAAGCATAATATTCTTTTCTAAATAAATCCACATTACAACCAAAAACGTTTGCGGCACCTCTCTTCTCTTCTTTTTAATATACATATTTTTCTCTCGTTGGAACCACTACAACCTCTTTCTTTTATATATATATATATATATATATATATATATATATATATATATATATATATATGTAAGAGAAAATGTTGACTAAAGCCAGACAATATAACACAGTTGAAAAAGGCTGTAATTCTGTGTCAAAGTTACTAATTTTACAGAAAATAGGTGCCAAGCTGGTTCAATAAGAGAAACGAAACCATATGTAGACATAGAAAAAAATATTTACTTAAAAACATACATCTCGGTAGTATATACCTACCACACCTGGATTATAGCTATTGGTTTTATATTTTATCTGCCTGGTGATTGTATCATCGTATGAAACTCTGCGTAGCGAATTTTGATATTCATGTATTAATAATAATTTGTTTTTAAGCCCTGAAAATTTCACAGTTTTCCTACGTTAACTTTCTGGTGAATTTTAATTCTTCAGTTAATGAATATGATCATAGTGAGTTCTACAATAATAAACTATCCCTAGAAATTCCCCTATCGCATCGTTAGATGTCTGAGCTTAACAACTTTAACAGTATATTGCAGTAATAATCATAATATGAATGCTGGTCGTTATTTTAAAAAGTAAGGGGGTACAAATGATAAAAAATGAAATGATAACTTTTTCCATTTCATGAGAACAGATTAAAACACATCTATTTTCTCTTCTTTCTTTCATTCATTTATTTTCTCACGGAAACTAATTAGCGTATCTGATATTTTTTCTGCTTTTTTCATGCAATCGAAACATAATAGTCCATTATTTATTGGCAGGACGTAACGATCGTGTGAACTAAGAAAGCAACTAAGGGAAGGGTAAGCACCATTATATAATAATAATAATAATAATAATAATAATAATAATATTTGAAGTAAAAACTCCCTGACAAATTAAAGTGACGCCGCCAGAATGGAAGAGGTTATAAAGTTCTAGGAAAAAATATAGATTCACCCTAAAGAACATAACGAAGAAGCAGATTGGATTGCGCAAGAGGTAGAACGGATGAAAAATAAACCAGAACAAACGGGAATCAGAGAAGAGGATTTTGAATGTCCACTGAAAAAAAGTACACAAATGGAAATATCGTGGAATAGATAAATTTCCTAAATTTTGGCTCTATTATCTAAATGCAGCACACAAAAAAAAAAAACTAGCTAAAGATCTTCAAGAAATAGTCAATGATTCTACTAAAATGAGTAACCAAAGGAATTGCCTATCTTCTACCCAAAAATGGTGAATGTCCCCCAAAAACTACAGACTAGAGACATGTCTATCCACAACATACAAAGTGTTGACATCTACTCTGACAAAACAGATATAGTCCTTCTTAGACAAAAAAATGCATACTACCTCTTTAGCAAAAAGGATGTAAAGACCAATAATTTGATAAGATGATCTTGGAAAACTGCTTCAATACAGAAAAAATCAGTGATAGATTACCGTAAGGCATTTGATAGTGTATCCCATTCCAGGATCTTAAAGTCTTTATTCATCAAAGTATGTCAATATGAAAAACAACACTTCAACAGAATCAGATAAAAAAAGTCTATAATCTGGTGAAGTAATTATCAACAGGAGGATATTTCACTGTGACTATTTGTCTCCCTTACTATTTTGTATATACTTCATAGCACTAACCAGCGAACTTAAAAGGACAGAATATGGCTATAAGAAAATAAGCCATCTATTTTACATAGATGACTTTCTAGGAATGACAGTGAACTGGAAGATATACTGAAATGAGTAAAATGTTTCACTGATGACATTAGAATGGAATTCGGTTTGGATAAATATGCCAAAGCCACATTTTTACAACAAGCTTCCTCCATTAGCTTAGACACTGGGGTGACAATCAAAGATTTAGAGCAAGATGAAGCTACATCGGTGTAAATGAAAGTGAAGGAATTCACCATTAAGAAAATGAAGTAAATAATGCAAAGATATATTATAGAAGTGTGCGACTGATATTAAGAATTGAATTGAATTCTCTGAACAGAATTATGGGCACTAATAGCCTTGCCCTTCCAGTAGTTCAATATTATTTCAATATCTTTAACTAGACTCTAAATGATATCAGACGAATTCTAAGACAAGCTTCTTTCTAAGCATAGCATGCATCATTCAAAGGCTGATCCCTGACCATCTATACATACCCCGTGAAGGTGGAAGATATCTTATTCAGCTAGAATTGTCATACAAGACAACAACTATTGACTTACTAGCATACATGGAAACAACAAAGGACTGGATGATACAATTAGTGGAACAACACGTAAGCAGAAAGAAAAAAATATTCAATCATGAAAGGTTGTAAATACAAATCAGATTTACATTTAGTAGATTCTGTAGAAAACCAAAACAAAATCCAATTGTTATACGCAAACATTATGACAAAGAAAGCCAAGGATAAAGGATCTTGAACAGATGAAACAACGCTGGCATGACAAACCTCTGCATGGTCAATATCCAAAACGTGCTAATAAAGCCAGTGTTGATAAAGTTAACACTCCTCGATGGTTAAAAGCATCTAGATTATAGGCTGAAACGGAAAGCTTTTATTCTTGTAGCACAAGCCCAGAGTTTTTTCACTAGAAACTTTCAGATAAATATCATACATAATATTGTGGATCTAAAATGCAGGTTCTGTGACAAATATTAGGAAATCATAGACTATCTAATCTCTGGTTGTTCTGTACTTGCGCTAAATGAATATAAAAATCGTCACGATAGAGTGGGGCAATACTTACACTAGACAATGTGCAAACATTTTGGAAAAGATGTTATTAAAGACTGATATGAACATCACCCAGCACCGATTACAGAAATAGAAGATATTACAATTCTATGGGATTACACAATCTTTGCAGACCGAAAGATTGAAGGAAATCGGCCGGACATGATTTTCAAAAACCGAAAAGAAAAAACTTGCTTACGAATTGATATTGCTTGCCCAGCGGACTGTAGCATAGCAACCAATGAATTTGAAAAAAATATAATATAATAATATAAAGTATAAAAACCCGTGAATCGAAATAGAAAAAATGTGGAAATTGAAAACTAGAATAGTACCAGGTGCGCTTGGAATGATAAAAAATTTTGTTTGAAAAAATCACTGGTAATCCCACTTAAGAGAAATACAAAAAAAAAAAACATGATAAGTAGAACCCCGCACTAAGAAATTTGTCCATGTAACGGTAGTGATGTTGTTAGAGATAGAAAAACAATCATGAAATGTAATCATATCAACATACCACGACCTGCCTTAGGTCTTCCCGCGGACTTGGTAGATAGTGTGACCAAAGCAGAAATCAAAATATAATGATGACGATAATAATAATAATAATAGTAATAATAATAATAATAATACTGGAAATACCGATGAAAATCTCAGTTATCCTATTTGTAATTTTCATCCACTTATACTTGCTGAAGAATGGAGATCAACCAACATGTGCAACATGACAAGCCACACTTTCGGTGAAACACATTTTAATTGAATGTACAGGGTGGTCAGAAAGTCATGTCACTCCGATATAATATTTTTTTTTATTCAATATGTCTGATACGGGTCCCTACAGTTTAGAAGAGAGGTAAAGTGGTGACCCGACTTTCGGACCACTCTGTACTTAACACCGGCAAGACATAAATACTATAAGGAAACTAATATGAGAAAACTATTTGAAAATAGGGAAACCTTCAACATAATGTCCTACTTTAAAGAAATAGGTTAATACCAACACATATAACACCTACAACAGATCATGTACATCATATATATATATATATATATATATATATATATATATATATAATAAGTTAACTGATTTAAGATATGGATTCTTCGCTACATAGTAATAACCATGTTTCAAAAACTGAAGCTAAAACTTTAAATTTAATTTAATTTACATTGAGCACTGTTTTGTAAAAATAAAAAATATCAATAAGAACACCGGATTATATATCTTACTGTTCTCTCTTTATATATATATATATATATATATACGTTTAACCAGAAAGTATAAAATTATATACAAAACCTATAGCTGAAGGCATTCAATTGCGATCAAATTATGTGTACGTTCGATGTTTCATTTTTTTTCCCAATTCGTAATTGTATTGTGCTATTTTTACATCTTTTTAAGATTAACGCCCCAAAATCTACCTGTTAAAAGGCTGGCGGTTAATTAATTCTGACGGTTAATTCATTCTTTCAGATCACTTTGTACTTAACACCTGTAAGACAAGGAAAGAAACATGAGAAAACTATTCGAAAATACTGAAACTTTCAAGATAATGTCCTACCTTAAAGAAATAGGTTTATACCAACACATATAACACCTACAACACATCATGTACATCATATATTTCTAAAAAAAATACATACAGTTACGCTGAAAAAAAATATAATTATCTACAAAGTATCTGTAGCTGAAGGCATAAACGTGTGTTCAAAATATTCAGATTTCGGCATTAAATAACCCATAGATGTCGATATGCCGCTAAACAAAAATCAACCAAATCACTGTATAGGTGGAATAAGTCTGTTCAGAAGACACAACCTTTTATTTATCTTTAAGAGTCCTGGGTATGACGATAAACTATATCCAACAGCATGGTCTCTGATCGGGAAATTGGAGGATTTGAGGAGCCTGGAACTACCTCTTAATGACTCGGGGTGGTAGCCTCTGTTATGGTCATAGCTATGGGCAAATAGTGAAGCCTCAAACCCAAAACAAAACCACTATGAAAGGATAAAAACATGTTAACTGAATGTACTCAGCACCTGTAAGGCTTAAATACTACAAGAGAACCAACACGAGAAAACAATTGCGATCAAATTACATTGAGTTGAAACCATAAAATTGTGTTCAAAATATTTATATTTCGGCATTGAATAAACCATAGAGTTTGATATGCCGCTAAACAAAAATCAACCAAACCAAATCTATTTGAATTTTCTGATGAATCTTAATCATTAACTTAATGTTTGAAGGAGCTCATGGTGAGTTCTATGGCAATAAAATATTCATAGAAATTCCCCTATCATCAAATATTTGAGCTTAACAACTTAACAACAAAATATTGCAATAACAATTATAAATATGAACGCTAGTCTTTAAGTAAAGGGGTACAAATGAAAAGATTTGAAATTGTTATTTCCTATTTCACTAAAGCAGATGTTAAACCCATGTGAGTGTTATCGCCTCTTCTATCTTCACTTTCTTTTTCTCACTGAAGTGCTTCTGATAGATTTCTTCCGTCTTTCGACGCGTTCAAAACGGAATAGGTCATTATTTATGAGGTATTCGCGGTCCATAACTGTTGTGCTAACTAAAGAAGAGACAGAGAGAATTATAATAAGATAATAACAAAAATATCGGAATTCGACTAAGCCAAATATTTGCAATGATAAGCCGTAATGTAAATTCAAGAGAAGACAACAAGACAACTGCTCGTTATCTCAAACAAGGACTTCCAGTAACGCTTCAGTATATATATATATATATATATATATATATATATATATATATATATATATATATATAGTTTAATTAAAAATAGACAACATTAAAGGTCCATTGATTATATTTTATTTCCCCAGGAAAGCGATGTCATCCTCGTTCCACAGATCACATGTCCAAGCATAAAAGAAATAGTTTAAAAATTTACATATTCTTATTTTTATACAAGTTTTTGAGTTGTCGCTTTAAGTTGATGTAAGTTGAGAGTGACAGAGAGAGAGAGAGAGAGGACGACAGATATGATCGAAATTAGAGAGGGAAGGGAGAGATGGGAATATATTTAAACCTTTCGTTATTAAGATAGTTAAGAGTAAGGGTAGTAAGGGTAAGGTGCCAGACATTTGACCTATTTAATAAGTACTTTCACGAGAAAAAGAAAAGAAAAAAGACAAACAGAAAAGCGAAGAAAAGAGATAAGCTATAAAAGAAAACAAATGAAGAAGTAGGGGTGGGAGTAAAAGGGGAGAAAGAATAGGAAGAATAAATTAGCATATATAGGCGTATTGCGGTTAATTTCATGAATACAGATTAATATAATTTACAGTTAACGCTTGAAATTATTTTAAACATTACCAACAAAATAAAATAAAATAGAAGAAAAGAAAAATAATATGAATATTTATTACATATATATATATATATATATATATATATATATATATATATATATATATATATATATATGGCAAAGTAGAAAAATGTGGGTGGCGCGTTTCATCTTTTAGGTCGCCATATATATATATATATATATATATATATATATATATATATATATATATTTGGGAGAAAATGATGTATAGATTTTTATATAACAGAACAATATTAGGAAAATTAATAACAAAGTTGAAACAATGTGTGCGAATGTGTGGTTATATCAACGTAAAAATCTCTTGCCCGATCGGTGAAATATTAAAAGATGAAACGCGTTACACACATTTTTCTACTTTGCCATATATATATATATATATATATATATATATATATATATATATATATATATATATATATATATATATATGAAGAAATATAGTCTTAAGGTGTGCTATATTTATGGGATAAAGTGCTCAATATCAGAGATAGAGCGTGTGTAAATATAAAAGTGAACATAGAAGTCAACACTTAGAGGCGACAGTCTGTTTCACGCTATATGTAGACTGACGATTGCATATAGCATGAAACAGACTGTCGCCTCTAAGTGTTGACTTCTATGTTCACTTTTATATTTATATATATATATATATATATATATATATGTGTGTGTGTGTGTGTGTGTGTGTGTGTGAAAAGAAGAAAGAAAATCACAATATTGATACATATTTTTAATCCTATCTAAACTTTCGGCTTACATAAGCCATTATCAAAGATGACAATTACATTACAATATATTAAATGATGCGATTTTCGTTTCCAGCGTCTAATATGCACTAGTTTGTCGTTGCTTGGAAATTTCCCATGTAAACAAAAACAAACTATTATTATTGTTCTATCCGTGTATTGTTTAATATATTGTAATGTAATTGCCATCTTTGATTAAGCATATCAGACGATATGAAAAGAATTTACATAAAATAAATAGACATAACTTGTCTATATTATTTAATGAAACATGCATCAATGAAAAAATGCTGCCTAAATACACACAATATATATATGTATATCCGAGGTCTTATAAAAAAGTTGCTATGGTAACGGAATACATAGAATGAAGCCTGGGGACAGATTGCTCTTGAACAATATCGCGCAAACACAACAAATTATAACGTCCTCGTTCACTTTCCTTGTTTATATCAGTGTTGGAAGGTAAGTGTGGTCACCGGAGTCTGTGGATTGTGGGGCAGCTTTTTTTCCTTTTCAAAAATCAAATCGCATTTGAAAGAAAGACGTTTTCAAGACGACGAGGAAATTCAAGTGAAAGTGACAAGACAACTGCTCAAACAAGGAGTTCCACGAACGCTTCCATCAATGAACGTACGTTGAATAAACTGCATGGCTTCAGAAGGAGGACTACTTCAAAGGAGATTAAAAGCTGGTTTTATATGTTAGGGTCCAAGTTATAGACAAATAGTTAAAACCCAAACTGGAGTCAAAACACTATGAGAATGTGAACAATTTTATAGTAAAAATACCAGCAATACATTCTCATAGTAAAACATTACCAGAAATACGTTTTTGTAAAAAAAATAAGAATAAAAAATAAAAATAAAAATAAAAAAATATAAATAAAAATAAAAAAATATAAAAAATTAGCAGCAATAGATTTCTGGAAGAAAAAAATTTACCAGCAATACATTTTTGTAAAATAAATTGCTAATGCTCCCAAGAAAATTAAATTTCGCCATTCAGTGACCCATAAGGTGTTGATATGCCGCTAAAACAATCAAATAAAATAAAATAAATAAACAAGATTTATCTTCGGAATAATAAATTGAATTGATATGCCTTCTTTGTAAATAGAAAATTAATTACGAACAGGAATGTTTATCGGAGTTGATTTCAATCTAAGCAACTCTAGCAGAGTGTCTTACCGATGGCCTCTGGAGAAAATCAATAGAATTCCCGGTCGACGTCGTGCCGATGTTCACTGACAGCACATTCACCACTTCGGGATAAATGATTGAAATGCTGCAATTCATCCTGAGTCCGTAGTTTCGAAGCGTGTAAGTGCCCGAATTTTCGATGGATATTACATTGCAAGCTGAAAAATAAAAATAAATGTAAGAGTAAAGATTTCGTTCGTGAATTTGTCTGCTTATTTTTAATACGTTCTTTTATTATTATACTATCTTAAATGCTTTTAAGCTAGCTTCTGTGGAGGGCTCTCGATTGGGCCTTCATCACAATAGGTAAAGAGGAGTTGATGAGATAGATAGCAATAAACTATAGAACTCAAAATTGATGGCTGCATTTAAGTATTGCATTAATATTTAAGTTTACCTTTTAGAAGTTCAACGATAATTCATCTCCTGGTATTTAATTTCAAACCAATTTGATGTACGTAGGTCCTTACTTTCAGTACAAACAATTATTTTTATTTCATGGGTGACTTTTGCTGGATTTTGCAATTAATTTCGATTATTCCTAAATTTATTTCCAAACTATAAAACCTAATCTTCCAAAAAAAAAAAAAAAAAAAAATTATCGCAAAAATCACGTAAAAATGTCACAGCAAACAATCGCGGTAAAAAAAAAAAAAAAAAAAAAAAAAAAAAAAAAAAAGAACAAAAAAACTTGGGATTCCAAAATTTCAGGATTGCGGTTTTTTTAATTTGTTCACGGAGTCGGCCTGATTCCAAAATGTTATGACAGGCCACGGACTCTAGGAGTAAAGTTGTATCAACGAACAATTTTATATTGATACACTGTAATTTGAGAGCAGTAATTTTTTCATTTGAGCATGAGCTATTAAAAGTTAGAGAGTCGTGTCCCTTTCATTGCTTTTATCAGTAGAAGCCACGATGGCGGAATCCGAAAACAATCGTAGTAATGAAAACTTGGGAATCCAAAATTTCAGGATTGCTGATCCGGATCCGGCCCGAAATGTTTTTAATTTGCTCACGGGGTCTACCTGATTCCAAAATAGCATGTTATGTTGGACTACAGCTTCTAAGAGTACAGATGAAAAGTGTGACATAGCGACACACTGGCATTTGCATTTATTATATAGAAGAATAAGATGAGACCAAACATCTGCCATACCTTAGTTGGAGAGACGCAATCCCGACTTTCCTGCCTGGATAAAGTTTCAACTCATTCACGCGGTCATTTGTAGAAAGACTTATCCACCACTCTGCAACTACATTCTCACAGACACCCTGACAAGCCGGTCGTTACTCTATCGCTATTTCTATGTTCTGAGGAGCCTCATTCGTTAATTCTACCAGTTCGGACTTTTACAACAAGGACAAGCCATGGTATTTCCACGGTGTCCAATCACCCTCAGATGTAAGTAGAAATTTTCACCTGGGCAGTTTTTTTCCCAAAGAACTTCCACTTTAAGAAATAGTCTCCGTATCAGTGCTTCTTTATACATTTCAATCTTGACCTCTTCAAGTTAAGGAACAATTATTTTTTATGCTTTTATCTTTATAATATTCACTTTTTACAACTTTCTCTATCATTCATATCACACACATCATTGATCGTAAACCTTTTAACAGTAGCACTCGATTTTGAATGGCTCTAGTGTTCTGTGCTGGATGAATCTTAGAAATAAAAATGACCTGTTATATTGAACTCACACTTTGAGTCTTGTCACTAGATCTAACTAACGCCTTTATCCACTGTGCCATGTGTCCTTGAGTTCAATACCCGGTTAAGGCAGTGGAGAACTTGGACAGGGGAATTAACAGGAGATAACTGATAACTGACATCCATTAAACATGGCACGTGGAACTAGAACAGATTAACGCAGTTGGCGAAATAAAGGGTTCAGTTCGGTATTCCAACCATCTGAAGAAGGCCGGAGCGTAGAACGGCCGAAATTTTGTAATAAATATGGCGACAAAGATGAGGACAATAGTCCGAATAATGTAAATAGTGTACACAACACCTCATCTCAGAAATATAGAGAGATATTGCTAGTCTTGGTTATTATCTATAAAAATCTTGAAGGTAAAAATGACAGAAAATATTTTTAAAAAAAGATAAAGAATTAGTAGAAAAGGCACAATAATGGTTCAGAAGGCCTGTCAAGAGCGTAGAATTTCGCTTTGAAACGACATGACTTTGTTTCCAACGAAAATCGAATGAGACTTCGTTATAATAAAACACTGTCATTTTTATAGACACGAGACGTCTTAAAATAAACACCAGACAAACCATACAAAACCCTTTTATATAATGCATTAAATGTGGGCCTGTATGTTTGGCCGTGTGGACGACGTTAGATTTCGGACATTGACACTCGATATCGAACCCCCACCCCATGTTCTATTTGTCAAGAAGGTGACTTCTTGATAATATCGGCCATATGAGACTGTGCCGCTGGAAAGTGACTGAAAACCTCAGCATGGATTGACACAAGCATTTTGCGTAAAACTGTTCGGAAGCCGTTCGTTGCTATGCTAACAGGAAGCCACAAGTCATCGTGACCGAGGTTATGAGCGTATTGGATGTGTTCAACTTACTGATCAGGCCATATTATGCTCTTTCTATCAGAAACACTAGGTGGGTTCGTTATAAACGCAACGTAGACAACAAGATGGCCATGTGCATCTATTTGATGAAATACAAATGTGCCTGAACAGACCGTATGCAGTAAGGTTTAACTGGCCACCATGAAAGAGAGACATATTCGGAAACGGTCTGAGTATTTGGAATGAAAAGTAGTGTAATATTTTTTTTTTAATTACTAATATAATTTTCAATTCGGGATAGATATTGCACTCGGATTTCAACCCTAGACATCAGAAAGACAGGTGCAACAGGTGTTTGACCTGAGGATAGTCCCACTCCCCGAATCCACTGAATGTATTTGACCTCATCCGGTATTGCAAGCGTGAGAATGAAAATATGATTTAGGCAGTCTCTCACACACCGTAGAGAGAGAATGTAAGATCCACGTATCGCAAGAGATGCTGCCGGGGTCACTCAGCTGCTAAAGGACTTGCTGAGAGTAACTGATTGGAAATATTGGCGAGAATAAAATAAGTAATATTGAATTAAGTATCGTGTTATTATTAGTAACAACACAGCACATTTTATAACACTTGATTTGATTAAAATATTCAAGATTTTATTATTAATATCAGTAATATGTTGATAGAATGAATCGTAAGAACACACACACACACACACATATACACACACACACATATATATATATATATTCTGTTTATATGTTATTTTTATAGTTACAATTATTTAAGTAAATGGGCTGTTTATAGTAAACAGTATTAATAATACTTACCAGCCTGAATATCCGAGAAATCTCATAGAAAATATGTGTCCTCCGACAGAAATCGAGCCTGTATCCTACAGTCGCTTCCTATGTAGTCAAATAGTAAAGCACGTCAGGCTAGATGGCGGTTCCGTGTAGGATACAGGTTCGATTCCTGTCGGAGAACGCATATTTTGTATGAAACTTCTCGAACATGTAGGCCCGTAAATGTTGTTTATTATAAACAGAGCATTTACTTAAATATTTGTATCGATAAACAGAAAATATATAATAAAATAATTGTCGGACTTGGTCCATTTCATTATATATATATATATATATATATATATATATATATATATATATATATATATATACCTACGTTTGGTGAGCGACTTAAGTTTCGTTGGTTACCGAAAAGTAGGTATATGTGTACTTATTAATATATATTTCATAGCTCTGTCTAATCACATTGAGCACCACTATTATGTCTACACCTGTTGGCTAAATTTGGTCATTATTTATTTGCTTACCAACGTATGCACGCCAGCATGCGCGTATACGTTTGCTAATATCTAGTTATTTCATTTACCTAACCTTATATATATATATATATATATATATATATGTGTGTGTGTGTAAAAGTGCACATTGAAGTTAACACCCAGAGACGACAGGCTGTTTCATACTGGACGCAAGCGGCCTGATGACGACGAACGTGAAAACAATAAAGAAGAAAATATGTAGGGAGATGATACAAACACTATTAAATGTAAAGAAAGTCATTAAAAAAATACGATGAAGTGCAAAGAAAGATAAAAAAAATATTGAAAAATTAACTACAGGCCGAGATGCAACCAGATCGTAACCAATCGTGGTCGTAAGTCGACGATGACCTGTATATATGTAATAGATCTCTAACAGATTTGTTCTAATTGTGTCAGGTGGGTACACACGGCCTTGCTTAAATTTTCAACCTAAAAATATAAAGACTCTTGATTCTAGTATATTTACCAGGTCTCCCCTATAAAGCAGGATTAGACACAAGGTCGTTTTTACATACGACGTATATATAAATGCATATGGATATGGGGCAAGACAATATTTTTTGCCCCGTGACTACTATCACGTTGACCCTGTCATCTTTCACTTGGAAATTTATAGCATTATTCGTTATTAGATGTAAATTTATAGCGCTATATATGTGAATTTATAAAGTTATCGATAAACGTATTTATAAATCCTAGTTTTAACCCGTGAAAATATGGCGGTTTTCCTATTTTAAATTTCTGATAAATCTTAATTTTAAAGTTAGTTATTGATTAAACTCATAGCGAGTTCTACGATAATAAAATATCCGTAGAAATTCCCCTATCGCATTGTTAAATATTTGAGCTTAACAACTTTAACAAAATATTGCAATGACAAACATAAATATGACTGCTGGTCGTTATTTTTAAAAAGTGGGTGCAAATTAAAATATTTTAAATTGGCAATTTTTCCATTCCGCTGAAAATGCCGTAAAGCATTTCGGTACTAATTTACCGCGTGGTCTGTGGCAATTTCTCCAGTCTACGCTGTGAAATGACTTTTAGCGTGTGGTCTATATTTCATGGTGTGAATTTATTACCGGTGTAACTTTTTTTTTTTCTCCTGTTTACTTTTGGTCTCAAAGAAGGTTCTGACTATCAATATTTTCATGTGCAACGGTGTGAGAGAAACACTCCAATGCCAATCACTGAGCGGGAATGTGTAAAGAGTTAGCTATTCATTCGAACGCATGACCTGCATATGGTAATCTAAATTCCTTGCGTTATCGCCATCTTACGGGGAATCATCAATAGCATTATGCGGTTACAGTGAAAGGGGGGCATAAACTCAGGCTATTGAACGATCATGATTGGATCCAGTGGTTGCATTCTTCAATATCCAGGAACTGGTTCTATAAAGGAAGGTTCTGCTTATTTTCTTTACAATCTGAGAATGGAAACAAAAAAACATTTTATATATTTAAAAGGAATTAAACAGTTTTGATAATTTAATAGAAAACGTTTATTCGTTAAGATATTTCCAGATTGAAACTATGTTCTCATTATATTTCTATTTAGAAGTAGGATGCTTTTTGACTCTTGTATCATCAGCTGTGTTACGGTTTCTAAGCCACAGTCGGACTGAATTACTGCACTCCCAAACACCTATCATATTTATATGACTAGAAGATTTGCCACATTTTTAACGTCAAGACGATCTCTTTTATCAGAAGGAATTATATTTATCACAGAAAACCCTCTTTCAGCCTCCGCATAACTTAAAGCAATGGTATTAATTATATTTTTAGATCTTTGGATAGTTTTGGGTACAACATGTTTATGGCAATTTCTCGTTAAGTTTTCAACGTAATCAATGAATTCATTAACATGTGTGTCATGTGTTGAGTAGGGTGCGTGTCTATTAAAGTTTTAGTAGGCCCGCGATCGAGCTTAGCGTAACTGACATTTTACCTAGACCATTGGCTATTAATACATACTTTAATGGGTAAATTGATGCAGTTTATATTTTTTTCACTTCGCGCATGCGCATTGTCTGCTTTTGAGCTTGTCGACTGCACAGTATAGCAGGGTCAGTTGGGCACCATCTGTTTGAAGAATAGCACCATGAGGTAATTCACTCCGCCAGAAATTTGGAAACGGCATGCTGTGCTGCCTGGCATTCGGGCCGGAAGCTCCAATACGAACACTTCAGAGTGTTTCGGTGTCAATATGGAGACAGTGCAGAGGATTCGGAAAGAGTTGGATGAGTGTAATGGTAATTACGAAAGCGTTTGGCATGATCACTAGTGATGGCTACCTTATGATTCCATTCACCTTCCTACAGGTACTCAGACTCATCACGGAGGCCTACATCAAGCGCCTTGAGTGGGTAGTGATACTCTGGGTGGCTGCTGGCAGACCCTATGTATGGCGACAGGACTCTGCAAAATGCCACACAAGCAGCAGAACACAGTCATGACTGTCAGAAATTTCTGTGACCACATAACCCCTTACATTTTTCCACTTAACTCACCAGACTGCAATACCCTTAATTACTATGTTTGGAGCACAGTAGAGCGAGACCAGCAAAGCACTTTGTAACACCAAAGATGAACTGAAGGTTAGGATCATGCCAGCATTCACCAACTTAAGAAAGGAGACCGTTCAGAAGAGTTGCAGGAGATACCGAAGTCGTCTGGAGGCCTTGGTTTAAGCTAATGGTGATTTTATTGAATTAATTTACTCTTCAGGATTTCAAGATATTTTTGTGTATTTTTGCGAAATATATCTGTTAAAATGAGATTTCTGCGTTACTTTCATTTTTTTTTTTTTTTTTGAGTCATTTTGGCGACAATTTATCCATCGCACACTGTATATAAGATTAGTTTCTGATAATTCAGGAACTGGCGCGCTTTGCGTTTATAATTTTAGGAATCGGTTCGCGCGAGTCGGTAAGATGTCATCATTGGTTGGATGCCAAAACAAGGATTTTAAAGAAAATGTTAGTAGTGAGACTTTCCAGTCACACTTTAATCACATTTGCTAGGAAGTATGGAGAAAAAATGAAGCAGATTTATTTTTGATATTCCTAAATCATTATTAAATTTGTTTTTATCATAATTTATAGCAGAATAATGTTCTTGCAGTGGAGTTAGGCTACAGATTGAAGTGTAAAAGATGGTTAAACTGTAAATGGCCTGCTAGACAAAGTGGCACTCTAAAGATCATTTTACAGCGTAGACTACAGACACTGTGGTAGATCGCCTGCTAACGTAGTACCAACACGTTTCTTTCTTTCATTTTCTCACTGAAAACAAGTAGTGTCTTTTCCTTCTTTTCACGCGATCAAAAGAGAATAGTCCATTATTTCTGAGGTATTGACAGGAGGCGTTAAACTCTTCTATCTTTCTTTTTTAGTTTCTTTCTTTCTTTCTTTCTTTCTTTCTTTCTTTCTTTCTTTGTCTGACTGCAACCAATTAGTGTCTTTTTCCTTCTTTCCACGCGATCAAAACGGAATAGTCCATTATTTATGAGGTATTGACAGGAGGCGTTAAACTCTTCTATCTTTCTTTTTAGTTTCATTCTTTCTTTCTTTCTTTCTTTCTTTCTTTCTTTCTTTCTTTCTTTGTCTGACTGCAACCAATTAGTGTCTTTTTCCATCTTTTCACGCGATCAAAACGGAATAGTCCTTTATTTCTGAGGCATTGACAGGAGGCGTTAAACGCTTCCATTTTCTCTTTTTAGTTTCTTTCTTTCTTTCATTTTCTTACTGAAACAAGTAGTGTCTTTTCTCTCTTTCCACGTTCTCAAAACGAAATAGTCCATTATTTCTGTGGTATTGGCTGGGCTTAACGGTCGTTCCAAATAACAAAGGTGTCAGAGCGTAAGCGCAATTATAATAGGATGTGCATGCAAGAAAACGTGACCAAGCACAAAGTATTCCCTTGGCTAAAAGAATATCTGCTGTGTGGTATAACTTAAATCAGAAGAAAAAACAAAGCATACTTACGAAATGGATTACTTATGAATTTTACGCGTATACTGAAACCTTGTCCTTTCTTGGGGGTGTAGTAGTTGATCAGAGCGGCGTTTTGAGAGGAAACGAATTTGCGCCTAGGTCGTTTCAGGCCGCAGTATCTGTATTTGTTTATGTCTCTGGGTAAGTCCTCCAGGCTGGGGAACAATTCATAGTTCATTTCCCATCCGTCAATAATCTGTTAGGGAACAGAGACAATTAAAATATTTTATTAACATCAATTTATGTTGTGGATTCCGGGATGAAATCCGGTCTCAAAATGAATGACAAACGCAGGAATGAAATATAGCAAATAAATATATTGACGTAATAATACAATTGGTAATACCGTTATTAGATCCAGAAATGCGGTTAGTAGCAATAATAATATATATACAGTCTGGGAAATTCAGTATCGAAGTAGGACTTCCTTCTGAGTCTACATGCTCGCAACTGTGACTCCTACAAAGCGGTTACCTCACACTCTCACTCTCTCACTGTATCACTCCGACTTCCGGGTATCCACCGGCAGCAGTACAAGTACACACTAGGCGAGTCCACTTTTATGAAAAATGGGGTGGACCCCTTAACAATTTAAATCTGAGAAATGAATAAGTGAGAAGTATTTACAGTAAGAGATTCAGGACACTTCGTTGACTGGACAGTAGAAGTGATAAAAAGAAAAAAAAATCATAGTTAATTTCTCATCCGTCAATAATCTGTTAGGGAACAGAGACAATTAAAATATTTTATTAACATCAATTTAAATCTGAGAAATGAATAGGTGAGAAATAAATGTGCTAAAATCGATGAACCAGAAAATTTATGATTATGCACAAAGTTCTGTATATCGGTAATGATACCAACAGATTCTATGTAAAGAGAAAAGAAGGAGGAAGAGAACTTTGAAGATGTCTGAAACCAACTATCAAAAATAACCTAATCGATTTCTACCCATCGCAACCAAAAAGTAAAATCAGGCCTAGTCATAAATTTCAAAGTTTGAGCACTCAGAATATACAGCAAGGTACACTGAGATGAAGAATGAAATACATTTAAAAAAACCTTTGCAATCCTTCACTACTCTCATCATTTCATTCTTAACGTAAGAAAAAGAACATATAAAATCCACAAGACTAAAAAAAGAAGTAGTTATCGACACCAAAGACACTAAATTTATGATTCGACCTACCAAATTCCTATCAGCCAAACACGGAAAACACCTATAATTGACACTTCGATCGTAGCCATCACAATCAAGACGGTCAGAGTTTTTACCAGTAATAAACACAGTACAAACACCGCATCATATGTAAAACTAAATGCCTGAAAATCCATTAAAAAACTATGCGGGTGAAACTTCCAGAACACTAAAAACCTGCGTCTATGAACACAAAAGAAATCACCGTTGGGATAATCCGCTAAATCAGGCCATAATTATAGTTTAAAAATACCAGCGAAAAAAACATGCCCTATTATGAAGGAAAATACCTGAATGGCAATAGCAATATTAACATTTTCCTTATAAGGAAATATTCGGCATTATCTGACCGCTGCTGTCGGTTGAAATTTATACAATATTTCTCTTAAAACCATTTTTCCTCACCCTTTGAAATGCAAGATAAACGAGAAATGGGAAACTGTTTAAAGTTTCCGCTTTAAAGAGTGATGACTTCTTACATTCAAAATGGCGGTGAAAATACTTTAGGTAGCAATAACATCCCCTTTAATTTTCTGTTTCTCTTTTTTCAAATTTACAAAGTTTGTTTATAACCACCTGGGATCATCAATGTGAACTGGCAAGTTCACCCTGATGATCCCATGTGGTGAAAATTAGGATGTATACACACACACACACACACACACACACATATATATATATATATATATATATATATATATATATATATATATATATATGATGTGTGTGTGTTTACCTAAGATGTAAAGACAAATTAAAAAGAGCAAACGGTATAACTTACAGATAGTAAGCCGTCACTTTCGCAATCGATGTTAAAGTCAAGAAATTCGATTTCCAGACGTGTTTCATGCCCACCTAAAAGAAACAGCGCGCATCCGGTGTTGGTTTCGCCGGCGATGTACCAATACTGACCAGGGTTCTTAACCAACTGAATACATTCTGTAAATAAACATAGCAGATGAACAAAGTTAGGAAACGTTACTAATTAGATAAAAAAAAGAATTAAGTATGAAAATTTGAAACTTGTCATATATAGTTGTTAGCAGTTAACTGTGACTTATATCTACTTCGATATAATTCAAACGGATGATCGCATTATCATACAGATTAACTCTACATCTATTATTGTGCTGAATTATAATTTAATAAAACTGTATCAATTTAAATGCTCAATATAGCCTATTTAGACGTCTCTATTTAAAAGCTAGTGCTTCGAAGATGAAAATTTTAATTTAGGCATCGGTACTAGTTAAATCAGTTGGTCTGCTTGTAGACACTGGTTAAATTAATAATAGTTGATAATGCTTCATGTAATAGAAATTAAGATAAAAAATAATGGCTGACAATGCTTCATCTTTTAAGAAAAAAATGAAAGTAAATGCTAGTCAAAAGTAATAATAATGGCTGACAATGCTTCATCTAAGAAAAAGAAAAATGAAAGTAAATACTATTTAAAAATTAATATTGTTGACAATGATTTATCCCGTAAAAATGACGCTGAAAGTAAATTCTAGTCAAAATTAATAATAATGACTAACAATGCTTCAAATAAAAAATAAAGATTCAATTAAATACTATTAAAAAATATATACTAATTGTTGAAAATGTTTCAACCATTAAAAATGAGGATTAAAGTAAATACTCATGAAAAGTTTAAACAAAAATATGAAAGAATTGTGCTGGTGTTACAACCAGCCTACTCTATTAGTTCACTAATAAAAGTGTATATGACTGGGGAGCATTATTGGATGTTGAAAGGTTTTCAGTTCAAAACCCTTCGAAACATCAGAATATTGATTTTAGAAATGGGCCGATCTGAGAAATCTTCAGCATTTCTTCTCATATAAAGGGAGAAATCCAGACAATGAAGCCGGTTTGTCTTGGCCACGATTATATATATATATTATAATAAATTATTTTAATTTTTTAATTATAAAATCCAAAACATATTTTACAAAGCAAATTCGAGTAAATTACTCCCTTGTGCAAATTAATTGAAACGACCGCTTTAATTTTCTATCTTTAACCATTCAGACATTTTTTAGACCAACTAGAGTGACGGGATGTAATCGATTTCTGTTTTTAACTCAGATTAGGTCATTTGCAGTGGTGTGAAGTAATGTGAATCTATTTTCGGGTGTACGATGAAATTTGTTTGGCCTTGAAAAATATTACGTCATCCGTAATTGCCTCAGATTATTATCGCGCCCAGACACTATTGTCTCAACTGTCGATTAGTTGTCCTTTGGCCATTGTCTGCTATGGACTTTACTCCAGGGAAGCGTACAAAAATTGTAACGCTGCACGAACACACTGGCAAGCCTTACCAGTGAGCAAATAGAAGTACTATAGATTGGCCCGGAAACTCTACTAATTTAAATCCAATCGATAATCTATGGTCAATCTGCAAGGAACGACTTCTTGGAATGGACATACGAAGTACTAACATATGCACTAGGTCATATTTCACTGGAAAAATACGAAAGAAAAGTAAATAATAAGGGGATTATTTGTTTTGTTTCAATTAATTTGCACATGTGTTTTCGTTTACCAAATTGAAAAAAACTGTAACATCACTTCATATATACATTTATATTTTTGAAAGGCTTTTTTAATCGTCATTATTTCTTACTACTCAAAATATCTTTTATTTTTAGTATTTGAGTTATCAACCCTTTCTTAATTTCATTTTATTAAACAGTATAGCAGGTTTAAATCGAGGATCTATACTAAAGAATATTTATGCGTCCGACTGGTATCGAAACCACATCCCTTTTTTGAGCCAAAATATTCCTCTACTGGATCGGCCACGAAATCCAGTCTGGTAGAGTTCGATTTGAATTATCTATTTAATTTTCTTTCTAACGTCTTCGCTTAGGACTTCTATAAATCTATATCTGCCAGCTTCAGGTTCGTAACCAAAACTTAAACAGTAATTTTTTTAAATGATTTTTTTATCATGTCTTATAAACAGTATTTTTAATGGGTATATATGGCTGAGTTGCTACTCCTGATTTTATTAAACAGTGAAATTAATAACAACGAAAAGTCCTACTAAAAAAAAATTATACCTTTTTTCATCTTGGAAAATGTACCTCTACTAGTTCGGCAAGCCTAACAGAACAAGCTTTGAATTACCTAATTAACGAAAGCGCGTTTTTCTCGTTAGGACTGCTACGAAACTAAATCTGCTAACTTCAGTTTCGTACCTGAAACGTAAACCACATTAAGTTTTGAAAGGATTTTTTTATTTTACATTATTTCTCATTACTAAGCAGGTTGTTATTAATTTAAACTTATTAATAAGATAAAATAAAAAAAATAGAGATAGCAATTCAAACACGTGCACCCACTAAAAATAATCTTTATAATAAGAAATACATTTATATATAGAAAACTAAAAGGTGTTTCATTAAGACAGATTATATAGAAGGGTGTTTCATTAAGAAGGATCAAAGTCAGCAGTAAATAAATCAGTGTTATTAGTGAAAATTTATTTATTTGTTCTATTGGATCATGTTATTTAAGTCATGGCAATTATGCGTGAAAAATAATATCACTCAAATGTCCGCCAAATCTGAAAGAAAAAGAAATAAATCATTACGCGCTTAAACTTAATTCACATTTAAAATCGGTCCAAGTTATTGGAACACACTTTATTATTCAGAAGAAGAGAAAGGCACTAAAAGATTTCTGTGCCTGTAAAATAATGTAAAAAACATTTATAAAACAACGAATGAAAGGAAATATTTTGGTAGCAACTCAATACAGAGATATTTTATTGAGTAGTGTTAAAAGTAAGAACATTCAAAATATATCTTGATGGGAAATCTTTTATTGTATTAAGACAAAGTCAATGTACAAGAAATCAAAATAAACTTATTTGAATCAGTTGTTCTACCGAGTTGTGATGAGATTATTGTATACGAAGAGATTTTTTTACTTACAACTTATGTTTCTTTGAGGTGAAAAACTCTATTCCTGAAGATCTCTGATTTTTTTTTCTGTGTTGAACAGTTCGTAGTCCACATACAACAGCCAAGAACCATCTCCCGGATGTTAACTTCGTGGGGAAGCTGTAAAAAGGGATTTCTCGTTTCCTTCTGATCAAAGACAATTCCTGATGACCTGCTTATTAGTTTTTTTTTCTTTGTCGTCCACAAATGACAGTTATATGACAGCTTTTGGAAATAGAATTGCTAGGAAGCTGTGAAAAGGGTTTTCTGGCCATTGAATGATGGTTTGGCTTGCTTTGGTTTGTTTTACGGCATTTCAACCTCAATGGGTTATTTAATGCCGACAAGATTTTTATGATTTTACTGCTGGTAATATTTTCTTCCAAAAATCTATTGTTGGTAATAATTTTTCCTCAAAAATGTATTGCTGGTATTAAAAACTATTTTTACACTTCCATAGTGTTTTGACCACAGTTTTGGTGTGGTGGGTGGGTATATATTTGCCCATAGTTGGGACCCTAATTGGTGTTACCACCCGAGGTCAGGGTTGACCTGGGAACACCAGCAATTAAGGATTCTCAAAAACCTTCTGATCATAGGCTTTGCTGTTGGACGTAGTTTATCGTCTTACCCTGGTCGCGGATGTTGTTTATCGGCTTAACCAGGATGGGATTATTTTCGGTGTATTGTTGCGTGGTTGGACTAACGTTTGGCGTTTCAAGGTCGCAACCTACCAAATCACGAGTTCCACACTTAAATATTATGACTTTTTTGGAACGTCTACAATTATGGTTCTACACAATTTCTCTTTTGTTGCTTTAAGTAAATATTGCTCCTTTATAACCTATCTGGGCTTTTATGTTCATCCTTTAACTCAAACACGCCAGGTAGTTTACTCGCAGTTTCACCCTGCTTTGCTAAGTATCAATATGCCCTGTACGTGTTAAATTCTCCTTCCAGAAAAGTGTTAGCAAAGAGAGTACTTAAATGACTGACACAGTATATATAAACATTAGTGGATGTTTTTTTCCCTATCGACACCACGCTATCTTTGCTGTTTTACTTCTTGAATAGATATGTTGCGATATCCTAACATAATACTTTGGCTTTGTTGTGGATAATATCACCATCGATGTCTACATGAGAAATGAATAAGAGGCAGTTTTAAGGAAGTTCGACCGCATTTCATTGATTTGCTTTTTACGGTTTATCAACCTGTTGCAGTTTATTTAAAGACGGCAAATATTTTTTTTAGATTGTATTAATCTTTTGAAGATACTAATGATTTACTGGTAAAAATCCTACTAATTAACTCATAGCTGAAGGGAGAAGAGTTAAACGCACACCTTTCCCAAGTGTATTTACGTGAATATAACAAACCAGATAGGAATTGGAACTTGGCTATCGGATTTGCAATTACGAGTTCTTATCCATGACACCAATCACTCATCTAAGCTTACAACATCTATTATTCCAAGCCGTCACCCATCAAGATACTGACCAGGTTCGACGTTGCTTAACTTCGGTGATCGTATGAGAACCTGTATTTAAACGTGATATGTCCGTATGCCAGGTAATGTTAGCATAAAAAGCTTTTACAAAGTCTAACATTGCACAACATGTTGCATTTGACTTGGAAAGGAGTTTGTTATATAGGAAGAAAGTATCGTTACCGACACTGGAGGTTGATCCCATTTTGAATAAGTAACGGTAAGGGAAATGTATATATGTGAATTAGCGTGGCGTTTAAGGGATTACTAGACGGATTACTATTCGGATCCCTATTTGATAGTTACTTTTCGAGCGAGTATTATCGAGCTAGTACTATTAGTGCAAGTGTTATTCGAAGGCGTTTGGCACTGCTATCGTTCAATGGAGTTACTATAATTGTATCTGCGATTACAAAGTCTCTACTACAACGAACATTATGAAAGTGATAAGGAGTGTTCGTTGACATCACAAAGGATTTAAACCACGGGTGTTCTATTGGGTTAATATCTGGAGGGTTTCAATTCTATTCGGTTTTGTTATATTCATTTACTCTTAAATAAATATAAACAGCATAATTCCAACGTCTTCCCCAGCTATGGGTTAATTAGTAGGACATCAGTAAATCATTATTATCTCCAAAATGGTTTTATAATCCAAAAATGTCCACTGGCTTTAAATAAACCGTAAAAAGGTTGATAAGCCGTAAAAAAACAAATCAATCTAACATGACCTAATGGCTGAGATGGTTACGTTATTTATTCTTTGATAAAAGGTGGTGTTCGAAAACAATAATAACCGAACTTCCAAATGCTGTTTTTTCAAGACCGGAGGATGGCGCAGCACAATCTTTCCATCTTACTTCATCTATTCGTCTGTATGAAGTCAAATATTTGTATCTAAAAGGAATGTTTATGAATAACCAGCGTGCAATAAATAAAAATCAGATGAACCAACATTTGTAATGAATGTAATATCCAAACATTAGTTTTACACATCCACTTGCAAAATTCGATATATTTACAATGCAATTAAAAATAAACTAATAGACTTACATTTTTATATGCACTTTAAATATCAGGGGACGGAAAGTGTGACACTGAAATCCGAAGGTGCAATGAGATCGTGAAAGATGACTTGCTAAGCAAAGTATTAAGCAACAGAAAAAAATTGTTAGAAATTGTTGTGGTGTCCTCCATCTAAAGAGACTAAACTGGACTCTTCCGCATACTATAAGATTAGTAGGAGAGAAGGCCTTGGGGGAAGAGTCGACCAGACTTAATTTCTGTCGAACTCTCTGCCTCGAGCAGAGAGGAACTCGG
Organism: Acanthosepion lycidas; assembly: GCA_963932145.1. NCBI lineage: Eukaryota > Metazoa > Mollusca > Cephalopoda > Sepiida > Sepiidae > Acanthosepion > Acanthosepion lycidas. The sequence goes on from OZ010596.1 coordinate 28,681,922, forward strand.
ACGAGGCTTTGCCGTAGGGCAAAGTTTCGTCCGGGGAGGTAGACAGTCCCTGAACCCGTTTATGCGGCTTCTAAGGGAATATTTGGCCGAGCCTACGGGCTCGGAGAACCCACGGTAAACTCGGCCTTGTGCCACATAGATCCCTCGTGTGTGTGGGGGGGGGCTGTTAAATATTAACAGTCAACCAGACTGTTCATTGCTGTCAAACTCTCCGCCTCGGCAGAGAGGAATCCGGACGAGGCTTTGCCGCAAAGCAAAGTTTCGTCCGGGGTGGTAGACAGTCCCTGAACCCGTTCAGGCGGGTTCAAAGGGAATATTTTTGGTCGAGCCTACGGTCTCGGAGAATCTACAATAAACCGGCTTTGTGCCACATACACCCTCGTGGGGGTGCTGTTAAATATTAATAGCCGAATAGATTGTTCATCTGTCGAACTCTCTGCTTCGGCAGAGAGGAACCCGGACGAGGGTTTGCTGCAGGGCAAAGTTTCGTCCGGGGAAGTTTATGCGGCTTCTAAGGGAATATTTTTGATTGAGCCTACGGGCTCGGAGAACACACACGAAACTCGGCCTTGTGCCACATACATCCCTCGTAGTGAGGCTGTTAAATATTAACAGTCGAATAGATTGAACGTTGGTCAACCGACACACACTCACTAGTCGTGTAATACTATTCTGTTGTACTTACTGTTTAATATATGATATATCTGTAACACTTGTTTTGTTATTTCTTTAACCATTTACTTGGTCACAACAGAAATAAAACTGAGAGTACGGGAATGTTACGTAATATCAGTCCTCCTATGTGTTGTTCTTGTACTGAGTATTATCGCTCATTACCAACCTTCGGGTGATTATTCTATTCAGCAACCTTACCTATGTTACAACAGAAATAATTATTAGGTTGGTGCAAAAATAATGACGTAATAATGTCGTTTTTTGACGTATTTTTTAAAGTCAAAAAACGACATTATTACGTCATTATTTTTGCACCAACCTAATACAAAACTGTGTGTAAGGGGAAATGCGTTGTGATCTCTGAGGATAAGCGGTGTCCATAAATCAAATTATCTTATAGCATCTATGACCAGACCCTAGGGAGTGTTTGTCTGCCTATTTGTGACATTTACTTACGCGCCAATACACTTCGGAATGATATGAAGTCATTATACCCTCCAGCTATGCATTAGCTAGTAGAACTTGAATATGATAAATCATTGCTATTCTCATTTTTTTCAATGCAATATTCACTCACAAAAAAGAGTAAATAAATACGTTTCGGCTTGAAATAAACAATCAATTCTTTATGAGTCGAAAAAAAAATCAATGAATCAGTCATATGTATAGCTGGCCACTCATATTCGCGGATGTCCGTCTACTAGTGCGGTTAGCAAATCCCTATTGAAGAAACTTGCTCGGGCGCATTTTGTGTTTATGCAACATCCACAGAGCCCACCTGTGGTTTTATACAGCAACTATGCTGAGCAGATCTTAGTTTCTGGGAAAGAACGTGTTATCTAGCGTGATCAACAATTTGAACAAGACCAGCACGCTCAACCCATCGGTCACGATGACTCGTGACTTCGTGTTAGCACAGCTATCGACGTCTCCCAAGGGTTCCGACTACACAATTTCACTTACAAGGTTTGGGTCAACCGTGGTAAGGTTTTAAGGCACTTTCCAAAGGTACGCTGTGATCGACCCCTCCAGTCCGATACCATCAGGTGCCCATATATACATACATACATAATAACTGGCCACTCGTATTCTTGGATCCCCATCTACTAGGCTGACTCGCCAATCCCTACTGCAGACGCTCGCTCACGCACATTTATGTTTGTTCAACAACAACAATCCTAACCTGTGGTTTATACTGCAACTATGCTGATCAGATCTTAGTTGCAGTTTCTGGGAGAGAGCGTGTTATCTAGAATGATCAATAATCTGAACAACGCCAGCACATTCAAACCCTCGGTCACGATGACTTGTGACTTCGTGCGATGACATTTGACTTCAGCTATCGACGGCCCCCAAGTGTTCCGGCTATCTAATTTAACTCACAAGGCTTGGGTCAACCTGTGGTACGTTTTTCAGAAACTTTCCAAAGGTGTCTCACGCTGGGACTGCCCTCCTCCAGGCTGATAACGCCAGGAAGTCTTCTCCCTGACAAATCAGCCGTGTTGAGATTCGAACCCGGGTTTCATGGGCATACATACGTACATACATACTAATACCATAAAATGAACACGTGACGCCTATACCATATTGAATTTCTAAATCAAAACAATTCCACATTCTTCCGCTTCTAAAGCTTGAATCTAATTCCGAAAAGGTTTTAAACAACCCATACGATTAAAAGCAAATCAATCAAGGAGTTATACATACATACCTACGTACATAGTAATGCCGTAAAATGAATATATGACGCCTACAATATAAAATTTCTAAATCCGCATTATCCCACTTGACCACATTTCTGGTGAAATACCGAAAGCTATTAAATTTATAAATGTTTTTCCTATTTATTTAATCCTAATTTACTCTGTGCAAACTTGTCTATGTATTTTATCTAGAAGTTTTACCAAAAAGTACCACCTTCAAATATATATATATATATATATATATATATATATATATATATATATATATATATATATATATATATATATACCTATGCGTGTTTTTCGAAGTGCGCATGAGATTTTACATCTTACTATCGTGTACCGGTGTACAGACCAAAATATTTACGTAAAGGTAATGCGACTGATTTGGTGTTGAACTGAGCCTGCGTTGCTGTTGTTGACTGATTGAGAAAAGAAACCAGTGGCGTGTTTCAGCAGATCACTAAACTGTGAACACTTTTCCTGTTTCCACATCCCTTGTCTAGCGTCAGGTGAAGACGCCAGGCGCCATTTCTAAATCAGTTTCCCGCCTAAAGAAAGTCAGCCATATTGAACTTCTTCCCCTTCGCTTCCAGTTGCTTCTTCACCTCACTTACTTGCCTATTCACTCGTGTCGACAGTTTTCTACGGTCTTTCAAATCCGGAACTGACCCAAGTAGAATCAGTAGAGTTTGGGTCGATTTGCATCAGTAACCATCGAAGAAACGTTGTTGAATTCACTGACCAATGGAGCGTCATTTGTGTTTCGACGTCAGAAATCGTGGTTTATATCGTACGATTATCCAAGTTAAGCAACATTGAGCCTGTCCAGTACCTAGGTGGGTGACTGCTTGTGGATACTAGGCGTTGTAAGTTTCGATGTGTGGAAGGTGTAATGGATATCAGCTCAGAATTTGAAATCGGAGAGCCGAGTTCTAATTCCTATCGGGTTCATTGTATTCAATTACGCACAAATACCATTGTGAAAGGTATAAATTCACCTCTTCTTCCCCAGCAATGGGTTAATTACTACACGTATTTTCTGGAACACACTCCCAAGAGGATGCTTTCTCGTTCGCTACAAACTTAACCCCTTAAAGTCTAGTGTTAATCGTTATCTTTCTGATATATTTGAACCCTTTGAGCCCTGATCACCGTTTTACCGGTTGTAGAGAAAAATGACGTAATGTCCAGCCACCGGTTGAACGGTGGTAGAGAGCGAATGACTTAATGCTCAGCCACCGGTTGAACGGTGGGTAAACACTTGTAACTATATTTTATATCTACCGTGAAATATTACATACTAATAATTTGCGAATTTTGACTCAGGACCTTAGGCAGAAGGATTAAAATTGTTCAGAAACGCAAGGCTTAAAGAAATAATAAACTTCACTTCTTACTGTTTTCTCTTATGCTTATATAAAAGCCTTATCTAATTAGCCTCTACTAACAAATTTCCACAGATTAAAATCTTATTTTTTAAAAATGGAAATTGAACTACTATACAGAAAATTTAAAGTATTACAAATAGATAAACCTAAACGTACCTAATCTACTAAAAGACGCAAATATTAGGTGGGTGCAAAAATAATGACGTAATAATGTCGTTTTTTGACGTTAAAAAATACGTCAAAAAACGACATTATTACGTCATTATTTTTGCACCCACCTAATATTAATATCCAACGACAACAAAAAGCTCAGTGTTAATCAATACATTCAAAATCGCAACAAAAGAATTTCATCATATTAAGAATATTATTGTAGTGAATTGGCAAATAGAATTATACCTAACTACATATGTTATGTAGAAGAGATATAATGTGTAAAGTAAGAGACAGGCGGAAGTTGAATACAGCTCACAACGCAATACAACAATATGGCGGCGGTAGGATATTTAAGTCGAATTGGATGAACAAGATTTTGTCCAGATTTGGATCTGATATATTGCAGCCCAGGCTAGTGCTAAAAAATTGAAAGACAACCAGGCAAATGGGGGATAAAATGAAATAACTGACCTTTTTCTAGCTTCGGCAGGTTGGGAAGCTGTACTGAAAATTTCTGTTATGGCATACCCCAAACTATTGGAGAATTTGACAGTCGTCAAAATTTCAGAAATTATAAAAATAAGTTTACGACCTAAAAAGAAACTTGTTATAGCAGAAATAAGAAAATGTCTGTCCATTAAACAGAAGCAAGATGAATTAATTATGCCATATCTTCACAGATCAAGAGAAACTAACAGATTCTGCGAATTTGAGAAACTTGGAACTCAAGATTTGACTATTGGAGATGAAATGAAACCAAGATCTCCATTAAAAAGAACAGGACATAAACTTCAAGGGAAAGAGGAGGAAAAAAGGTTGTAGGAGTTCGATAACAACGAAAAGGCATTAAACTTCTTCGATTCAGGAAGGTGCAGTGGATTGTTAAATAGGATTGTACGTAACTACATATGTCAAGTAGAAAAGAGATAAAGTGTATAGCAACGTAAGAGAGAGGCGGAAGTTGACTACAGATCACGTGTCGTAGAACAAAATACATGAAGACTGAACGGGATCTCTGGATACTTTTTAAACTTCTTTCTGGAATATGACTCTCACCGGGGAGATTCGCCTATACATTCTTTGGTGCTTTCTTTGGTTTGACTTGCTGAATTATGAAACAATTTAAAAAACAAACAAACTATGTCCAGTTCTGATTATTTTACGACTCCGGCCTTAGGCGCCCGTGGGCGGAATTCTACAGATCAGACTTTTGGCGAATCGCTATTTGCTTGCTGTCGCAGATTCATATTTTATTTATTGGTCGCATGGCGGCGTAACTTTTATTGGCGCGAAAATCGACTCGACGAGCCGAGTTCAAAATTCTATCCCAACCTGCTGCGTTCACTTTTGCATAAAGGCCTTTGGGAAAGGCATGAATCCATCTCTTCCACTTAAACTGACGGAGAGACTTTTTCGCATTCTGCAAAGAATGGGGAAATGTGGTGAACCATGATCGCTCACGTCCTGAGGTTTCACGACATATTAAAGATGTCTCAAACTTGGTGACTCCTTTAGTACATACTAAAATTTAATAAGCTTAACTTTGTTCAGTACAAGGTTAATTAGAAATAATTAGGTGTAGAGTGATTGTTTTGTGTCAGTCTTCCAGAGGAGTGTCCATAATTTCGATTTAAAAAATAGTAATTTAATTAAAGTTGATTGAAGATATGGCTGATGCATTTCATATAAGGATAGTGGGACATTTACAAGTGGATAATTCTTCTCCAACTGCAAGTGTGGAAGCTATACAACAATTACAAATATGCCCTAAGAAAAGATTATACAGTCGTAATAAGCAAAAATGTACAACCGAAGTCTTGGCTATCTTAAACGATTTGAAAATAATTAAAAGTACACAGATATCAAACTGATAACAGTAAAAGCATAAATACAGGAATCCCTTAATTAGTGCGGGAAATGTGTGCGGGGTGATCGGAAAGTCTTGTCATTCTCTACCAAAAAGTAATGAGAACAATACAACAAGCAATACAGTAATACAAAGCACATGTACTGGATATTTATTCTCATTGACGTTGTCAGACATCGAGAAGTCTCTCTTCCAAACAGTCGGATCTCGTGACAACCATCTGAAACAGAAAATTATATTATGCAGGGGTGACAAGACTTTCGGACCAGTCTGTATATATATATATATATATATATATATATATATATATATATATATATATATATACACATACTGGTCCGAAAGTCTTGTCACCCCTGCATAATATAATTTTCTGTTTCAGATATATATATATATATATATATATATATATATATATATATATATATATATATATATATTCTTAATCTGTACACGTCTATCTTAATTTGTTAATATCTATGTTTTTCTATACTCGACTTTATAAGCTAGCAAACATTTGTACATTCGTTTTCCATTGGTTGACATAGATTACTTTTTCTTCTATTGGGTGGTCCGAAAGTCTTGTCACCCATAGCAAAAAGTGAGAACAATAGAGTAACAACTAATACAGTAATACAAAGCACATGTAATGGATACAGTTTATACATTCTCATTGACGCTATCATATATCGAGTATGCCTGTATGAACACCATCATTCTCCTGTCACAAAATGATGCGACGCCATGTTCTGTGTGCTATTTTGCGAAGCTGTGCTTTGTTGATTATTGTAAAGGCTCTCCGAACGGTGTCCTACCACTGATGTGTATTCTGGTGTCGTTCGGGTGAAACTCTCTCCATGATAATACCCCCACAGAGAGTAGAAATCAAAAATTATATTATATAGAGGTGACAAGACATTCGAACCACTCTGTATATCGGTAACCATAAAATAATCAATTTTCAATTACTAGGGTTAAACTGGAAAATGTTTTACTAGTCGAGTATTATATATGCACTAATCGAATTATGGTATATAATGATTTTAGCGCACTAATCGAAAACGCATTAATCGAGGGATTCCTCTATACTTATTGTTACAAAACACGGGTGTGCATTGTAGCTTAGGAGACTAGATTCAACTTAGAATAATTTTTGACAAGAAAGGATACTATTTATAATAGTTTGGCCTAAGAAAGTTCTTCAGTCAAGGAAGGTAATTTCCAACGAGCGAGGTAAACATGCAATTATTCACCACATTTATCAGAGCTAAAATGCTGAAAAAAGAATTTTGAAATTTGATAAAATTGTTGACGAATACCAACCAGGATACTCCTACAGAAAAATAAAAAAATAAAAAAACCCTCACAAATCTGGAACACCATTAAGCACCAACATCAAACATTCCTAAACTAAACTACTGAAACCTCCTACACACACACACACCAAACAAATAATTACCCTGTACGTACATCATCAATTCCACACACGACTTCATAGAAATTCTCAAAAGCAATAAAGAAAGTCTTAGTTCCTAAGTACTTTCACTGATATTCACTGATACGATGCATTTCTTGTCCCATTTGATTGTAATACACGGAAAAATATTCGTGAATATGAAAGGATTATGATAAAAATAAGCGGACATACTGTTATAATTCATTCAATCAAACATGCCTAAAAGAGAATTATATACACAAATATATATATATATATATATATATATATATATATATATATATATATATATATATATATATATATATATAAACAATAAAATGCAGAAATAACTCTAAAATTTCTACCAAATGTTTCACGGCAGAACGGCTATCGTCAGTGAATAATAAGTAATTTTAAAATCGTTTCTATGCTTCTTTTTTGTACCATGTATTCAGAAACATTTTTTATTGTGGCGACTGCAAAAAATGAAAAAAAAATAAGCGGGTATGATGTTTGTAATTTATTTAATCAGACACGCCTAAAAGAGAATTTGCTGCCTAAATTTGCAAATTTAATAATATATTTATATATCATATATATATATATATATATATATATATATATATATATATATATATATATATATATATATATATATAAGTTGACACTAAAGTCAGCACTAATTGGTGGCATTCTGTTTTATGCTTGCACACAATCTTCTTACATTCAAGCCTGATTAAAAATGTCGGCGCTTGGTGTTGACCGCAGTGTCCACATTTATGTGGACGCGCTATCTTTTTTTATCCATAAATATAATAAAAGAGTCAACCGTGGTCGGGATCACAGACTCAGTGCAAGGGATCATTTCCTTTGCTTGCTTAGTATGCGCTTCGACAGGGCTACATCGAGTTTTGAATTAAGAGTTTTCCTTCTTCTAGACTGGTTGCCACCAATGGCTATTGAACCCAGTCGGTCCTACTATTTACTCATAGCTGGCCGTGGGGTAGGAAGAGTTGGATTTATACATTTACCAAGAGTATAAGCAACTACATCATACCTTGAAAGTATATTTTTATCATATATATCATATATATATATATATATATATATATATATATATATATATATATATATATATATATATATATATATATATATATATATATATATATATGTGTGTGTGTGTAAAGAAATATATTTTTGAGGTGTGTTATATTTATGGGATAAAGTACTCAATATGTGTGTAAATATAAATATAAAAGTGAACACTGATTTCAACCCTCAGGGACGACAGACTGTTTCACGCTACACGCAATCGTATATATATATATATATATATATATATATATATATATATATATATATATATATATATATATATATATATATATATATATATATATATATATATATATATATATATATATATTACAGTTTTAAAAACAAGGAATTTATTGATTTTAATTTTTTAGTCCCTAAGGCCCTTTCAACCAATATCTCATCAGGAGACAATCGTTGGATTATTAATTAACAAAAATAACAGTAACGAAAATAACGAGCAAAAACAGGTGGGGGAAACGCTAAAATAACAAACAAGTGTATCTACTTGTAACGGGGGGAGGGGAAATTAGCGAGGGACAGTCAAAATAAAATATCACCCAACAGATTAAGGGACTTTACAAATTCTTTCTACCGGCAGAGAGAAGGTTTCCTTAATCCTATACAGACTGATTCCAAAATCTCGTTTATTTTTTTCTTTCTAAATTGATTCCTATTGGGAAAAAAAATTCAGTTTACGAACATTTCGATTTGAGAACGGCCTTCAGGAACGAATTAAATTCGTGGACCGAGGTTCCACTATATATATATATATATATATATATATATATATATATATATATATATATATATATATATATCGAATAAATAGCTTTCTTAAATCAGGTTTTCCCACATAATGCGTAAAAATATTTCGGTTAGGTTGAAATCCGGATGTTCCCGTGACATTTTGGAAAATGTCCGGCCATAATTTGAAAGATAGACATAAGCGGATCTATGTAGCGTGCATTTAATATTATTAACGGCAATTAATAATAGACTGGCTCAGTCAATGTTACTCAAATTGGCATATCACTTTGCTTATCCGCCAGTCAGATGAAAACTTCTTAAATGTCTATAACCTCTCCTGACACTACAGTGCTTCGACTACAATCTGAAACACCAAAGCAGAATTCGAAATTCATAATTGCGAATTTTTATTGTAATTTAAAAGTCAAAGAGAACGGAATTTCTGAATTACAAACCGTGTTAAAGGCAACAGGAAATCACATCACGGTCAATTCCAAGAAGTCATGGTAATTCACAAATAATAACGAAAAGAACTTTATGGAGAGCCTCGATCGCCAACATCTATTTCTACTACGTGAACAGAAGAAATGAGTTCATATGTTGAGCCATTTACCAATTTTCCTTGTCTTATATAGACATTGAAAAGTATAGTATATATACAATATATGAGTGTGTGTGCAGATAGATAGATAGATAGATAGATAGATAGATAGATCGATAGATAGATAGATATTGAACAGGTTGTGATAGATAGATAGATAGATAGATAGATAGATAGATAGATAGATATTGAACAGGTTGTGATAGATAGATAGATAGATAGATAGATATTGAACAGATTGTGATAGATAGATAGATAGATAGATAGATATTGAACAGATTTAGATATTGAACAGATTTAGACAGATATTGAACAGATTGTGATAGACAGATAGATAGATATTGAACAGATTTAGACAGATATTAAACAGACTGTGATAGATAGACAGATAGATAGATAGATAGATAGATATTGAACAGATTGTGATAGATAGATAGATAGATAGATAGATAGATAGATAGATAGATAGATAGATAGATTTCCTCGATTATCCGAACCCCTAGGGACAGGTTTTGAGAAAATATGTTTGGATAATTCAAAATTCCGGAAAATTGAATACGTAAATTATCGAAAAATTATCTTCTGAAAGAAATTTAACATTGATATCATGAAAAGTTTTTTCTTTTTCTTTTTTTCCCTTGCGAGCATAAAAGTAGCACTCAGTGCGGACTCTTTAGCGGAAAAATGATTGAGGTTCCAGCCTAAAATTAAAGGGACCCTCTGGTCCTGCTTAGAAAACAGCAATGATATTTATGAAGAAATAACTTTGAATTCCAGAATTCACTCCACGGAACCTCAAAATCTCATTTTAACTCTGATTTGTAGTATAAGTCCAATTCTGGCCAAAAGACCGATTTGGGCCCCAAATCGAATTCACGTCGAAAATTGAGTTCTTCAAATCACAAAATCTCTGGAAGTTCAATTAAGTTCTTCAAATCACTAACTCTCTGGAAGTTCAATTGAGTTGAGTTCTTCAAATCACAAACTCTCTGGAAGTTCAATTGAGTTCTTCAAATCGCAAAGTCTCTGGAAGTTCAAAACATCATGTCACGAATCCTATCAATTTTATTCCTTCAAAATGCCAAGGAATCAGAGTTATTAGGTTGGTTAAAAAATAATGTCGTTTTTTGACGTTCAACTTTATGTGAGAAAACGACATTATTTTTGCACCAACCTAATAATTCCTTGGCATTTTGAAGGAATAAAATCGATTTCCTCAATTCACAAAGTTTTGGCGATATGTTGAACTGAATTTGAAATAAAAACTTAAATTCACAATGTTTTTGTGTTACTTTAATTTTAATATAAATTGAAAAATGTAAAATCACTATTTTTTTGTTTCAGTTATTTTAAAATTTGCATTTTAAACTGTTCCCTTCTCGTTCGGACACCAAACTCAACGCTGGATGTTCAAGCATCAAATGAAGGGCAGATTTTAAATCCTAGGATCATCCTGATACCAAAATGGTATAACATGTCTATGTAGAATAAGTGTGACCTGAGTTAAATGGTTTCAAGCAAACAGACGGAAAGACAGAATTTGCCGTTTATTTATTTAGATAAGAATACGTCAGTTTTTGTTTGTTTCCAGCTGGGTGGCGTTTTGTTTTTGTAGCTGGATTAAACTATCAGGTCATCCCATAAGTTCTGTCTGAATTTTGAATAAAGAAAACAAGTGACCACATCTTACATTTAATTACATCGTCAATCAACAATGTATTTTCCCTGATTATCTATGACTTCCTTCCATCTATTAACAAGCTAATTCCATTACTGTAAAATTCTTTTGGCTTTGATTCGAAGAACTAACAAATGTCAGTTTTAACCTCTTCCTGTGTTACAAAAGCTCTTTCTTCCAAATGATTTTGTAAGCTACGAAACAAATGGTAATCTGAAGAAGCAAGATCAGGAGAATAAGGTGGATGAGGAATTTTCTACCAACCAAGTTCTTCGATCTTTTGTGACGTGATTCTTGCAGTGTGAGGTCGCGCATTGTCCTGATGAAACATCACCTCTTTCGATTCACTAGAGCAGGTCTCTTTTTCCTCAAAGCTTGGCTCAAACGCTCTAATTGCTGACAGTATATTTGAGCATTAATTGTTGCATTAGGTGGTAAGAATTCAAAGTGGATTATTCCTTGGCGATCCCGCCAGATTGAAAGAAGAACCTTTTGCCAATGAAGTTCCCTTCTCAGCTGTGGCTGTGATTCTTCCCCTTTACCAAGCCACTGTCCACGACGCTTAACATTTCGATAAAAGTTCCATTTTTCGTCGCCAGTCACAAGTCGATCCAAAAAAGGTGAAACAATTTGGCGAAAATGGAGAGAAGAGCAGATGTCAACTCGGGATTTGAGGTTGTTTTCAGACAATTCATGAGGTACCCATTTTCCAAATTTAGGAACTTTTCCAAGTTGTTGAAGATGACGATGAACAGTTGTATGGTTTGAACTGAGAACCACTGCCAATTCCTCAACTGATAAAGCAGGATTTTCTTCAAGGGATGCTTCAAGAAGCTTTTCATCAAACTCAACTAGACGTCCCGTTCGATCTTCATCTTCAAGTGTGAAATCTCCACCTCTGAATTTTGCAAACCATCTTCTCCAAGTTCTTTCATTCACAGATTCCTCTCCATAAAATGAGTGAATGTTTCTAGCCACTTCGGCTGCTGAGTTTCCTTTCTTGAACTCATAAAGCATTATGTGCCTCAAATGATTCTTGAGTAATTCCATGTTAGCAGGGTTTTTATCAAACAAAATTTAATTTGATTGTTCTCTGAAATAAAATTTGATCAGTTTAAACGTATCTAAACATAAAAATAATGTTCAGCTCCATTAGACATTATAAAATACTCTTTAAATTTCGTTCGTTTTAACAAAAAGTTAAAATTCGGACAGAACTTATGGGATAACCTGATAGATATATCTGTAAGGGTAAAAAGTTACTCCAAAATTCGCTTGAGGATGAAATGGAACTAATGTCTTTAATTTAATTACAAAATTAAATTCGGAGCTTTCAGCTTCCATTCTTAAAGCATGGTTAGAACTGTGTAGCGAAAAAAACATATTTTAATTTATTTATAATATTAATGCTCTGTAAATTTACATTGAGCACTATTTTGTAAAAATAAAAATATCTATAAGAACACCGGATTATAAATCTTACTGTTCTTTCTTGATATATATATATATATATATATATATATATATATATATATATATATATATATATATATATATATATATATATTCTAGTCTTCTGAAGATCGCTTGTGTGTGAAACTCGAGTTAGGGCTAGAGCCTTACTTTCATAGGATTAAACGCTTTTAATTGCTTTTTGTTCGGTCTACGCAATCCACTTTACAGGGTCTGTAAGTTTGCCGTTAGGCCTTTTTCTCTTAGCTTTTTTCATTGTTTCTTTTAGTCGAGACTATTTGGATAAGAGTTTTAGGATTTGGGAACTTCCATCAGCAGTTTCTGTTTTTCTTATATATATATATATATATATATATATATATATATATATATATATATATATATATGTGTGTGTGTGTGTGTGTGTGTGTGTGTGTTATACGCTTTCAGGACATAGAATTTCTTCAGTCTCCATCGCAAGCAATATTGTGCGTCTCATAATCCCTACTTCTCTTTGTCGTACTACCTACATTGACCAAATATTAATGTCACAGGATGCGACTCTAATGCCTCCCCGACCTTAAGGCAAGACTGTGATGCTTGGCGTGATAGACTCAAGAATGTGCGAGATGTCTCGCGAGTATATATATATATATATATATATATATATATATATATATATATATATATATATACTCGACTCTCTCTCCCGTCGAATGAGATTTGATTATAATGGTGAAGGCTTCGTGCAGGCCCATCTACACTTTTTGAAGAGCCGAATACAGAGACCTGGTGCACTACGTGCCACAAAGTCCCCAAACGACCCTCTGCGGGTTCTGACAGACTGGGTCCCATACCCTTGTATGGCAACTGGGCTAGGAGAATGACAACTCTGATATATATATATATATATATATATATATATATATATATATATATATATAAAAGTGAACATTGAAGTCAACACTCAGCGGATTCAATGTTCACTTTTATATTAATATTTAAATACGCTCTATCTCTGATATTGAGCACTTTATCCCATAAGTATAGCACACCTTAAGACTATATTTCTTCATATATATATATATATATATATATATATATATATATATATATATATATATATATATATATATATATATTTCAAATTCTAGGCGCCTGAAGATCTGGAGAGCGTTAAACTTTATGAGCGACTCGAGCTGTGCAAAATGCAAGTAAGCACAGAGTAAGTCGTGGTCGTCCTTGTTTTCACTGTAAACTGTCTTTTCCGACGAAGCTCACCAGTTCCGTATATGTTGCATTGGGTCTCATCTCTCTGATTAGACCAATACTGAAATGGCGCTCTTTTCTACAATGAAAGGCGCTGAAAAAGACTTTTGAATTGCAGTAGAAGGATTCAGCGAGTGACGACTTCGGCGGCGTTCCTCTGCCTGCTCGATTAACTCTTTTTCCGTGGGCCTGATCAGCGCCTATGAAGACATGTCGTCAACTGATCCGGTCATCAGCCATTTTTCCTTACTGTCGAGGGAAGATATAGCAATACTTCACGATGTCCGTGACGTGGTACCTGTTTCGTGTGTACTGACCGCAGATAGCTCTGTCGGTGGTCAGTACCAAGCAAATAAATCAAAGACAAATGGTCCGAATACAATTAAAGCGTTTAAAAATAATAATATTATTTTAATCTGAAGAAAGTTTCCACAAACATTTTATCAAAATCTATTATTCTCTTGTAGCAGATGAAACAATTTAATAGGAATACAAAAAGTGTACTCACAAATACAGCTCACACATTATGGAAAGAAGTATAGCACACCTTAAAAAAAAGATCACCCACATTTTTTTTTTCAAAATATGAAACCATTTCTGACCTAATGTCTCTGGTTGGCACCGGAAAGGAAATGTGTATACAACAGAAATCAAAGGAAATAATAATAATAATAATAATAATCAAAAGTTAAAGAGAAGCTGAAACAATAAATTCAAGCGAAACTACACAAAATCAGGCGTTATGAAAAAAGAAACAGATTCTTCTGGCAAACCAAGATCTTCAAAGAAGGTGACAAGAAACTATATCGAGAACTAGGAAAAATAAAATAGAGATAAATGACCCCCACCTAATATCCAGGAAGTCGAGGAGTTCTGGAGTAATATGTGGGAAAACTGTAAAATATACACTGAAATAGCTACATGGATCAAACGACACCAGGAACAACACACACATATAGAGTGCCAAAAATGGACAGAATCAATATTACTGAAGCAACCACTGCCATCTGCAAAACCAAAAGCTGGAAACCACCAGGAATAGACCGAATAGCCAATTTTTGGATAAAAAAACCTAACACCTATCTAAGACCTAGCACGAGCATACAATGATATAATCATAAATCCAGAAAAATCACTTGTGTGGCTCACGTAAGGAGTAACATTCCAACTCCCAAAAAATAAAAGAGACTCAAAACCCTAAAAACTATAGGCCCATTACATGCCTACCAATAAGGCCCATAACCTACAACATGCGTACTTCTACTTTCATAACCGAGAGGGCATATAACTTCCTTGAGCAAAAAACAATTTGCTCCCAGCAAAACAGAAGAGATGTAAAAGAGGAAGTTACGGGTTCAAGGAGCAACTAATTATCAATAGAACAATATTGGAAGTGATGAAAACAAGGAAAAGAAACTTATCGATAGCATGGGTCAACTAGGGATAGGTGTTCGACAGTGGACCTAAAATGTACAGACTATGCCCCACAATGATCAAATTCATAACGGAGAACAAGAAAAACGGGAAGAGTATTTTAAACATAAACCACAAAAACGGGTGATTAACATAGAGACCAATCAATATCAAAAGCGGGATTTTCCAAGGTGATACATTGTCATCACGACTTTTCTGCCTTGTATTACTCAGTGCACAAATGTCACTACCTTGTTATGTCTCTGAGTATATTCATTTTTTGCCAGTTCCGGATATCCTGAGATAATATGGTCGCCAGTTTCATCATATTTTCCGCAGATCCTGCATTTCAGGTTATTTCTATCCTTGATTATGTGAAAGTGATACAATCTGGTTGCAATGTTTTAGGTTCTGGACTGCAATAATTAGACCTTCTGTCTCAGCTTTCAAAGCATCACTCAGCTGCCAAATGAAAAACAGTAGTTGCGGATACATGTCACAAAATGACAAACAGAATCACATATGCTATATTGATGTTCTTAAAACATTTGCCATGGATGACAACCAGCAGAAAACCTACTCACCCTTGTCAAAACCTTCAATGAAACATTAGGATAGAGTTCAGAATCGACAAATGTGCCAAAGTCAACTTCAAAGGCGGTAAACTAACAAAGACTATCAATAACAAAATTAAGGAACTAGACCAAGATGGTACATAGAAATACTTAGGAATTAATGAAGGAGACGGAATGCAACGTTCAATTGTGAAGAAAAAGATCCGAAAATAATATAGAAAAGTACATTTGAAACTGGAAAGTGAACAATCGGGCCAATAAAATGAAGGCTATCACCACTTTAGCTATTCCCGAAGTAACATACAGCTTCAACGTTATTAAATTGATAAGTTGAATGAAATTAAAAGACTGGACGTCAAGAGCAGAAAAATGCTTGTTCAAATAAGGATGCACCTCCCGAAGTCAGATGTTGATAGGCTGCACATACCAAGAGTTTTAGGAGGCGGAGGTCTAGTCGAGCTTGTACTAACTCTAAAAAAATACAACAATCGGATTGGAAGTCTACCCCACAAAAATCAATGACCCTCTCCTACAAATAGTAAGACACCAAAATCCATTCCATCAAAAAAGATGCTCTGCTCTTCAAAGAACAGCTTAATAAACCTGAAACTCTACCAGCAAAAAATAAAGCGAATGCCATCTACGCCAAACAAATAAAAATAACTTGGCAAAATGAAATTATAACAAAACTAGGAGGACAAGGCGTTGATTGGTAAATGCCTAAAAAGAACGAAAGAAACAGATGTGGACCAACAGAAAACCCATCAGTAGCTGAGGAGGACCGGTTTGAAAGTTGAAATAGAAGATTTAATTATTGCAGCCCAGAACCTGAAACATTGCAACCAGATTGTATCACTGTCGCATAATCAAGGATAGAACTAACTCGAAATGCAGGATCTGCGAAAAATATGATGAAATTGGCGACCATATTATCTTAGCATGTCCGAAACTGGCAAAAAATGAATATACCCGGAGACATAACAAGATAGCGACATATGTGTACTGGAAGATATGCCAGAAGCACAAAATCGAAACCACTGAGAGATGATAGGACCACCAACCAGACACAGTTACCCCAAA
Source organism: Acanthosepion lycidas (assembly GCA_963932145.1). NCBI lineage: Eukaryota > Metazoa > Mollusca > Cephalopoda > Sepiida > Sepiidae > Acanthosepion > Acanthosepion lycidas. The sequence continues at coordinate 28,699,068 of OZ010596.1, forward strand.
TAACTATCCTCTGAGACATGCCAATTCAAACTGACAGGGAAATAAAAACCAACAGACCTGATATTATCATAAAAGACCAAAGATTCAGGAAGCGTATCCTTATTGATATATTAGTGCTATCTGAGAGAAACATCTCCATGAAAATTATCGAGAAATTGTCCATATACAAGGACCTGGAGATCGAGATTAACAGGATGTGGGGAATGAAGACTGAAATTGTACCAATAGTAATCGGAGCACTGGGCCTCGTGAGAAAAGAAATGGAGAATTTTACTAGCAGTGTCCCAGGTAACATCAACATACAAGTTGCCCAGAAGATCGCCCGACTAAGAAAATCGCATATACTAATTTCTATCCATTAAATGACAATTCTCCTATAGGGTCTAAGGAACATTGTTTGGTCCCGGCTGTGCAGGATACAAAGCAGGAACATAACATGCACAAATAATAATAATAATAATAATAATAATAATAATAATAAACATTTGTGGTAACGGCAGTAATATGTCATTTAGCTCCGGACAAATGATTTGCTGACGTTAGAATGAGAATTATATTACGAGAAATTACCTCAGAGAAAAATTAAGCGCGCGAAAAGCCGAATAACGGGAAAAAGTAAAGGGGGCGATACAAATCGCGCATTTCAACAGTCGTGATAGGAAGGACAGTAAAAGAATCACTTCATAGTTGAAGCAGGAAGTGGGTAATAAGATAACATATTGGAAAACGTTATGCAATTATATGAGAGTCGTTTTTTTTTTTTTAATTTTACTGCATCATCGCGTCTCTGGACAAAATGGCGAAAAGGAATTAAACTTGTTAGAGAAAATTTGTTCTTGTTTTTGCGGGTGAAAAGAAGATGGAAATAACCAGAAAATTTAAAAAATTTTTTTTTTTTTTTTAAATTGACAGATTTGACTCTTGTAAAGAATTTTTATAGTCATTTAAACTGACACCTTCTTCCCCTATCTAATCTATAATTGGAATGTATAATAATTGATCAAAGAAGTAGATAGGATCGCCTATCGCCTGGTTTACACTCTTCCCTGGTCTTTTGAACAGGAGTAGAGTTTTATATCTTTTTTTCCTGTTGGGTATTGGGTTTCTACGTCAACTCGATACTTCTAACGTCTGAACTCTGATATGTTTACTAATTATTTTTTCTCTTCAATAGGATTGAACAGGTTCGTCTATTGTCTTCTTCACATTTCTCTTCGGTTTTTTGAACAGGAGTATATGTTTATACCTTGTTCCCTGTTTATGATCAGGTTTCCGGTTCCTTCTAAACGTCTGTTCATTCTCTTTCACTCCCAGTAGCCCCTGGCGTCTTAGTTGCATTGTTACCTTGCTAGGGGCGAATTGATGAAAAATAAGTTAAAAGTTTCATGAGAAGTCAAGGCATTTTTGTACAAGAACTTCATGCACAATTGGTCCTATATGTGGGTGTTAAAAATCGTGATAACTAATGTCAAGTTAAATGACAAAAAAAAACAACAAAAAAAAAACAAAAACAAAACAAAAAAAAACGTTCCAACTTACGAATCTGTCCCGGTAACTGGCTCACTTGTCTTCGGAAAAGTGGATGTCTCTGAAAGAGTTAAAAAATGCATGTACGATTAGAAAGAGTAGTAGAATTTGTAACGAGGAGAAAAATATTTTGCTCATACAGTAATTTAATTTAGAAATTATAGTGTTAAATGCCTAAGACTAATATCTTTAAAATATCCTGTTTTATTGTCTATTGAACGTGATTGAAGACAATCTAGGTATTGACGGAGATATGAACGTACTGATAAATACAGAGATATGAATATAGACAGAGACAAAGATATGAACTTAGATAGACGTACACTACAGGCAAAAAGTTCGGTGTCACCCTGCATTTAAAAAAAAAAACACCTTATTTTGTATTTGCTTTAAGTATAATTAGAAATAGTAATTAGTAACTGCAGTTTATTTGTTTATATTTTGATAAAAATAAGCACTTAACTAGAAAAAAAAGTTATAGAAAAGCATCATATTTTGTTTTCGTCAACAAAACCACCACCTGTGCCTTAATTACTGCTTTGAAAATTTTTGGAATTCTTTGTAAAATTTAAAAAAAGAAAGTAGATTGCAAACATTCCCAAGCATTCTTCAATCACTGAAAAATCCCACTCTAGCACTCTTGGCATTCTCTTTGAAATCTCCTATCCAATTCATTCCATATTAATTCAATGGGAGAGGAAATTGAGGCAGCCAAATCATAATTTCCAAAACTGTGTTCCTTTTTTTTTGACGTTTAGAAGAGTGTTTTAGATAGTTGCCTTGTTGAAAGCTGACTTTTTTTTTCCAGTGATGCGTAAACTGAATAGTATAGCAGATGTCAAATCATGCCTTTGCAAAATCGAATGATAGTGGGTTTTTTTTCATGATTCCCCTGACCTGAAGTTCCTTTGGTAATCTCAAAAATCTACTGAGTGGTAAAGGTTTGTTTAGTTTTACCGCATATCAACCTCAATGGGTCATTTAATTCCGACAACTTTTTTTTCTGGTAATATTTTTGTTTTGTCAAAAATCTATTTCTCTTAATATTTTTTTTCTCAAAAAAGTATAGCTGGTAATATTATTTTTACATGAACGTATAGCTGGTAATATTATTTTTACATGAACGTATAGCTGGTAATATTTTTCAAAAACGTATATTTTTACTTTTTTTTTTTCAAAAATTCATTTCTGGTAAAAAATTTTTACAAAGTATTTCTGGTATTAAAACCTATTTTTACACTTTTATAATGCTCTTTACCTCAGTTTCGGGGTTAACTATTTGCCCATAGCTGGGACCATAACAGGTGCTACCACCCCGGGTCAAGGTGGACCTGGAACGTCAGCAATTAAGAGGTGGTTCCACGCTCCTCAAAGACTCCTGATCAGAGGCCTTGCTGTTGGACGTAGTTTAGCGTCTTACCAAGGACGCGGATGTAGTTTATCGTCATACTCAGGACGGTAGGGGTCAATGGTAAATATAAAATAAAATATTCATAATTTATTAAAATGTATTTTTGGACAGACTAATTCAAATTTGAACTTTTTGTTAGTAAGAAGATCCTGGAGAAAGACTGAAAAATAAAAACAAATAGGATAGGGACACAGATATGAAAATAGATAGGGACATATGACCGTAGATACTGATAGGGACACATATATGAAAATAGACATGGACATATGGCCGTAGATACTGATAGGGACACAGATATGAAAATAGACATGGACATATGACCGTAGATACTAATAGGGTCACATATGAAAATAGACATGGACACATGGCCGTAGATACTGATAGGGACACAGATATGAAAATAGACATGGACATATGACCGTAGATACTAATAGGGTCACATATGAAAATAGACATGGACACATGGCCGTAGATACTGATAGGGACACAGATATGAAAATAGACATGGACATATGACCGTAGATATAGATAGGGACACCGATATGAAAATAGACATGGACATATGACTGTAGATACTGATAGGGACACAGATATGAAAATAGACATGGACATATGACCGTAGATACTAATAGGGTCACATATGAAAATAGACATGGACACATGGCCGTAGATACTGATAGGGACACATATATGAAAATAGACATGGACATATGACCGTAGATATAGATAGGGACACCGATATGAAAATAGACATGGACATATGACTGTAGATACTGTTAGGGACACTGATATGAAAATAGACATGGACATATGACCGTATATACTAATAGGGTCACATATGAAAATAGACATGGACACATGGCCGTAGATACTGATAGGGACACAGATATGAAAATAGACATGGACATATGACCGTAGATATAGATAGGGACACCGATATGAAAATAGACATGGACATATGACCGTAGATATAGATAGGGACACCGATATGAAAATAGACATGGACATATGACTGTAGATACTGATAGGGACACAGATATGAAAATAGACATGGACATATGACCGTAGATACTAATAGGGTCACATATGAAAATAGACATGGACACATGGCCGTAGATACTGATAGGGACACAGATATGAAAATAGACATGGACATATGAATGTAGACAGATATAGTGACAGAGCACGGAGATAGACATAGATTTTAATATATATCCAGAGATACGACAGTTAGAGACAGAAATATGAACGTAGATAAGGATAAAAGCTGAATTAGCAATATAGATAGGCATAAATAATAAGTTAATATCTTAGAGAAAGAGATAGGAAAGTAGATAGAATTAGAAAGGCAGAGATTTGAACATAGACAGAGATAGAAAAAGAAATCTGAACGTAGCGATTGGGATAGAGGCAACCATATGAATGTAGTGTTAGATAAAATATTAACAGAAAAAAGATAGACCATTTTGTTTTCGAAGCCTGTTCCGAAAATATCCCCTTTATTCGAACATCCTGAGGACCTGTTGAGTGGCCGCTGTGTAACTTACAAGCCAAATATATAGACCAGTACTTGAGATTCTTGATAAAGTCTAAAGAATCAACAATATTATTGCTCCTGGCCTAGCGTTTCGGCTTCAGTCACTTCCCGATCGCCATAAATTTCCTTCACTGTACATTTTCTAAAAACGCTTTCATGGTACTTATTCGGCTACTTGGTATCGTACCTAATCGTGAATTTAAGCACAGTACACGACTAGCGTCGGTTCGCAGTTGAATAGATGTAATCGTAAGTTCTATGCAAACGGTTTCTTTTCTCGCACTTCTCGCATGTGGAACTCTCTTCCGGCTTGTTTTACAGACAAGTTTGATCTTCAAGAATTTAATTGTGGTATCAATCGCTATCTACTGTCTTACTGATCGCTCTTTGATTGTTCTTGCTCCTCAATAATTCTTCTGCTTTTTAATTCTCTCACACCCAGTAAACCCCTTTTGTCTCAGTGGCTTTACTACCTTATATCGGGTGAATTCGATTAAAATCATAATTAGAGGGACCTTCCAGTGAATGATCGAAAGAAACTCTCCTTTGAAGTTGCTCAATCGAAGTTCAGATGTCATTGATCAACTTGCGTCTCGAATGTTCATTGCATCCTCAACGCCCTAGCAATGTTGTAAGTATTGCGTTGTGTTTTATTTAGTGGAAGGAGAAAAACAATTAATGATACGAATAGAAAAGTGGACATATCTTCAATACCTATCTCAGGGATGGAACTCACGCATGTTGGATAAACAAATGAGTTTTACTATTGCCTTTATCCACTAAACTATCCCCCTGTAAAATTTTAGCGGTGCCTTCAAAACCGCACAGACATTCAGATGCATTTATACGGTCATTTATTCAGTCATTTACACATTCATTTATACAGTCATTTAAGCAGTCATTCACACACTTATACAGTCATTTACACAATTATCTATACGGTCATTTACACAGTCATTTACATTCATTTATACAGTCATTTACACAGTCATTTACGCAATTATCAATACGGTCATTTACACAGTCATTTACAGTCATTTATACAGTCATTTATACAGCCGTTTGCAGTCATTTATACAGTCATTTACATTCATTCATACAGTCATTTACACAGTCATTTACACAATTATCAATACGGTCATTTATACAATTATCTATACGGTCATTTACACAGTCATTTACAGTCATTTATACAGTCATTTATACAGCCGTTTGCAGTCATTTATACAGTCATTTACATTCATTTATACGGTCATTTACACAGTCATTTACACAATTATCAATACAGTCTTTTATACAGTCAGTTAAAGTCATTTACACAGTCATTTGCAGTTATTTATATAGTATTTATAATCATTCACACAGCCATTTACAGTCATTTATACAGTCATCTACATAGTCATTTATACAATCATTTACACAGTCATTTACACGACCATTTGTACAGCCATTTATACAGTCATTTATACACGCGCCCTGACGCTCACTTGCATTTATACAAAAAGCTTTGTATTAATCACAAGATCGTGAGATCAAAGACCATATCGGTATAATATCGATTTTTCAGAAAAAGAAAAAAACTAGAATATCGTCATCTTTTGTTAATAAAGGTTTTAGAAGATGAAACAATTCGTGTTTGGTTGAATAAATCCGATGAAGGAAACAAATGTTTCCTTGTCATCTGTAACAATTCAGTAGAAGTAAAAAAAAAAAAAAAAGAAAAAAAAGGAAGCAAAATATCCTTTCCTACTGCATTTTTACAAATAAAACAACAACAAAAAAAAAAAAAAAAACTTAAAGTATTATAAAACAAGTTAATAGCTAAAGTTCAGTTAAACAAAGACATATTTTTTTTTAAGTTTCTGTTTTGTTTTGTTTTAAATTCAAAACCAAAAGAAAAAAAAATAAAGCACGGATAAAATTGAATCGTGACTTGAATTTTCTAGTTTTGTTTAAAAAGATTTCAAAGTTGAAAGAAACGGTTTCATGACAAAAATTATTTTTCGTCGTTTTTGATTTACTCTTTATGCCGCGACTTTTGCACTTAAATACTGATATCTTCTCAAATAATTATTTTTTCATAATTCTTTATGACTGGAGAACACGCACGAGTCATTACTTCTCTTTAGCCGACCAATAAGAACAATAACAAAAAAAAAAAAAAAAAAAAAAATGGTATTTCATATTTGTTGTCGGAATCTTTTTTTAAACGATGTATTATTATTATTATCCATTTTTAATAGTTTTTCATTCATCATTTTTTATCGCAGCACTTTTCCTTTTTATGACTGATTGATTTGTTTGTTTAACACATAAACACCTAATGGGTCATTTAATGCCGAAATTTAATGTTCTTGGGAGCTTTGAAGTAATAAAAAAAGGATATATGTTATTCTGCTTTCACAATTGAAAACATGGTTGATGATACTCAGCTTTTATACATATAAATGTTTGCGCTGACATAATTACCAGAGGTGGCGACATGTGTATTTTATGTTGCTTTAAAGTTATCACTTGGAATACAGTTTGATTTCTTTAAGAAATTGTAGGATATTATATGGATTAATGCCATGAAAGAGTTCTTTCATGTTGGTTGTTTGATTGGTTTTGTTAAGCGACATATCAACCACAGGTTATTTAATGCCAAAAACTAAATACTTTGAACGCAATTGTATGCCTCCAACTACAGATAAAATGTATTGCTGGTCATTTTACTATAAATATGTGTTATTGGTCCTTTTTTATATAAAAATTTATTGCTGTAATTTTTACTATAAAAATGTATTTTTATACTTTCATAGACTTTTGTCTTTGTTTGGGTGTTCACTATTAACCGATAGTTGTGACCCTAACAGGTGCTACCACACCGCTTCAGGGTGGATTTGGGAACATCAGCAATTAAGTGGTGATTCCACGCTCCCCAAAACCTCCAGTCTCCTGATCAGAGGCCTTGCTGACGGATGTAGTTTATCGTCATACGCAGGACACCTGCTCGGTTTTATATTCAATATACATCCATTGAATATTCTTGAAAATTGCTATTATTATTATTATGAATTATTGCTATTTTATTATTATTTAATGATTATTAATTATGTTAATAATTCTTTTAAAATTAGATTTCCCCAAAAAAATATACTATTTTCGTCATTACTTGATAATGTTGATATTACTTTTAAAATTATAAACTGTAATTGCTTCGCTACCCCGTAGCCTCTCTACCCCGTTGCCTTTCTAACCTATTGCTTCTCAACCCCGCTACTTAATTACCCCGTTGCCTCTCTACCCTGTTCTTTTTCTACCCTATTGATTCTCAACCCTGTTCCTTCTCTACCCCGTTACCTCTCTACTCCGTTGCCTTTCTAACCTATTGCTTCTCAACCCCGCTACTTATCTACCCCGTTGCCTCTCTACCCTGTTCTTTTTCTACCCTATTGATTCTCAACTCCGTTGCTTCTCTACCCCGTTACCTCTCTACTCCGTTGCCTTTCTAACCTATTGCTTCTCAACCCCGCTACTTAATTACCCCGTTGCCTCTCTACCCTGTTCTTTTTCTACCCTATTGATTCTCAACCCCGTTGCTTCTCTACCCCGTTACCTCTCTACTCCGTTGCCTTTCTAACCTATTGCTTCTCAACCCCGCTACTTATCTACCCCGTTGCCTCTCTACCCTGTTCTTTTTCTACCCTATTGATTCTCAACTCCGTTGCTTCTCTACCCCGTTACCTCTCTACTCCGTTGCCTTTCTAACCTATTGCTTCTCAACCCCGCTACTTATCTACCCCGTTGCCTCTCTACCCTGTTCTTTTTCTACCCTATTGATTCTCAACCCCGTTGCTTCTCTACCCCGTTACCTCTCTACTCCGTTGCCTTTCTAACCTATTGCTTCTCAACCCCGCTACTTATCTACCCCGTTGCCTCTCTACCCTGTTCTTTTTCTACCCTATTGATTCTCAACTCCGTTGCTTCTCTACCCCGTTACCTCTCTACCCCGTTGCCTTTCTAACCTATTGCTTCTCAACCCCAATACTTTTCTACCCCGTTACCTCTCTACCCTGTTCTTTTTCTACCCTATTGTTTCTCAACCCAGTTGCTTCTCTACCCTGTTCCTTCTCTACTCCGTTACCTCTCTACCCCGTTGCCTTTCTAACCTATAGCTTCTCAACCCCGTTGCTTCTCTTTTTTTTCTTTTCACAAATTATGGACACCCTGTATTTGTAGAATAGAGAGAGAGAGAGAGAAGCCACACCGGGTCTGTGAGAAAATGACTGAAGTCAGCCAGAATCGATTATATTATAGATCCTTTTTTGTGATTTTCTCAAGAGTCTCAAGATATTCAGCATCAGCACCGGACCAGATATGACAACAATATTCATTGCACGGACGAATGGAAGGTTTGTAGATATGCATGATCGATTCCGACGAGAACAGTTTTTATGGAACGATACAGTTACCCACCTTTCCTTCAATGTCTTATTTAAAATTCAAATAAATTGCTTGTGGATAAGTTTCTGTGTGTGTATCATTAAATGACACGATAATGGTTATGTCACTTAAGCATGACCAGAACATTTGCATATACATTATTATTATAATGCGCCTGCAAAGTCACACGCAGATATTGTGTGATGGACAGAGAAAAAGTTTTATAATATAAATTATTTTATGAATTCCTCCATCAGTTTCTGGTAAGTTCTAGAAAAATCAAATGGTAACAACAGTCACTTCAATATTTCAACATTCTCCGCAGTATTCAAGCAATTTTTCAGAAACTATAAGACGCTTATATCTACCACTATAAGTTGTAAACTAGCAATATCGCTTGGATTAGCGGTGGTAAGACAGAGATAAGGCGTCGGTGAGAAAGTGACTGAAGTCAGGTTGTTTGGCCAGAATCGATTATATTACAGATCCTTTTTTTTTTTATATACAACAGACTGTATAAATGACTGTAAATGACTGTATAGATGTTCGTGTAAATGACTGTATAAATCTGTAAATGACTGTGAATTAGTAGGACTAAGTTCGAAGAACGACCGCTTGTGCTCTTCCATAGCTCATTCAGTACGGTAGAGTCCTGGTCAAACAGAATTTCAAACGTAACGGCAGGAGTTCGAATCTCATGGAGGCTAATTCTTTATTTTTAAGCTATGTTGCTTATTCGCAGTAGGACGTACAAATGTCATGATTTTGCGATAAAAAACATCAAATAATTTTTTAAGATCTAATGAAAAATATAATTACTTTCTGCTAATAATTTGAAGAACAAGAAAATGATGATGATGAAGAAGAAGATGAAGAAAAAAATGAAGGACAAAGAAGCAATATCTTTTTCTTTTCATTCCATTAAAATCGGACTGTAACTTGGCCCTAATAACACGCAATTAAATTTTTAAGTTAAAGTCAACGATAAAAAGAAGTATTTAATGGATGCAAGCAAAAATATATAAAACTTTAATTACGATGAGAGAAAAGTAAAATTTAATTGCTTAAGTAAAATTTATTCAATATTATTGGAATTTACGAAATTTGTGATTATCGTCTGTTCTTATAAAATTTCGTTGTCATAGTAACGTGAAATAGTTCTACTTCGAATGCTGCAACAAACATCGCTGTTCACAAGCAGACGCAAATTTTTACATTCCTTCTTCGAACATTGTACATTGACGCTGTCGAATAACAAAGAATTGTACGAAATCGCAGAAACAGCATCATTTGAGGACATTCAATAACAGCAACAACTAAAATGGATAGCACTTGTAACTCGAAGAGAAAACAGTGGCATAATAATAATGGTCGACACTGCTTAAAACCAAAGGTTAGGAAGGAAACCAACCATGAATATTGAACTTGAGAAACCTATTATAGTAGCAATATTCCATTTTTGGTTTAATCCAGCTTTTGCAATAATAAATCAAGTCAGAAGTAGTCATCTACTACCTGGAGCCATTTTGTAAGTCGGCCATCTTTCTAGGATCTTTAACAATGGATCGTAGATAGAAGTTCCAAAGGTTTTCGGCCACATCACTTTGAACTTTCCGTACGATCATCGAAGTTAAGCAACGTCGAGCTTGGGTGACCGCTTGAGAATACAAGGTTCGGTAAGCTTGGATGTGCAGATGGTGTAATGGATAATAGATAGGAATTGTTAACCGATTTCCAATTCCAGTCGGGTTTATTATATTCACTTACGCGTAAATACCCTTGGGAAAAGTATGAATCGATTTCTTCACCTCTTAATTATGAGTTAATTAGTAAGACCCCTAATAAACCATTACTATTTCCTAAAATAAATCTTACAATCTAAATATATTTTCTGGCTTAAAATATCCCGTAAACCATCCCTCAAAACTGGAGAAACCTATTTTCCTGAAAACTTGTTTCAAGAGAAAGAATTTATAAATTTCAGCCACTGCAGTATTGGCTGTTCAGTCAATCAATACCGAAAGAGCCCAACATGCAAATTACTCTTTGAAGATATCTAAATCAAGGCAATACAAACAGCTAAATATCTGCGAAGAATTTTAACAGAGGACGGAAATTGCGACATTGGAAACGAAAGGGCATTGAGATAGCGAAAGATGCCTTCCAAAAGCTAAGCAAAGTATAAAGAAACAGGTTAGTTTCAGAAGAAACAAAGAAGAGTTTGCTGAACTGTTATTTAATATCAGTCCTCCTATATAGCAGTGAATGCTGGAGAATCGCCTCAAAGATAAAGAAGTCACTTGAAGCAACAGAAATTTGGTCCTACAGAAGGATGATGAGAATACCATGGACGGAACATGTGAGCAACGACGAAGTTTTAAAGGAAATGGAAGAAATTTGGTCCTACAGAAGGATGATGAGAATACCATGGACTGAACATGTGAGCAACGACGAAGTTTTAAAGGAAATGGAAGAAATTTGGTCCTACAGAAGGATGATGAGAATACCATGGACTGAACATGTGAGCAACGACGAAGTTTTAAAGGAAATGGAAGAAATTTGGTCCTACAGAAGGATGATTAGAATACCATGAACTGAACATGTGAGCAACGACGAAGTTTTAAAGGAAATGGAAGAAATTTGGTCCTACAGAAGGATGATGAGAATACCATGGACTGAACATGTGAGTAACGACGAAGTTTTAAAGGAAATGGAAGAAATTTGGTCCTACAGAAGGATGATGAGAATACCATGGACTGAACATGTGAGCAACGACGAAGTTTTAAAGGAAATGGTAGAAATTTTAGCCTACAGAAGGATGATGAGAATACTATGGACTGAACATGTTAGTAACGACGAAGTTTTAAAGGAAATGGAAGAAATTTGGTCCTACAGAAGGATGATGAGAATACCATGGACTGAACATGTGAGCAACGACGAAGTTTTAAAGGAAATGGAAGAGATTTGGTCCTACAGAAGGATGATGAGAATACCATGGACTGAACATGTGAGCAACGACGAAGTTTTAGAGGAAATGGAAGAAATTTGGTCCTACAGAAGGAGGATGAGAATACCATGGACTGAACATGTGAGTAACGACGAAGTTTTAAAGGAAATGGAAACAAAATAGATACTTATACTTTACATCTGAAAGAGACGGTTGAAATTCCTCTAGCACCTAATGAGGAAAGAGAGTTTAATTAATGGAAATCTGACCCTCACAGGGCATACATGCCGGAGAGGGAAACAGCGTATAACCTACCTAACGAGCTTGTGTAAATGATTGGCAGAACAGGGCTTAGGAGTGATTACAAAAAACACATAATTTACTAAGAGCTAGAAAGAACAGGAAATCAGGGAGAGCCGTGATCGCCAATGTTCTGAAGGGACACGGTAAACAGAAGAAGAGTTAGAAATGAGGAGAATAGCTACTGTACTTAGCATTTAATTGTCGCCCCACGCTGGCAGGAAATGACAGAAGATCAGTTTAATGTGAAGAGCCCGATCTCATGCACCCGGGCCAAGTCTAAATATAGCCCAGTCCTCAAACATAGATTGCTCTGGCGTTGGTATTGTTACGGATACTCTCTTTATAGAGCAATGAGGGAGGCATCAGCGCGGGCAGCTTCTCCAGGAGACCGGGCACCTCTCAATAATACTTCCAGATGCGCTCTGTCCGCAGAAAGAGAGAGACACAATTGAAAGGTAAAAATGTTGTTTGTGCGCCCGAGGTGGGATACTACACTTTGATACCAGCACTGGCTACTCAGTCCACAAATGACAAATATTTCCTTATAAGGAAACGGCTAAGATTACTATTATCATTAAATGCTCAAAATAAAAAAAAAAAATTCTTCAAATCGTTTGATCTTTAAAAGATTGCTTAGTCTGGCACAAGGCCACAATTATGGGACATTCAATGTGAACCAAAATTAACTACAAATGATATACAAGTACAGCTAAATGATCATTAGACCATAATGAGGAGCCTGTTATTTATTGTGCCTAGATTAGTCTGGCACAAGGTCACAATTAATGAGTACTCAGTGAGTACTGAACATACTAGAAATGATCTAAAATCCATTTAGTAGACCTTTAAATCACCCTTTATTTACTAACCCTATATTTTCGACACAATGATGCAAATATGGTGCAGCGTATTAATATGGAGGTCACTTATATAATGTCACTTATTTTTCAACCCTTGCATGTATTGAGATTTATACGTGATCATTTAATTTAATCTTGCTACATTAAATGCGCATTATTTTTTTTTATCGAATTGGCCCCAAGCAAGGCAGTAAAGCCACTAAGACACTGACGTTTGAAAGACTTAGAAAAGAGAAATTAAAGAGTGAAAACAAAAGAAGAAGAATCAGGAAGACAGAAGATAACAATTGACTTTGCATTTGAATTTCTAAAGATCAAAAATGACTGGAAAGCGTAAAACCAGCACAGTTCCATAAGTGAGAAGTGCGAGAAAAGAAACTGTATAGAGCTTAAGGTTACATCTAGCCAATTCAACTCTGAATTGATGAGACCTTGTTGACAATCTATTACAGCGCTTAAATTCATAGAGTCTAGGTAGCATATTGAAGAGCCCAATTGCCATGAAATAAATGACTCTCTTATTTGGGGTACACTTGCCAAGGTGCATCAGTGCACCCAGAAATTTACATTATGGTATTTAGTATCCAGTTTAAGAAACGTTATTATACACGAACGGAAAAAATGTGAGACAGAAACCCGAAGATGCAGAGGAATAACAGAAAATGTTTTGTCTTTCTCAAAGTATTACGTTATCAGAAATGTTCGTTGGAAAGTACATATATATATATATATATATATATATATATATATATATATATATATATATATATATATATATATATATGCGTTCGTTAGAAAGTATATATATATATATATGTATATATATATATACTTACATATAGATATATGCATATTTACATACATATATACTTTCTCTCTCTCTCACACACACACACACACACACATATATATATATATATATATATATATATATATATATATATATATATATAGCCTGACGTGCTATATAGAGGAAGCTACTGAGGAAGCTACTGAGGAAGCGTCTGGTTAGCAAAGTCAAATTACTGTTTTTATACAGGTTTCCAATGATTTCTCTCGAACGTATGAACTGAAAATATATTAAAATAATTGTCAGAATTAGGCTACTTCATAATATATGATGTCGTTTGTTTATGTTAAGATACGCTTCTAACGGATATGAGGCTTCATGGGAAATTTGTTGTTTAAAAACAGTTATATATATATATATATATATATATATATATATATATATATATATATATATATATATATATATATATATATAATCCCCGATATAGAACTGAATGTTGGACGTTCTCTTTATTCGTCTCCCCACGTGTCTGTACGTAAACATTGATTGGTTTATACAGTTATTGGGAAGATTTATACTTAAGTTCATAAATTAATTGGGCTTATATAGTTATTTTCTAAGCGTAGCTTAGATGTGGCACAAGGCCGAAAGTATGGGGCACCCAGTGACGATCAAACTCACTTTTCAGTTGTAACTGATCTCGCGAGAAATGCTTGCTAACCATTACACCACGCTGAGGTGCCCACAATTGGGTTTATATCTAAGTCTACAGGTAAACATCTGTCTTCTTTATATTTGTGTCTACAGGTAAATGTCCCTTGCATCCTAACTCTACAGGCAAATATTGATCGCATTTATGATTGCGTCTGTAGGCCCTTATTAGTCGTCCATACCCAAGTTTGAAAACATTCAGCTAAAAAGAGTTTCCTTTCAGAGGGAATTGCCCCTCTGATATGTAAACACGCCCCCAGTGGAAATATGCTCTAGAATAAAACAACTGATTTTTTTCCGCAATATTTTCTATCTCGTTAAATTACCTCTCCTTCTATGTATCGTGTTTCTTCAGGACGTTGGAGGTCATAGCTCTCCACATTTTCCTGTCCTTTGTAGCTCTTAATAAATCTCTTCTGTTATCACTCGTAAAACTTTTTCTTCCATCCATTTACTTAAGTTCGCTAGGTAGGTTATGTGTTGTCTACCTCTGCCCCCCTTGTCTTCAATCTGTCCTGTGAGTATCAAATTTTCTAAGCACTCTTTCCTCATTAGGTGTCTTAGAATTATTAAATGTCCCTTCCTGATGCTCAATATAAGTGTCCTTTTTGTTTCCATTTTCTCTAAAACTTACTCACATGTTTAGGCCATGGTATTCTCAGCATCCCTTTATAACCATGTTTATATTACTTCATGTCTCTTCTTCATCTGTGATAAGACTTTCCAACATTCGCTGCCATATAGGAGGGCCAACAGTTCAGAACTCTTTGTTTCTAATTTTCTGAGATTTTCTGTTTCTTAATACTTTGCTTAGCTTTTGAAAGGCATATTTCGCTACTGCTAAACTTAGTCTCAACAGAAATCTAAAGTAGTTTAGCACTCAGTAATGATCGAACTTGCACCGCTAGTACATTGGGGAATAAAATTGGCTTTTCTAATCATCAGTCTGTGAAAGTCGTTTTCTTGTAACAACCATGTTTCTTGTCTTCACACACATATCTGTATACGGCGCCACACTATGGGCTATTGATTAACGAAGCTAGTTTGATTTGGTTTGGTTTATGATATTTTACGGCATATCAAACTCAATGAGTTATTTAAAGCTTTTATAATAGATTCGTATGAATAGAATATATATTATTTTGTAAGTAACCAGTTTGTAGATCCGGTTTCATAGCTATAGGTTTGTAAAGGCTGTTGTTGTTGAGAGTTTGGTCTCATTGATGCATTGTTTACAGACACACGGTTTGTAAAGAAACTGTTTTTGACATTCTCATTTGGTTTGTAATGTTTGGTTTGGTTTGTTTTACGACATATCAACATCTCAATAGGTTGTTTAATGTCGACAATATTTTAACAATAGGTTCGTATGAATAGAATATAGAATATCTATTCTTTGTAAGAAATCAGTTTGTAGATCAGGTTTCAATGACGTATTTTTGTAAAGAGTTTTTTTTTTCAAGAGTCAAATATATTTTTGGTAATAATATATTTTTTTTTTAAAAAAAAATGTATTCCTGGTAAGTTTTTTGTCAAAAATATATTGCTGATAATTTTGTTAAAAAATGTATTGCTGGTAATTTTACTACAAAAACGTATTTTTAGACTTTCATAGTCTTTTGATCCCAATTTTGGGGGTTAACTATTTGTACATACCTGGAAACTTAACAGCTGCTACCACCCCGGGTCACAGTGGACTTGAGAACAACAGCAATTATAAGTTGGTTTCACACTCCTCAAAACCTCCGGATAAGAGGTCTTGCTTCCGGACATAGTTTGGAGGCATACCCAAGAGGCAAAGCGGGGTACATCATGCAAAAATTCTCCATTAAATAATCCAACAAAGTTTGACTTGTCATAAAATCAGCATACGTAACCTTTACTACTGAGAAGTGACTTCGATCCTCATTGGGTGCACTAGAACAAAATACGACATCGACTAACTTAACAAGTGTTGACACGTCGATGTTGCTACTTCTTTCCTATAATAATGTTTTATATGGTTGGACTCGAATATCTCGAACCCCCAACCCACCCTAGGATGGTCCTACGCCAAGAAGGCTGATTTGCAGCAACGGTTTCCCAGGCCAATGTTGGCCTGTGTCAGGGATGGTTTCAGTTGAATCTTGAAACATTTTTTTTTTTAGATTCCACGTTCCTTCTTCCCTCTGGCGAGTTCTCCAAACGGAAGGAAGACGTATGCACTTGGGAAAGGAAGACGTTCCTCTTGGGGCACAATAAATATCGCCACGAAATTTGTGAGTAGCAGCGCTATATCGAGTCTATTCAGTTTCTTCTTTGTAACCGAAGCCTGTTGGCACAGTTGATATGACGCTTGCGTAGTATCGAAACAGTCCGGGTTCGCTTCTCGGTAGTGGATACGCACTGCTGATAAGTCTCAAATAGGACGAAACGGCTGACCAGTGCTTTCTGCATTCTGTTGAGGATTCTTCTAGACTCGATGAATTACTATATGATTATTCTAATTCTCTCATTTATATATTTTAAGACATTGTGATGTTTATACATTCTTTTTATAGATACAAATATTTAATTAAATGCTCTGTTTATAGTATTTCGGTTAAGTAGGTCGATTTTACTGTTTTTAAACTACACTTTTGCATGATTTTCTCACGTACATTCATATCTGCTCGATGCGTATCCAAATGTAAACAAATGACGTCACACATTATGAAATGGACAAAGACCTTGCTAACCTAACGCTCCTGTGTAGCGAAATCGGTAAAGCACGTCAGGCTATATGACGGTTCCGTATAGGATACAGGTTCGATTCCTGTCGGAGGAAGCATATTTTCTATGAAAATTTCATAGATATTTAGGCCGGTAAATGTTGTTTAATACTGTTTAAAACAGAGCATTTACTTAAATATTTGTATCTATAAAAGAGAATGTATAAACATAAAAATGTCTTTAAATAATTGTCGGACTTTGTCAATTTCATTATATATATATATATATATATATACTAAAAATAAAACACTTCTTCCGTAGCTACGTGCATGAAACTCCGAGTTGCATCAAACGTTGAAGAACAAATGTATATTTATTTTCTGTTTTGTTTAACTGTTATTTTCAGTTTAGTTCTGTTTCCTTTACATCAACACTAACTGGGCATTATTGTACACCGGGTATAACAGCAAAATTGTTCAAATCGTGCAACAGTATCGTTATCCATCCCGCAAAATATTTAATAACTAAAACAACAGAAAACTAATTGATTTTTTTCCGGGTTTTCGGATAAGTCGTTTATCCATCTTTACACCATTTTTGCGTAAGAATCACTGAAAAACCCTTTGAGTCATTCAGCTGAAAAGAGAACAGGTCAAAATTGTTTTTATATATATTATTCGGACTATTGTGCTCATCTTTGTCGCCATATTTATTACAACATATCGGTCGTTGTACGCCCCGGCCTTCTTCAGGGGGTTGGAATGTCGAACATAACCCTTTATTTCGCTCACCGGGGTAAACTGTTCTAGTTCCCCATGTCATGTTTAATGGATGTCAGTTATCAGTTATCTCCTGTTAGTTTCCCTCTGAAAGTTCTCCACTGCCTTAACCGGGTATTGAACTCAAACTCTTTGGGTCCTGTCACTGGATCTAACCAAAGCCTTTATCCACTGTGCCATGTGTGGACACATGGCACAGTGGATAAAATTCGACATTCCAACCACCTGAAGAAGACCAGAGCGTACAACGGCCGAAACCTTGTAATAAATATGGCGACAAAGATGAGGACAATAGTCCGAATAATATAAATAATGTACATAATACCTCATCTCAGAAATATAGACAGATAAAATTGTTTTGTGTCAGACCCACTGTCTTCCCAACTGAACAATGATCTTTCGTATCAGTTAATACTTAGCAGTTTATTTGAAACTTGTTCGTCCCTGTGACTTTTCGGAACTCCCAGACACAGGAATTGAAGTCCTTTTTAATAAACACTTTAATCTAATAAGCCAATATTTAATGCAAAATAGACACCAAAATGAGACCCGGAGAGTCAAGCGGCTGGAAACTATTGCGTATAAAAACCAAGATGAATATTCTAGTCATATAATTTCGATGAATATGTTCATAGAACAATTTTACCAGTATAATGCAAATGACACCGTATCGATAGCAGACAGAAGGAAAATATTAAAATATTAAACAATGTAGTAAAAGAAAGCCAGAAGATGAAATGAACGATAAATTACAAGACACAATGTATGATCGTAAGCAAGAAAGACAATACAACACAATGTACAATTTGGAGACATCAAAAAAAAAAAAAAAATTGAGTACAGCGATTTAACTATCTGGGAACAGACGACAAAAATCTGCCATTGAAATCCAAAGGTGAAAGACGCCTTCTAGAAAGTAAATTAAAAAAGAATGAATAAACTGAAAAATTTCGTCAAAAACTGAGAAGAGTGATGGACTGCAATGTGATACCTAACCTCGAGCAGTGAATATTTCTTCGCATACGAGGAGGAGTTTTGAGACAAGAGAGAGTTGTTTCTACAGAAGGATGATCAGAATACCATAAAGAGAAAATGTGCCCAAGCACAAAGTTTCAAGTTTATACTTAAGTCTATAAGTAAGCATTAGTCGGGTTTATAATCGAGTCTATCCGTAAACCTTGGTCAGGTTTATACTTCTGGCTATAGGTAAGTACTAATCGTGCTTATACTTGAACTTATCGATAAACATTGGTCAGTTTTATATCTGAGTTTATAAGCACTGGCTTGGTTTATACTTGAGTCTAGAGGCAAACAATGGTCGGGTTTATATTTTAATCTATCGGTAAGCATGGTCGGGTTTATACTTGAGTCTATAGGTAATCACTAGTCGCCTTAATACTTGAATCAATAGATAAGTATGGGCGGGTTTATACTTGAATCTATCCGTCAATATTGGTCAGGTTTATTCTTGAGTCTACAGTTAAGCACAGCTCGAGTTTATACATGAGACTATAGGCAAGCACTAGTCGGGTTTATACTTGAATCTATTGGTAAACATTGGTTGGGTTTATACTTGAGTCTATAGTTAAAGATGGACGGGTTGATACTTGAATATATCGGTAAACATTGCTCAGGTTTATACTTGAGTCTATAGGTAAGCACAGCTCGAGTTTATACATGAGTCTATAGGCAAGCACTAGTCGGGTTTATACTTGAATCTATTGGTAAACATTGGTTGGGTTTATACTTGAGTCTATAGGTAAGCATGGACGGGTTTATACTTGTATCTATCACTAAACATTGATCGGGTATATACTTGAGTCTGTAATCATTCACACGGAAGGTAGACTGTTTTGGATGTGTCTTACACTTCTGTGGGGGAAGTATTCGGCATGATCGCATTTCTTAGACTACGAGAAACTGCTATAATGACACAACAGAACGGTTTTTCTTCTCTGCCCCACTTCTTGGCACCAGCAATCATCTTGACATGTCAGGGACGAAACTTTTTTGAAGATGTCTGTAATTGGGTGCATTCTTAAGTTTATTAGTACGAAATGAACATTACTTGTCCCACCTAGTTTCCTGGGCAGGACAATAAACTATACCCGGCAGCAAGGCGTCTGAGCGTGGAACCACCACTTAATTGCTGTTATTCCCAAGTCTACCTTGACTTGGGGTGATAGCACCTGTTAGGGCATGTAGTGAGACCCCAAACTGAGATCAAAACAAAAATACAAAAATGCATTAGACAAAATTGCCAACAATACATTTTCATAGTAAAAGAATAAAAAAATACATGAAGTATATTATTGGAAAAAGAAACTCCCCCCAAAATAAAATTTCTGGATTAAATGACCCATAAAGAGTTGATATCCCGTTAAACAAACCAAGCCGAATTAAATTGTCTCGGCCATGATTCGAACTCAGTTTTCTGATTCTGTGTTTTTGCAGATCATCTTTATAGTCCCAGGCCTATCAGGCATGAACATTAGCACTTATAACAGTATAAATAGAAAACTCCCCTTTTCTTACGCCATTGTTCCATAAGATTACTTGACAGCACAATTACTTTTCTTTAGATTTTTCCATGATAAAATAGAAGAGTTATTTATTTTCGTCTGGATAATAAAATCGGGTCCTATAAGGGGAGTATAAAATAATACAGCGGCCAAACCATTTAAGGATTTGCAAGATACGTGACTTGTGAATATATATTGGCAAAGCATACTAAAACGAGCTCCTAACTTCAGAATATGGCGATCCACTGACATTTAATAATATTGATAGCCTCTTAAGCTGGGTTTGTATAGGTTTAAAAGCAATTTAGCCAAGTGATCACTTACGATAGTTATTACAAGTGAAATCAGCTCTGAATTTTACGAAACCGTGCCAGTCTTTGATTTAGACAAGTCGAAAAAAGATCCCGCTGTTCTCAGTGTGATAGATTGATGAAGTTAGTGGAAAAAAAAAACATAGCGTTGTTATTTACTAAACAAAGCTAACACGAGGTCACAAGGTCACAAGCATTGGGGCATCGAGCGGGGGTTGAACTCACTATTCAGTCATAATGGCTAATTACGACCCTTCGTTGAAACAGCCTTATAAGCTGAAAGGTCACAAGTATAGGGATCCCAATGAGTAACAGAGTCACTACTCAGTCTTAATGCTCAATCAGTAGAGTTAATTTTATTTACAATTCTAAGTTGAGTTTTAGTGCAAGCTCACAAGTATCAATTATACAGCCAGGATTGAACTCACTACTAATTAATACGATTCTTCGTTGAGGCAGCCTTATATAATACGCTAAGCTGAAAGTTTACAAATATAGGGCGCCTAGTGAGGATCAGAGACACTAATCAGTCGAGGGGATTTTATTTACTATATTCAATTTTTTTGCACAAGTCAAACTTATGGTGCGTACAGCCAGTATCTAACTCACTAATCAATAGTAATGCAATTAGTCTACATTCAAGCGGACTTATCTTCTAAGCTAAGCTGTTAAGCCACAAGAGGAAGGCACCCAGCAAGGATCAAACTCATTCCTTAGTAATTATGGTCAATCAGCCGAGTCTGTTTTATTTGCCACGCTGAACTGAGTTCACAAATATTATGCATCCAGTGAGAATGGAATTGACTACTTAGTAAGCTTCAACCAGATCACCTGACTAACATAGTTATGGTTCATTTTTTTATATACAGGACACCTAGTGAGAATCAAATTCACTCCAGACTTAGTCGTTAACTATTACCCAACAGTGTGAGGTGAAAAGGACTGTCACTTGAGGCTAATTATTAAGCGAAAACACCCTTCATGGAATCAATGCAACGCTTTTTTTTTTTTTTTGTAACAGCAGCTTCTTTTTTTTTCAAATAAATTATCCCCAAGTAAGGCGATAGATGTTTAAACTGAGAATGAAAAACGGAGCGAAGGCAACTGAAAAAAAATATTGCTGAGGAGAAAGGCAAATAAAAAGGACAAAATTCAAGGAGATGGATGACGACGACTGACATTACATGAAGATTTTTGAAGATTGTCGTTGAAAGGAAAGAAAAGAAGCGGGGAATGTGTTCCACAGGCGAGAAGTTGGAGAGAAAAAAAAACTATTAGAATAGAACTCACGGTTACAATTAGCTATTTCGTCAGTAAACTGATGAGACCAAACTGCCAATCTAGTACTACGCTTACATTTGTCAGGCTAAACTGAGTTTAGGCTCAAGGTCACAAATATTGGACATCCAGTGAAAATTGAACTCACTGCATAGTAAACTTCAACCAGATCACCTAATACAATTCTGACTCATTTTGAGTCGCCCTTTTTTTATTCAGGGCAACTAGTGAGAAATAAATTCACTCTTTAGTAATAATAGTCAGTCAGACTAGCTCGTTAACCATTACCCAACGATAAGATGCTCTTTATACTAACCGAAGCTTAGTTTTTGGCATAAGGCCACGAATATGTGTTACCCAATGAGTTTCGAACTGTCAATTAAACTCGCTCGTTAACCTTTACCCCATTATGAGCTACCTAGCTGTTTTCTAGTATTTATTGAGATAGTGACTGTATAAAAGTTTTAGGAAACTTTCTTTTATTATTTCACCCGAAGTAAGGCGATAAAGCCACCAAGAAGCAAGGGATGACTTGAGTGAAGGCAACTGTGATAACCTTACCGAGGCGAAATAGCAACAAAATAGAACAAAATTCAAGGAGACGGATGACGATTGACGTTTCATTTAAATTTTTGAATATTATTGCAGAAAGGAGTGCAAGAAGGTGGACGAGAGTTCCACAGGCAAGAAGTAGAGGAGAAGAAAATATTGGAATAGAACTCATAGTTACACTTAGCTATTTCAACAGTAAAATGATGAGACCGAGCTGCCAATCTAGTACTGCGCTTAAATTGATGAAGTCGATGCATGAAAGAGGAAAGGTCGTCAGAACAATGAATCTCACTGAACGAAGTATATGCCTACCTCGGAATCAAATTTTGAAAAAGTCTTTCATTTAGAATACATTCGGCATTTAGGCGTTTGTTACAAAAATAAAACTATTAATGTCTTTAAAGGTAATTTAATTTGAAACGTTAATGCATAAATAAGTAAAGTCCGAGGGTAAATCATCCAGTCTGACCGTTCTGATAAAAAAAGAACTACCGAATTTGTTTCGACTGCACAGTATAGTAGGGTCAGTAGGGTACTGTCCGTAAGAAAATAGAGCACCGTGACGTAGTTCTCTCCGCCAAAAATTTGGAAACGGAATACTGTACTACTTGGCATTCACATTGGAAGCTTCAATACGAACATTTCAGAGTATTTGGGTGCCAATCTGACGACAGCGCAAAAAATTCGGAAAGAGTTGAATGAGTCTAATGGTGATCACGAAGGTACGTCAGCACGGAAAACACACTCTGACCGTTCTGATAAGGAAAGAACTACCGAATTTATTTCTGGGTGTCTCAGACTAAACACAGAGGCTTTAAGTGCTTTGAGGGGGTAATACTGCCCTGGGACAAGAGTGTGGCTGCTGGAAGGCCCTATGCTTAGCAACAGGATTCTGCGCCATGCTACACAAGGAGGGAGCAGGAGAACACAGTCATGGCTATCAGACAATTTCTGAGACCACAACACCCCTAACATGTGGCCACTTAACTCTACAGACTGCAAACCCCTTGATTATTATGTGTGAGGCGCAGTTGTGCGAGATACCAACAAAACTCCTTGTAACACCAAAGATGAACTAAAGTCAAAGATAATGGCAGTATTTACCAACTAAAACAAAGAGACCTTCCAGAGGAGTTGCCGGTGATTTCGAAGTTATCTGGAGGCCGTGATTTAAGCCTTGGTTTAAGCACAACTAAAAAGATTTAAGATAATTTTTATTGAAGGCGCTTCAGCCATTTTCACCACAGAGAACAATACGTTTCAGTATCTGCCTTAGAAATGGGAAAAGTTGATTGTTTTTTTAAGAAAAGATTCATCAATAATCAAGAAAAAATGAAGTCTTGTTAAAATATTATCACAGATGACAATGATTAACACACATCGCTGCATTTTATTTGTTTTTATTTATTCATTCGAAACTACGAGAAATAATTTTAAAAATAAAATAGATATTTCTTCTCTAGAGAAAAAAACAAAAAAAATCAAAAAACATTATGAACATCCTATTTCTAAAACAAATGAAATTTACACGAATGATCTTCCTTAGTGAAAATCGACAATGGTTTATAATGTTGAAAATGTTGCCTACAATAAAAAACGTTTTTAAAAATCACGAAACATTGTATCTAATCATTATTTATGTATGTGATTATGTATGAGAGAAAATGTGAGTGAACAAGTGAGGATGAAGCAAAACAAGCAAAATTTTAATAAACGTTATGTTCCTTATGTAGTGTCATTCAGAAAGCCAAACGTGCCGCATGTGGCG
>OZ010596.1:28728482-28733482 GCA_963932145.1 Acanthosepion lycidas
CCAAAAAGAAATAATTAAAAAACAAAAAAAATAGATAAATATGAAACAAAGATAAAACAAAGTAAATAGAATAAGAAAAAGTCAGACGGAAAGGGGGGAGGTTCTTTTAAATGGAAGAAGAAAGAAAAAAAAGGGAGGATTGAGAAAGGTAATGAAATGCAAAGGGTTCATGGAATTCGTGATGGAAGCTTTCAGAACGGAAGGATACCTTTCCAATATTTTTAACAAATGAATCCTTCCACTGTGTGACTTGGCTATAATTCTCAGGTTTCGTGGAAGGAAGAGTGATGTCTGAAGAGTTTACGTTGCTCTAATTTAAGTTCGATATAAACTGTAGTATCAGAAAGAGAAAATTTTAGAAAGAAAAAGAAAAAGAATGAAAAAAGAAATGAAGTAAAAAACTGAAAAGAAAATGTCTTAGACCAATTTATTTATCCTAGTATGTTCATATCTATCTATCTATCTATCTATCTATCTATCTACGTAGTTGGAGTAGTTTCATATCTACCTCTAATGTCAAGAACAATTGCCTAGACCCGACAAAGGCAAGGATTCTAAATTATACTTAAAGCAAATCATCTTTCTTATAGAAAAATCGTGCAAGAAATGTGTAATCTTAACAGAAAATATATTAAATTATCTATCTATCTATCTATCTATCTATCTATCTATCTATCTATCTATCACAGTCTCTTTATATGTATGTATGTATGCATGCATGTATGTATGTATGTATGTATCTATCTATCTATCAAAGCCTCTTTATATGTATGTTTGTATGTATGTATGTATATATCTATCTATGCAAGTGGTATAGTTTAGGTATCTCCACTTTTTCGCTTAAAAACAGCATAGCATCATGACAAAAAAGCCCGGACTTAATAAAAAATAGTTTTATAGTCAAACTCTTTGTTAGTGTTAAGAGGAAAGACCAAAATATATTTGTATTATATATAAAGTTTTTTAATAATTGCTATCACGTTTGAAATTTTGGTTAAATATCCTTCTTTTTTTTTCACGTCAGCTTTCTACATAATATTTATATTTAGAGTTTTAGCGCCATTTTTCAGGTGTAAAAACACACTGATTGAGAATATATTACAAGAATCAAAAATATTGTCGGGTTTTAATGAAACTTTTAAAACTTAAAATCAAAAGGATGAAATTATTTAAAAAAATTTTTTTTAGAAAATCTTGGAAAGAAAAATATATTTTTTTAAAATATGTTACTACCAGCTTACTTAATATCATGAAATTTAAAGAAATTCAACAGCAATCTCAAAATTTGTTTTATTACTTAAAAGCAGAACTCCTTGGAGAACTTAACTCATCAGTTTTTGTTTTTGTAAAACAGGACACTCAGTTACCGAAAATCTGCTCAGATTCGTAAAATAAAAAAATGCAATAAAACTATGACATTATTTAATTAGAAAAGATTTTAATTGCATTTATAAATTAGATTTATTAAGGATACCATTGTCTTAAGAAAAAAAAAACTTTCGATGAATAGTGAATTTTTACAAGAATTGTTTTCATTTTTCTTAAATTTTAATTATAATAATTTATAATATTATAAATCGTTTAAAATTCTGCATTACTTCAATCCTGTTAGGTGATATTTTTTTATTTAATGAAAACTATATTTATGAATTAAAAACTGAAAAAGTTCAATAAACGCCGTTTACACCCAATTAAAAATAAATAGTGGATAAACATTCCCATTTTCGAAAGTAAGGCAGTTCATACATGACATTATCCTTAAAAGGTCACGTGTTTTAAGAGTTGTCCTACCGTATGAAAGAAAATTTGGTGGTCTGCAATTTTTTCATTATTCATTTGTGTTTCATCGTGTTTACGTCTTTGCTAGTCATCCCTACAAAATTTTAAAGTAAGTCTTATTTTTTAATTAGTATTTCACTAATATATTATATATGTATATATTGTTTAGGGCATTGGATTAAAATAATAAAAGTGTAGACAATTACGTAATTACTAATAAAATTTAATGTACTATAAAGATTTAACAATTAACATAAATTTAAGATTTCATAACCTTCATGATAACAATTAATAATAAAGAAAAAACATGAGAAATAAGTAGGATATGAAAAAATATAAATTAATAATAAATAAAATACTATAACATTGCATAAATTACTGAATGACCTCCATAATGATATTTCATTAATATCTCATTTATAAAAATTTGAATTAATTTAAGAAAATTTTACATTATTCTAATTTTATTATTTTTTCAGAAAATATCCTCAAACATAAGGCTAAAGTAACTAAAATTCAATAAAATATTAGATACTTGATGAAAACATGAAATTTTTAAAAAATTACTAGTTAGTTAAAACCAAAAAGAAAACTAAATTTATGTCGATTCTGGTCAACCCTATTTAGCTGCCAATACGCTAGGTTGTTATAAATCAATCAGACGTCAAAAAACAAGAGCCTGTGCTTAAGAAATGCTTGTATACTACGTTATTTTTTGCAATAAGTAAGTAATATTTGCTTCAAGTTAGATTAATTTAACTTTAAATTTGCTAATTTTTCTCAAATAACGTGTCACAAATGGAATTATTTTTGGAATATTTTTAAAACCGAGAATTAAATTTTGTTTACAGATGTGTCAAAAAGTGTCAACATAGACAAATTTAAATGAATATTTGAAAGCAACCAATAGGTTGAGATTCCAATTAATATAATTTCTGTTTGAAATGCACCAGGGTATTTAGCTTACTGGAAATAGTAAATTTAATGAATTAGCTTTCAATTAATTATCTATCTATCTATCTATCTATCTATCTATCTATCTATCTATCTATCTATCTATGTAGTTGGTGTAGATGCATATCTATTTCTAACGCCAAGGATAACTGTCTAGACACGACAAAAGTAAGAACTCCAAATAATTCTTAAGGCAGGTCGTTTTCCGTATTGAAAATGATGTAACAAATGTATGACCTCATCAATATATTAACTCTCTCTCATATATATATATATATATATATATATATATATATATATATATATATATATATATATATATATATATATATATATATATATATATATATATATATATATATATATATATATATATATATTGTTATATATATATATATATATATATTGTTATAAGT
The DNA here is from genome assembly GCA_963932145.1 of Acanthosepion lycidas. Lineage (NCBI taxonomy): Eukaryota > Metazoa > Mollusca > Cephalopoda > Sepiida > Sepiidae > Acanthosepion > Acanthosepion lycidas. Next base: position 28,731,632 of record OZ010596.1, read on the forward strand.
TTATTTTATAGAAAAATTATACCCAAGACGCTAACTTGTAGCTAAATCTATAGCACATCAGCCTATATGACGGTTCCGTGTAGGATACAGGTTCGATTCCTGTCGGAGGTCACATATTTTGTATGAAAATTTCTCGGATATTCAGACCGGTAAATGTTGTTAATACTGTTTATTATAAGCAAAGCATTTATTTAAATATTTGTATCTATAAAAATAACGTATAACAATAAAATAATTGTCTGACTTTGTCGATTTCGTAGTGTGTGACGTTATATATATATATATATGAAATATTGTAGAACGTCTATTTTGACATATTTTCGCTGATGGATCGATTTCAATGTATAAAACAATTGTTTCAGTCACATTAGCGAGACACAAAAATGATTCGCGTCAAGCATATAAACGTTTGTTTTCTACTTTAATTATATCGATTTAGGAACTAAATTTCAACTTAGTTTTTGTTCATGTTTATATATTCGTTTGTTTTGGTCTACGCGTCCCACATAATTTCAGTAGGAATTTACTATGGTCAAATATAATATGTATATTGTTTCATTTTAATTCTAATTTTATGTTTTGTATATTCTTATCTTTGGTTCTGTATATTCCGCATGTACATTTTAGGGGTCATTTTTGCTTTCTATTTTGTAGTCTACTGAGATATTTCATCTTCTTTTTATGGATATAGCTTCATACTGTTTTATTTTATATAAAACTGTTCACTTATTTTAAGTCCCGTTTCCCGTGGGCTTTAGTCTATACTACGCGGAAGACACCGAAAGGAAATTTTAGGAATTCCAAGGCAAGATAGTAAATGAAAGCGGTTTATTTTTAATCATCACCTGGAAAAGACATAATCCCGAGCTGTCAGCAGGAGGAGGAAATCCAAGATTTTGAAATATCAAAATTAAAACATACAGAACCTCGGTCATCTGGAATCTTCAATGTTCATTAATCGGACTATAGATAATGTAAGTCATAATAACTCCTCATCCCAGAAGTTCAAACAGAATGTTTCCATGTATTGTTGAAGGAGGGAAAACAGTCTAGTACATTAAAGCAATGGTTCGTAAATTTGGTAACATAGTAATTTCGAGTTCAAACACTGGGTCGTTCAGTGTGTACTTAATCTCAGTGGTGAGCAATAACTGTGCAGTAATAAGAACAGAAGGGACATCTTTAGAACGAGAACAGACTATTTATTAAATAAAGGGTTCAGTTCGGAATTCCTTGTAAGTTACACGGATCGACATACACCTGATGAAGGCCGGGAGACACAACAGCCGAAACGTTGTGATAACAACAATAAAGATAAGGATAATATTGTAATTAAAGGGATATTTTTAACATGTGATGTCTGATTTTCGGTTTCGTTTGATACACTTACGCGCAAATACACTTGGGAAAGGTATGAATCGATCTCTTCTACTCCTCAGCCAAGAGTTGAATAACAAATGGTTCTATAGCCTTGATTGGCAACTGGTCTACCGCAGAAAGAAACAGCAACCTATTGCTTAGTCACTCATGAATCGAGAGAGATATGATCGGCCAAACGTGTATCACGTATGGTACTTAACTGACTTTCAGTTATCCGTGGTGATCAGAAATTCATTAGTTTTACTTAATATTGAGTTGGTGCATAAATATCAGGCGTTTTTAAACAATATTTATTATGAAAAAAGAAACATAATTCAACTATAACATTTTAAAATTATTATTTCGGAGTCTATGATTATAGACACGCATTTTTATAACCTAAAAATAAAATATTTATATTTAAAAAAAAATGTAAACAAAACAGCAATTTTTATTAACAAATAACTCGCCTACAAAAACGCCTGATAATTA
>OZ010596.1:28738482-28745982 GCA_963932145.1 Acanthosepion lycidas
GCATCTCGGTCCTGCCTTAAGGTCGAAAAGACATTTCAGTCGCATCCTGTGTCATTAATATTTGGTCAAAATAGCTGGTTGTTGGGCGGTCAGACCGACTTCCTCCATGGCTGGGTGTCCAGATCTGTAGAACACTTGAAAGTTCTTGTTTTGTCCGCCAACGGTGTCTTTCAAAAAGAGATTCTGCGTTCGCGTAAGATTGTAGAAACATCACGTATGGGTCCATAGAGCTGTGATTTAGTTGGATATTTTCTCCATAAGAATTTAAGTACAGCTCATAGCAACCGTGTGTAAATTCCATCAAGCTTAGACTCAAAACTTTTAATTAATATTCAGGCAGTGGCACCATATATTAAAACCGACTCTACAGTATCTCGAAAGAATTTCCGCTTAAGGTTGTCAGGTAGAACAGATTTCCAGATTATATGCATTTTATTCCAGGCGACCCAAGCTTGAGCTATGCGGATTTTCACTTTCTTTTCAGTATAATTTATTTCGCTTCCTAGATATATATATAGATTCGACAGATTTTATCCACATGAGACAGTTTATATTGACCCTTGGGGTTAGTTAATATGAATTCAGTTTTAAATGCCCCAAATCGATGTTCAGCCTGGGAAAATTAACTCTTCGTCCTTTATTCAAGCATATAATGGAAGATTTTGCATGCATGTTGTGTTGGTGAGCTTCAATTACGAGGCGCACGTACGCGATCCGCGTTTTAATTGGAGGGTTTATTTGGCGCTCAACGAAACATGCTGAACTGCGCGGACGTCATTTCCGATCAAGCTGACATACAAAGGTTCGCACTCATTTCCCCCCCCCCCAAGTTTGTAATGGATAAAACATTGGCACGTGTTTGTTCTACTATTAGACGTAATTTCGTAGGTTTCGTGAAAATGCCCAAGAGGAAGAAGCTGTCAACTGCAACAAAGGGGGATATTGTCAAAACTGCTGTATCATTTGTCTTCGCATTTCTCCCACTGGTTGGATTTGAACGATCGCCTGAGCCTTATAATTATTACAATGTATCGTCAGGCCGTTACCATCATCCAGAATATAAAGTGTTTGTGCCGGTGAGAGAAAACTTGCGATAATGAAGATTATATCTATACTATAAAACAGTTTACAACGTCTTGAATGAGATGTCAACAGGAAAAGAAGTTTTACATTTGCAAAAGAACAGAAGAATTGGTCTGTTGGTTGATTGAGTGGATGGTTGATTTTGTTCAGCGGCATATCAACCTCTATGCTTTATTTCATGCAGAAAACTACATATATTGAAACCAATTTTATGACTTTAACTACAGATAAAATGTATTGTTTCTCATTTTACTTTAAATATTTATTGTTAATAATTTTACTATAAATGTGTATTGTTAGTAATTTTGTTATAAATAGGTATTGTTGGTTTGTTGATTTTGTTTCCCGGCCTATCAACATCTCTATGGGTTAATTAATGCCAAAATCTAAATATTTTGAACACGATTTTATGGCGTCAATTAAATATATTTTGAACGAAATTGCATGCCTTCAACTACAGATAAAATATATTGTTGGCCATTTTGCTATAAAATGTATTGTTGATCATTTCACTATAAATATGTACTGTTGGTAACTTTACTATAAAAATGTATTGCTGGTATTTTTACTATAAAATGTATTATTATACTTTCATAGTGTTTTGTTCACTATTTGCTGGGACCCTAAGAGGTATCACCCCGAATCTGGGTGAACCTGGGAACAGCAACAATTATGAGGGGTAACGATCAATATTAGAACTCTCTCTCTTCTCTCTCTCTTTCTCCCTCTCTCTCTCTCTCTCCAGCACATTGTATTGATTGATTAATTGATTCGTTTTTTAATGGCTATCAACATTTTGCAGGTGATTTAAAGCCAGAAAATATTTTTTAGATTATAAGAATTTTCTTCGAGATAATAATGATTTTCTTGATATAAATTTTACTAATTAACCCATAGCTGGTGGGGAGAACACGTGGCTTCATACCTTTCTAAATATTATTCGCGCGTAAGTGAATATAACAAACCCAACTGGAATTGGAACTCGACTCTCTGTTTAAAAATTCCGAGCCAGTATCTCTTATTCCACCAGCGCATCCAAGCTTACATCAACTGGTATTCCAAAGCGGTCACCCGTCTAGTTACTAACCAGGCTCAACGTTGCTTAATTTTGGGATTTTTTTACTTTTCATTTTTTGGTCATCAGTAGGAGTAGATAGGTTCGCCTATCATCCGGTTCACACACCTCTTCGGTATTTTGAACAGATGTAGAGGCATATTCTTTGTTTCCTGTTTAGGATTGGGTCTTCGGTAGCTTCTCCCAAGTAGCCTCTTTCGTCTCATTTTTATAGGCTTGCTTTCAATGAATTGATTATAAAAAGATTAAGAAGTTTGCGTCAGATTGTTGGGTAAGTTTTCAAGAGACGTGGGAATCGTTTTTGAACCCAAATGTAAAATGTCACCGTTTAGTCAGACAGAAGAGACATGATGAAATCAATGATAAATAATTAATATTGCCACATGTGCAAAGATTTTTTTTCATTTAATGCCCAAAAGAAATAAATAATCTGAGAAAAAATAAACAAGTCTGAGATGAAAGGAAATATAAGAAATTCATTCCATTGGATCCAAAGAATTCTTCATTTTTTGTAAGCATACTGGTTTTCATATTTCAGGATTCGCTTTAGTCTGACATTTTCGCTAAAGAAATATGTCAGATAAATAACCAAATGTACGATTTTTTTTCTATCGAATTTAACATATTCTTCTTTCATGATCATTTAATCGAACCTATTGTCATTGCATGCGTAATTTCTACAAATACCCCTTCGTTACATCACCTTCGTTCATTATATATACCAGGGTAAGTCAAAAATTATCCGACCTTTCATCATAAAATATCTTTAGGTTTGTTCCACGGCCTTTTGCTCATGCGTGCTTATAGTTGGTACTATTGCGGTTACGTGAACGAGTTTTGAGCTTGATCGCGCCAGTTTTCTTGTTGCTGTTACAGTGTAAACGTGTCCGCTCTGCTAACAGTGTGCACCAAGGGGTAATGAAGAAGAGTGAACAGATTACTCTGATCGGAAGGTTTATCAGGGGCTGAAATTCATCGAAGGATTTTAACATAATACGGCGAAAGTGCACAACCGCGTAGAAGTTTGTATGAACGAATCAAGAAGTTTAAAAGTGGCTGGATAAGCGTGACGTACAAAGAAGGGGCATGATGCCTGTCAATATCCCGCACTGACGAGAAGATTCAGAAAGCTGGAGCAACTGTAATGGCGAACCGGCCACTTATCATCCATGAGGTAGCATATTCTCTGCATAAGAGAACTGTTCTTTTTTCCTCTTTAGTGAACACTACTACTGATGAGGGCATGTTTACACTGTAACAGCAGCAAGAAAATTGGCGCGATCAAGCTCAAACTTCGATCAAGTGTCCACAATAATACCAGCTCTAAGGACACATGTGTAGAAGGCAGTGTAAACATATATATATATATTAGTCAGCTAGTCTAACAGTGATCTCATCTCACAATCCTCACACTTGCTCCATATGTGGTCTCCTTTGTAAATCACTAGCAGGTCTTAAATGCCACTTAAGTTTATCGCACAAACTTTCATAACTGAATCAATAAGCTTTCAGATCCTCTTACGGGAGGGTCTATTATTATATATCAGGTCATCCCATAAGTTCTGTCCGAATTTTAACTTTTTGTTAAAATGAACGAAATTTAAAGAGTATTTTATAATGTCTAATGGAGCTGAACATTATTTTTATGTTTATATACATTTAAACTGATCAAATTTTATTTCAGAGAACAATCAAATTAAATTTTGTTTGAGTAAAACCCTGCTAACATGGAAGTACCCAAGAATCATTTGAGGTACATAATGCTTTATGAGTTCAAGAAAGGAAACTCAGCAGCCGAAGCGGCTAGAAACATTCACTCAGTTTATGGAGAGGAATGTGTGAATGAAAGAACTTGCAGAAGATGGTTTGTAAAATTCAGAGGTGGAGATTTCACACTTGAAGATGAAGATTGAACCGGACGAGAAGGGAACTTCATTGGCAAAAGGTTCTTCTTTCAATCTGGCGGGATCGCCAAGGAATAATCCACTTTGAATTCTTACCACCTAATGTAAAAATTAATGTTCAGATATACTCTCAGCAATCAGAGCGTTTGAACCAAGCTTTGAGGGAAAAAAGACCTGCTCTAGTGAATCGAAAAGAGGTGATGTTTCATCAGGACAATGCGCGACCCCACACAGTAAGAATCATGTCACAAAAGATCAAAGAACTTGGTTGGGAGAAAATTCCTCATCCACCTTATTCTCCCGATCTTGCTCCTTCAGACTACTATTTGTTTCGTAGCTTACAGAATCATTTGGAAGAAACAGCTTTTGTAATACAGGAAGAGGTTAAAGCTGACATTTGTGAGTTCTTCTAATCAAAGCCAAAAGAATTTTACAGTAATGGAATTAGTAAGCTTGTTAACAGATGGAAGGAAGTCATAGATAATCAGGGAAAATACATTGTTGATTGAATCTGTAATCAAATGTCACATTTGGTCACTTGTTTTCTTTATTCAAAATTCAGACAGAACTTATCGGATGACCTGATATATACATATATATAAACGTTTTTTTCCTTTTGATAACAACAGCGTCTGCTTATAAGTTAGAATTTATAATTTTTATTTTCAATCTTAAATGTTAATCTAAGTGTAAATTCAAATCGAAAATTAGACTACATTCCGTTTAAATAATTAACAATAAAATATCTCGCAATAAGCAGAAATATTAAATAACCGGAGTTAACCAAACAAATTCGCATCTGATATTGTAATGGTATAATGTACATTTTTTAACACATACCCACACATGTCTAGTCGCACTGAGGAGCTGCGATACATCGAAACAGTACTGTCTGCGAATGATATATATATATATATATATATATATATAGAGAGAGAGAGAGAGAGAGAGATGTGTGTGTATATATATATATGTGTGTGTGTGTGTGTGTTTACACATGTATTCCTGATGTTTACTCAATACAAGGCCTGAGAGACACTCAAGGTAGAGGGTTACTGTGTGGTGTTGCATGAGCGTAAGAAAAGGGCAAAAAGTGAAGTTCTTAAGGCTATGCAGGTAAGCTTAACACTAGACTTGAAGAGCTCCAGATTTAAATAGTGAATAACATATTCAGAGTTCAGTCGGAGACGTTAGACTTGCAATGTGAAAGTAGACTTTAGAAAGAACTGCAAACCCAATCCTAAACAGGAAACAAGGACGATATGAGTGTCAGATTAATTTTCAAATTTTTGCCAAGTGAATGATATGTATTAATATCATATCTTGAATATAAGAAATTATATACAAATATAAATCGCATTCTTTTGTTTTCGTAGGCGAAGCTGAAATCGATTTATTCTATTGCGTATTGTGTTTCAGCTGGCTAATATTTCTATAAAAGAATCGTATTGCGTTTAATCTCCATTGAGATCTGATCTTATTTCATTGGCCTAAATTCGAATGTTCCCATAACACTTATTCCACATAAATTCATAATGATCTATGTTCTGGATAAATATACAGAATAAAAGTGTACCTCAGCTTTTATTGGTCTATGGGTGTAATCAAATGTCATTTCTTAGCCCAGAGGACTCACTCAGCGCTGTAAAATTCGATTCGATAGCCGAGAAAATGCTCAATAGCTGCAATGTTCAAGACATGTGGGCGAAATATCTGCAATGAAGATGTTCTTTTACTTACACTAAAGAGCATATATATATATATATATATATATATATATATATATATATATATATATATATATATGTGTGTGTGTGTGTGTGTGTGTGTGTGTGTGTGTGTATATATGTCAGATATGTGGTGCAGTTCAATGAATCATTCAATGAATCATTCATACAAAAAGTAAATTAGTAAAGTTAACTTTACTACTTACTTTTTGTATGAATGATTCATTGTAATATATATATATATATATGTGTGTGTGTGTGAAATGGACAAAGTCCGACAATTATTTCAAGACATTTTTATGTTTATACATTCTTTTTATAGATACAAATATTTAAGTAAATGCTCTGTTTATAATAAACAGTATTAAACAACATTTACCGGCCTGAATGTCGGAGAAATTTTCATAGAAAATATTTGTCCTCTGATAGGATTCTTAACTTGTATCCTATACGGAACCGTCATTTAGCTTGACGTGCCTTTAACCGATTTGGCCACAGAGGAGCGTTCGGTTAACAAAGTCGATTTTACTGCCATGGAAGATTAAAGATATTATTTGTATACAAAAGATATTTAAAGATATATTTGTATCTATGAAAAGTATGTATAAACATAAAAATGTCTTAATATATATATATATATATATATATATATATATATATATATATATATATATATATTACAATCAATGAAACACAAACAACAAATGACCATTTATTTCGTCCACGGGAAAAAATACCCTGGTCTTGTCAATGCAAATACATTTCTTTTAACAAATGAATTCCCAGATTCAGTTCATCGCCTTGCTTGCAATGAATTGACTAATTTGCGTGAGATTGTTGGGTAAGAGACGGTAGAGTCGTATTTGAACCCAAATGTAAAGTGTCATCGTTACGTCAGACAGAAGAAACATGATGTTAAGGAGATAGCTGCGACTGTTTTTAGAACGGTCTACAAAATCGGAATCCATGAAAACGACCCAGTCAGTTATGTGCTATGCGTTATACACGCGTAGGTGATCATGTATCTTTCGATACATGACTGACGAGACAGATTTTTTCCTGCAGTTGATTGTCATTTCTTTCTGCGGTAGACCAGTTGCCATCCAAGGCTACAGAACTCAGTCTGTCTTGCTATTTACCAATAGCTGGTGGGGGAGAAGAGGATTCATACATTTACCAAGGGTATTAGCACGTAAGTGAATGTAATGGATTCGATTGGAATTCGAACTCAACTCCCCGAATCCTCACTCCGAGCCGCTATTCATTACTCCACTGTGAAATAATACAAAAATACATATATAATACAAAATTGTGTGGACGATCTGGTAGAAAATTGAAGCTATATTTTTCAACGATGTCCAGTAAACTGCGCGAGCAATGAATGCTTTCGTTACTGACCAGCGTTTTGGCGCCCTCAAGATGCCACCTCAGTCTGCAGGACTTATTTCGATAAAAAAAAAAAAAAGAATTTAGAAAAATTCTGAATCCGAATCGAGATGTTACACATTATTTTCAGTTTAATTCTGGGCTACATTTAAGAAGGATTTGAAAACATGTGCGAAGATTTTTTTTTATTTAATGCCTAAGGAAATGAATATTCAAAGAAAAAAAACAAGTCTTAGATGAAAGGAAATATTAGAAATGCATTCCACTGAAGTCAAAGAATCCTTCATTTCTTGTAAGCATTCTGGTTTTCACAATTCATGATACG
>OZ010596.1:28748482-28913482 GCA_963932145.1 Acanthosepion lycidas
ATATATATATATATATATATATATTAGATTCTTTAAGAATGGATTCAATAAAGCTTGGCGATGTAATATCATGTTTTTGCCGTGTGTTTATAGTTGATAATATTTTTATTATTAATTATTAAGCTCACAAAATAGTTTCACCTTAAATAATTATGTTTCTTTTTATTGGGATGGCATTAGTAAAATGAAAGTGTATTACGAGAGAGTTTTAATCGGTGATATATTTAGGAAGGAAACTAAATTCAACATTAATTAAATGGCGGTATTTATCAAATAACTTGCTTACAATGTGAACAAGTCTATGCAGGGTAGACGTAACGTTATCTAAAATCTTGTATATACGAGCACACAGGGGATTTACGTCTGAACAACCATTCAAGCTCTGTTCAGAAGGAAGACATGTCCCCTCATCTTGCTTCATCTCTACCTTGCTCGTTTACAACAGAAGGTTACACCCGAATAAATTTTTGCTTTTGATAAAACTGGTTCATATTTCATGGATAACGGTCAAGCCAAAATGTTATGGTTTAAGCCACAAACATTTGATTAAATGAAGCTGTAACCTGACAACGATCCTGGCGTCTGGTGTGAACTGCAAAGCAACAAGGAGTCATGTACTTTTTGGCGTGATGTTAGGTTGGTGCAAAAATAATGTCGGTTTTAACGTTAAAATAATACGTCAAAAAACGACATTATTACGTCATTATTTTTGCACCAATCTAATATATGAATATCCTGCCATTATTGAATAGAACACCTCTCAGTTAACTCACCACGACATATGTTAAACGTTGAAGACAGACTAGGCACAAATATACACGAATGACAAATGTAACTATTGTAATAATGTAAATAGTTTACATAGCAACACAGTGCTATCTACAGTAAACTTTCTTTAAAGTTAATAACTCAAAAACGAAGGATTTGTGGACATATATTTATATGGACTTTTCTCCATGTTTCGGTATGTGGAATCCTCTCCCAAAGTTTGTAAAAGTCCTCTGGATACGTATGAATTCTTGACATCTGAATTGAACGTCCAGAGCATGGAAACGCTTTGAGAATACAACCATTGATCATAACTATGGAAAATTATATGCATATATCATACAATATGCGTGTTTGAATATCGCTGTATTGACGTAAATTTTAACTTTCCTCTGTCATGTAGTTGATATAAATTCATAAGAATCTGATATTCTGTATGGACGAGTAGCAGACTGGTTTCGACTATAAAACACATGGCCGAATCTTACCATGGTTGATCTTACAAGGAGACGATTTCTTGTTAATACCAGAGACGGCCGCAGGGTTTAGCAACGTTAGGAAGTGTTTGAAAGACATATCAATGTTGACCCCTGCCATGTGAGTAAAATTGGGTAGTCGAAACTATTCAGATGCCATCGAAGATTGCGCAAGCCCCAAGTCATCATGACAGATGCTTTGAACGTACTAGTCTTGCTTAACTACGAAACACTGTCTTCTATAAACTCTCCAATCAGTATAGTTGATGCATAAACTCCTGGTTGAAGATATAAACTACGAGCTGAAGCAACACAAATGTCGACGAGCAGCTAAACCAAAGGGCAAACTTAGAAACGAGTAAACTTATTGTTGTGGCCTTGTTAGGACCAGAAATAAAGACACAAGAGAAGAATTGATTTAAACAAATATATTAGGCGGAACAGTAATACAAACATATGCAAACGAGAGTGTTACAGCAAGAATGTTCGGTTTGACTGTCAGAGCTGACTGCTGGAATCTTCCCTCTCTAAAAGGCAGTACCTGCTCCTATTTATAGCTGGGAGAGTCCATGCTTGCATTGGTAAATTACCATAACGCTTAATATGGAGCGTGTGGCAGAAATACATCCCACATGCACAGCACAGAAATAACCCCACCACATAATGGCAAGACAGGTGCTTCCAAAATTTTGGATTTTGCAAATTCGTTTTTTTTTGTTTTAATTTGAGGTTAATTTTAAAATAAGGTAATTTGGGCAACTAATGAGATGAAAATCAATTCAGAATGTAATAGCGTTGAGCTCTCGAATTTAGTTCCGTTCACTACTTGAAATTCAATTAAGCAAATCCACTGAGAGGACAACACAATGATCCTTGTCACAATTAACAAGTCGAGGAGACAGGTTGCCAAGTTTCAGGAAAATGGTTCTTAGTTGCTCCTCTGACTGGACAGAAAATATACAGGGTGCGGCAAAAATACATCTCACATATACCCCACTATCCCGAAATGCCACCAACATACGACATCAGCTAGGTGAAGACACCATTGCCGCTAATGTTTTCCCATTATGTGAGAGTCATTTCTGGGAGTTATATGTGGGTGGTATTTCTGGCGTACCCTGGAAATATTATACTTTTGACTTCGTGCTAGCAAAACCATCGACGAACAATTCCGTTTACCCAGTTTTACCCGGGTTATGGTATTCAGGCACTTTCCAAAGGTGCCGTATGCTGGGATCAGAGAACCAGCCCGATCAGATTGCATCAGAAATTCAGATTCTGACAAATCGATCATGCAGAAATGTAACGCCTGCTCGCATTGTCGGAAAGCAAACGTCCAAACCATTCTGCCCCACGCCCATATGATGGATAAATTGTCGTCTAAATTACGCAAGAATTAATATAACACTGACACCTCATTTTAATAGATATACAGGGTGCGATGGATAAATTGTCGTCTCAAAAACTCAAGAATGAAAATAACACTGACACCTCATTTTAATAGATACACAGGGTGCGATGGATAAATTGTCGTTTAAATTACGAAAGAATTAACATTGACATTTTAATAGATATATAGGGTGCGATGAATAAATTGTCGTCTCAAATACTCAAGAATGAAAATAACACTGACATCTCATTTTAATAGATATACAGGGTGCGATGGATAAATTGTCGTGTAAATCACGCATGAATTAACATTGACATTTTAATAGATATATAGGGTGCGATGAATAAATTGTCGTCTCAAATACACAAGAATGAAAATAACATTGACATCTCATTTTAATAGATATACAGGGTGCGATGGATAAATTGTCGTCCCAAATACTCAAGAATGAAAATAACACTGACATCTCATTTTAATAGATATACAGGGTGCGATGGATAAATTGTCGTGTAAATCACGCATGAATTAACATTGACATTTTAATAGATATATAGGGTGCGATGAATAAATTGTCGTCTCAAATACACAAAAATGAAAATAACACTGACATCTCATTTTAATAGATATACAGGGTGCGATGGATAAATTGTCCTCTAAATCACTCAAGAATTAAAATAACGTTGATATCTTATTTTAATAAATATATTTACCAAAATTACGCAAAAATATCTTGAAATAATTAAGAGTAAATATATTCAATGAAATTGCCTCTGGCTTCAACCAGAATACTTCGGAATCCTATGCAAATCTTCTGAATGCTCTACGTCTTTAAGTTGGTGAATGCTACCATAATCATTACCTTCAGTTCATCTTTGGTGTTAAAAGGTGTTTTGTTGGTCTCTTGCTCAACTGTCCACCACACATAATAATCAAGGGGGTTGCAATCTAGGGAGTTAGATGGTCAGATATAAGGGGTGATATAGTCGCAAAAATTGTCTGTCAGCCAAGACTGGGTTCGCCTAATTGTGTGGCATGGTGCAGAGTCCCGTTGCCATACATATCGTCTTCTAGAAGCTACCCTCTTGACCCAGGGCAGCACTACCGCCTCAAGGCACTTGATGTGATTGAAGTCAATAGAGTTTTTATTGAATAAATTTAGTCTTTTTGTATATCAAAATATTTTTGTGTAATTTTGGTAAATATATCTGTTAAAATGAGATGTCAGTGATATTTTCATTTTTGCGTAATTTAGACAATTCATCCATTGCTACCCAGTATGAGTTTGTGTGTAAAAGAGAAAAAAAATCTTTATTGAGTCAGTGTAATATATATAAAAACATTAATACAAATAAATGCTGATTACTCACTAATCTATTCCAGAAATTCAACTTTTGATGACTTTGTTGACAGAGTAACAGACTTCACTGAGAATTAAGTATCGATTTTTCTGACAACCTGTCTAGTAAAGTCCGATGAATGAAGAAATCAGACAAGTGGTGGCTATAAAACTGCAACATAATGTTTACATATATGCAAATTAGAAAACAGTTTAGAATTATAAAAAAGGAAGGAAGGAAGGAAGAAAGAAAGATAAGAAAATGAAAAGAAACAGTTCAAAAGGAAGAAAGTAAAAAAAAAGAAAGACACAGATCAGAAGAAATAGATAAAGATAAAAAGAGAAATGAAGAGATTGCAAGTAAGAAATAAAGAAAGAAAAAGAAAAAAGAGAAAAGAGAGAGAACATAATATATAAAAAATTCGAAGAAACAGAAGAAAGAAAGAAGAAAAGAAAGAAAGAAAAAGAAAGAATGAAGAAAGACAGAAAGAAAGAAGAAAAAAATCACAAGAAAGAAAGAAAAAAGAAAAAGAAAAAGAGAGAGAAGAACATGAATAAAAAAAACATTAGAAGAAACAGAAGAAAGAAAGAAAGAAAGAGATAGAGAGATAACACGAAACAAAGAAGACAAAGATCACAAGAAAGAAAAAAAGAAAGAAAGAAAGAAAAAGAAGAAAGAGTGAGAAGAACATGATATATAAAACGTTAGAAGAAACAGAAGAAAGAAAGAAAGAAAGGAGGAAAGAAAGAAAGAGAGCTCATACGAAAGAAAGAAAGAAAGAAAGAAAGAAGACAATAATCACAAGAAAGAAAGAAAAAAAGAAAAAGAAAAAAGAGAGAGAAGAACATGAATAAATAAGACATTAGAAGAAACAGAAGAAGGAAAGAAAGAAAGAAGGAAAGAAAGAGAAATAGACCTCACACGAAAGAAAAAAAAGAAAGAAAGACAAAGATCAAAAGAAAGAAAGAAAGAAAGAAAGAAAGAAAAAGAAAAAAGAGAGATAAGAAGATGATATATAAAACGTTAGAAGAAAAAGAAGAAAGAAAGAAAGAAGGCAAGAAAGAAAGAAAGAAAGACAAAGAGAGCTCACACGGATGAGAGAGAGAAAAAAGACAAAAATCACAAGAAAGAAAAAAAAAAGAAAAAGAAAAAAGAGAGAGAAGAACATGAATAAATAAAACAGAAGAAAAAAAGAAAGAAAGAATGAAAGAAAGAAAGAGAAAGAGAGCTCACACGAAAGAAAGAAAGAAGACAAAGATCTCAAAAAAGAAAGAAAGAAAAAAAGAAAGAAAAAAAGAAAGAAAAAGAAAAAAGAGACAGAAGAACATGAATAGATAAAACAATAGAAGAAAAAGAAGAAAGAAAGAAAGAAAAAAAAAGAAGGAAGGAAGGAAAGAAAGAAGGAAGGAAAGAAAGAAAGAAAGAAGGAAGGAAACAAAGAAAGAAGAAAGAAAGAAAAAAAGAGAGCTAACACGAAAGAAAGAATGAAAGAAACAAGACAAGATCACAAGAAAGAAACAAAGAAAAAAAGAAAGAAAGAAAAAGAAAAAAGAGAGAGAAGAACATGAATAAATAAAACATTAGAAGAAACAGAAGAAAGAAGGAAAGAAAGAAAGAAAGAAAGAGAAAGAGAGCTCACATGAAAGAAAAAAGAAAAAGATCACAAGAAAGAAAGAAACAAACAAACAAAGAAAGAAAAAGAAAAAAGAGAGAGAAGAGCATGAATAAATAAAACATTAGACGAAACAGAAGAAAGAAAGAAAGAAAGAACGAAACAAGAGACAAAGAAAGAAACCAAGAGAAAGAGAGCTCACACGAAAGAAAGAAGACAAAAACCACAAGAAAGAAAGAAAGAAATAACGAAGGAAAAGAAAAAAAGAAGGATAAAAAAGAGAACAACACCATATATAATTAAATAAAACATTAAAACAAGGAGAAGAAAAAAAGATAAAAGCACAAGAAAGAAAGAAAGAAAGAAAGAATGCCAAAAAGAGAAAAAAGAGAGAGAAGAACATAAATAAATAAAACATTAGAAGAAACAGAAGAAAGAAAGAAAGAAAGAAAGAAGAAGAGAAAGAAAGAAGAAAGAAAGAGAAAGAGAGCGCACACGAAAGAAAGAAGACAAAGATCACAAGAAAGAAAGAAAAAAAAGAAAAAAGAGAGAGAAAAACATGAATAAATAAAACATTAGGAGAAACAGAAGAAAGAAAGAAAGAAAGAAAGAACGAAAGAAAGAAGAAAGAAAAAAAGAAAGAAAGAGAAAAAGAAAGAAAAAGAAAAAAGAGAGAGAACATGAATAAATAAGACATAAGAAACAGAAGAAGGAAAGAAAGAAAGAAAGAAAGAAAGAAAGAAAGAAAGAGAAAGAGACCTCACACGAAAGAAAAAAAGAAAGAAAGACAAAGATCAAAAGAAAGAAAGAAAGAAAGAAAGAAAAAGAAAAAAAGAGAGAGAAGAACATGATATATAAAACGTTAGAAGAAAAAGAAGAAAGAAAGAAAGAAGGCAAGAAAGAAAAAAAGAGAAAGAGAGCTCGCACGAAAGAAAGAGAGAATACAAAGATCACAAGGAAGAAAGAAAGAAAGAAAGAAAGAAAGAAAGAAAAAAAGAAAGAAAGAAAAAGAAAAAAGAGAGAGAAAACATGAATAAATAAAACATTAGAAGAAACAGAAGAAAGAAAGAAAGAAAGAAAGCGAAACAGGAAAGAAAGAATGAAGACAAAAATCACAAGAAAGAAAGAAAGCAAGAAAAAGAAAAAAGAGAGAGAAGAACATGAATAAATAAAACATTGGGAGAAAGTGAAAAGAAAGAAAGAAAGAAAGAAGACAAAGATCGCAAGAAAGAAAAAAAGAAAGTAAGAAAGAAAGAAAGAAAAAGAAAAAAGAGAGAGAAGAACATGATATATAAAACGTTAGAAGAAACAGAAGAAAGAAAGAAAGAAAGAAGGAAAGAAAAAAGAGAAAGAGAGCTCATATGAAAGAAAGAAAGAAGACAAGAATCACAAGAAAGAAAAAAGAAAAAGAAAGAGACCTCACACGAAAGAAAAAAAGAAAGAAAGGCAAAGATCAAAAGAAAGAAAGAAAGAAAGAAAAATAAAAAAAGAGAGAGAAGAAGATGATATATAAAACGTTAGAAGAAAAAGAAGAAAGAAAGAATGAAGGCAAGAAAGAAAGAAAGAAAGAAAGAGAAAGAGATCTCACACGAAAGAAAGAAAGAAAAAGACAAAAATCACAAGAATGAATGAAAGAAAGAAAAAGAAAAAAGAGAGAGAAGAACATGAATAAATATAACATTAGAAGAAACAAAAGAAAGAAAGAAATAAAGAGAAAGAGAGCTCACACGAAAGAAAGAAAGAAAGAAAGAAGACAAAGATCTCAAAAAAGAAAGAAAGACAAAAGAAAGAAAAAGAAAAAAAGAGACAGAAGAACATGAATAGATAAAACAATAGAAGAAACAGAAGAAAGAAACAAACAAACAAACAAACAAGGCAAGAAAGAAAGAAAGAAAGAAAGAAAGGAAGGAAACAAAGAAAGAAGAAAGAAAGAAAGAGAAAGAGAGCTCACACGAAAGAAAGAAAGAAAGACAAAGAAAGAAAGAAACAAACAAACAAACAAAGAGAAAGATAGCTCACACGAAAGAAAGAAGACAAAGATCACAAGAAAGAAAGAAAGAAACAAACAAACAAACAAAGAAATAACGAAGGAAAGGAAATAAAGTAGGATAAAAAAAGAGAACAACACCATATATAACTAAATAAAACATTAGAACAAGCAGAAGAAAAAAAGATAAAAGCACAAGAAAGAAAGAAAGAAAGAGAAAAAAGAGAGAGCAGAACATAAATAAAACATTAGAAGAAACAGAAGAAAGAACGAAAGAAAGAAACGTGACAAAGATCACAAGAACGAAAGAGAGACAGAAACAAAGAAAGAAAGAAAAAGAAAAAAGAAAGAAAGAAAGGAAGAAAGAAAGAAAAAGAAAAAGAGAGAATTTAACATGAATAAATAAAACATTAGAAGATACAGATGAAAGAAAGAAACAAAGAAGGAAGAAAGAAAGAAAGAGAATGAGAGCTCACACGAAAGAAAGAAGACAAAGATCACAAGAAAGAAAGTAAGAAAGAAAGAATGAAAAAGAAAAAAGAGAGAGAACATGAAAAAATAAAACATTAGAAGAAACAGAAGAAACAAAGGAAGAAAGAAAGAAAGAAAGACAAAGACAGCTCACACGAAAGAAAGAAAGAAGACAAAGATGAGAAGAAAGAAAGAAAGAAAGAAAGAAAGAAAGAAAGAAGGATAAAAAAAGAGAACAACATATATAATTAAATAAAACATTAGTACAAGCAGAAGAAAAAAAGATAAAAGCACAAGAAAGAAAGAAAGAAAGAAAGAAAGAAAGAAAGAAAAAAAAGAAAAAAGAAAGAAAGAAAGAAAAAGAAAAATGAGGGAGAAGAACATGAATAAATAAACCATTAAAGAAATAGAAGAAAGAAAGAAAGACAGAAAGAAAGAAAAAGAATAAAGAGTAAGAATAATATGAATAAATAAAACATTAGAAGAAACAAAAGAAAGAAAGAAAGAAAGAGAAAGAGAGCTGACACGAATGAAAGACAGAAAGAAGTCAAAGATCACAAGAAAGATAGAAAGAAAGAAATAAAGAAAGAAAAAGAAAAAAGAGAGAGCAGAACAGGAATAAATAAAACATTAGAAGAAACAGAAGAAAGAAAGAAAGAAAGAAAGAAAGAAAAAAGGAAGGAAAGAAAGAAAGAAGAAAGAAAGAGCGCTCACACGAAAGTTAGAAAGAAAGAAAGAAGACAAAGATCACAATAAATAAATAAATAAATAAATAAATAAAGAAAGAAAGAAAGAAAGAAAGAAAGAAAGAAAAAAAAGTAAGAGGGAGAAGAACATGAATTAAAAAAAGTTAGAAGATACAGAAGAAAGAAAGAAAGAAAGAAAGAGAAATATAGCTCACACGAAAGAAAGACAAAGATCACAAGAAAGAAAGAAAGAAAGAAAGAAAGAAAGAAAGAAAGAAAAAGAAAAAAGACAGACAAGAACATGAATAAATAAAACATTAGAGGAAACAGAAAAAAGAAAGAAAGAAAGAAAAAAAGAAGGATGGAAAGAAAGAAAGAAAGAAGAAAGAAAGAAAGAAAGAAAGAAAGAAGCAGACAAAGATCACAAGAAAGATAGAAAGAAAGAAATAAAGAAAGACAGCAAAAGAGAGCGAGCAGAACATGAATAAATAAAACATTAGAAGAAACAGAAGAAAGAAAGAAAGAAAGAAGGAAAGAAAGATAGAAAGAAGAAAGAAAGAAAGAAAGTAGGAAAGAGAGCTCACACGAAATATAAAAAGAATGAAAGAAGACAAAGATCACAAGAAAGAAAGAAAGAAAGAAAGAAAAAAAAAGAGAGAGAAGAACAGTAATAAATAAAAAGATAGACGATACAGAAGAAAGAAAGAAAGAAAGAAAGAAAGAAAGAGAAAGATAGGTCAAACGAAAGAAAGAAAGAAGACAAAGATCAAAAGAAACAAAGAAAGAAAGACATAAAGAAAGAAAGAAAAAATGAAAAATGTGAGACAAGAACATGAATAAATAAAACATTAGAAGAAACAGAAGAAAGAAAGACAGAAAGAAAAAAAGAAAGAAAGAAAGAGAACGATAGCTTACAAGAAAGAAAGAAGACAAAGATCACAAGAAAGAAAGAAAGAAAGAAGTAAGAAAGAAGTAAGAAAGAAAGAAAGAAAGTGAAAGATAGCACACATGAAAGAAAGAAAGAAGACAAAGATCACAAGAAAGAAAGAAAGAAAGAAAGAAAGAAAGATAGAAAGAAAGATAGAAAAAGAAAAATGAGAGGGAAGAACATCAATAAATAAAACATTAGAAGAAACAGAAGAAGGAAAAAAAGAAAGAAAGAAAGATAGAAAAAGAAAGAAAGAAAGAAAGAGAAAGATAGCTCACATGAAATAAAGAAAGAAGAGAAAGATCACAAAAAAGAAAGAAGAAAGATAAAGTGAAAAGAGAGAAGAACATGAATAAATAAAACAGAAGTAAGAAAGAAAGAAAGAAAGAAAGAAAGGAAAGATAGAATGAAGGAAAGAAAGAAAGAAGGATGGAAAGAAAGAAAGAAAGAAAGAAGTAAGAAAGAAAGAAAGAAAGTGAAAGATAGCTCACATGAAAGAAAGAAAGAAGACAAAGATCACAAGAAAGAAAGATAGAAAGAAAGATAGAAAGAAAGAAAAAGAAAAAAGAGAGGGAAGAACATGAATAAATAAAACATTGGAAGAAACAGAAGGAAACAAAGAAAGAAGGAAAGAAAAAAGAAGAAAGAAAGAAAGAGAAAGATACCTCACATGAAATAAAGAAAGAAGAGAAAGATCACAAAAAAGAAAGAAAGAAAGAAAGAAAACGAAAAAAGAGAGAACATGAATAAATAAAACAGAAGAAAGAAAGAAAGAAAGAAAGAAAGGAAGAAAGAAGGAATGAAAGAAAGAAGGAAAGAAAGAAAGAAGGAAGAAAGAAAGAGAAAAATAGCTCACACGAAAGAAAGTAAGAAGACAAAGATCACAAGAAAGAAAGAAAGAAAGAAAGAAAAAGAAAAAAGAGAGAGAAGAATATGAATAAATAAAACATTAGAAAAAACAGAAGAAAGAAAGGAAGACAGAAAGAAGAAAGGAAGTAAAGAAAGAAAGAAAAAGGAAAGAGAGCTCACACGAAAGAAAAAAGAAAGAAAGAAGACAAAGATCAACGAAAGAAGGAAAAAATTAAGAAAGAAAGAAAGAGAAAGAGAGCTCACACGAAAGAAAGAAAGAACGACAAAGATCACAAGAAAGAAAGAAAGAAAGAAAGAAAGAAAGAATGTAAGAAAGAAAGAAAGAAAAAGAAAAAAGAGAGAGAAGAACATGAATAAATAAACATAGAAGATAAAGAAGAAAGAAAGGAAGAAAGAAGGAAAGAATGAAAGTTGCAAGAAAGAAAGAGAAAGAAATAAGACAATGATCACAAGAACAAGGAAGAAAGAAAGAAAGATAGAAAGAAAAAATGAAAAGAAAAAAGAGAGAGAACATGAATAAATAAAACATTAGAAGAAACTGAATAAAGAAAGAAAGAAAGAAAGAAAGAAGGAAGGAAAAAAAGAAAGAAAGAGAAAGAGAGCTCACACGAAAGAAAGAAAAGAAGAAAGAAAGAAGACAAAGATCTCAACAAAGAAAGAAAGAAAGAAAGAAAGAAAGAAAGAAATAAAGAATGAAAAAGAAAAAAAGAGAGAGAAGAACATGAATAAATAAAACATTAGAAGAAACAGAAGAAAGAAAGAAAGAAAGAAAGAAAGAAAGAAAAAGAAGAATAAGAGAGAAGAACATGAATAATTAAAACATTAGAAGAAACAGAAGAAAGAAAGAAAGAGAAAAATAGCTCACACGAAAGAAAGAAGACAAAGATCAAAAGAAAGAAAGAGAGAAAGAAAGAAAGCAAGAAAAAGAAAAAAGAGAGTGAAGAACATGAATAAATAAAACATTAGAAGATACAGAAGAAAGAAAGAAAGAAAGAAGGAAAGAAAGAAAGAAAGAAAAAGAAAGAGATCTCACACGAAAGAAAGAAAGAAGATAAAGATCACAAGAAAGAAAGAAAGAAAGAAAGAAAGAAAGAAAGAAAAAAGAAAGAAAACGAAAAAAGAGAGAGAAGAACATGAATAAATAAAACATTATAAGAAACAGAAGAAAGAAAGAAAGAAAGAAAGAAGAAAGAAAGAAGAAAGAAAGAAAAAGAAAGAGATCTCACACGAAAGAATGAAAAAAGACAAAGATCACAAGAAAGAAAGAAAGAAAGAAAGAAAGAATGATAAAGAAAAAAGAGAGAGAACATGAATAAATAAAACATTAGAAGAAACAGAATAAATAAAGAAAGATAGAAAGAAAGAAAGAAGAAAGAAAGAAAGAAAGAGAAAGACAGCTCACACGAAAGAAAGAAAGAAGACAAAGATCACAAGAAAGAAAGAAAGAAAGAAGGATAAAAAAGAGAACAACAGCATATATAATTAAATAAAACATTAGAACAAGCAGAAGAAAAAAAGATAAAAGCAGAGTGATCACAAGACAGAAAGAAAGAGATGACAAAAAAGAAAGAAAGAGAAAAACAAAAACAAAAAAATGTCACAAGAAAGAAAGAAATCATAGGAAAGAAAAAAGACAGATTATAAGAAACAAGAAAGAAAGAAAAATCAAAAAGAGACAACAACCTGATATATAATTAAATAAAAATTAGAACAAAGAGTAGAAACAAAGAATGAAACATAAAGAGAGAGAGAGAGAGAGAGAGAGAGAGAGAGAGATCAGAAGAAAGAAAGAAAAAAACAAAGAAAGACAGAGGTCACAAAACAAAGACAAAGATAGAGAGAAAGAAAGAGATCACAAGACGGAAAGATATCTCAAGAAAGAAAGAAAGAAAGAAAGAAAGAAAGAATGTAAGAAAGAAAGAAAGAAAAAGAAAAAAGAGAGAGAAGAACATGAATAAATAAACATAGAAGATAAAGAAGAAAGAAAGGAAGAAAGAAGGAAAGAATGAAAGTTGCAAGAAAGAAAGAGAAAGAAATAAGACAATGATCACAAGAACAAGGAAGAAAGAAAGAAAGATAGAAAGAAAAAATGAAAAGAAAAAAGAGAGAGAACATGAATAAATAAAACATTAGAAGAAACTGAATAAAGAAAGAAAGAAAGAAAGAAAGAAGGAAGGAAAAAAAGAAAGAAAGAGAAAGAGAGCTCACACGAAAGAAAGAAAAGAAGAAAGAAAGAAGACAAAGATCTCAACAAAGAAAGAAAGAAAGAAAGAAAGAAAGAAAGAAATAAAGAATGAAAAAGAAAAAAAGAGAGAGAAGAACATGAATAAATAAAACATTAGAAGAAACAGAAGAAAGAAAGAAAGAAAGAAAGAAAGAAAGAAAAAGAAGAATAAGAGAGAAGAACATGAATAATTAAAACATTAGAAGAAACAGAAGAAAGAAAGAAAGAGAAAAATAGCTCACACGAAAGAAAGAAGACAAAGATCAAAAGAAAGAAAGAGAGAAAGAAAGAAAGCAAGAAAAAGAAAAAAGAGAGTGAAGAACATGAATAAATAAAACATTAGAAGATACAGAAGAAAGAAAGAAAGAAAGAAGGAAAGAAAGAAAGAAAGAAAAAGAAAGAGATCTCACACGAAAGAAAGAAAGAAGATAAAGATCACAAGAAAGAAAGAAAGAAAGAAAGAAAGAAAGAAAGAAAAAAGAAAGAAAACGAAAAAAGAGAGAGAAGAACATGAATAAATAAAACATTATAAGAAACAGAAGAAAGAAAGAAAGAAAGAAAGAAGAAAGAAAGAAGAAAGAAAGAAAAAGAAAGAGATCTCACACGAAAGAATGAAAAAAGACAAAGATCACAAGAAAGAAAGAAAGAAAGAAAGAAAGAATGATAAAGAAAAAAGAGAGAGAACATGAATAAATAAAACATTAGAAGAAACAGAATAAATAAAGAAAGATAGAAAGAAAGAAAGAAGAAAGAAAGAAAGAAAGAGAAAGACAGCTCACACGAAAGAAAGAAAGAAGACAAAGATCACAAGAAAGAAAGAAAGAAAGAAGGATAAAAAAGAGAACAACAGCATATATAATTAAATAAAACATTAGAACAAGCAGAAGAAAAAAAGATAAAAGCAGAGTGATCACAAGACAGAAAGAAAGAGATGACAAAAAAGAAAGAAAGAGAAAAACAAAAACAAAAAAATGTCACAAGAAAGAAAGAAATCATAGGAAAGAAAAAAGACAGATT
Source organism: Acanthosepion lycidas (assembly GCA_963932145.1). Classification (NCBI taxonomy): domain Eukaryota; kingdom Metazoa; phylum Mollusca; class Cephalopoda; order Sepiida; family Sepiidae; genus Acanthosepion; species Acanthosepion lycidas. Next base: position 28,762,249 of record OZ010596.1, read on the forward strand.
ATAAGAAACAAGAAAGAAAGAAAAATCAAAAAGAGACAACAACCTGATATATAATTAAATAAAAATTAGAACAAAGAGTAGAAACAAAGAATGAAACATAAAGAGAGAGAGAGAGAGAGAGAGAGAGAGAGAGAGAGAGATCAGAAGAAAGAAAGAAAAAAACAAAGAAAGACAGAGGTCACAAAACAAAGACAAAGATAGAGAGAAAGAAAGAGATCACAAGACGGAAAGATATCTCAAGAAAGAAAGAAAGAAAGAAAGAAAGAAAGAAAGAAAGAAAGAATGAATGAATTAATGAATGAATGAAAGATAGAAATATAAAAACAGGGAACAACAGGATATATAATTTAAAAAAAATTTAGCACAAATTGAAGAAAGAAAGATGAAAAGCGTGTGATCACAAGAAAGAATGAAAGAAAAAAGAAAGAAAAAGAAAGAAAAAGAGAGAACAACACGGTATATAAATAAATAATACATTAGAACAAAAAAAAAGAGGGAAAAAATGAGAGGTAAAAAGAGGGATCACTAGAATAAAAGAAAGAAAGAAAGAAAGAAACCGATCAAAAGAAAGAAAGAATGAATTAAAGAAAGAAAAGAAAAGAAAAACAGAGATCAAACGAATGAAAGAAAGAAAGAAAGAAAAAAAGATAAAAACAGAAAGAAAAAGATCACAAGAAAGAAAGAGATTAAAAGAAGAATGAAAGAAAAAAAGAAAGAAAAATAAATACGCGAGAAAAACAGGAGATATAACTAAATAAAACATTAGAATTAACAGAAGAAAGAGACAATGAAAGAAAAAAAAGAACATTATATATAAATAAATAGCAGACCACAAGAAACAAAGGTCAGAGAAAAAAAGTGATAGAAAAATAAAAAGAAATCAATAAGAAAAATAATCCCAAGAAGTGAAAAAAAAAATCCGGCAAAAAACGAAATATTACAAAAGAACAGAAATTTCGCTCCTCACATAAAAGCAAATAAATCTGAAATTAAAGAGAGAAATAAAAAATATTAAAAAAGACGCAGGAAGAAAAAAAAAAAAAAAACACCAAAGTCAAACATTATATACCAGTAGGTATAAACTTTGCTGGCAATAGACTAAACAAATTAAGGAGAACGGAAATGTCTTGTCTGACAAATAAAATATCATCTCGTCTGGTAGATCATCAGATTCATGAATTGAATGAACAATTGTCAAAATAAACGAGCTACTCAATAAAGAAAAGAATTGGAAGCAATACACGCGTGAGTCAGTTACTGAATTCAAGACTCGGTCCGCAGATTATCTGAATGAATAAATTCGACGACGAATGACAAAATGAACGAATTCATCAATAAAGAAAAAAATGGGAGGGAATGGACGGGTGACTCAGTTACTGAATTCATGATTCGGTCCGCAGACTATCTGAATGAATAAATACGACAACGAATGAGAAAATGAACGAGATAAATAATAAAGAAAAGAATGGCAGGGATTGGACGCGTGAGTCAGTTACTGAATTCATGACCCGGTCCGAAGAATATCTGAATAAATATATTAGACAACGAATGACAAATTGTAAGAGTTCATCAGTAAAGAAAAGAATGGGATGGAATGGACGCGTGAGTCAGTTACTGAATTCATGACTCGATCCGCAGATTATCTGAACGAATAAATTCGACAAAGAATTTCAAAATGAAAGAGTTTATCAATAAAGTAAAGAATGGGAGGGAATGGACTGGTGAGTCAGTTACTGAATTCATGACCTTGTCCGCAGACTATCAGAATGAATAAATTCGACAACGAATGACAAAATAAACGAGTTCATCAAAAAGAAAAGAATGGGAAGGAATGGAAGGGTGTGTCAGTTACTGAATTCATTACTCGGTCCGCAGATTAACCGAATGAATAAATTATACAACGAATGACAAAATGAAAGATTTCATCAATGAAGAAAAGATTGCGAGGGATGGACGGGTGAGTCAGTTACTGTATACATGGCCCGGTCCGCAGATTATCTGAATAAATATATTAGACAACGAATGACAATATGAACGAGTTCATCAATAAAGAAAAGAAAGGTAAGGAATGGAGGCGTGTGACAGTTACTGAATTCATGACCCAGAATGAATAAATTCGACATCGAATGACAAAATGAAAGATTTCATGAATAAAGAAAAGAATGGGAGTGAATGGACGCGTGACTCAGTTACTCAATTCATGATTCGGTCCGCAGGCTAACTGAATAAATATATTACGAAACGAATGATAAAATGAACGAGCTCATCAATAAATAAAAGTATGGTAGGGATTGGACGTGTGAGTCAGTTACTGAATTCAGGACTCGGTCCGCAGACTATCTGAATAAATATATTAGACAACGAATGACCATATCAACGAGTTCATCAATAAAGAAAAGAATGGGAAAGAATGGAGGCGTGTGTCAGTTACTGAATTCATGACCCGGTCCGCAGACTATCAGAATGAATAAATTCGACAACGAATGACAAAAAGAACGAGATAAACAATAAAGAAAAGAAAGGCACAGATTGGACGCGTGAGACAGTTACTTAATTCATGACTCGGCCCACAGACTATCTGAATAAATATATTAGAAAACGAATGCCAAAATGAACGAGTTCATCAATAAACAAAATTATGGGAGGGATGGACGCGTGAGTCAGTTACTGTATACATGACCCGCTCCGCAGACTATCTGAATAAATAAATTAAACAACGAATGGCAAAATGAACAAGTTCATCAATAAAGAAATGAATGTGAGGGAATGGAATGGTGAGTCAGTTACTGAATTCATGACCCGTTCCGCAGACTATCTGAATTAATAAATTCGACAACGAATGACAAAATAAACGAGTTTATCAATAAAGAAAAGATTGGGAGTGAATGGACGCGTGAGTCAGTTACTGAATTCATAACCCGGTCTTCGGACTATCTGAATAAATATATTTGACAACGAATGACAAAATGAATTAGTTCATCAATAAATAAAAGTATGGGAGGCATTGGACGTGTGAATCAGTTACTGAATTCATGACTCGGTCCGCAGATTATCTGAATCAAATAAATTATACAACGAATGACAAAATGAACGTGTTCATGAATAAAGAAAATTATGGAGATGGACGCGTGAGTCAGTTACTGTATATATGACCCGCTCCGCAGACTATCTGAATAAATATATTAGACAACGAATGACCATATCAACGAGTTCATCAATAAATAAAAGAATGGGAAGGAATGGACGCGTGTGTCAGTTACTGAATTCATGACCCGGTACGCAGACTATCAGAATGAATAAATTCGAAATCGAATGACAAAATGAACGATTTCATCAATAAAGAAGAGAATGAAGGGAATGGACGCGTGAGTCAGTTACTGAAATCATGACCCGGTACGTAGACTATCTGAATGAAAAAAATTCGACAACGAATGACAAAATGAATGAGTTCATCAATAAATAAAAGTATGGGAGGCATTGGACGTGTGAATCAGTTACTGAATTCATGACTCGGTCCGCAGACTATCTGAATGAATAAATTAAACAACGGAAGACAAAATGAACGAATTCATCAATAAAAAAAAGAATGAGAGGGAATGGAAGTGTGAGTCAGTTACTGAATTCATGACCCGGTCCGGGACTATCTGTATGAATAAATTAGACAATGAATGACAAAATGAACGAGTTCATCAATAAAGAAAAGAATGGTAGGCAATGGACGCGTGAGTCAGTTACTGAATTCATGACTCGGTTCGCAGACTATCTGAATGAATAAATTCGACAAATATGACAATATGAACGAGTTCATCATTAAAGAAAAGAATGAGGGAATGGACGCGGGAGCCAGTTACTGAATTCATGACTCGGTCTCCTGTGACACCATTTAGGGGCGCAAAAAGAAGGAAAGAGAAGGAAAGGAAAAAAAGAAGGAAAAGAAAGAGGAAGAGACTTAACTTAGGTGATAACGGGAGGCCACCCACGAGAAATAACCATTGAATATGTTATTTTGATAATGTAAGACACTGGTGAGGGTTCTTTCGGCCATTGTCTTGGGGCTGGCTGGCAGGGTCCAGGTTGATACATTGTTTTGTTTAGATAGATAAAAAATTAACTGTGTCTTTGTGGCAGGCGGATTGTCGGGAGTGGTGGGGTTCCGAGGAAATTTTAAAGATAAAGTCACCTACTAGAAGAGACATTTGAAAATGAAGAATGGTGAAAATTCTTATGGCCATTGTCATAAAATTCTTATGGCCATTGTCATAAAGCTAATTGACTAACACCAGGTGGATACAGAGTTTTAAATAGATAAATGTTTACTTGTGTCATGATGGCAAACAATTTAATAGGTCATCTGTTGACCACACACAAAGAGAGTCATCTCTAGGTTGGCTCTTTGTCGATGGGAGGTGTCATTGAGAGAAAATACATCTGGGCTGTGTTGGAATTTGAATATGACAGCGAAACAATATTTCGTTGGCGCCGAAGAATGAGTGTGTCTGGTTGACTAGCCTCTTGGTGCTGGCGAAAATCTGATTGAAGAATTCCATATGCCGTGACGTTAGGATAAGAATTGAGATTGTCACTCTACGGGTCGTATTGTACTCTTGGCGGCCAGAGAAGAAGAGAGAAACAAAAGAAAGAAAAGGAAAAGAAAAAGATAATTTTTTTTCTTTGAACAAAATATATATATTTTTTAAGAACAAGGCTAGTCTAGTCACGCCCACACTGTTGTTCGACCATTGGTTGAACGCTAACCAGCCAGGCGGAGGTGATCATGTGACGCAAGGAGGGAGCCGCAGAGAGTTTAAGTATAAGGGATTACTACGAAGAAGCGGGGAGGACCGTTGACGCCACTCTGGGGCATGGGGAGGTGTCCATATGAAAATAAGAGAAGGTGGGAGTAAGAGAAAACTTCCAAAAATGGAAATAATACATTTTTCCTGACCGGAAACAAAAGAAGGGGTTTATGGATTTAGACTTATCAAGGAACCTCAAACCCCGACGAGCCCACCCCCGGTTTTGAATCGACGTCCATATAAGCAAATTCGCAGCGAGCAAAAATCAGTTTAGTCTAGTTTTGAGTTAGTTCTCAGTTGAGTTCGAGTGAGTTCCAGTTGAGAGCTCTGAAGCACCGCTACTAAGAAGCTGACCAAGATTCGCGCAACTTCCGAACTCATATTCTAACCAAAAACAATTTAATTTTTGAAGAACGACTTAGACTCACACCACCAAAATAAGCTTCGTGAATTTCGCCTGAAAACACAACAAGAACCAGTTTCTTAAAGGACAGACAGCTTAGATGTTAAAACTCGCCTAAAAACCACGTGTCACAATCCATATAGCGGGTCGGGAGATAGACGCAGTCCTATGTATCCAGCAACCAGATATAAAGTATTGTTATCCTTTTTTTCATAAAATTTTCGACTTATTAATTTATTTTCTTTTGCCCGAACTTCTGCGATAACGCCCTCATTCGAACTCAAGTTTGCAGTACGGCCCCAACGCAGATTGATTTCGTCTGCCTAAGATCAATTCACAACGTGGGTATGCAGACTGGAGATCAAAGTAGTTACTTCGGTAACCAGAGGTTGGAAGCGAGTTGGGAGGCACGAGGCTGATATCGAATCTAACCAGATTCCCATCCGAATCACTTAAAGCGTAGATCATCACAATCGGCGCCGCGACCAGGATAAGACCCGGTATCGGCTGACAACACAATTTGACGTAACGGTTGGGTGTCACACAGCAGACTATCAGAATGAATAAATTCGACGACGAATGACAAAAAGAAAGTGTTCATCAATAAAGAAAAGAATGGGAGGGAATGGACGCGTGAGTTAGTTACTGAATTCATGACCCGGTCCGCAGATAATCTGAATGAAAAAATTCGACAACGAATGAAAAATGAACGAGTTCATCAATAAAGAAAAGAATGGGGGGCAATGGACGCGTGAGTCAGTTACTGAATTCATGACCGGGTCGGCAGACTATCTGAATCAATAACTTCGACAAAGAATGAAAAAATGGAAGAGTTCATCAATAAAGAAAAGAATGGGAGGGAATGGACGCGTGAGTCAATTACTGAATTCATGACCCGGTGCGCTGACCATTTGAAGAAATATATTAGACAACGAATGGCAAATTGTAAGACTTTATCAGTAAAGAAAAGAATGGGAGGGAATGGACGCGTGAGTCAGTTACTGAATTCAGGACTCGGTTCGCAGACAATCTGAATGAATAAATTAGACAACGAATGACAAAACGAAAGAGTTCATCAATAAAGAAAAGAATGGGAGGGAATGGACGCGTTAGTCAGGTACTGAATTCATGACCCATTCCGCGGACTATCTGAATATATATATTAATCAACGAATGACAAAAAGAACGAGTTAATCAATAAAGAAAAAATGGGAAGGAATGAAGGCATGAGTCAATTACTGATTTTATGACCCGGTCCCAGACTATCTGAATAAATATATTAGACAACGAATGACAAATTGAACGAGTTCATCAATAAAGAAAACAATGTGAGGGAATGGACGCGTGAGTCATTTACTGAATTCATGACCCGGTCCGCAGGTTATCTGAATAAATACATTAGAAAATGATGATGAACGAGTTTATCAATAAAGAAAAAAATGGTAGGAAATGGACGCGTGATTCAGTTACTGAATTCATGAACAGGTCCACAGATTATCTGAATAAATATATTAGAAAACGAATGAAAAAATGAACGAATTAATCAATAATGAAAAAAAGGGAAGGAATGAAGGCGTGAGTCAGTTACTGATTTCATGACCCGGTCCCCAGAATATTTGATTAAATATATTAGACAACGAATGACAAATTGAACGAGGGCATCAATAAAGAAAACAATGTGAGGGAATGGACGCGTGAGTCAGTTACTGAATTCATGACTCGGTCCGCAGATTATCTGAATGATTTAATTGCACAACGAACGACAAAGCGACCGGGTTCATCAATAAAGCAAAGAATGGGAGGTAATGGACGCGTGAGTCAGTTACTGAATTCATGACCCGGTCCGCAGATTATCTGAATAAATATATTAGAAAATGAATGAAAAACAGAACGAGTTAATCAATAAAGAAAAAATGGAAAGGAATGAAGTCGTGAGTCAGTTACTGATTTCATGACCCGGTCCCCAGACTATCTGAATAAATATATCACACAACGAATGACAAATTGAACGAGTTCGTCAATAAAGAAAACAATGTGAGGCAATGGACCCGTGAGTCAGTTCATGAATTCCTGACCCGGTGCGCAGATTATCTGAATAAATATATTAGAAAATGAATGACTTGATGAACGAGTTTATCAATAAAGAAAAAAAAGTTAGGAAATGGACGGATGAGGCAGTTACTGAATTCATGACACGGTCTGCAGAATATCTGAAGAAATATATTAGACAATGAATGAAAAATGAACGAGGTCATCAATAAAGAAAAGAATGGGAGGGATTGGAAGCGTGAGTCTGTTAATGAATTCAAGACACGGTCCGCAGACTATCTGAATGAATAAATTCGACAACGATGACAAAGCGAACGAGTTCATCAATAAAGTAGTTGTGAGAAATGCCTGGTGGGGCAAATTAAAATCTCAAATTCGAACGTTTGCTGCCGATTTTAGTCGTCGACTCAATCTAGATAGATTAGCGGCGCAAACTGCTTTAGAAGATAAAGTCGATCGGGCAGTGAAATCCCGTGTTAGTGGGGACATAGCTTTAGCTAAGGCAGAGTTGTCCTCCTTGCTTATCAAGAAGGATCAAGCTCTGGTAGTTAGGGCTAGGTTAAAAAGAATGTCTTCTGAGGCAACGAATATGGCCGCTGAACTGCGTGCAGAGGAAAATCGAAGCGCGTCTAAGTGACATATTGCATGCGTCACGTTGCCGGATAAGCGGACCGTGACTACAAACGCGGGCATATGTGAGGTGTTTCGGGACTATTTTCAGGATCTTTTCACCAGGGAGCCCGGTCTGAGCTCTGCTCAGTTCGACGCCTATTTAGCTGACTTTCCCTGCCTTTCGGCAGCTGAAGCGGCCAGGTGCGAGGGTCCCATTACAGAGTCGGAGATCTGGGAAGCGCTGAAGCAGGTTGGCCTGGATAAGTCTCCGGGATTAGATGGTCTTCCCTACGAAGTTTACTTGAGGTTGTCGCACGATTTACAACCACTGGATGAAGCAGGGGTCTTTACTCCAACGCTTCACCAGGGGTGTGATCAAGTTGCTGCGTAAGGACAAGGGCGGTGGGGATGGGTTAGGGAACTTTCGCCCTTTAACGATGTTAAACACTGACTTAAAGATTTTGGCGAAGATCTTAGCCAACCGTTTGCAGCTTGTCCTGTCTAGTCTGATTGGCCCTGAACAGACTTGTGCTGTGAAGGGTAGGACTATTCAGGATAACCTTCATATGGTACGCTTGATCTTAGAAAAAGTCGACAGTGATGCCGCGCTGATCAATTTAGATCAGTCCAAGGCCTTCGATAGGGTTGACCATCGATTTCTGGAGGCTGTCCTTTCGGCGGCCGGTTTCAGAGCCGACTTTCGCTCCTGGATCCGACTTTTGTATGCGACCCCCGGTGCGCTGGTGGAAGTGAATGGGGTAAGATCGAAGCCTTTCGTATTGTCTCGCTCCATTCGTCAAGGTTGTCCGCTCTCGCCTCTGCTTTACGTTCTTGCGTTGGAACCATTCCTTCGCAAGTTGAAGGCGAATCCGGTCCTGCGCGGAATTTCCCTGCCTGGGGCTTCCACCTCAGCCAGGTATTCTGCCTATGCTGACGACGTTTCGGTTCTTGTGTCGAGCAGAGCCGAGATTGACGAAGTCAGCAAAGAGATCAGTGGGTATGAGATGGTGACAGGGGCCAAGATCAACCGCGATAAGTCTGTGGGCTTGCGGTTGGGTGCGTGGAAGGGAGTTTCTCTTCCCGGACCTTTCCTCTGGACGGATGGGCCGATCAAGATACTCGGCGTCTGTTTCGGTCCTGATCTCCAGTTGGAAATGAATTGGTCGGAGGTGCAAGGGAAGGCCGAGATCGCGGTTAATCTGTGGTCTCGGAGGAGACTTTCCCTGAAGGGAAGGGCGGAGGTATGTGTTTCACACATATATCCGATCCTCCTTTACCGACTTTCTGTGCTTCCGCTCCCGTATGCCAGACTAATGTCATTAGTCCGGACCTTGTTCTCTTTCTTGTGGAGAGACAAGGCCCCTATGGTAACTCGCGAGATCTGTTGCCTTCATCCCTCTGAGGGCGGTCTGGGTATGCCTAGCATTGAGATTCGTCAATATATGCTTCGCATTACCTTTCTAGACCGAATGTGTCGCGGATTGGATGAGGTGGGCACCTTTTGGAAAGAAGATGTCCGAAAACATTTCCCATCCCTGAGAAGTGTGCACTCGTGCGAGGAGGAGGCCGGCCGTAGACCTCGTGCCGAGTGCGCCTTCTACCGCGAATGTCGTAGTGCTTTGAAGCTCCTCTTACGGACGACGGATGGCCTCTCCGACGCCCAGGCTTTGTCTCGTAAGGCATTGTATCAATTGTTAGTTAGGGGGTCCGTTCAAGATGATCTGATCGACGAGCTCGGTCTTACGAAGCAGGAGGCTCGCTCGATATGGCCTTGGGCGCCTGGGTTGAAATGTCTCAATAACGATGAGGCATCACTCACCTGGCTGATGATTCGTGGGGCCCTCTGGGTCGGCAAGAGACTTTGTTCAGCAGGTTTGGAGAAATATCCAAACTGTCGTCGCTGCACTGGGGAAGTCGAGACCATTGGTCACGCCTTTTTTCAGTGCAAGACGGTAGTGCCGTTGTGCAAGTTTGTTGAAGGGCTCATGGTTCGCATGCTGCAGGGAAAGTTCTTTGTCCTGGAAGCCAGTTCTGTTTGTAGCAATGTGGTGCCGCAATTGACGAAGGCTGAACACTATGTGTTCTGTTGCTTACTAGGGATTATGAGAGTCGTGATTTGGACGACGCGTCAGAAGGGATTCCATGAGGGCGAGAAGTTCACCTCTTCCCAACTGATCTTGTACTTTAAGCATCAGCTTAAAGTCAAGATTAGGAAGGAAAGGCGGCGGCTCACCTCATCGGAATTTGGCAAAAGGTGGGTGAATCTTGCGCGAATGTGTAGAGTGAAAGGGGCTGACCTAGAGTGGCACTTGGATGTCGGTTAGGTACAGGATTTGTGCTAACAGGGTTGAACATAGGCAACCCACCCAGATTTTAGGTTAGACTAGGTTTTCGATTTTTGAATCTTTAGTTTTCCCTTTTTTCTAGTAAACTTAACTAGGGTATGCATGCACATTGGTCCCTTTTATTTCTGTCCCTATTTTCCTTTTGTTTTAATTCCCCATCCCCTCCCTCGTTAGGTGGTCAGTGACTTCAGTTCTCTGGTGGATGCGGGGCGGCTTTCGTTTCGTGTGTGTGGTTTTTCGTAATTGTTGTTGTGTATGAATGTGTGTGTGTCTGTGTGAATGCTTGGAGGAATGAATGTTTTTTCTTATTTTTCTTAGCCCCGCATTGATTTCGTCTAGTTAACTGATTTTGCTGCCACATTTATGGTTTGTGGGGGGTTTTATTACTAACACAGTTTTGTTTAGTTTTTATTGTAAATACTTAAGTCATATTGTATATACTCATTTGGGGATCTTTTAAAAGTTGTTGTTTTATTGACCCTCCCCCCACAGACAATTTTTGTACATAAGGGGACTAGTTAGGACTTCATAGAGAAATTGAGGCATTATGGTGGAGGTAGTAAGAAAGATGGAGTGAATGTGTTGTTTTGGTGATTGGAATATTGTTGGTTTGTTTGGGTCCGTGTCTGGGATTAGCTAAGTTTAGATTTAAGACAGAAGAAGACCGTCATTCCCCATCCCCTTTTTAGGCCTTGTGCCATATTTTATACATTTTTGTATAAATAAATATCGTTCAGCAATAAAGTAGACAATGGGAAGGAATGGACGCGTGTGTCTGTTTCTGAATTCATGACTCGGTCTGCAGATTATCAGAATGATTACATTATACAACGAATGACAAAATGAACGAGTTCATCAATAAAGAAAAGAAGGGGGGAATGGACACGTGTGTCAGTTACTGAATCCATGACTCAGTCCGCAGATTATCTGAATGAATAAATTATACAACGAATGACAAAATGAACGAGATCATAAATAAAGAAAAGAATGGGATGAAATGGACGCGTGTATCAGTTACTGAAGTCATGATTCGGTCCGCAGATTATCTGAATGAAGAAAATATACAACGAATAACAAAGCGAACGAGTTCATCAATAAAGACAAGAATAGGAAAGAATGGACGTGTGAGTCAGTTACTGAATTCATGACTTCGTCCGCAGATTATCTGAATGAATTAATTATAAAACGAATGACAAAATGAACCAGTTCATCAATAAAGAAATGAATGAGAGGGTATGGACGCGTGAGTAACTTACAGAATTCATGACTCGGTTCGCAGATTATGTGAATGATTAAATTATACAACGAATGACAAAGCGACCGAGTTCATCAATAAAGTAAAGAATGGGAGGGAATGGACGCGTGAGTCAGTTACTGAATTCATGACTCAGTCCGCAGATTATCAGAATGAATGAATTATACAACGAATGACTAAATGAACGAGTTCATCAATAAAGAAAAGAATGGTAAATAATGGAGGCGTGTGTCAGATACTGAATTCATGACACAGTCCGCAGATAATCTGAATGAATGAATTAAACAACGAATGACAAAGCTACCGAGTTCATCAATAAAGAAAAGAATGGGAGGGAGTGGACGCGTGAGTGAGTTACTGAATTCATGACTCGGTCGGCAGATTATCTGAATGATTAAATTATACAACGAATGACAAAGTGACGGAGTTCATCAATGAAGAAAAGAAGGGGAGGGAATGGACGCGTGAGTCAGTTATTGAATTCATGACTCGGTACGCAGATTATCAGAATGAACAAATTATACACCGAATGACAAAATGAACGAGTTCATCAATAAAGAAAAGAATGGTAGGGAATAGACGCGTGAGTCAGTTACTGAATTCATCACACGGTCCGCAGATTACCTGAATGAATAAATTATACAACGAATGAAAAGCGACCGAGTTCATCAAAAAGAAAAGAATGGGAGGGAATGGACGCGTGAGTCAGTTACTGAATTCATGACTCGGTCCGCAGATTATCTGAATGAATTAATTATACAAAGAATGACAAAATGAACCAGTTCATCAATAAAGAAAAGAATGGGAGGGAGTGGAGGCGTGAGTCAGTTACTGAATTCATGACTCGGTCCGCAAATTATCTGAATGATTAAATTATACAACGAATGACAAAATGTATGTGTTCATCAATAAAGAAAAGAATGGGAGGGAATAGACGCGTGAGTCACTTACTGAATTCATCGCTCGGTCCGCAGATTACCTGAATGAATAAATTATACAACGAATAACAAAGCGACCGAGATCATCAATAAAGTAAAGAATGGGAGGGAATGGACGCGTGAGTCAGTTACTGAATTCATGAATCGTTCTTCAGATTATCCGAATGAATAAATTATACAACGAATGACAAAGCGGTCGAGTTCATCAATAAAGCAAAGATTGGTAGGGAATGGACGCGTGAGTCAGTTACTGAATTCATGACTCGGTCCGCAGATTATCTGAATGATTAAATTATACAACGAACGACAAAGCGACCGGGTTCATAAATAAAGCAAAGAAAGGGAGGGAATGTACGCGTGAGTCAGTTACTGAATTCATGACTCGGTCCGCAGATTATCTGAATGATTAAATTACACAACGAACGACAAAGCGACCGGGTTCATAAATAAAGCAAAGAAAGGGAGGGAATGGTCGCATGAGTCAGTTACTGAATTCATGACTGGGTCCGCAGATTATCTGAATGATTAAATTACACAACGAACGACAAAGCGACCGGAATCAATAAAGCAAAGAAAGGGAGGGAATGGTCGCATGAGTCAGTTACTGAATTCATGACTCGGTCCGCAGATTATCTGAATGATTAAATTACACAACGAACAACAAAGCGACCGGGTTCATCAATAAAGCAAAGAAAGTGAGGGAATGGTCGCATGAGTCAGTTACTGAATTCATGACTCGGTCCGCAGATTATCTGAATGATTAAATTACACAACGAACGACAAAGCTCCCGGGTTCATCAATAAAGCAACGAAAGTGAGGGAATGGTCGCATGAGTCAGTTACTGAATTCATGATTCGGTCCGCAGATTATCTGAATGATTAAATTACACAACGAACGACAAAGCGACCGGGTTCATCAATAAAGCAAAGAAAGGGAGGGAATGGTCGCATGAGTCAGTTACTGAATTAATGACTCGGTCCGCAGATTATCTGAATAATTAAATTACACAACGAACGACAAAGCGACCGGGTTCATCAATAAAGCAAAGAAAGGGAGGGAATGGTCGCATGAGTCAGTTACTGAATTTATGACTCGGTCCGCAGATTATCTGAATGATTAAATTACACAACGAACGACAAAGCGACCGGGTTCATCAATAAAGCAAAGAAAGTGAGGGAATGGTCGCATGAGTCAGTTACTGAATTCATGATTCGGTCCGCAGATTATCTGAATGATTAAATTACACAACGAACGACAATGCGACCGGGTACATCAATAAAGCAAAGAAAGGGAGGGAATGGGCGCGTGAGTCAGTTACTGAATTCATGACCTGGTCCGCAGATTATCTGAATGATTAAATTACACAACGAACGACAAAGCGACCGGGTTCATCAATAAGGCAAAGAAAGGGAGGGAATGGACGCGTGAGTCAGTTACTGAATTCATGACTCGGTCCGCAGATTATCTGAATGATTAAATTACACAACGAACGACAAAGCGACCGGGTTCATCAATAAAGCAAAGAAAGGGAGGGAATGGACGCGTGAGTCAGTGACTGAATTCATGACTCGGTTCGCAGATTATCTGAATAATTAAATTACACAACGAACGACAAAGCGACCGGTTCATCAATAAAGCAAAGAAAGGGAGGGAATGGTCGCATGAGTCAGTTACTGAATTTATGACTCGGTCCGCAGATTATCTGAATGATTAAATTACACAACGAACGACAAAGCGACCGGGTTCATCAATAAAGCAAAGAAAGTGAGGGACTGGTCGCATGAGTCAGTTACTGAATTCATGATTCGGTCCGCAGATTATCTGAATGATTAAATTACACAACGAACGACAAAGCGACCGGGTACATCAATAAAGCAAAGAAAGGGAGGGAATAGGCGCGTGAGTCCGTTACTGAATTCATGACCTGGTCCGCAGATTATCTGAATGATTAAATTACACAACGAACGACAAAGCGACCGGGTTCATCAATAAGGCAAAGAAAGGGAGGGAATGGACGCGTGAGTCAGTTACTGAATTCATGACTCGGTCCGCAGATTATCTGAATGATTAAATTACACAACGAACGACAAAGCGACCGGGTTCATCAATAAGGCAATGAAAGGGAGGGAATGGACGCGTGAGTCAGTTACTGAAATCATGATTCGGTCCGCAGATTATCTGAATGATTAAATTACACAACGAACGACAAAGCGACCGGGTTCATCAATAAAGCAAAGAAAGGGAGGGAATGTACGCGTGAGTCAGTTACTGAATTCATGACTCGGTCCGCAGATTATCTGAATGATTAAATTACACAACGAACGACAAAGCGACCGGGTTCATCAATAAAGCAAAGAAAGGGAAGGAATGGACGCGTGAGTCAGTTACTGAATTCATGATTCGGTGCGCAGATTATCTGAATTATTAAATTACACAACGAACGACAAAGCGACCGGGTTCATCAATAAAGCAAAAAAAGGGAGGGAATGGACGCGTGAGTCAGTTACTGAATTCATGACTCGGGCCGCAGATTATCTGAATGATTAAATTACACAACGAACGACAAAGCGACCGGGTTCATCAATAAAGCAAAGAAAGGGAGGGAATGGACGCGTGAGTCAGTTACTGAATTCATGACTCGGTCCGCAGATTATCTGAATAATTAAATTACACAACGAACGACAAAGCGACCGGGTTCATCAATAAAGCAAAGAAAGGGAGGGAATGGTCGCATGAGTCAGTTACTGAATTCATGACTCGGTCCGCAGATTATCTGAATGATTAAATTACACAACGAACGACAAAGCGACCGGGTTCATCAATAAAGCAAAGAAAGTGAGGGAATGATCGCATGAGTCAGTTACTGAATTCATGATTCGGTCCGCAGATTATCTGAATGATTAAATTACACAACGAACGACAAAGCGACCGGGTTCATCAATAAAGCAAAGAAAGGGAGGGAATGGGCGCGTGAGTCAGTTACTGAATTCATGACTGGGTCCGCAGATTACCTGAATGATTAAATTACACAACGAACGACAAAGCGACCGGGTTCATCAATAAGGCAAAGAAAGGGAGGGAATGGACGCGTGAGTCAGTTACTGAATTCATGACTCGGTCCGCAGATTATCTGAATGATTAAATTACACAACGAACGACAAAGCGACCGGGTTCATCAATAAGGCAATGAAAGGGAGGGAATGGACGCGTGAGTCAGTTACTGAATTCATGATTCGGTCCGCAGATTATCTGAATGATTAAATTACACAACGAACGACAAAGCGACCGGGTTCATCAATAAAGCAAAGAAAGGGAGGGAATGTACGCGTGAGTCAGTTACTGAATTCATGACTCGGTCCGCAGATTATCTGAATGATTAAATTACACAACGAACGACAAAGTGACCGGGTTCATCAATAAAGCAAAGAAAGGGAAGGAATGGACGCGTGAGTCAGTTACTGAATTCATGATTCGGTGCGCAGATTATCTGAATGATTAAATTACACAACGAACGACAAAGCGACCGGGTTCATCAATAAAGCAAGAAAAGGGAGGGAATGTACGCGTGAGTCAGTTACTGAATTCATGACTCGGTCCGCAGATTATCTGAATGATTAAATTACACAATGAACGACAAAGCGACCGGGTTCATCAATAAAGCAAAGAAATTGAGGGAATGGTCGCATGAGTCAGTTAATGATTTCATGACTCGGTCCGCAGATTATCTGAATGATTAAATTACACAACGTACGACAAAGCGACCGGGTTCTTCAATAAAGCAAAGAAAGTGAGGGAATGGTCGCATGAGTCAGTTACTGAATTCATGACTCGGTCCGCAGATTATCTGAATGATTAAATTACACAACGAACGACAAAGCGACCGGGTTCTTCAATAAAGCAAAGAAAGTGAGGGATTGGTCGCATGAGTCAGTTACTGAATTCATGACTCGGTCCGCAGATTATCTGAATGATTAAATTACACAACGAACGACAAAGCGACCGGGTTCATCAATAAAGCAAAGAAAGTGAGGGAATGGTCGCATGAGTCAGTTACTGAATTCATGACTCGGTCCGATGATTATCTGAATGATTAAATTACACAACGAACGACAAAGCGACCGGGTTCTTCAATAAAGCAAAGAAAGTGAGGGATTGGTCGCATGAGTCAGTTACTGAATTCATGACTCGGTCCGCAGATTATCTGAATGATTAAATTACACAACGAACGACAAAGCGACCGGGTTCATCAATAAAGCAAAGAAAGTGAGGGAATGGTCGCATGAGTCAGTTACTGAATTCATGACTCGGTCCGCAGATTATCTGAATGATTAAATTACACAACGAACGACAAAGCGACCGGGTTCTTCAATAAAGCAAAGAAAGTGAGGGATTGGTCGCATGAGTCAGTTACTGAATTCATGACTCGGTCCGCAGATTATCTGAATGATTAAATTACACAACGAACGAGAAAAAGCGACCGGGTTCATCAATAAAGCAAAGAAAGTGAGGGAATGGTCGCATGAGTCAGTTACTGAATTCATGACTCGGTCCGCAGATTATCTGAATGATTACATTACACAACGAACGACAAAGCGACCGGGTTCATCAATAAAGCAAAGAAAGGGAGGGAATGGACGCGTGAGTCAGTTACTGAATTCATGACTCGGTCCGCAGATTATCTGAATGATTAAATTACACAACGAACGACAAAGCGACCGGGTCCATCAATAAAGCAAAGAAAGGGAGGGAATGGTCGCATGAGTCAGTTACTGAATTCATGACTCGGTCCGGAGATTATCTGAATGATTAAATTACACAACGAACGACAAAGCGACCGGGTTCATCAATAAAGCAAAGAAAGGGAGGGAATGGGCGCGTGAGTCTGTTACTGAATTCATGACTCGGTCCGCAGATTATCTGAATGATTAAATTACACAACGAACGACAAAGCGACCGGGTTCATCAATAAAGCAAAGAAAGGGAGGGAATGGACGAGTGAGTCAGTTACTGAATTCTTGACTCGGTCCGCAGATTATCTGAATGATTAAATTACACAACGAACGACAAAGCGACCGGGTTCATCAATAAAGCAAAGAAAGTGAGGGAATAGTCGCATGAGTCAGTTACTGAATACATGATTCGGTCCGCAGATTATCTGAATGATTAAATTACACAACGAACGACAATGCGACCGGGTTCATCAATAAAGTAAAGAAAGGGAGGGAATGGACGCGTGAGTCAGTTACTGAATTCATGACTGGGTCCGCAGATTATCTGAATGATTAAATTACACAACGAACGACAAAGCGACCAGGTTCATCAATAAGGCAAAGAAAGGGAGGGAATGGACGCGTGAGTCAGTTACTGAATTCATGACTCGGTCCGCAGATTATCTGAATGATTAAATTACACAACGAACGACAAAGCGACCGGGTTCATCAATAAAGCAAAGAAAGTGAGGGAATGGACACGTGAGTCAGTTACTGAATTCATGACTCGGTCCGCAGATTATCTGAATGATTAAATTACACAAGGAACGACAAAGCGACCGAGTTCATCAATAAAGCAAAGAAAGGGAGTGAATGGACGCGTGAGTCAGTTACTGAATTCATGACTCGGTCCGCAGATTATCTGAATAATTAAATTACACAACGAACGACAAAGCGACCGGGTTCATCAATAAAGCAAAGAAAGGGAGGGAATGGTCGCATGAGTCAGTTACTGAATTCATGACTCGGTCCGCAGATTATCTGAATGATTAAATTACACAACGAACGACAAAGCGACCGGGTTCATCAATAAAGCAAAGAAAGGGAGGGAATGGGCGCGTGAGTCAGTTACTGAATTCATGACTCGGTCCGCAGATTATCTGAATGATTTAATTACACAACGAACGACAAAGCGACCGGGTTCATCAATAAAGCAAAGAAAGGGAGGGAATGGACGAGTGAGCCAGTTACTGAATTCTTGACTCGGTCCGCAGATTATCTGAATGATTAAATTACACAACGAACGACAAAGCGACCGGGTTAATCAATAAAGCAAAGAAAGTGAGGGAATAGTCGCATGAGTCAGTTACTGAATTCTTGATTCGGTCCGCAGATTATCTGAATGATTAAATTACACAACGAACGACAATGCGACCGGGTTCATCAATAAAGCAAAGAAAGGGAGGGAATGGACGCGTGAGTCAGTTACTGAATTCATGACTGGGTCCGCAGATTATCTGAATGATTAAATTACACAAAGAATGACAAAGCGACCAGGTTCATCAATAAGGCAAAGAAAGGGAGGGAATGGACGCGTGTGTCAGTTACTGAATTCATGATTCGGTCCGCAGATTATCTGAATGATTAAATTACACAACGAACGACAAAGCGACCGGGTTCATCAATAAAGCAAAGAAAGTGAGGGAATGGACACGTGAGTCAGTTACTGAATTCATGACTCGATCCGCAGATTATCTGAATGATTAAATTACACAACGAACGACAAAGCGACCGGGTTCATCAATAAAGCAAAGAAAGGGAGGGAATGGACGCGTGAGTCAGTTACTGAATTCATGACTCGGTCCGCAGATTATCTGAATAATTAAATTACACAACGAACGACAAAGGGACCGGGTTCATCAATAAAGCAAAGAAAGGGAGGGAATGGTCGCATGAGTCAGTTACTGAATTCATGACTCGGTCCGCAGATTATCTGAATGATTAAATTACACAACGAACGACAAAGCGACCGGGTTCATCAATGAAGCAAAGAAAGTGAGGGAATGATCGCATGAGTCAGTTACTGAATTCATGATTCGGTCCGCAGATTATCTGAATGATTAAATTATACAACGAACGACAAAGCGACCGGGTTCATCAATAAAGCAAAGAAAGGGAGGGAATGGGCGCGTGAGTCAGTTACTGAATTCATGACCTGGTCCGCAGATTATCTGAATGATTAAATTACACAACGAACGACAAAGCGACCGGGTTCATCAATAAGGCAAAGAAAGGGAGGGAATGGACGCGTGAGTCAGTTACTGAATTCATGACTAGGTCCGCAGATTATCTGAATGATTAAATTACACAACGAACGACAAAGCGACCGGGTTCATCAATAAGGCAATGAAAGGGAGGGAATGGACGCGTGAGTCAGTTACTGAATTCATGATTCGGTCCGCAGATTATCTGAATGATTAAATTACACAACGAACGACAAAGCGACCGGGTTCATCAATAAAGCAAAGAAAGGGAGGGAATGTACGCGTGAGCAGTTACTGAATTCATGACTCGGTCCGCAGATTATCTGAATGATTAAATTACACAACGAACGACAAAGCGACCGGGTCCATCAATAAAGCAAAGAAAGGGAAGGAATGGACGCGTGAGTCAGTTACTGAATTCATGATTCGGTGCGCAGATTATCTGAATGATTAAATTACACAACGAAAGACAAAGCGACCGGGTTCATCAATAAAGCAAAAAAAGGGAGGGAATGTACGCGTGAGTCAGTTACTGAATTCATGACTCGGGCCGCAGATTATCTGAATTATTAAATTACACAACCATCGACAAAGCGACTGGGTTCATCAATAAAGCAAAGAAAGTGAGGGAATGGTCGCATGAGTCAGTTACTGAATTCATGACTCGGTCCGCAGATTATCTGAATGATTAAATTACACAACGAACGACAAAGCGACCGGGTTCATCAATAAAGCAAAGAAAGGGAGGGAATGGACGCGTGAGTCAGTTACTGAATTCATGACTCGGTCCGCAGATTATCTGAATGATTAAATTACACAACGAACGACAAAGCGACCGGGTTCATCAATAAAGCAAAGAAAGGGAGGGAATGGTCGCATGAGTCAGTTACTGAATTCATGACTCGGTCCGCAGATTATCTGAATGATTAAATTACACAACGAACGACAAACCGACCGGGTTCATCAATAAAGCAAAGAAAGTGAGGGATTGGTCGCATCAGTCAGTTACTGAATTCATGACTCGGTCCGCAGATTATCTGAATGATTAAATTACACAACGAAAGACAAAGCGACCGGGTTCATCAATAAAGCAAAGAAAGTGAGGGAATGGTCGCATGAGTCAGTTACTGAATTCATGACTCGGTCCGCAGATTATCTGAATGATTAAATTACACAACGAACAACAAAGCGACCGGGTTCTTCAATAAAGCAAAGAAAGTGAGGGAATGGTCGCATGAGTCAGTTACTGAATTCATGACTCGGTCCGCAGATTATCTGAATGATTAAATTACACAACGAACGAAAAAGTGACCGGGTTCTTCAATAAAGCAAAGAAAGTGAGGGAATGGTCGCATGAGTCAGTTACTGAATTCATGACTCGGTCCGCAGATTATCTGAATGATTAAATTACACAACGAACGCCAAAGCGACCGGGTTCTTCAATAAAGCAAAGAAAGTGAGGGAATGGTCGCATGAGTCAGTTACTGAATTCATGACTCGGTCCGCAGATTATCTGAATGATTAAATTACACAACGAACGACAAACCGACCGGGTTCATCAATAAAGCAAAGAAAGGGAGGGAATGGTCGAATGAGTCAGTTACTGAATTCATGACTCGGTCCGCAGATTATCTGAATGATTACATTACACAACGAACGACAAAGCGACCGGGTTCATCAATAAAGCAAAGAAAGTGAGGGAATGGTCGCATGAGTCAGTTACTGAATTCATGACTCGGTCCGCAGATTATCTGAATGATTACATTACACAACGAACGACAAAGCGACCGGGTTCATCAATAAAGCAAAGAAAGTGAGGGAATGGTCGCATGAGTCAGTTACTGAATTCATGACTCGGTCCGCAGATTATCTGAATGATTAAATTACACAACGAACGACAAAGCGACCGGGTTCTTCAATAAAGCAAAGAAAGTGAGGGAATGGTCGCATGAGTCAGTTACTGAATTCATGACTCGGTCCGCAGATTATCTGAATGATTAAATTACACAACGAACGACAAAGTGACCAGGTTCTTCAATAAAGCAAAGAAAGTGAGGGAATGGTCGCATGAGTCAGTTACTGAATTCATGACTCGGTCCGCAGATTATCTGAATGATTAAATTACACAACGAACGACAAAGCGACCGGGTTCTTCAATAAAGCAAAGAAAGTGAGGGAATGGTCGCATGAGTCAGTTACTGAATTCATGACTCGGTCCGCAGATTATCTGAATGATTAAATTACACAACGAACGAAAAAGTGACCGGGTTCATCAATAAAGCAAAGAAAGTGAGGGAATGGACACGTGAGTCAGTTACTGAATTCATGACTCGGTCCGCAGATTATCTGAATGATTAAATTACACAACGAACGACAAAGCGACCGGGTTCATCAATAAAGCAAAGAAAGGGAGGGAATGGTCGCATGAGTCAGTTACTGAATTCATGACTCGGTCCGGAGATTATCTGAATGATTAAATTACACAACGAACGACAAAGCGACCGGGTTCATCAATAAAGCAAAGAAAGTGAGGGATTGGTCGCATCAGTCAGTTACTGAATTCATGACTCGGTCCGCAGATTATCTGAATGATTAAATTACACAACGAACGAAAAAGTGACCGGGTTCTTCAATAAAGCAAAGAAAGTGAGGGAATGGTCGCATGAGTCAGTTACTGAATTCATGACTCGGTCCGCAGATTATCTGAATGATTAAATTACACAACGAACGACAAAGCGACCGGGTTCTTCAATAAAGCAAAGAAAGTGAGGGAATGGTCGCATGAGTCAGTTACTGAATTCATGACTCGGTCCGCAAATTATCTGAATGATTAAATTATACAACGAACGACAAAGCGACCGGGTTCATCAATAAAGCAAAGAAAGTGAGGGAATGGTCGAATGAGTCAGTTACTGAATTCATGACTCGGTCCGCAGATTATCTGAATGATTACATTACACAACGAACGACAAAGCGACCGGGTTCATCAATAAAGCAAAGAAAGTGAGGGAATGGTCGCATGAGTCAGTTACTGAATTCATGACTCGGTCCGCAGATTATCTGAATGATTAAATTACACAACGAACGACAAAGCGACCGGGTTCTTCAATAAAGCAAAGAAAGTGAGGGAATGGTCGCATGAGTCAGTTACTGAATTCATGACTCGGTCCGCAGATTATCTGAATGATTAAATTACACAACGAACGAAAAAGTGTCCGGGTTCTTCAATAAAGCAAAGAAAGTGAGGGAATGGTCGCATGAGTCAGTTACTGAATTCATGACTCGGTCCGCAGATTATCTGAATGATTAAATTACACAACGAACGACAAAGCGACCGGGTTCATCAATAAAGCAAAGAAAGTGAGGGAATGGTCGCATGAGTCAGTTACTGAATTCATGACTCGGTCCGCAGATTATCTGAATGATTACATTACACAACGAACGACAAAGCGACCGGGTTCATCAATAAAGCAAAGAAAGTGAGGGAATGGTCGCATGAGTCAGTTACTGAATTCATGACTCGGTCCGCAGATTATCTGAATGATTAAATTACACAACGAACGACAAAGCGACCGGGTTCTTCAATAAAGCAAAGAAAGTGAGGGAATGGTCGCATGAGTCAGTTACTGAATTCATGACTCGGTCCGCAGATTATCTGAATGATTAAATTACACAACGAACGACAAAGTGACCGGGTTCTTCAATAAAGCAAAGAAAGTGAGGGAAAGGTCGCATGAGTCAGTTACTGAATTCATGACTCGGTCCGCAGATTATCTGAATGATTAAATTACACAACGAACGACAAAGCGACCGGGTTCTTCAATAAAGCAAAGAAAGTGAGGGAATGGTCGCATGAGTCAGTTACTGAATTCATGACTCGGTCCGCAGATTATCTGAATGATTAAATTACACAACGAACGAAAAAGTGACCGGGTTCTTCAATAAAGCAAAGAAAGTGAGGGAATGGTCGCATGAGTCAGTTACTGAATTCATGACTCGGTCCGCAGATTATCTGAATGATTAAATTACACAACGAACGACAAAGCGACCGGGTTCATTAATAAAGCAAAGAAAGTGAGGGAATGGTCGCATGAGTCAGTTACTGAATTCATGACTCGGTCCGCAGATTATCTGAATGATTAAATTACACAACGAACGACAAAGCGACCGGGTTCTTCAATAAAGCAAAGAAAGTGAGGGAATGGTCGCATGAGTCAGTTACTGAATTCATGACTCGGTCCGCAGATTATCTGAATGATTAAATTACACAACGAACGACAAAGCGACCGAGTTCATCAATAAAGCAAAGAAAGGGAGTGAATGGACGCGTGAGTCAGTTACTGAATTCATGACTCGGTCCGCAGATTATCTGAATAATTAAATTACACAACGAACGACAAAGCGACCGGGTTCATCAATAAAGCAAAGAAAGGGAGGGAATGGTCGCATGAGTCAGTTACTGAATTCATGACTCGGTCCGCAGATTATCTGAATGATTAAATTACACAACGAACGACAAAGCGACCGGGTTCATCAATAAAGCAAAGAAAGGGAGGGAATGGGCGCGTGAGTCAGTTACTGAATTCATGACTCGGTCCGCAGATTATCTGAATGATTTAATTACACAACGAACGACAAAGCGACCGGGTTCATCAATAAAGCAAAGAAAGGGAGGGAATGGACGAGTGAGCCAGTTACTGAATTCTTCACTCGGTCCGCAGATTATCTGAATGATTAAATTACACAACGAACGACAAAGCGACCGGGTTCATCAATAAAGCAAAGAAAGTGAGGGAATAGTCGCATGAGTCAGTTACTGAATTCTTGATTCGGTCCGTAGATTATCTGAATGATTAAATTACACAACGAACGACAATGCGACCGGGTTCATCAATAAAGCAAAGAAAGGGAGGGAATGGACGCGTGAGTCAGTTACTGAATTCATGACTGGGTCCGCAGATTATCTGAATGATTAAATTACACAACGAACGACAAAGCGACCAGGTTCATCAATAAGGCAAAGAAAGGGAGGGAATGGACGCGTGAGTCAGTTACTGAATTCATGATTCGGTCCGCAGATTATCTGAATGATTAAATTACACAACGAACGACAAAGCGACCGGGTTCATCAATAAAGCAAAGAAAGTGAGGGAATGGACACCTGAGTCAGTTACTGAATTCATGACTCGGTCCGCAGATTATCTGAATGATTAAATTACACAACGAACGACAAAGCGACCGGGTTCATCAATAAAGCAAAGAAAGGGAGGGAATGGACGCGTGAGTCAGTTACTGAATTCATGACTCGGTCCGCAGATTATCTGAATAATTAAATTACACAACGAACGACAAAGCGACCGGGTTCATCAATAAAGCAAAGAAAGGGAGGGAATGGTCGCATGAGTCAGTTACTGAATTCATGACTCGGTCCGCAGATTATCTGAATGATTAAATTACACAACGAACGACAAAGCGACCGGGTTCATCAATGAAGCAAAGAAAGTGAGGGAATGATCGCATGAGTCAGTTACTGAATTCATGATTCGGTCCGCAGATTATCTGAATGATTAAATTATACAACGAACGACAAAGCGACCGGGTTCATCAATAATGCAAAGAAAGGGAGGGAATGGGCGCGTGAGTCAGTTACTGAATTCATGACCTGGTCCGCAGATTATCTGAATGATTAAATTACACAACGAACGACAAAGCGACCGGGTTCATCAATAAGGCAAAGAAAGGGAGGGAATGGACGCGTGAGTCAGTTACTGAATTCATGACTCGGTCCGCAGATTATCTGAATGATTAAATTACACAACGAACGACAAAGCGACCGGGTTCATCAATAAGGCAATGAAAGGGAGGGAATGGACGCGTGAGTCAGTTACTGAATTCATGATTCGGTCCGCAGATTATCTGAATGATTAAATTACACAACGAACGACAAAGCGACCGGGTTCATCAATAAAGCAAAGAAAGGGAGGGAATGTACGCGTGAGCAGTTACTGAATTCATGACTCGGTCCGCAGATTATCTGAATGATTAAATTACACAACGAACGACAAAGCGACCGGGTCCATCAATAAAGCAAAGAAAGGGAAGGAATGGACGCGTGAGTCAGTTACTGAATTCATGATTCGGTGCGCAGATTATCTGAATGATTAAATTACACAACGAACGACAAAGCGACCGGGTTCATCAATAAAGCAAAAAAAGGGAGGGAATGTACGCGTGAGACAGTTACTGAATTCATGACTCGGGCCGCAGATTATCTGAATTATTAAATTACACAACCATCGACAAAGAGACTGAGTTCATCAATAAAGCAAAGAAAGTGAGGGAATGGTCGCATGAGTCAGTTACTGAATTCATGACTCGGTCCGCAGATTATCTGAATGATTAAATTACACAACGAACGACAAAGCGACCGGGTTCATCAATAAAGCAAAGAAAGGGAGGGAATGGACGCGTGAGTCAGTTACTGAATTCATGACTCGGTCCGCAGATTATCTGAATGATTAAATTACACAACGAACGACAAACCGACCGGGTTCATCAATAAAGCAAAGAAAGTGAGGGATTGGTCGCATCAGTCAGTTACTGAATTCATGACTCGGTCCGCAGATTATCTGAATGATTAAATTACTCAACGAAAGACAAAGCGACCGGGTTCATCAATAAAGCAAAGAAAGTAAGGGAATGGTCGCATGAGTCAGTTACTGAATTCATGACTCGGTCCGCAGATTATCTGAATGATTAAATTACACAACGAACAACAAAGCGACCGGGTTCTTCAATAAAGCAAAGAAAGTGAGGGAATGGTCGCATGAGTCAGTTACTGAATTCATGACTCGGTCCGCAGATTATCTGAATGATTAAATTACACAACGAACGAAAAAGTGACCGGGTTCTTCAATAAAACAAAGAAAGTGAGGGAATGGTCGCATGAGTCAGTTACTGAATTCATGACTCGGTCCGCAGATTATCTGAATGATTAAATTACACAACGAACGACAAAGCGACCGGGTTCTTCAATAAAGCAAAGAAAGTGAGGGAATGGTCGCATGAGTCAGTTACTGAATTCATGACTCGGTCCGCAGATTATCTGAATGATTAAATTACACAACGAACGACAAAGCGACCGGGTTCATCAATAAAGCAAAGAAAGTGAGGGAATGGTCGAATGAGTCAGTTACTGAATTCATGACTCGGTCCGCAGATTATCTGAATGATTACATTACACAACGAACGACAAAGCGACCGGGTTCATCAATAAAACAAAGAAAGTGAGGGAATGGTCGCATGAGTCAGTTACTGAATTCATGACTCGGTCCGCAGATTATCTGAATGATTAACTTACACAACGAACGACAAAGCGACCGGGTTCTTCAATAAAGCAAAGAAAGTGAGGGAATGGTCGCATGAGTCAGTTACTGAATTCATGACTCGGTCCGCAGATTATCTGAATGATTAAATTACACAACGAACGAAAAAGTGACCGGGTTCTTCAATAAAGCAAAGAAAGTGAGGGAATGGTCGCATGAGTCAGTTACTGAATTCATGACTCGGTCCGCAGATTATCTGAATGATTAAATTACACAACGAACGACAAAGCGACCGGGTTCATCAATAAAGCAAAGAAAGTGAGGGAATGGTCGCATGAGTCAGTTACTGAATTCATGACTCGGTCCGTTGATTATCTGAATGATTACATTACACAACGAACGACAAAGCGACCGGGTTCATCAATAAAGCAAAGAAAGTGAGGGAATGGTCGCATGAGTCAGTTACTGAATTCATGACTCGGTCCGCAGATTATCTGAATGATTAAATTACACAACGAACGACAAAGCGACCGGGTTCTTCAATAAAGCAAAGAAAGTGAGGGAATGGTCGCATGAGTCAGTTACTGAATTCATGACTCGGTCCGCAGATTATCTGAATGATTAAATTACACAACGAACGACAAAGTGACCGGGTTCTTCAATAAAGGAAAGAAAGTGAGGGAATGGTCGCATGAGTCAGTTACTGAATTCATGACTCGGTCCGCAGATTATCTGAATGATTAAATTACACAACGAACGACAAAGCGACCGGGTTCTTCAATAAAGCAAAGAAAGTGAGGGAATGGTCGCATGAGTCAGTTACTGAATTCATGACTCGGTCCGCAGATTATCTGAATGATCAAATTACACAACGAACGAAAAAGTGACCGGGTTCTTCAATAAAGCAAAGAAAGTGAGGGAATGGTCGCATGAGTCAGTTACTGAATTCATGACTCGGTCCGCAGATTATCTGAATGATTAAATTACACAACGAACGACAAAGCGACCGGGTTCTTCAATAAAGCAAAGAAAGTGAGGGAATGGTCGCATGAGTCAGTTACTGAATTCATGACTCGGTCCGGAGATTATCTGAATGATTAAATTACACAACGAACGACAAAGCGACCGGGTTCTTCAATAAAGCAAAGAAAGTGAGGGATTGGTCGCATGAGTCAGTTACTGAATTCATGACTCGGTCCGCAGATTATCTGAATGATTAAATTACACAACGAACGACAAAGCCACCGGGTTCATCAATAAAGCAAAGAAAGTGAGGGATTGGTCGCATGAATCAGTTACTGAATTCATAACTCGGTCCGATGATTATCTGAATGATTAAATTACACAACGAACGACAAAGCGACCGGGTTCATCAATAAAGCAAAGAAAGTGAGGGATTGGTCGCATGAGTCAGTTACTGAATTCATGACTCGGTCCGCAGATTATCTGAATGATTAAATTACACAACGAACGATAAAGCGACCGGGTTCATCAATAAAACAAAGAAAGTTAGGGAATGGTCGCATGAGTCAGTTACTGAATTCATGACTCGGTCCGCAGATTATCTGAATGATTAAATTACACAACGAACGATAAAGCGACCGGGTTCATCAATAAAGCAAAGAAAGTTAGGGAATGGTCGCATGAGTCAGTTACTGAATTCATGACTCGGTCCGCAGATTATCTGAATGATTAAATTACACAACGAACGATAAAGCGACCGGGTTCATCAATAAAACAAAGAAAGTTAGGGAATGGTCGCATGAGTCAGTTACTGAATTCATGACTCGGTCCGCAGATTATCTGAATGATTAAATTACACAACGAACGACAAAGCGACCGGGTTCATCAATAAAGCAAAGAAAGTGAGGGAATGGTCGCATGAGTCAGTTACTGAATTCATGACTCGGTCCGCAGATTATCTGAATGATTAAATTACACAACGAACGACAAAGCGACCGGGTTCATCAATAAAGCAAAGAAAGGGAGGGAATGGTCGCATGAGTCAGTTACTGAATTCATGACTCGGTCCGCAGATTATCTGAATGATTAAATTACACAACGAACGACAAAGCGACCGAGTACATCAATAAAGCAAAGAAAGTGAGGGAATGGTCGCATGAGTCAGTTACTGAATTCATGACTCGGTCCGCAGATTATCTGAATGATTAAATTACACAACGAACGATAAAGCGACCGGGTTCATCAATAAAGCAAAGAAAGTTAGGGAATGGTAGCATGAGTCAGTTACTGAATTCATGACTCGGTCCGCAGATTATCTGAATGATTAAATTACACAACGAACGATAAAGCGACCGGGTTCATCAATAAAGCAAAGAAAGTTAGGGAATGGTCGCATGAGTCAGTTACTGAATTCATGACTCGGTCCGCAGATTATCTGAATGATTAAATTACACAACGAACGACAAAGCGACCGGGTTCATCAATAAAGCAAAGAAAGTGAGGGAATGGTCGCATGAGTCAGTTACTGAATTCATGACTCGGTCCGCAGATTATCTGAATGATTAAATTACACAACGAACGACAAAGCGACCGGGTTCATCAATAAAGCAAAGAAAGGGAGGGAATGGTCGCATGAGTCAGTTACTGAATTCATGACTCGGTCCGCAGATTATCTGAATGATTAAATTACACAACGAACGACAAAGCGACCGAGTACATCAATAAAGCAAAGAAAGTGAGGGAATGGTCGCATGAGTCAGTTACTGAATTCATGACTCGGTCCGCAGATTATCTGAATGATTAAATTACACAACGAACGACAAAGCGACCTGGTTCATCAATGAAGCAAAGAAAGTGAGGGAATGGTCGCATGAGTCAGTTACTGAATTCATGACACGGTCCGCAGATTATCTGAATGATTAAATTACACAAGAAACGACAAAGCGACCGGGTTCATCAATAAAGCAAAGAAAGGGAGGGAATGGACGCGTGAGTCAGTTACTGAATTCATGACTCGGTCCGCAGATTATCTGAATGATTAAATTACACAACGAACGACAAAGCGACCGGGTTCATCAATAAAGCAAAGAAAGTGAGGGAATGGTCGCATGAGTCAGTTACTGAATTCATGACTCGGTCCGGAGATTATCTGAATGAAAATATTATACAACGAATAAAAAAGCGAACGAGTTCACAAATAAAGAAAATGAATGGGAAACAATGGACGCGTGAGTCAGTTACTGAATTCATGACTCGGTCCGCTGATTATCTGAATGATTAAATTACACAAGGAACGACAAAGCGACCGGGTTCATCAATAAAGCAAAGAAAGTGAGGGAATGGACGCGTGAGTCAGTTACTGAATTCATGACTCGGTCCGCAGATTATCTGAATGATTAAATTACACAACGAACGACAAGGCGACCGGGTTCATCAATAAAGCAAAGAAAGTGAGGGAATGGTCGCATGAGTCAGTTACTGAATTCATGACTCGGTCCGGAGATTATCTGAATGAAAATATTATACAACGAATAAAAAAGCGAACGAGTTCACAAATAAAGAAAATGAATGGGAAACAATGGACGCGTGAGTCAGTTACTGAATTCATGACTCAGTCCGCTGATTATCTGAATGATTAAATTACACAACGAACGACAAAGCGACCGGGTTCATCAATAAAGCAAAGAAAGGGAGGGAATGGACGCGTGAGTCAGTTACTGAATTCATGACTCGGTCCGCAGATTATCTGAATGATTAAATTACACAACGAACGACAAAGCGACCGAGTACATCAATAAAGCAAAGAAAGTGAGGGAATGGTCGCATGAGTCAGTTACTGAATTCATGACTCGGTCCGCAGATTATCTGAATGATTAAATTACACAACGAACGACAAAGCGACCTGGTTCATCAATAAAGCAAAGAAAGTGAGGGAATGGTCGCATGAGTCAGTTACTGAATTCATGACACGGTCCGCAGATTATCTGAATGATTAAATTACACAAGGAACGACAAAGCGACCGGGTTCATCAATAAAGCAAAGAAAGGGAGGGAATGGACGCGTGAGTCAGTTACTGAATTCATGACTCGGTCCGCAGATTATCTGAATGATTAAATTACACAACGAACGACAAAGCGACCGGGTTCATCAATAAAGCAAAGAAAGTGAGGGAATGGTAGCATGAGTCAGTTACTGAATTCATGACTCGGTCCGGAGATTATCTGAATGAAAATATTATACAACGAATAAAAAAGCGAACGAGTTCACAAATAAAGAAAATGAATGGGAAACAATGGACGCGTGAGTCAGTTACTGAATTCATGACTCGGTCCGCTGATTATCTGAATGATTAAATTACACAACGAACGACAAAGCGACCGGGTTCATCAATAAAGCAAAGAAAGGGAGGGAATGGACGCGTGAGTCAGTTACTGAATTCATGACTCGGTCCGCAGATTATCTGAATGATTAAATTACACAACGAACGACAAGGCGACCGGGTTCATCAATAAAGCAAAGAAAGTGAGGGAATGGTCGCATGAGTCAGTTACTGAATTCATGACTCGGTCCGGAGATTATCTGAATGAAAATATTATACAACGAATAAAAAAGCGAACGAGTTCACAAATAAAGAAAATGAATGGGAAACAATGGACGCGTGAGTCAGTTACTGAATTCATGACTCGGTCCGCTGATTATCTGAATGATTAAATTACACAACGAACGACAAAGCGACCGGGTTCATCAATAAAGCAAAGAAAGTGAGGGAATGGACGCGTGAGTCAGTTACTGAATTCATGACTCGGTCCGCAGATTATCTGAATGATTAAATTACACAACGAACGACAAAGCGACCGGGTTCATCAATAAAGCAAAGATAGGGAGGGAATGGACGCGTGAGTCAGTTACTGTATTCATGATTCGGTCCGCAGATTATCTGAATGATTAAATTACACAACGAACGACAAAGCGATCGAGTTCATCAAAAAGAAAAGAATGGGAGGGAATAGACGCGTGAGTCAGTTACTGAATACATGACTCGATCCGCAGATTATCTGAAGGAATAAATTATACAACTAATGAAAAAATGAACGATTACATCAATAAAGTCAAGATTGGGAGGGAATGAACGCGTGAATCAGTTACTGCATTCATGATTCGGTCCTCAGATTATCTGATTGAAAATATTATACCACGAATAACCAAGCGAACAAATTCATCAAAAAAGAAAAGAATTGGAAGGTATGGACGTCTGTGTCAGTTACTGAATTCATGAATCGGTCCGCAGATTATCTAAATTATTAAATTATACTACGAATAACAAAGCGAACGTGTTCATCAATGAAGCAAAGAATGGGTGGGAATGGACGCGTGAGTCAATAACTGAATTCATGACTCGGTCCGCAGATTATCTGAAGGATTGAATTATACTACGAAGAACAAAGCAAAAGAGTTTATCAATAAAGAAAAGAAAGGGAAGGAATGGACGTGTGTGTCAGTTACTGACTTGAAGACTCGGTCCGCAGATTATCTGAATGAATAAATTATACAACGAATGACAAAATGAACGAGTTCATCAATAAAGTAAAGAATGGGAAGGAATGGACGTGTGTGACAGTTACTGAATTCATGACTCAGTCCGCAGATGATCTGAATGATTAAATCATACAACGAATGACAAAATGAACGAGTTCATCAATCAAGTAAAGAATGGGAGTGAATGGATGCGTTAGTCAGTTACTGAATTCATGACTGTCCGCAGAATTTCGGAATGATTAAATTATACAACGAATGACAAAATAAACGAGTTCATCAATAAAGTAAAGAATGGGAGGGATTGGACGCGTGAGTCAGTTACTGAATTCCTGATTCGGTCGGCAAATTTTCAGAATGAAAATAATATACAACGAATAACAAAGGGAACGAGTTCACCAATAAAGAAAAGAATGGGAGGGAATTAATGTGTGTGTCAGTTACTGAATTCATGACTCGGTCCGCTGAATATCTGAATGAATAAATTCTACATCCAATGACAAAGCGAACGAGTTCATCAGTAAAGAAAAGAATGGGAGGGAATGGACGCGTGAATCAGTTACTGAATTCATGACTCGGTCCGCTGACTATCTGAATCAATAAATTAGACAACGACTGACAAAACGAAAGAGTTCGTCAGTAAAGAAAAGAATGGGAGGGAATGGACGCGTGAATCAGTTACTGAATTCATGACTCGGTCCGCTGACTATCTGAATCAATAAATTAGACAAAGACTGAGAAAATGAAAGGGATCGTCACTAAAGAAAAGAATGGGAGGGAATGGACGCGTGAATCACTTACTGAATTCATGACTCGGTCCGCTGACTATCTGAATCAATAAATTAGACAAGTACTGACAAAATGAAAGAGTTCGTCAGTAAAGAAAACAATGGGAGGGAATCGACGCGTGAATCAGTTGCTGAATTCATGACTCGGTCCGCTGACTATCTGAATCAATAAATTAGACAAAGACTGACAAAATGAACGAGTTCGTTAATAAAGAAAAGAATGGGAGTGAATGGAGGCGTGAATCAGTTTCTGAATTCATGACTCGGTCCGCTGACTATCTGAATTAATAAATTAGACAACGGCTGACAAAATGAAAGAGTTCGTCAGTAAAGAAAAGAATGGGAGGGAATGGACGCGTGAATTAGTTACTGAATTCATGACTCGGTCGGCTGACTATCTGAATCAATAAATTAGACAAATACTGACAAAATGAACGAGTTCGTCAGTAAAGAAAAGAATGGGAGTGAATGGACGCGTGAATCAGTTACTGAATTCATGACTCTGTCCGCTGACTAACTGAATAAATAAATTATTCAAGGACTGACAAAATGACTCGGTCCGCTGACTATCTGAATCAATAAATTAGACAACGATTGACAAAATGAACCACTTTCTCACTAAAGAAAAAAATGGGAGAGAATGGACGCGTGAAACAGTTACTGATTCATGACTCGGTCCGCTGACTATCTGAATCAATAAATTAGACAAGGACTGACAAAATGAACGAGTTCGTCAGTAAAGAAAAGAATGGGAGGGAATGGACGCGTGAATCAGTTACTGAATTCATGACTCGGTCCGCTGACTATCTGAATGAATAAATTCGACAAAGACTGACAAAATGAACGAGTTCGTCAGTAAAGAAAAGAATAGGACGGAATGGTGGCGTGAATCAGTTACTGAATTCATGACTCGGTCCGCTGACTACCTGAATTAATAAATTAGACAAGGACTGACAAAATGACTCGGTCCGCTGACTATCTGAATCAATAAATTAGACAAGGACTGACAAAATGAACGAGTTCGTCAGTAAAGAAAAGAATGGGAGGGAATGGACGCGTGAATCAGTTACTGAATTCATGACTTGGTCCGCTGATTATCTGAATCAATAAATTAGTCAAGGACTGACAAAATGAACTAGTTCGTCAGTAAAGAAAAGAATAGGAGGGAATGGTCGCGTGAATCAGTTGCTGAATTCATGACTCGGTCCGCTGACTATCTGAATGAATAAATTCGACAAAGACTGACAAAATAAACGAGTTCGTCAGTAAAGTAAAGAATAGGACGGAATGGTCGCGTGAATCAGTTAATGAATACATGACTCGGTCCGGTGACTATCTGAATTAATAATTTAGTCAAGGACTGACAAAATGACTCGGTCCGCTGACTATCTGAATCAATAAATGAGACAAGGACTGACAAATTGAACGAGTTCGTCAGTAAAGAAAAGAATGGGAGGGAATGGACATGTGAATCAGTTACTGAATTCATGACTAGGTCCGCTGAATATCTGTATCAATAAATTAGTCAAGGACTGACAAAATGTCTCGGTCCGCTGACTATCTGAATCAATAAATTTGACAAGGACTGACAAAATGAACGAGTTCGTCAGTAAAGAAAAGAATAGGACGGAATGGTCGCGTGAATCAGTTAGTGAATTCATGACTCGGTCCGCTGACTATCTGAATTAATAAATTAGTCAAGGACTAACAAAATGACTCGGTCCGCTGACTATCTGAATCAATAAATTAGACAAGGACTGACAAAATGAACGAGTTCGTCAGTAAAGAAAAGAATGGGAGGGAATGGACGCGTGAATCAGTTACTGAATTCATGACTTGGTCCGCTGACTATCTGAATCAATAAATTAGTCAAGGACTGACAAAATGAACGAGTTCGTCAGTAAAGAAAAGAATAGGACGGAATGGTCGCGTGAATCAGTTACTGAATTCATGACTCGGTCCGGTGACTATCTGAATTAATAATTTAGTCAAGGACTGACAAAATGACTCGGTCCGCTGACTAACTGAATCAATAAATTAGACAAGGTCTGACAAAATCAACGAGTTCGTCCGTAAAGAAAAGAATGGGAGGGAATGGACATGTGAATCAGTTACTGAATTCATGACTAGGTCCGCTGAATATCTGTATCAATAAATTAGTCAAGGACTGACAAAATGTCTCGGTCCGCTGACTATCTGAATCAATAAATTTGACAAGGACTGACAAAATGAACGAGTTCGTCAGTAAAGAAAAGAATAGGACGGAATGGTCGCGTGAATCAGTTAGTGAATTCATGACTCGGTCCGCTGACTATCTGAATTAATAAATTAGTCAAGGACTAACAAAATGACTCGGTCCGCTGACTATCTGAATCAATAAATTAGACAAGGACTGACAAAATGAACGAGTTCGTCAGTAAAGAAAAGAATGGGAGGGAATGGACGCGTGAATCAGTTACTGAATTCATGACTTGGTCCGCTGACTATCTGAATCAATAAATTAGTCAAGGACTGACAAAATGAACGAGTTCGTCAGTAAAGAAAAGAATAGGACGGAATGGTCGCGTGAATCAGTTACTGAATTCATGAGTCGGTCCGCTGACTATCTGAATTAATAAATTAGTCAAGGACTGAAAAAATGACTCGGTCCGCTGACTATCTGAATCAATAAATTAGACAAGGACTGACAAAATGAATGAGTTCGTCAGTAAAGAAAAGAATGGGAGGGAATGGACGCGTGAATCAGTTACTGAATTCATGACTTGGACCGATGATTATCTGAATCAATAAATTAGACAAGGACTGAAAAATGAACGAGTTCGTCAGTAAAGAAAAGAATGGGAGGGAATGGACGCGTGAATCAGTTACTGAATTCATGACTCGGTCCGCTGACTATCTGAATGAATAAATTCGACAAAGACTGACAAAATGAACGAGTTCGTCAGTAAAGAAAAGAATAGGACGGAATGTTCGCGTGAGTCAGTTACTGAATTCATGAATCGGTCCGCTGACTATCTGAATTAATAAATTAGTCAAGGACTGACAAAATGACTCGGTCCGCTGACTATCTGAATCAATAAATTAGGCAAGGACTGACAAAATGAACGAGTTCGACCGTAAAGAAAAGAATAGGAGGGAATGGGCGCGTGAATCAGTTACTGAATTCATGACTAGGTCCGCTGAATATCTGAATCAATAAATTAGTCAAGGACTGACAAAATGACTCGGTCCGCTGACTATCTGAATCAATAAATTAGACAAGGACTGAAAAAATGAACGAGTTCGTCAGTAAAGAAAAGAATGGGAGGGAATGGACGCGTGAATCAGTTACTGAATTCATGACTCGGTCCGCTGACTATCTGAATCAATAAATTTGACAAGGACTGACAAAATGAACGAGTTCGTCAGTAAAGAAAAGAATGGGAGGGATTGGACGCGTGAATCAGTTACTGAATTCATGACTCGGTCCGCTGACTATCTGAATGAATAAATTAGACAACGACTGACAAAATGAAAGAGTTCGTCAGTAAAGAAAACAATGAGAGGGAATGGACGCGTGAATCAGTTACTGAATTCATGACTCGGTCCGCTGACTATCTGAATCAATAAATTAGACAACGACTGACAAAATGAAATAGTTCGTCAGTAAAGAAAAGAATGGGAGGGAATAGACGCGTGAATCAGTTGTTGAATTCATGAATCGGTCCGCTGACTATCTGAATGAATAAATTAGGCAACGACTGACAAAATGAAAGAGTTCGTCAGTAAAGAAAAGAATGGGAGGGAATGGACTCGTGAATCAGTTACTGAATTCATGACTCGGTCCGCTGACTATCTGAATGAAGATATTTGACAAGGACTGACAAAATGAACGAGTACGTCAGTAAAGAAAAGAATGGGAGGGAATGGACGCGTGAATCAGTTAGTGAATTCATGACTCGGTCCGCTGACTATATGAATCAATAAATTAGACAACGACTGACAAAATGAAGGAGTTGATCAGTAAAGAAAAGAATGGGAGAGAATGGACGCCTGAATCAGTCACTGAATTCATGACTCCGCTGACTATCTGAATGAATATATTTGACAAGGACTGACAAAATGAACGAGTTCGTCAGTAAAGAAAAGAATGGGAGGGATTGGTCGCGTGAATCAGTTATTGAATTCATGAATCGGTCCGCTGACTATCTGAATGAATATATTAGACAACAACTGACAAAATGAACGAGTTCGTCAGTAAAGAAAAGAATGGGAGAGAATGGACGCCTGAATCAGTTACTGAATTCATGACTCCGCTGACTATCTGAATCAATAAATTAGACAACGACTGACAAAATGAAAGAGTTCGTCAGTAAAGAAAACAATGAGAGGGAATGGACGCGTGAATCAGTTACTGAATTCATGACTCGGTCCGCTGACTATCTGAATCAATAAATTCGACAACGACTGACAAAATGAAATAGTTCGTCAGTAAAGAAAAGAATGGGAGGGAATAGACGCGTGAATCAGTTGCTGAATTCATGAATCGGTCCGCTGACTATCTGAATGAATAAATTATACAACGACTGACAAAATGAAAGAGTTCGTAAGTAAAGAAAAGAATGGGAGGGAATGGACGCCTGAATCAGTTACTGAATTCATGACTCCGCTGACTATCTGAATCAATAAATTAGACAACGACTGACAAAATGAAAGAGTTCCTAAGTAAAGAAAAGAATGGGAGGGAATGGACGCCTGAATCAGTTACTGAATTCATGACTCCGCTGACTATCTGAATGAATAAATTAGACAAAGAATGACAAAATGAACGAGTTTGTCAGTAAAAAAAAGAATGGGAGGGAATGGAGGCGTGAATCAGTTACTGAATTCATGACTCGGTCCGCTTACTATCTGAATGAATATATTTGACAAGGACTGACAAAATGAACGAGTTCGTCAGTAAAGAAAAGAATGGGAGGGATTGGACGCGTGAATCAGTTACTGAATTCATGACTCGGTCCGCTGACTATCTGAATGAATAAATTAGACAACGACTGACAAAATGAAAGAGTTCGTCAGTAAAGAAAACAATGAGATGGTATGGACGCGTGAATCAGTTACTGAATTCATGACTCGGTCCGCTGACTATCTGAATCAATAAATTAGACAACGACTGACAAAATGAAATAGTTCGTCAGTAAAGAAAAGAATGGGAGGGAATAGACGCGTGAATCAGTTGCTGAATTCATGACTCGGTCCGCTGACTATCTGAATGAATAAATTAGACAACTACTGACAAAATGAAAGAGTTCGTCAGTAAAGAAAAGAATGGGAGGGAATGGA
Source organism: Acanthosepion lycidas (assembly GCA_963932145.1). Taxonomy (NCBI): domain Eukaryota; kingdom Metazoa; phylum Mollusca; class Cephalopoda; order Sepiida; family Sepiidae; genus Acanthosepion; species Acanthosepion lycidas. The sequence goes on from OZ010596.1 coordinate 28,800,553, forward strand.
CGCGTGAATCAGTTACTGAATTCATGACTCGGTCCGCTAACTATCTGAATGAATAAATTAGACAACGACTGACAAAACGAAAGAGTTCGTCAGTAAAGAAAAGAATGGGAGGGAATAGACGCGTGAATCAGTTACTGAATTCATGACTCGGTCCGCTGACTATCTGAATCAATAAATTAGACAACGACTGACAAAATGAAGGAGTTCGTCAGTAAAGAAAAGAATGGGAGAGAATGGACGCCTGAATCAGTTACTGAATTCATGTCAACGCTGACTATCTGAATGAATAACTTAGACAAAGAATGACAAAATGAACGAGTTCGTCAGTAAAGAAAAGAATGGGAGGGAATGGACGCGTGAATCAGTTACTGAATTGATGACTCGGTCCGCTGACTATCTGAATCAATAAATTAGACAACGACTGACAAAATGAAATAGTTCGTCAGTAAAGAAAAGAATGGGAGGGAATAGACGCGTGAATCAGTTACTGAATTCAGGAATCGGTCCGCTGACTATCTGAATGAATAAATTAGACACCGACTGACAAAATGAAAGAGGTCGTCAGTAAAGAAAAGAATGGGAGGGAATGGACGCGTGAATCAGTTACTGAATTCATGACTCGGTCCTCTGACTATCTGAATCAATAAATTAGACAACGACTGACAAAATGAAGGAGTTCGTCAGTAAAGAAAAGAATGGGAGAGAATGGACGCCTGAATCAGTTACTGAATTCATGACAACGCTGACTATCTGAATGAATAACTTAGACAAAGAATGACAAAATGAACGAGTTCGTCAGTAAAGAAAAGAATGGGAGCGAATGGACGCGTGAATCAGTTACTGAATTGATGACTCGGTCCGCTGACTATCTGAATCAATAAATTAGACAACGACTGACAAAATGAAATAGTTCGTCAGTAAAGAATAGAATGGGAGGGAATAGACGCGTGAATCAGTTACTGAATTCAGGAATCGGTCCGCTGATTATCTGAATGAATAAATTAGATAACGACTGACAAAATGAAAGAGTTCGTCAGTAAAGAAAAGAATGGGAGGGAATGGACGCGTGAATCAGTTACTGAATTCATGACTCGGTCCGCTGACTATCTGAATCAATAAATTAGACAACGACTGACAAAATGAAGGAGTTCGTCAGTAAAGAAAAGAATGGGAGAGAATGGACGCCTGAATCAGTTACTGAATTCATGACACCGCTGACTATCTGAATGAATAACTTAGACAAAGAATGACAAAATGAACGAGTTCGTCAGTAAAGAAAAGAATGAAAGGGAATGGACGCGTGAATCAGTTACTGAATTGATGACTCGGTCCGCTGACTATCTGAATCAATAAATTAGACAACGACTGACAAAATGAAATAGTTCGTCAGTAAAGAAAAGAATGGGAGGGAATAGACGTGTGAATCAGTTACTGAATTCAGGAATCGGTCCGCTGACTATCTGAATGAATAAATTAGACAACGACTGACAAAATGAAAGAGTTCGTCAGTAAAGAAAAGAATGGGAGGGAATGGACGCGTGAATCAGTTACTGAATTCATGACTCGGTCCGCTGACTATCTGAATGAATAAATTAGACAACGACTGACAAAATGAAATAGTTCGTCAGTAAAGAAAAGAATGGGAGGGAATAGACGCGTGAATCAGTTGCTGAATTCATGACTCGGTCCGCTGACTATCTGAATGAATAAATTAGACAACGACTGACAAAATGAAAGAGTTCGTCATTAAAGAAAACAATGGGAGGGAATGGACGCGTGAATCAGTTACTGAATTCATGACTCGGTCCGCTGACTATCTATATGAATAAATTAGACAACGACTGACAAAATGAATGAGTTCGTCAGTAAAGAAAAGAATGGGAGGGAATGGACGCGTGAATCAGTTACTGAATTCATGACTCGGTCCGCTGACTATCTGAATCAATAAATTAGACAACGACTGACAAAATGAAAGAGTTCGTCAGTAAAGAAAAGAATGGGAGGGAATGGACGCGTGAATCAGTTACTGAATTCATGACTCGGTCCGCTGACTATCTGAATCAATAAATTAGACAACGACTGACAAAATGAAATAGTTCGTCAGTAAAGAAAAGAATGGGAGGGAATAGACGCGTGAATCAGTTGCTGAATACATCAATCGGTCCGCTGACTATCTGAATGAATAAATTAGACAACGACTGACAAAATGAATGAGTTCGTCAGTAAAGAAAAGAATGGGAGGGAATGGACGCGTGAATCAGTTACTGAATTCAGGACTCGGTCCGCTGACTATCTGAATCAATAAATTAGACAACGACTGACAAAATGAAATAGTTCGTCAGTAAAGAAAAGAATGGGAGGGAATGGACGCGTGAATCAGTTACTGAATTCATGACTCGGTCCGCTGGCTATCTGAATGAATAAATTAGACAACGACTGACAAAATGAACGAGTTCGTCAGTAAAGAAAAGAATGGGAGAGAATGGACGCCTGAATCAGTTACTGAATTCATGACTCCGCTGACTATCTGAATGAATAAATTAGACAACGACTGACAAAATGAACGAGTTCGTCAGTAAAGAAAAGAATGGGAGAGAATGGACGCCTGAATCAGTTACTGATTTCATGACTCCGCTGACTATCTGAATCAATAAATTAGACAAAGAATGACAAAATGAACGAGTTCGTCAGTAAAGAAAAGAATGGGAGGGAATGGACGCGTGAATCAGTTACTGAATTCATGACTCGGTCCGCTGACTATCTGAATCAATAAAGTAGACAACGACTGACAAAATGAAAGAGTTCGTCAGTAAAGAAAAGAATGGGAGGGAATGGACGCGTGAATCAGTTACTGAATTCATGACTCGGTCCGTTGACTATCTGAATCAATAAATTAGTCAACGACTGACACAATGAAGGAGTTCGTCATTAAAGAAAAGAATGGGAGAGAATGGACGCCTGAATCAGTTACTGAATTCATGACTCCGCTGACTATGTGAATGAATAAATTAGACAAAGAATGACAAAATGAACGAGTTCGTCAGTAAAGAAAAGAATGGGAGGGAATGGACGCGTGAATCAGTTACTGAATTCATGACTCAGTCCGCTGACTATCTGAATCAATAAATTAGACAACGACTGACAAAATGAAAGAGTTCGTCAGTAAAGAAAACTATGAGAGGGAATGGACGCGTGAATCAGTTACTGAATTGATGACTCGGTCCGCTGACTATCTGAATGAATAAATTAGACAACGACTGACAAAATGAAATAGTTCGTCAGTAAAGAAAAGAATGGGAGGGAATGGACGCGTGAATCAGTTACTGAATTCATGACTCGGTCCGCTGACTATCTGAATCAATAAATTAGACAACGACTGACAAAATGAAATAGTTCGTCATTAAAGAAAAGAATGGGAGGGAATAGACGCGTGAATCAGTTGCTGAATTCATGAATCGGTCCGCTGACTATCTGAATGAATAAATTAGACAACGACTGACAAAATGAAAGAGTTCGTCATTAAAGAAAAGAATGGGAGGGAATGGACGCGTGAATCAGTTACTGAATTCATGACTCGGTCCGCTGACTATCTGAATCAATAATTTAGAAAACGACTGACAAAATGAAATAGTTCGTCAGTAAAGAAAAGAATGGGAGGGAATGGACGCGTGAATCAGTTACTGAATTCATGACTCGGTCCGCTGACTATCTGAATCAATAAATTAGACAACGACTGACAAAATGAAAGAGTTCGTCAGTAAAGAAAAGAATGGGAGGGAATGGACGCGTGAATCAGTTGCTGAATTCATGACTCAGTCCGCTGACTATCTGAATCAATAAATTAGACAACGACTGACAAAATGAACGAGTTCGTCAGTAAAGAAAAGAATGGGAGGGAATGGACGCGTGAATCAGGTACTGAATTCATGACTCGGTCCGCTGACTATCTGAATCAATAAATTAGACAACGACTGACAAAATGAAATAGTTCGTCAGTAAAGAAAAGAATGGGAGGGAATAGACGCGTGAATCAGTTGCTGAATTCATGACTCGGTCCGCTGACTATCTGAATCAATAAATCAGACAACGACTGACAAAATGAACGAGTTCCTCAGTAAAGAAAAGAATGGGAGGGAATGGACGCGTGAATCAGTTACTGAATTCATGACTCGGTCCGCTGACTACCTGGATGAAGAAATTAGACAACGACTGACAAAATGAAAGAGTTCGTCAGTAAAGAAAAGAATGGGAGGGAATGGACGCGTCAATCAGTTACTGAATTCATGACACGTTCCGATGACTATCTGAATCAATAAATTAGACAACGACTGACAAAATGAAGGAGTTCGTCAGTAAAGAAAAGAATGGGAGAGAATGGACGCCTGAATCAGTTACTGAATTCATGACTCCGCTGACTCTCTGAATGAATAAATTAGACAAAGAATGACAAAATGAACGAGTTCGTCAGTAAAGAAAAGAATGGGAGGGAATGGACGCGTGAATCAGTTACTGAATTCATGACTCGGTCCACTGACTATCTGAATGAATATATTTGACAAGGACTGACAAAATTAACGAGTTCGTCAGTAATGAAAACAATGAGAGGGAATGGACGCGTGAATCAGTTACTGAATTCATGACTCGGTCCGCTGACTATCTGAATCAATAAATTAGACAACGACTGACAAAATGAAAGAGTTCGTCAGTAATGAAAACAATGAGAGGGAATGGACGCGTGAATCAGTTACTGAATTCATGACTCGGTCCGCTGACTATCTGAATCAATAAATTAGACAACGACTGACAAAATGAAATAGTTCGTCAGTAAAGAAAAGAATGGGAGGGAATAGACGCGTGAATCAGTTGCTGAATTCATGAATCGGTCTGCTGACTATCTGAATGAATATATTAGACAACGACTGACAAAATGAACGAGTTCTTCAGTAAAGAATAGAAAGGGAGGGAATGGACGCGTGAATCAGTTACTGAATTCATGACTCGGTCCGCTGACTATCTGAATCAATAAATTAGACAACGACTGACAAAATGAAAGAGTTCATCAGTAAAGAAAAGAATGGGAGGGAATGGACGCGTGAATCAGTTACTGAATTCATGACTCGGTCCGCTGACTATCTGAATAAATAAATTAGACAACGACTGACAAAATGAAAGAGTTCGTCAGTAAAGTAAAGAATGGGAGGGAATGGACGCGTGAATCAGTTACTGATTTCATGACTCGGTCCGCTGACTATCTGAATCAATAAATTAGACAACGACTGACACAATGAAGGAGTACGTCAGTAAAGAAAAGAATGGGAGAGAATGGACGCCTGAATCAGTTACTGAATTCATGACTCCGCTGACTATCTGAATGAATAAATTAGACAACGACTGACAAAATGAAAGAGGTCGTCAGTAAAGAAAAGAATGGGAGGGAATGGACGCGTGAATCAGTTGCTGAATTCATGAATCGGTCCGCTGATTATCTGAATGAATAAATAAGACAACGACTGACAAAATGAAAGAGTTCGTCATTAAAGAAAAGAATGGGAGGGAATGGACGCGTGAATCAGTTACTGAATTCATGATTCGGTCCGCTGACTATCTGAATCAATAAATTAGACAACGACTGACAAAATGAAAGAGTTCGTCAGTAAAGAAAAGAATGGGAGGGAATGGACGCGTGAATCAGTTACTGAATTCATGACTCGGTTCGCTGATTATCTGAATGAATAAATTAGACAAGGACTGACAAAATGAACGAGTTCGTCAGTAAAGAAAAGAATGAGAGGGAATGGACGCGTGAATCAGTTACTGAATTCATGACTCGGTCCGCTGACTATCTGAATCAATAAATTAGACAACGACTGACAAAATGAACGAGTTCGTCAGTAAAGAAAAGAAAGGGAGAGAATGGACGCCTGAATCAGTTACTGATTTCATGACTCCGCTGACTATCTGAATGAATAAATTAGACAAAGAATGACAAAATGAACGAGTTCGTCAGTAAAGAAAAGAATGGGAGGCAATGGACGCGTGAATCAGTTACTGAATTCATGACTCGGTCCGCTGACTATCTGAATCAATAAAGTAGACAACGACTGACAAAATGAAAGAGTTCGTCAGTAAAGAAAAGAATGGGAGGGAATGGACGCGTGAATCAGTTACTGAATTCATGACTCGGTCCGCTGATTATCTGAATCAATAAATTAGACAACGACTGACAAAATGAAAGAGTTCGTCAGTAAAGAAAAGAATGGGAGAGAATGGACGCCTGAATCAGTTACTGAATTCATGACTCCGCTGACTATCTGAATGAATAAATTAGACAAAGAATGACAAAATGTACGAGTTCGTCAGTAAAGAAAAGAATGGGAGGGAATGGACGCGTGAATCAGTTACTGAATTCATGACGCAGTCCGCTGACTATCTGAATCAATAAATTAGACAACGACAGACAAAATGAAATAGTTCGTCAGTAAAGAAAAGAATGGGAGGGAATGGACGCGTGAATCAGTTACTGAATTCATGACTCGGTCCGCTGACTATCTGAATGAATAAATTAGACAACGACTGACAAAATGAAAGAGTTCGACAGTAAAGAAAAGAATGGGAGGGAATGGACGCGTGAATCAGTTCCTGAATTCATGACTCGGTCCGCTGACTATCTGAATCAATAAATTAGACAACGACTGACAAAATGAAATAGTGCGTCATTAAAGAAAAGAATGGTAGGGAATAGACGCGTGAATCAGTTGCTGAATTCATGTATCGGTCCGCTGACTATCTGAATGTATAAATTAGACAACGACTGACAAAATGAAAGAGTTCGTCATTAAAGAAAAGAATGGGAGGGAATGGACGCGTGAATCAGTTACTGAATTCATGACTCGGTCCGTTGACTATCTGAATCAATAAATTAGTCAACGACTGACACAATGAAGGAGTTCGTCATTAAAGAAAAGAATGGGAGAGAATGGACGCCTGAATCAGTTACTGAATTCATGACTCCGCTGACTATGTGAATGAATAAATTAGACAAAGAATGACAAAATGTACGAGTTCGTCAGTAAAGAAAAGAATGGGAGGGAATGGACGCGTGAATCAGTTACTGAATTTATGACTCAGTCCGCTGACTATCTGGATGAATAAATTAGACAACGACTGACAAAATGAACGAGTTCGTCAGTAAAGAAAAGAATGGGAGGGAATGGACGCGTGAATCAGTTACTGAATTCATGACTCGGTCCGCAGACTATCTGAATCAATAAATTAGACAACGACTGACAAAATGAAAGAGTTCGTCAGTAAAGAAAACAATGAGAGGGAATGGACGCGTGATTCAGTTACTGAATTCATGACTCGGTCCGCTGACTCTCTGAATCAATAAATTAGACAACGACTGACAAAATGAAATAGTTCGTCAGTAAAGAAAAGAATGGGAGGGAATAGACGCGTGAATCAGTTGCTGAATTCATGAATCGGTCCGCTGACTATCTGAATGAATATATTAGACAACGACTGACAAAATGAAAGAGTTCGTCAGTAAAGAAAAGAATGGGAGGGAATGGACGCGTGAATCAGTTACTGAATTCATGAATCGGTCCGCTGACTATCTGAATCAATAAATTAGACAACGACTGACAAAATGAACGAGTTCGTCAGTAAAGAAAAGAATGGGAGAGAATGGACGCCTGAATCAGTTACTGAATTCATGACTCCGCTGACTATCTGAATGAATAAATTAGACAAAGAATGTCAAAATGAACGAGTTCTTCAGTAAAGAAAAGAATGGGAGGGAATGGACGCGTGAATCAGTTACTGAATTCATGACTCGGTCCGCTGACTATCTGAATCAATAAATTAGACAACGACTGACAAAATGAAAGAGTTCGTCAGTAAAGAAAAGAATGGGAGGGAATGGACGCGTGAATAAGTTACTGAATTCATGACTCGGTCCGCTGACTATCTGAATCAATAAATTAGACAACGACTGACAAAATGAAAGAGTTCGTCAGTAAAGAAAAGAATGGGAGGGAATGGACGCGTGAATAAGTTACTGAATTCATGACTCGGTCCGCTGACTATCTGAATCAATAAATTAGACAACGACTGACAAAATGAAATAGTTCGTCAGTAAAGAAAAGAATGGGAGTGAATAGACGCGTGAATCAGTTGCTGAATTCATGAATCGGTCCGCTGACTATCTGAATGAATAAATTAGACAAAGACTGACAAAATGAACGAGTTCTTCAGTAAAGAAAAGAATGGGAGGGAATGGACGCGTGAATCAGTTACTGAATTCATGACTCGGTTCGCTGATTATCTGAATGAATAAATTAGACAAGGACTGACAAAATGAACGAGTTCGTCAGTAAAGAAAAGAATGAGAGGGAATGGACGCGTGAATCAGTTACTGAATTCATGACTCGGTCCGCTGACTATCTGAATCAATAAATTAGACAACGACTGACAAAATGAACGAGTTCGTCAGTAAAGAAAAGAAAGGGAGAGAATGGACGCCTGAATCAGTTACTGATTTCATGACTCCGCTGACTATCTGAATGAATAAATTAGACAAAGAATGACAAAATGTACGAGTTCGTCAGTAAAGAAAAGAATGGGAGGGAATGGACGCGTGAATCAGTTACTGAATTGATGACTCGGTCCGCTGACTATCTGAATGAATAAATTAGACAACGACTGACAAAATGAAATAGTTCGTCAGTAAAGAAAATAATGGGAGGGAATAGACGCGTGAATCAGTTACTGAATTCAGGAATCGGTCCGCTGACTATCTGAATGAATAAATTAGACAACGACTGACAAAAGGAAAGAGTTCGTCAGTAAAGAAAAGAATGGGAGGGAATGGACGCGTGAATCAGTTACTGAATTCATGACTCGGTCCGCTGACTATCTGAATCAATAAATAAGACACCGACTGACAAAATGAAAGAGGTCGTCATTAAAGAAAAGAATGGGAGGGAATGGACGCGTGAATCAGTTACTGAATTCATGACTCGGTCCGTTGACTATCTGAATCAATAAATTAGACAACGACTGACAAAATGAAAGAGTTCGTCAGTAAAGAAAAGAATGGGAGCGAATGGACGCGTGAATCAGTTACTGAATTCATGAATCGGTCCGCTGACTATCTGAATGAATATATTAGACAACGACTGACAAAATGAAAGAGTTCGTCAGTAAAGAAAAGAATGGGAGGGAATGGACGCGTGAATCAGTTACTGAATTCATGAATCGGTCCGCTGACTATCTGAATCAATAAATTAGACAACGACTGACAAAATGAACGAGTTCGTCAGTAAAGAAAAGAATGGGAGAGAATGGACGCCTGAATCAGTTACTGAATTCATGACTCCGCTGACTATCTGAATGAATAAATTAGACAAAGAATGTCAAAATGAACGAGTTCTTCAGTAAAGAAAAGAATGGGAGGGAATGGACGCGTGAATCAGTTACTGAATTCATGACTCGGTCCGCTGACTATCTGAATCAATAAATTAGACAACGACTGACAAAATGAAAGAGTTCGTCAGTAAAGAAAAGAATGGGAGGGAATGGACGCGTGAATAAGTTACTGAATTCATGACTCGGTCCGCTGACTATCTGAATCAATAAATTAGACAACGACTGACAAAATGAAAGAGTTCGTCAGTAAAGAAAAGAATGGGAGGGAATGGACGCGTGAATAAGTTACTGAATTCATGACTCGGTCCGCTGACTATCTGAATCAATAAATTAGACAACGACTGACAAAATGAAATAGTTCGTCAGTAAAGAAAAGAATGGGAGTGAATAGACGCGTGAATCAGTTGCTGAATTCATGAATCGGTCCGCTGACTATCTGAATGAATAAATTAGACAAAGACTGACAAAATGAAAGAGTTCGTCAGTAAAGAAAAGAATGGGAGGGAATGGACGCGTGAATCAGTTACTGAATTCATGACTCGGTTCGCTGATTATCTGAATGAATAAATTAGACAAGGACTGACAAAATGAACGAGTTCGTCAGTAAAGAAAAGAATGAGAGGGAATGGACGCGTGAATCAGTTACTGAATTCATGACTCGGTCCGCTGACTATCTGAATCAATAAATTAGACAACGACTGACAAAATGAACGAGTTCGTCAGTAAAGAAAAGAAAGGGAGAGAATGGACGCCTGAATCAGTTACTGATTTCATGACTCCGCTGACTATCTGAATGAATAAATTAGACAAAGAATGACAAAATGTACGAGTTCGTCAGTAAAGAAAAGAATGGGAGGGAATGGACGCGTGAATCAGTTACTGAATTGATGACTCGGTCCGCTGACTATCTGAATGAATAAATTAGACAACGACTGACAAAATGAAATAGTTCGTCAGTAAAGAAAATAATGGGAGGGAATAGACGCGTGAATCAGTTACTGAATTCAGGAATCGGTCCGCTGACTATCTGAATGAATAAATTAGACAACGACTGACAAAAGGAAAGAGTTCGTCAGTAAAGAAAAGAATGGGAGGGAATGGACGCGTGAATCAGTTACTGAATTCATGACTCGGTCCGCTGACTATCTGAATCAATAAATAAGACACCGACTGACAAAATGAAAGAGGTCGTCATTAAAGAAAAGAATGGGAGGGAATGGACGCGTGAATCAGTTACTGAATTCATGACTCGGTCCGTTGACTATCTGAATCAATAAATTAGACAACGACTGACAAAATGAAAGAGTTCGTCAGTAAAGAAAAGAATGGGAGCGAATGGACGCGTGAATCAGTTACTGAATTCATGACTCGGTCCGCTGACTATCTGAATGAATAAATTAGACAACGACTGACAAAATGAAAGAGTTCGTCAGTAAAGAAAAGAATGGGAGGGAATGGACGCGTGAATCAGTTACTGAATTCATGACTCGGTCCGCTGACTATCTGAATCAATAAATTAGACAACGACTGACAAAATGAAGGAGTTCGTCAGTGAAGAAAAGAATGGGAGAGAATGGACGCCTGAATCAGTTACTGAATTCATGACTCCGCTGACTATCTGAATGAATAAATTAGACAACGACTGACAAAATGAAAGAGTTCGTCAGTAAAGAAAAGAATGGGAGGGAATGGACGCGTGAATCAGTTACTGAATTCATGAATCGGTCCGCTGACTATCTGAATCAATAAATTAGACAACGACTGACAAAATGAAAGAGTTCGACAGTAAAGAAAAGAATGGGAGGGAATGGACGCGTGAATCAGTTACTGAATTCATGACTCGGTCCGCTGACTATCTGAATCAATAAATTAGACAACGACTGACAAAATGAAAGAGTTCGTCAGTAAAGAAAAGAATGGGAGGGAATGGACGCGTGAATCAGTTACTGATTTCATGACTCGGTCCGATGACTATCTGAATCAATAAATTAGACAACGACTGACACAATGAAGGAGTTCGTCAGTAAAGAAAAGAATGGGAGAGAATGGACGCCTGAATCAGTTACTGAATTCATGACTCTGCTGACTATCTGAATGAATAAATTAGGCAAAGGATGACAAAATGAACGAGTTCGTCAGTAAAGAAAAGAATGGGAGGGAATGGACGCGTGAATCAGTTACTGAATTCATGACTCGGTCCGCTGACTATCTGAATCAATAAATTAGACAACGACTGACAAAATGAAAGAGTTCGTCAGTAAAGAAAACATTGAGAGGAAATGGACGCGTGAATCAGTTACTGAATTGATGACTCGGTCCGCTGACTATCTGAATGAATAAATTAGACAACGACTGACAAAATGAAAGAGGTCGTCAGTAAAGAAAAGAATGGGAGGGAATGGACGCGTGAATCAGTTGCTGAATTCATGAATCGGTCCGCTGACTATCTGAATGAATAAATTAGACAACGACTGACAAAATGAAAGAGTTCGTCAGTAAAGAAAAGAATGGGAGTGATTGGACGCGTGAATCAGTTACTGAATTCATGACTCGGTCCGCTGACTATCTGAATCAATAAATTAGACAACGACTGACAAAATGAAAGAGTTCGTCAGTGAAGAAAGAATGGGAGAGAATGGACGCCTGAATCAGTTACTGAATTCATGACTCCGCTGACTATCTGAATGAATAAATTAGACAACGACTGACAAAATGAAAGAGTTCGTCAGTAAAGAAAAGAATGGGAGGGAATGGACGCGTGAATCAGTTACTGAATTCATGAATCGGTCCGCTGACTATCTGAATGAATAAATTAGACAACGACTGACAAAATGAAAGAGTTCGTAAGTAAAGAAAAGAATGGGAGGGAATGGACGCGTGAATCAGTTACTGAATTCATGACTCGTTCCGATGACTATCTGAATCAATAAATTAGACAACGACTGACAAAATGAAGGAGTTCATCAGTAAAGAAAAGAATGGGAGAGAATGGACGCCTGAATCAGTTACTGAATTCATGACTCCGCTGACTATCTGAATGAAGAAATTAGACAAAGAATGACAAAATGAACGAGTTCGTCAGTAAAGAAAAGAATGGGAGGGATTGGACGCGTGAATCAGTTACTGAATTCATGACTTGGTCCGCTGACTATCTGAATCAATAAATTAGACAACGACTGACAAAATGAAAGAGTTCGTCAGTAAAGAAAACAATGAAACGGAATGGACGCGTGAATCAGTTACTGAATTCATGACTCGGTCCGCTGACTATCTGAATCAATAAATTAGACAACGACTGACAAAATGAAATAGTTCGACTGTAAAGAAAAGAATGGGAGGGAATAGAAGCGTGAATCAGTTGCTGAATTCATGAATCGGTCCGCAGACTATCTGAATGAATAAATTAGACAAAGACTGACAAAATGAAAGAGTTCGTCAGTAAAGAAAAGAATGGGAGGGAATGGACGCGTGAATCAATTACTGAATTCATGACTCGGTCCGCTGATTATGTGAATGAATAAATTAGACAACGACTGACAAAATGAACGAGTTCGTCAGTAAAGAAAAGAATGAAAGGGAATGGACGCGTGCATCAGTTACTGAATTCATGACTCGGTCCGCTGACTATCTGAATCAATAAATTAGACAACGACTGACAAAATGAAGGAGTTCGTCAGTAAAGAAAAGAATGGGAGAGAATGGACGCCTGAATCAGTTACTGAATTCATGACTCCGCTGACTATCTGAATGAATAAATTAGACAAATAATGACAAAATGAACGAGTTCGTCAGTAAAGAAAAGAATGGGAGGGAATGGACGCGTGAATCAGTTACTGAATTCATGACTCGGTCCGCTGACTATCTGAATCAATAAATTAGACAACGACTGACAAAATGAAAGAGTTCGTCAGTAAAGAAAACAATGAGAGGGAATGGACGCGTGAATCAGTTACTGAATTGATGACTCGGTCCGCTGACTATCTGAATGAATAAATTAGACAACGACTGACAAAATGAAATAGTTCGTCAGTAAAGAAAAGAATGGGAGGGAATAGACGCGTGAATCAGTTACTGAATTCATGACTCGGTCCGCTGACTATCTGAATGAATAAATTAGACAACGACTGACAAAATGAAAGAGTTCGTCAGTAAAGAAAAGAATGGGAGGGAATGGACGCGTGAATCACTTACTGAATTCATGACTCGGTCCGCTGACTATCTGAATCAATAAATTAGACAACGACTGACAAAATGAAATAGTTCGTCAGTAAAGAAAAGAATTGGAGGGATTAGACGCGTGAATCAGTTGCTGAATTCATGAATCGGTCCGCTAACTATCTGAATGAATAAATTAGACAACGACTGACAAAATGAAAGAGTTCGTCATTAAAGAAAAGAATGGGAGGGAATGGACGCGTGATTCAGTTACTGAATTCATGACTCGGTCCGCTGACTATCTGAATCAATAAATTAGACAACGACTGACAAAATGAAAGAGTTCGTCAGTAAAGAAAAGAATGGGAGGGAATGGACGCGTGAATCAGTTACTGAATTCATGACTCGGTCCGCTGACTATCTGAATCAATAAATTAGACAACGACTGACAAAATGAAAGAGTTCGTCAGTAAAGAAAAGAATGGGAGGGAATGGACGCGTGAATCAGTTACTGAATTCATGACTCGGTCCGCTGACTATCTGAATCAATAAATTAGACAACGACTGACAAAATGAAAGAGTTCGTCAGTAAAGAAAAGAATGGGAGGGAATGGACGCGTGAATCAGTTACTGAATTCATGACTCGGTCCGCTGACTATCTGAATCAATAAATTAGACAACGACTGACAAAATGAAAGAGTTCGTCAGTAAAGAAAAGAATGGGAGGGAATGGACGCGTGAATCAGTTACTGAATTCATGACTCGGTCCGCTGACTCTCTGAATCAATAAATTAGACAACGACTGACAAAATGAAATAGTTCGTCAGTAAAGAAAAGAATGGGAGGGAATAGACGCGTGAATCAGTTGCAGAATTCATGACTCGGTCCGCTGACTATCTGAATCAATAAATTAGACAACGACTGACAAAATGAACGAGTTCGTCAGTAAAGAAAAGAATGGCAGGGAATGGACGCGTGAATCAGTTACTGAATTCAGGAATCGGTCCGCTGACTATCTGAATCAATAAATTAGACAACGACTGACAAAATGAAAGAGTTCGCCAGTAAAGAAAAGAATGGGAGGGAATGGACGCGTGAATCAGTTACTGAATTCATGACTCGGTCCGCTGACTATCTGAATCAATAAATTAGACAACGACTGACAAAATGAAAGAGTTCGTCAGTAAAGAAAAGAATGGGAGGGAATGGACGCGTGAATCAGTTACTGAATTCATGACTCGGTCCGCTGACTATCTGAATCAATAAATTAGACAACGACTGACAAAATGAAATAGTTCGTCAGTAAAGAAAAGAATGGGAGGGAATAGACGCGTGAATCAGTTGCTGAATTCATGACTCGGTCCGCTGACTATCTGAATCAATAAATTAGACAACGACTGACAAAATGAACGAGTTCGTCAGTAAAGAAAAGAATGGGAGGGAATAGACGCGTGAATCAGTTGCTGAATTCATGAATCGGTCCGCTAACTATCTGAATGAATAAATTAGACAACGACTGACAAAATGAAAGAGTTCGTCAGTAAAGAAAAGAATGGGAGGGAATGGACGCGTGAATCAGTTCCTGAATTCATGACTCGGTCCGCTGACTATCTGAATCAATAAATTAGACAACGACTGACAAAATGAAAGAGTTCGTCAGTAAAGAAAAGAATCGGAGGGAATGGACGCGTGAATCAGTTCCTGAATTCATGACTCGGTCCGCTGACTATCTGAATCAATAAATTAGACAACGACTGACAAAATGAAAGAGTTCGTCAGTAAAGAAAAGAATGGGAGGGAATGGACGCGTGAATCAGTTACTGAATTCATGACTCGGTCCGCTGACTATCTGAATCAATAAATTAGACAACGACTGACAAAATGAAAGAGTTCGTCAGTGAAGAAAAGAATGGGAGGGAATGGACGCGTGAATCAGTTCCTGAATTCATGACTCGGTCCGCTGACTATCTGAATCAATAAATTAGACAACGACTGACAAAACGAAAGAGTTCGTCAGTAAAGAAAAGAATGGGAGGGAATGGACGCGTGAATCAGTTACTGAATTCATGACTCGGTCCGCTGACTATCTGAATCAATAAATTAGACAACGACTGACAAAATGAAATAGTTCGTCAGTAAAGAAAAGAATGGGAGGGAATAGACGCGTGAATCAGTTGCTGAATTCATGACTCGGTCCGCTGACTATCTGAATCAAGAAATTAGACAACGACTGACAAAATGAACGAGGTCGTCAGTAAAGAAAAGAATGGGAGGGAATGGACGCGTGAATCAGTTACTGAATTCATGACTCGGTCCGCTGACTACCTGGATGAAGAAATTAGACAACGACTGACAAAATGAAAGAGTTCGTCAGTAAAGAAAAGAATGGGAGGGAATGGACGCGTGAATCAGTTACTGAATTCATGAATCGGTCCGCTGACTATCTGAATGAATAATTAGACAACGACTGACAAAATGAAAGAGTTCGTCAGTAAAGAAAAGAATGGGAGAGAATGGACGCGTGAATCAGTTACTGAATTCATGACTCGTTCCGATGACTATCTGAATCAATAAATTAGACAACGACTGACAAAATGAAGGAGTTCGTCAGTAAAGAAAAGAATGGGAGAGAATGGACGCCTGAATCAGTTACTGAATTCATGACTCCACTGACTCTCTGAATGAATAAATTAGACAAAGAATGACAAAATGAACGAGTTCGTCAGTAAAGAAAAGAATGGGAGGGAATGGACGCGTGAATCAGTTACTGAATTCATGACTCGGTCCGCTGACTATCTGAATCAATAAATTAGACAACGACTGACAAAATGAAAGACTTCGTCAGAAAAGAAAAGAATGGGAGGGAATGGACGCGTGAATCACTTACTGAATTCATGACTCGGTCCGCTGATTATCTGAATGAATAAATTAGACAACGACTGACAAAATGAACGAGTTCGTCAGTAAAGAAAAGAATGGGAGGGAATGGACACGTGAATCAGTTACTGAATTCATGACTCGGTCCGCTGACTATCTGAATCAATAAATTAGACAACGACTGACAAAATGAAAGAGTTCGTCAGTAAAGAAAAGAATGGGAGTGAATGGACGCGTGAATCAGTTGCTGAATTCATGAATCGGTCCGCTGACTATCTGAATGAATAAATTAGACAACGACTGACAAAATGAAAGAGTTCGTCATTAAAGAAAAGAATGGGAGGGAATGGACGCGTGAATCAGTTACTGAATTCATGATTCGGTCCGCTGACTATCTGAATCAATAAATTAGACAACGACTGACAAAATGAAAGAGTTCGTAAGTAAAGAAAAGAATGGGAGGGAATGGACGCATGAATCAGTTACTGAATTCATGACTCGGTCCGCTGACTATCTGAATCAATAAATTAGACAACGACTGACAAAATGAAAGAGTTCGTCAGTAAAGAAAAGAATGGGAGGGAATGGACGCGTGAATCAGTTACTGAATTCATGACTCGGTCCGCTGACTATCTGAATCAATAAATTAGACAACGACTGACAAAATGAAATAGTTCGTCAGTAAAGAAAAGAATGGGAGGGAATAGACGCGTGAATCAGTTGCTGAATTCATGACTCGGTCCGCTGACTATCTGAATCAAGAAATTAGACAACGACTGACAAAATGAACGAGGTCGTCAGTAAAGAAAAGAATGGGAGGGAATGGACGCGTGAATCAGTTACTGAATTCATGACTCGGTCCGCTGACTACCTGGATGAAGAAATTAGACAACGACTGACAAAATGAAAGAGTTCGTCAGTAAAGAAAAGAATGGGAGGGAATGGACGCGTGAATCAGTTACTGAATTCATGAATCGGTCCGCTGACTATCTGAATGAATAATTAGACAACGACTGACAAAATGAAAGAGTTCGTCAGTAAAGAAAAGAATGGGAGAGAATGGACGCGTGAATCAGTTACTGAATTCATGACTCGTTCCGATGACTATCTGAATCAATAAATTAGACAACGACTGACAAAATGAAGGAGTTCGTCAGTAAAGAAAAGAATGGGAGAGAATGGACGCCTGAATCAGTTACTGAATTCATGACTCCACTGACTCTCTGAATGAATAAATTAGACAAAGAATGACAAAATGAACGAGTTCGTCAGTAAAGAAAAGAATGGGAGGGAATGGACGCGTGAATCAGTTACTGAATTCATGACTCGGTCCGCTGACTATCTGAATCAATAAATTAGACAACGACTGACAAAATGAAAGACTTCGTCAGAAAAGAAAAGAATGGGAGGGAATGGACGCGTGAATCACTTACTGAATTCATGACTCGGTCCGCTGATTATCTGAATGAATAAATTAGACAACGACTGACAAAATGAACGAGTTCGTCAGTAAAGAAAAGAATGGGAGGGAATGGACACGTGAATCAGTTACTGAATTCATGACTCGGTCCGCTGACTATCTGAATCAATAAATTAGACAACGACTGACAAAATGAAAGAGTTCGTCAGTAAAGAAAAGAATGGGAGTGAATGGACGCGTGAATCAGTTGCTGAATTCATGAATCGGTCCGCTGACTATCTGAATGAATAAATTAGACAACGACTGACAAAATGAAAGAGTTCGTCATTAAAGAAAAGAATGGGAGGGAATGGACGCGTGAATCAGTTACTGAATTCATGATTCGGTCCGCTGACTATCTGAATCAATAAATTAGACAACGACTGACAAAATGAAAGAGTTCGTAAGTAAAGAAAAGAATGGGAGGGAATGGACGCATGAATCAGTTACTGAATTCATGACTCGGTCCGCTGACTATCTGAATCAATAAATTAGACAACGACTGACAAAATGAAAGAGTTCGTCAGTAAAGAAAAGAATGGGAGGGAATGGACGCGTGAATCAGTTACTGAATTCATGACTCGGTCCGCTGACTATCTGAATCAATAAATTAGACAACGACTGACAAAATGAAATAGTTCGTCAGTAAAGAAAAGAATGGGAGGGAATAGACGCGTGAATCAGTTGCTGAATTCATGACTCGGTCCGCTGACTATCTGAATCAAGAAATTAGACAACGACTGACAAAATGAACGAGGTCGTCAGTAAAGAAAAGAATGGGAGGGAATGGACGCGTGAATCAGTTACTGAATTCATGACTCGGTCCGCTGACTACCTGGATGAAGAAATTAGACAACGACTGACAAAATGAAAGAGTTCGTCAGTAAAGAAAAGAATGGGAGGGAATGGACGCGTGAATCAGTTACTGAATTCATGAATCGGTCCGCTGACTATCTGAATGAATAATTAGACAACGACTGACAAAATGAAAGAGTTCGTCAGTAAAGAAAAGAATGGGAGAGAATGGACGCGTGAATCAGTTACTGAATTCATGACTCGTTCCGATGACTATCTGAATCAATAAATTAGACAACGACTGACAATAATGAAGGAGTTCGTCAGTAAAGAAAAGAATGGGAGAGAATGGACGCCTGAATCAGTTACTGAATTCATGACTCCACTGACTCTCTGAATGAATAAATTAGACAAAGAATGACAAAATGAACGAGTTCGTCAGTAAAGAAAAGAATGGGAGGGAATGGACGCGTGAATCAGTTACTGAATTCATGACTCGGTCCGCTGACTATCTGAATCAATAAATTAGACAACGACTGACAAAATGAAAGACTTCGTCAGAAAAGAAAAGAATGGGAGGGAATGGACGCGTGAATCACTTACTGAATTCATGACTCGGTCCGCTGATTATCTGAATGAATAAATTAGACAACGACTGACAAAATGAACGAGTTCGTCAGTAAAGAAAAGAATGGGAGGGAATGGACACGTGAATCAGTTACTGAATTCATGACTCGGTCCGCTGACTATCTGAATCAATAAATTAGACAACGACTGACAAAATGAAAGAGTTCGTCAGTAAAGAAAAGAATGGGAGTGAATGGACGCGTGAATCAGTTGCTGAATTCATGAATCGGTCCGCTGACTATCTGAATGAATAAATTAGACAACGACTGACAAAATGAAAGAGTTCGTCATTAAAGAAAAGAATGGGAGGGAATGGACGCGTGAATCAGTTACTGAATTCATGATTCGGTCCGCTGACTATCTGAATCAATAAATTAGACAACGACTGACAAAATGAAAGAGTTCGTCAGTAAAGAAAAGAATGGGAGGGAATGGACGCATGAATCAGTTACTGAATTCATGACTCGGTCCGCTGACTATCTGAATGAATAAATTAGACAACAACTGACAAAATGAAAGAGTTCGTCAGTAAAGAAAAGAATGGGAGGGAATGGACGCGTGAATCAGTTACTGAATTCATGACTCGGTCCGCTGACTATCTGAATCAATAAATTAGACAACGACTGACAAAATGAAGGAGTTCGTCAGTGAAGAAAAGAATGGGAGAGAATGGACGCCTGAAACAGTTACTGAATTCATGACTCCGCTGACTATCTGAATGAATAAATTAGACAACGACTGACAAAATGAAAGAGTTCGTCAGTAAAGAAAAGAATGGGAGGGAATGGACGCGTGAATCAGTTACTGAATTCATGAATCGGTCCGCTGACTATCTGAATGAATAAATTAGACAACGACTGACAAAATGAAAGAGTTCGTAAGTAAAGAAAAGAATGGGAGGGAATGGACGCGTGAATCAGTTACTGAATTCATGACTCGTTCCGATGACTATCTGAATCAATAAATTAGACAACGACTGACAAAATGAAGGAGTTCATCAGTAAAGAAAAGAATGGGAGAGAATGGACGCCTGAATCAGTTACTGAATTCATGACTCCGCTGACTATCTGAATGAATAAATTAGACAAAGAATGACAAAATGAACGAGTTCGTCAGTAAAGAAAAGAATGGGAGGGAATGGACGCGTGAATCAGTTACTGAATTCATGACTCGGTCCGCTGACTATCTGAATCAATAAATTAGACAAAGACTGACAAAATGAACGAGTTCGTCACTAAAGAAAAGAATGGGAGGGAATGGACGCGTGAATCAGTTACTGAATTCATGACTCGGTCCGCTGACTATCTGAATCAATAAATTAGACAACGACTGACAAAATGAAATAGTTCGACTGTAAAGAAATGAATGGGAGGGAATAGACGCGTGAATCAGTTGCTGAATTCATGAATCGGTCCGCTGACTATCTGAATGAATAAATTAGACAAAGACTGACAAAATGAAAGAGTTCGTCAGTAAAGAAAAGAATGGGAGGGAATGGACGCGTGAATCAGTTACTGAATTCATGACTCGGTCCGCTGATTATCTGAATGAATAAATTAGACAACGACTGACAAAATGAACGAGTTCGTCAGTAAAGAAAAGAATGAGAGGGAATGGACGCGTGAATCAGTTACTGAATTCATGACTCGGTCCGCTGACTATCTGAATCAATAAATTAAACAACGACTGACAAAATGAAAGAGTTCGTCATTAAAGAAAAGAATGGGAGAGAATGGACACCTGAATTAGTTACTGAATTCATGACTCCGCTGACTATCTGAATGAATAAATTAGACAAAGAATGACAAAATGAACGAGTTCGTCAGTAAAGAAAAGAATGGGAGGGAATGGACACGTGAATCAGTTACTGAATTCATGACTCGGTCCGCTGACTATCTGAATGAATAAATTAGACAACGACTGACAAAATGAAAGAGGTCGTCAGTAAAGAAAAGAATGGGAGAGAATGGACGCCTGAATCAGTTACTGAATTCATGACTCGGTCCGCTGACTATCTGAATCAATAAATTAGACAACGACTGACAAAATGAAAGAGGTCGTCAGTAAAGAAAAGAATGGGAGTGAATGGACGCGTGAATCAGTTGCTGAATTCATGAATCGGTCCGCTGACTATCTGAATGAATAAATTAGACAACGACTGACAAAATGAAAGAGTTCGTCATTAAAGAAAAGAATGGGAGGGAATGGACGCGTGAATCAGTTACTGAATTCATGATTCGGTCCGCTGACTATCTGAATCAATAAATTAGACAACGACTGACAAAATGAAAGAGTTCGTAAGTAAAGAAAAGAATGGGAGGGAATGGACGCATGAATCAGTTACTGAATTCATGACTCGGTCCGCTGACTATCTGAATCAATAAATTAGACAACGACTGACAAAATGAAATAGTTCGTCAGTAAAGAAAAGAATGGGAGGGAATAGACGCGTGAATCAGTTGCTGAATTCATGACTCGGTCCGCTGACTATCTGAATCAAGAAATTAGACAACGACTGACAAAATGAACGAGGTCGTCAGTAAAGAAAAGAATGGGAGGGAATGGACGCGTGAATCAGTTACTGAATTCATGACTCGGTCCGCTGACTACCTGGATGAAGAAATTAGACAACGACTGACAAAATGAAAGAGTTCGTCAGTAAAGAAAAGAATGGGAGGGAATGGACGCGTGAATCAGTTACTGAATTCATGAATCGGTCCGCTGACTATCTGAATGAATAATTAGACAACGACTGACAAAATGAAAGAGTTCGTCAGTAAAGAAAAGAATGGGAGAGAATGGACGCGTGAATCAGTTACTGAATTCATGACTCGTTCCGATGACTATCTGAATCAATAAATTAGACAACGACTGACAATAATGAAGGAGTTCGTCAGTAAAGAAAAGAATGGGAGAGAATGGACGCCTGAATCAGTTACTGAATTCATGACTCCACTGACTCTCTGAATGAATAAATTAGACAAAGAATGACAAAATGAACGAGTTCGTCAGTAAAGAAAAGAATGGGAGGGAATGGACGCGTGAATCAGTTACTGAATTCATGACTCGGTCCGCTGACTATCTGAATCAATAAATTAGACAACGACTGACAAAATGAAAGACTTCGTCAGAAAAGAAAAGAATGGGAGGGAATGGACGCGTGAATCACTTACTGAATTCATGACTCGGTCCGCTGATTATCTGAATGAATAAATTAGACAACGACTGACAAAATGAACGAGTTCGTCAGTAAAGAAAAGAATGGGAGGGAATGGACACGTGAATCAGTTACTGAATTCATGACTCGGTCCGCTGACTATCTGAATCAATAAATTAGACAACGACTGACAAAATGAAAGAGTTCGTCAGTAAAGAAAAGAATGGGAGTGAATGGACGCGTGAATCAGTTGCTGAATTCATGAATCGGTCCGCTGACTATCTGAATGAATAAATTAGACAACGACTGACAAAATGAAAGAGTTCGTCATTAAAGAAAAGAATGGGAGGGAATGGACGCGTGAATCAGTTACTGAATTCATGATTCGGTCCGCTGACTATCTGAATCAATAAATTAGACAACGACTGACAAAATGAAAGAGTTCGTCAGTAAAGAAAAGAATGGGAGGGAATGGACGCATGAATCAGTTACTGAATTCATGACTCGGTCCGCTGACTATCTGAATGAATAAATTAGACAACAACTGACAAAATGAAAGAGTTCGTCAGTAAAGAAAAGAATGGGAGGGAATGGACGCGTGAATCAGTTACTGAATTCATGACTCGGTCCGCTGACTATCTGAATCAATAAATTAGACAACGACTGACAAAATGAAGGAGTTCGTCAGTGAAGAAAAGAATGGGAGAGAATGGACGCCTGAAACAGTTACTGAATTCATGACTCCGCTGACTATCTGAATGAATAAATTAGACAACGACTGACAAAATGAAAGAGTTCGTCAGTAAAGAAAAGAATGGGAGGGAATGGACGCGTGAATCAGTTACTGAATTCATGAATCGGTCCGCTGACTATCTGAATGAATAAATTAGACAACGACTGACAAAATGAAAGAGTTCGTAAGTAAAGAAAAGAATGGGAGGGAATGGACGCGTGAATCAGTTACTGAATTCATGACTCGTTCCGATGACTATCTGAATCAATAAATTAGACAACGACTGACAAAATGAAGGAGTTCATCAGTAAAGAAAAGAATGGGAGAGAATGGACGCCTGAATCAGTTACTGAATTCATGACTCCGCTGACTATCTGAATGAATAAATTAGACAAAGAATGACAAAATGAACGAGTTCGTCAGTAAAGAAAAGAATGGGAGGGAATGGACGCGTGAATCAGTTACTGAATTCATGACTCGGTCCGCTGACTATCTGAATCAATAAATTAGACAAAGACTGACAAAATGAACGAGTTCGTCACTAAAGAAAAGAATGGGAGGGAATGGACGCGTGAATCAGTTACTGAATTCATGACTCGGTCCGCTGACTATCTGAATCAATAAATTAGACAACGACTGACAAAATGAAATAGTTCGACTGTAAAGAAATGAATGGGAGGGAATAGACGCGTGAATCAGTTGCTGAATTCATGAATCGGTCCGCTGACTATCTGAATGAATAAATTAGACAAAGACTGACAAAATGAAAGAGTTCGTCAGTAAAGAAAAGAATGGGAGGGAATGGACGCGTGAATCAGTTACTGAATTCATGACTCGGTCCGCTGATTATCTGAATGAATAAATTAGACAACGACTGACAAAATGAACGAGTTCGTCAGTAAAGAAAAGAATGAGAGGGAATGGACGCGTGAATCAGTTACTGAATTCATGACTCGGTCCGCTGACTATCTGAATCAATAAATTAAACAACGACTGACAAAATGAAAGAGTTCGTCATTAAAGAAAAGAATGGGAGAGAATGGACACCTGAATTAGTTACTGAATTCATGACTCCGCTGACTATCTGAATGAATAAATTAGACAAAGAATGACAAAATGAACGAGTTCATCAGTAAAGAAAAGAATGGGAGAGAATGGACGCCTGAATCAGTTACTGAATTCATGACTCCGCTGACTATCTGAATGAATAAATTAGACAAAGAATGACAAAATGAACGAGTTCGTCAGTAAAGAAAAGAATGGGAGGGAATGGACGCGTGAATCAGTTACTGAATTCATGACTCGGTCCGCTGACTATCTGAATCAATAAATTAGACAAAGACTGACAAAATGAACGAGTTCGTCACTAAAGAAAAGAATGGGAGGGAATGGACGCGTGAATCAGTTACTGAATTCATGACTCGGTCCGCTGACTATCTGAATCAATAAATTAGACAACGACTGACAAAATGAAATAGTTCGACTGTAAAGAAATGAATGGGAGGGAATAGACGCGTGAATCAGTTGCTGAATTCATGAATCGGTCCGCTGACTATCTGAATGAATAAATTAGACAAAGACTGACAAAATGAAAGAGTTCGTCAGTAAAGAAAAGAATGGGAGGGAATGGACGCGTGAATCAGTTACTGAATTCATGACTCGGTCCGCTGATTATCTGAATGAATAAATTAGACAACGACTGACAAAATGAACGAGTTCGTCAGTAAAGAAAAGAATGAGAGGGAATGGACGCGTGAATCAGTTACTGAATTCATGACTCGGTCCGCTGACTATCTGAATCAATAAATTAAACAACGACTGACAAAATGAAAGAGTTCGTCATTAAAGAAAAGAATGGGAGAGAATGGACACCTGAATTAGTTACTGAATTCATGACTCCGCTGACTATCTGAATGAATAAATTAGACAAAGAATGACAAAATGAACGAGTTCGTCAGTAAAGAAAAGAATGGGAGGGAATGGACACGTGAATCAGTTACTGAATTCATGACTCGGTCCGCTGACTATCTGAATGAATAAATTAGACAACGACTGACAAAATGAAAGAGGTCGTCAGTAAAGAAAAGAATGGGAGAGAATGGACGCCTGAATCAGTTACTGAATTCATGACTCGGTCCGCTGACTATCTGAATCAATAAATTAGACAACGACTGACAAAATGAAAGAGGTCGTCAGTAAAGAAAAGAATGGGAGTGAATGGACGCGTGAATCAGTTGCTGAATTCATGAATCGGTCCGCTGACTATCTGAATGAATAAATTAGACAACGACTGACAAAATGAAAGAGTTCGTCATTAAAGAAAAGAATGGGAGGGAATGGACGCGTGAATCAGTTACTGAATTCATGATTCGGTCCGCTGACTATCTGAATCAATAAATTAGACAACGACTGACAAAATGAAAGAGTTCGTCAGTAAAGAAAAGAATGGGAGGGAATGGACGCATGAATCAGTTACTGAATTCATGACTCGGTCCGCTGACTATCTGAATGAATAAATTAGACAACAACTGACAAAATGAAAGAGTTCGTCAGTAAAGAAAAGAATGGGAAGGAATGGACGCGTGAATCAGTTACTGAATTCATGACTCGGTCCGCTGACTATCTGAATCAATAAATTAGACAACGACTGACAAAATGAAGGAGTTCGTCAGTGAAGAAAAGAATGGGAGAGAATGGACGCCTGAATCAGTTACTGAATTCATGACTCCGCTGACTATCTGAATGAATAAATTAGACAACGACTGACAAAATGAAAGAGTTCGTCAGTAAAGAAAAGAATGGGAGGGAATGGACGCGTGAATCAGTTACTGAATTCATGAATCGGTCCGCTGACTATCTGAATGAATAAATTAGACAACGACTGACAAAATGAAAGAGTTCGTAAGTAAAGAAAAGAATGGGAGGGAATGGACGCGTGAATCAGTTACTGAATTCATGACTCGTTCCGATGACTATCTGAATCAATAAATTAGACAACGACTGACAAAATGAAGGAGTTCATCAGTAAAGAAAAGAATGGGAGAGAATGGACGCCTGAATCAGTTACTGAATTCATGACTCCGCTGACTATCTGAATGAATAAATTAGACAAAGAATGACAAAATGAACGAGTTCGTCAGTAAAGAAAAGAATGGGAGGGAATGGACGCGTGAATCAGTTACTGAATTCATGACTCGGTCCGCTGACTATCTGAATCAATAAATTAGACAAAGACTGACAAAATGAACGAGTTCGTCAGTAAAGAAAAGAATGGGAGGGAATGGACGCGTGAATCAGTTACTGAATTCATGACTCGGTCCGCTGACTATCTGAATCAATAAATTAGACAACGACTGACAAAATGAAATAGTTCGACTGTAAAGAAAAGAATGGGAGGGAATAGACGCGTGAATCAGTTGCTGAATTCATGAATCGGTCCGCTGACTATCTGAATGAATACATTAGACAAAGACTGACAAAATGAAAGAGTTCGTCAGTAAAGAAAAGAATGGGAGGGAATGGACGCGTGAATCAGTTACTGAATTCATGACTCGGTCCGCTGATTATCTGAATGAATAAATTAGACAAAGACTGACAAAATGAACGAGTTCGTCAGTAAAGAAAAGAATGAGAGGGAATGGACGCGTGAATCAGTTACTGAATTCATGACTCGGTCCGCTGACTATCTGAATCAATAAATTAGACAACGACTGACAAAATGAAGGAGTTCGTCAGTAAAGAAAAGAATGGGAGAGAATGGACGCCTGAATCAGTTACTGAATTCATGACTCCGCTGACTATCTGAATGAATAAATTAGACAAAGAATGACAAAATGAACGAGTTCGTCAGAAAAGAAAAGAATGGGAGGGATTGGACGCGTGAATCAGTTACTGAATTGATGACTCAGTCCGCTGACTATCTGAATGAATAAATTAGACAACGACTGACAAAATGAACGAGTTCTTCAGTAAAGAAAAGAAAGAGAGGGAATGGACGCGTGAATCAGTTACTGAATTGATGACTCAGTCCGCTGACTATCTGAATGAATAAATTAGACAACGACTGACAAAATGAACGAGTTCGTCAGTAAAGAAAAGAATGGGAGGGAATGGACGCGTGAATCAGTTACTGAATTCATGACTCGGTCCGCTGACTATCTGAATCAATAAATTAGACAACGACTGACAAAATGAAAGAGTTCGTCATTAAAGAAATGAATGGGAGGGAATGGACGCGTGAATCAGTTACTGAATTCATGACTCGGTCCGTTGACTATCTGAATCAATAAATTAGTCAACGACTGACACAATGAAGGAGTTCGTCATTAAAGAAAAGAATGGGAGAGAATGGACGCCTGAATCAGTTACTGAATTCATGACACCGCTGACTATCTGAATGAATAAATTAGACAAATAATGACGAAATGAACGAGTTCGTCAGTAAAGAAAAGAATCGGAGGGAATGGACGCGTGAATCAGTTACTGAATTCATGACTCGGTCCGCTGACTATCTGAATGAATAAATTAGACAGCGACTGACAAAATGAAAGAGTTCGTCATTAAAGAAAAGAATGGGAGGGAATGGACGCGTGATTCAGTTACTGAATTCATGACTCGGTCCGCTGACTATCTGAATGAATAAATTAGACAACGACTGACAAAATGAAATAGTTCGTCAGTAAAGAAAAGAATGCGAGGGAATAGACGCGTGAATCAGTTGCTGAATTCATGAATCGGTCCGCTAACTATCTGAATGAATAAATTAGACAACGACTGACAAAATGAAAGAGTTCGTCATTAAAGAAAAGAATGGGAGGGAATGGACGCGTGATTCAGTTATTGAATTCATGACTCGGTCCGCTGACTATCTGAATGAATAAATTAGAAAACGACTGACAATATGAAAGAGTTCGTCAGTAAAGAAAAGAATGGGAGGGAATGGACGCGTGAATCAGTTACTGAATTCATGACTCGGTCCGCTGACTATCTGAATCAATAAATTAGACAACGACTGACAAAATGAAAGAGGTCGTCAGTAAAGAAAAGAATGGGAGGGAATGGACGCGTGAATCAGTTACTGAATTCATGACTCAGTCCGCTGACTATCTGAATCAATAAATTAGACAACGACTGACAAAATGAACGAGTTCGTCAGTAAAGAAAAGAATGGGAGGGAATGGACGCGTGAATCAGTTACTGAATTCACGACTCGGTCCGCTGACTATCTGGATGAAGAAATTAGACAACGACTGACAAAATGAAAGAGTTCGTCAGTAAAGAAAAGAATGGGAGGGAATGGACGCGTGAATCAGTTACTGAATTCATGAATCGGTCCGCTGACTATCTGAATGAATAAATTAGACAACGACTGACAAAATGAAAGAGTTCGTCAGTAAAGAAAAGAATGGCAGTGAATGGACGCGTGAATCAGTTACTGAATTCATGACTCGTTCCGATGACTATCTGAATCATTAAATTAAACAACGACTGACAAAATGAAAGAGTTCGTCATTAAAGAAAAGAATGGGAGGGAATGGACGCGTGAATCAGTTACTGAATTCATGAATCGGTCCGCTGACTATCTGAATGAATAAATTAGACAAAGAATGACAAAATGAACGAGTTCGTCAGTAAAGAAAAGAATGGGAGGGAATGGACTCGTGAATCAGTTACTGAATTCATGACTCGGTCCGCTGACTATCTGAATGAATATATTTGACAAGGACTTACAAAATGAACGAGTTCGTCAGTAAAGAAAAGAATGGGAGGGAATGGACGCGTGAATCAGTTACTGAATTCATAACTCGGTCCGCTGACTATCTGAATGAATAAATTAGACAACGACTGACAAAATGAAAGAGTTCGTCAGTAAAGAAAAGAATGGGACGGAATGGACCCGTGAATCAGTTACTGAATTCATGACTCGGTCCGCTATCTGTATCAATAAATTAGACAACGACTGACAAAATGAACGAGTTCGTCAGTAAAGAAAAGAATGGGAGAGAATGGACGCCTGAATCAGTTACTGAATTCATGACTCCGCTGACTATCTGAATGAATCAATTAGACAAAGAATGTCAAAATGAACGAGTTCTTCAGTAAAGAAAAGAATGGGAGGGAATGGACGGGTGAAACAGTTACTGAATTCATGACTCGGTCCGCTGACTATCTGAATCAATAAATTAGACAACGACTGACAAAATGAAAGAGTTCGTCAGTAAAGAAAAGAATGGGAGGGAATGGACGCGTGAATCAGTTACTAAATTCATGACTCCGCTGACTATCTGAATGAATAAATTAGACAAAGAATGACAAAATGAACGAGTTCGTCAGTAAAGAAAAGAATGGGAGGGATTGGACGCGTGAATCAGTTACTGAATTCATGACTCGGTCCGCTGACTATCTGAATCAATAAATTAGACAACGACTGACAAAATGAAAGAGTTCGTCAGTAAAGAAAAGAATGGGAGGGAATGGACGCGTGAATCAGTTACTGAATTCATGACTCCGCTGACTATCTGAATGAATAAATAAGACAAAGAATGACAAAATGAACGAGTTCGTCAGTAAAGAAAAGAATGGGAGGGAATGGACGCGTGAATCAGTTACTGAATTCATGATTCGGTCCGCTGACTATCTGAATCAATAAATTAGACAACGACTGACAAAATGAAGGAGTTCGTCAGTAAAGAAAAGAATGGGAGGGAATGGACGCGTGAATCAGTTACTGACTTCATGACTCGGTCCGCTGACTATCTGAATCAATAAATTAGACAACGACTGACAAAATGAAAGAGTTCGTCAGTAAAGAAAAGAATGGGAGGGAATGGACGCGTGAATCAGTTACTGAATTCATGACTCCGCTGACTATCTGAATGAATAAATTAGACAACGACTGACAAAATGAAAGAGTTCGTCAGTAAAGAAAAGAATGGGAGGGAATGGACGTGTGAATCAGTTACTGAATTCATGAATCGGTCCGCTGAGTATCTAAATGAATAAATTAGACAACGACTGACGAAATGAAAGATTTCGTCAGTAAAGAAAAGAATGGGAGGGAATGGATGCGTGAATCAGTTACTGAATTCATGACTCGGTCCGCTGACTATCTCAATGAATAACTTAGATAACGACTGACAAAATAAACGAGTTCGTCAGGAAAGAAAAGAATGGGAGGGAATGGACGGGTGAATCAGTTACTGAATTCATGACTCGGTCCGCTGACTATCTGAATGAATATATTAGACAACAACTGACAAAATGAACGAGTTCGTCAGTAAAGAAAAGAATGGGAGGGAATGGACGCGTGAATCAGTTACTGAATTCATGACTCGGTCCGCTGACTATCTGAACGAATAAATTAGACAACGACTGACAAAATGAAAGAGTTCGTCAGTAAAGAAAAGAATGGGAGGTAATGGACGCGTGAATCAGTTACTGAATTCATGACTTTGTCCGCTGACTATCTGAATCAATAAATTAGACAAAGAATGACAAAATGAACGAGTTCGTCAGTAAAGAAAAGAATGGGAGGGAATGGACGCGTGAATCAGTTACTGAATTCATGACTCGGTCCGCTGACTATCTGAATCAATAAATTAGACAACGACTGACAAAATGAAAGAGTTCGTCAGTAAAGAAAACAATGAGAGGGAATGGACGCGTGAATCAGTTACTGAATTGATGACTCGGTCCGCTGACTATCTGAATGAATAAATTAGACAACGACTGACAAAATGAAAGAGTTCGTCATTAAAGAAAAGAATGGGAGGGAATGGACGCGTGAATCAGTTACTGAATTCATGACTCGGTCCGCTGACTATCTGAATCAATAAATTAGACAACGACTGACAAAATGAAAGAGTTCGTCAGTAAAGAAAAGAATGGGAATGAATGGACGCGTGAATCAGTTACTGAATTCATGACTCGGTCCGCTGACTCTCTGAATCAATAAATTAGACAACGACTGACAAAATGAAAGAGTTCGTCAGTAAAGAAAAGAATGGGAGGGAATGGACGCGTGAATCAGTTACTGAATTCATGACTCGGTCCGCTGACTATCTGAATGAATAAATTAGACAACGACTGACAAAATGAAAGAGTTCGTCAGTAAAGAAAAGAATGGGAGGGAATGGACGCGTGAATCAGTTACTGAATTCATGACTCGGTCCGCTGACTATCTGAATCAATAAATTAGACAACGACTGACAAAATGAAATAGTTCGTCAGTAAAGAAAAGAATGGGAGGGAATAGACGCGTGAATCAGTTGCTGAATTCATGACTCGGTCCGCTGACTATCTGAATCAATAAATTAGAAAACGACTGACAAAATGAACGAGTTCGTCAGTAAAGAAAAGAATGGGAGGGAATGGACGCGTGAATCAGTTACTGAATTCATGACTCGGTCCGCTGACTATCTGAATCAATAAATTAGACAACGACTGACAAAATGAAATAGTTCGTCAGTAAAGAAAAGAATGGGAGGGAATAGACGCGTGAATCAGTTGCTGAATTCATGACTCGGTCCGCTGACTATCTGAATCAATAAATTAGAAAACGACTGACAAAATGAACGAGTTCGTCAGTAAAGAAAAGAATGGGAGGGAATGGACGCGTGAATCAGTTACTGAATTCAGGAATCGGTCCGCTGACTATCTGAATGAATAAATTAGACAACGACTGACAAAATGAAAGAGTTCGTCAGTAAAGAAAAGAATGGGAGGGAATGGACGCGTGAATCAGTTACTGAATTCATGACTCGGTCCGCTGACTATCTGAATGAATAAATTAGACAACGACTGACAAAATGAAAGAGTTCGTCAGTAAAGAAAAGAATGGGAGGGAATGGACGCGTGAATCAGTTACTGAATTCATGACTCGGTCCGCTGACTATCTGAATCGATAAATTAGACAACGACTGACAAAATGAAAGAGTTCGTCAGTAAAGAAAAGAATGGGAGGGAATGGACGCGTGAATCAGTTACTGAATTCATGACTCGGTCCGCTGACTATCTGAATCAATAAATTAGACAACGACTGACAAAATGAAATAGTTCGTCAGTAAAGAAAAGAATGGGAGGGAATAGAAGCGTGAATCAGTTTCTGAATTCATGAATCGGTCCGCTGAGTATCTAAATGAATAAATTAGACAACGACTGACGAAATGAAAGATTTCGTCAGAAAAGACAAGAATGGGAGGGAATGGACGCGTGAATCAGTTACTGAATTCAAGACTCGGTCCGCTGACTATCTGAATGAATAACTTAGATAACGACTGACAAAATAAACGAGTTCGTCAGGAAAGAAAAGAATGGGAGGTAATGGACGCGTGAATCAGTTACTGAATTCATGACTTTGTCCGCTGACTATCTGAATCAATATATTAGACAACGACTGACAAAATGAAGGAGTTCGTCAGTAAAGAAAAGAATGGGAGGGAATGGACGCGTGAATCAGTTACTGAATTCATGACTCGGTCCGCTGACTATCTGAATCAATATATTAGACAACGACTGACAAAATGAAGGAGTTCGTCAGTAAAGAAAAGAATGGGAGGGAATGGACGCGTGAATCAGTTACTAAATTCATGACTCCGCTGACTATCTGAATGAATAAATTAGACAAAGAATGACAAAATGAACGAGTTCGTCAGTAAAGAAAAGAATGGGAGGGAATGGACGCGTGAATCAGTTACTGAATTCATGACTCGGTCCGCTGACTATCTGAATGAATATATTTGACAAGGGCTGACAAAATGAACGAGTTCGTCAGTAAAGAAAAGAATGGGAGGGATTGGACGCGTGAATCAGTTACTGAATTCATGACTCGGTCCGCTGACTATCTGAATCAAAAAATTAGACAACGACTGACAAAATGAAGGAGTTCGTCAGTAAAGAAAAGAATGGGAGGGAATGGACGCGTGAATCAGTTACTAAATTCATGACTCCGCTGACTATCTGAATCAATAAATTAGACAAAGAATGACAAAATGAACGAGTTCGTCAGTAAAGAAAAGAATGGGAGGGAATGGACGCGTGAATCAGTTACTGAATTCATGACTCGGTCCGCTGACTATCTGAATCAATAAATTAGACAACGACTGACAAAATGAAAGAGTTCGTCAGTAAAGAAAACAATGAGAGTGAATGGACGCGTGAATCAGTTACTGAATTGATGACTCGGTCCGCTGACTATCTGAATGAATAAATTAGACAACGACTGACAAAATGAAAGAGTTCGTCATTAAAGAAAAGAATGGGAGGGAATGGACGCGTGAATCAGTTACTGAATTCATGACTCGGTCCGCTGACTATCTGAATCAATAAATTAGACAACGACTGACAAAATGAAAGAGTTCGTCAGTAAAGAAAAGAATGGGAATGAATGGACGCGTGAATCAGTTACTGAATTCATGACTCGGTCCGCTGACTCTCTGAATCAATAAATTAGACAACGACTGACAAAATGAAAGAGTTCGTCAGTAAAGAAAAGAATGGGAGGGAATGGACGCGTGAATCAGTTACTGAATTCATGACTCGGTCCGCTGACTATCTGAATGAATAAATTAGACAACGACTGACAAAATGAAAGAGTTCGTCAGTAAAGAAAAGAATGGGAGGGAATGGACGCGTGAATCAGTTACTGAATTCATGACTCGGTCCGCTGACTATCTGAATCAATAAATTAGACAACGACTGACAAAATGAAATAGTTCGTCAGTAAAGAAAAGAATGGGAGGGAATAGACGCGTGAATCAGTTGCTGAATTCATGACTCGGTCCGCTGACTATCTGAATCAATAAATTAGAAAACGACTGACAAAATGAACGAGTTCGTCAGTAAAGAAAAGAATGGGAGGGAATGGACGCGTGAATCAGTTACTGAATTCAGGAATCGGTCCGCTGACTATCTGAATGAATAAATTAGACAACGACTGACAAAATGAAAGAGTTCGTCAGTAAAGAAAAGAATGGGAGGGAATGGACGCGTTAATCAGTTACTGAATTCATGACTCGGTCCGCTGACTATCTGAATGAATAAATTAGACAACGACTGACAAAATGAAAGAGTTCGTCAGTAAAAAAAAGAATGGGAGGGAATGGACGCGTGAATCAGTTACTGAATTCATGACTCGGTCCGCTGACTATCTGAATCGATAAATTAGACAACGACTGACAAAATGAAAGAGTTCGTCAGTAAAGAAAAGAATGGGAGGGAATGGACGCGTGAATCAGTTACTGAATTCATGACTCGGTCCGCTGACTATCTGAATCAATAAATTAGACAACGACTGACAAAATGAAATAGTTCGTCAGTAAAGAAAAGAATGGGAGGGAATAGAAGCGTGAATCAGTTTCTGAATTCATGAATCGGTCCGCTGAGTATCTAAATGAATAAATTAGACAACGACTGACGAAATGAAAGATTTCGTCAGAAAAGACAAGAATGGGAGGGAATGGACGCGTGAATCAGTTACTGAATTCAAGACTCGGTCCGCTGACTATCTGAATGAATAACTTAGATAACGACTGACAAAATAAACGAGTTCGTCAGGAAAGAAAAGAATGGGAGGTAATGGACGCGTGAATCAGTTACTGAATTCATGACTTTGTCCGCTGACTATCTGAATCAATATATTAGACAACGACTGACAAAATGAAGGAGTTCGTCAGTAAAGAAAAGAATGGGAGGGAATGGACGCGTGAATCAGTTACTGAATTCATGACTCGGTCCGCTGACTATCTGAATCAATATATTAGACAACGACTGACAAAATGAAGGAGTTCGTCAGTAAAGAAAAGAATGGGAGGGAATGGATGCGTGAATCAGTTACTAAATTCATGACTCCGCTGACTATCTGAATGAATAAATTAGACAAAGAATGACAAAATGAACGAGTTCGTCAGTAAAGAAAAGAATGGGAGGGAATGGACGCGTGAATCAGTTACTGAATTCATGACTCGGTCCGCTGACTATCTGAATCAATATATTAGACAACGACTGACAAAATGAAGGAGTTCGTCAGTAAAGAAAAGAATGGGAGGGAATGGACGCGTGAATCAGTTACTAAATTCATGACTCCGCTGACTATCTGAATGAATAAATTAGACAAAGAATGACAAAATGAACGAGTTCGTCAGTAAAGAAAAGAATGGGAGGGAATGGACGCGTGAATCAGTTACTGAATTCATGACTCGGTCCGCTGACTATCTGAATGAATATATTTGACAAGGGCTGACAAAATGAACGAGTTCGTCAGTAAAGAAAAGAATGGGAGGGATTGGACGCGTGAATCAGTTACTGAATTCATGACTCGGTCCGCTGACTATCTGAATCAAAAAATTAGACAACGACTGACAAAATGAAGGAGTTCGTCAGTAAAGAAAAGAATGGGAGGGAATGGACGCGTGAATCAGTTACTAAATTCATGACTCCGCTGACTATCTGAATGAATAAATTAGACAAAGAATGACAAAATGAACGAGTTCGTCAGTAAAGAAAAGAATGGGAGGGATTGGACGCGTGAATCAGTTACTGAATTCATGACTCGGTCCGCTGACTATCTGAATGAATATATTTGACAAGGACTGACAAAATGAACGAGTTCGTCAGTAAAGAAAAGAATGGGAGGGATTGGACGCGTGAATCAGTTACTGAATTCATGACTCGGTCCGCTGACTATCTGAATGAATAAATTAGACAACGACTGACAAAATGAAAGAGTTCGTCATTAAAGAAAAGAATGGGAGGGAATGGACGCTTGAATCAGTTACTGAATTCATGACTCGGTCCCCTGACTATCTGAATGAATAAATTAGACAACGACTGACAAAATGAAAGAGTTCGTCAGTAAAGAAAAGAATGGGAATGAATGGACGCGTGAATCAGTTACTGAATTCATGACTCGGTCCGCTGACTATCTGAATCAATAAATTAGACAACGACTGACAAAATGAAAGAGTTCGTCAGTAAAGAAAAGAATGGGAGGGAATGGACGCGTGAATCAGTTACTGAATTCATGACTCGGTCCGCTGACTATCTGAATGAATAAATTAGACAACGACTGACAAAATGAAAGAGTTCGTCACTAAAGAAAAGAATGGGAGGGAATGGACGCGTGAATCAGTTACTGAATTCATGACTCTGTCCGCTGACTATCTGAATCAATAAATTAGACAACGACTGACAAAATGAAAGAGTTCGTCTGTAAAGAAAAGAATGGGAGGGAATGGACGCGTGAATCAGTTACTGAATTCATGACTCGGTCCGCTGACTATCTGAATCAATAAATTAGACAACGACTGACAAAATGAAAGAGTTCGTCAGTAAAGAAAAGAATGGGAGGGAATGGACGCATGAATCAGTTACTGAATTCATGACTCGGTCCGCTGACTATCTGAATCAATAAATTAGACAACGACTGACAAAATGAAAGAGTTCGTCAGTAAAGAAAAGAATGGGAGGGAATGGACGCGTGAATCAGTTACTGAATTCATGACTCGGTCCGCTGACTATCTGAATCAATAAATTAGACAACGACTGACAAAATGAAATAGTTCGTCAGTAAAGAAAAGAATGGGAGGGAATAGACGCGTGAATCAGTTGCTGAATTCATGACTCGGTCCGCTGACTATCTGAATCAATAAATTAGACAACGACTGACAAAATGAACGAGTTCGTCAGTAAAGAAAAGAATGGGAGGGAATGGACGCGTGAATCAGTTACTGAATTCATGACTCGGTCCGCTGACTACCTGGATGAAGAAATTAGACAACGACTGACAAAATGAAAGAGTTCGTCAGTAAAGAAAAGAATGGGAGGGAATGGACGCGTGAATCAGTTACTGAATTCATGAATCGGTCCGCTGACTATCTGAATGAATAATTAGACAACGACTGACAAAATGAAAGAGTTCGCCAGTAAAGAAAAGAATGGGAGGGAATGGACGCGTGAATCAGTTACTGAATTCATGACTCGTTCCGATGACTATCTGAATCAATAAATTAGACAACGACTGACAAAATGAAGGAGTTCGTCAGTAAAGAAAAGAATGGGAGAGAATGGACGCCTAAATCAGTTACTGAATTCATGACTCCGCTGACTCTCTGAATGAATAAATTAGACAAAGAATGACAAAATGAACGAGTTCGTCAGTAAAGAAAAGAATGGGAGGGAATGGACGCGTGAATCAGTTACTGAATTCATGACTCGGTCCGCTGACTATCTGAATGAATATATTTGACAAGGACTGACAAAATGAACGAGTTCGTCAGTAAAGAAAAGAATGGGAGGGATTGGACGCGTGAATCAGTTACTGAATTCATGACTCGGTCCGCTGACTATCTGAATCAATATATTAGACAACGACTGACAAAATGAAATAGTTCGTCAGTAAAGAAAAGAATGGGAGGGAATAGACGCGTGAATCAGTTGCTGAATTCATGAATCGGTCCGCTGACTATCTGAATGAATAAATTAGACAACGACTGACAAAATGAAAGAGTTCGTCAGTAACGAAAAGAATGGGAGGGAATGGACGAGTGAATCAGTTACTGAATTCATGACTCGGTCCGCTGACTATCTGAATCAATAAATTAGACAACGACTGACAAAATAAACGAGTTCGTCAGTAAAGAAAAGAATGGGAGAGAATGGACGCCTGAATCAGTTACTGAATTCATGTCTCCGCTGACTATCTGAATGAATAAATTAGACAAAGAATGTCAAAATGAACGAGTTCTTCAGTAAAGAAAAGAATGGGAGGGAATGGACGCGTGAATCAGTTACTGAATTCATGACTCGGTCCGCTGACTATCTGAATCAATAAATTAGACAACGACTGACAAAATGAAAGAGTTCGTCAGTAAAGAAAAGAATGGGCGGGAATGGACGCGTGAATCAGTTACTGAATTCATGACTCGGTCCGCTGACTATCTGAATCAATAAATTAGACAACGACTGACAAAATGAAAGAGTTCGTCAGTAAAGAAAAGAATGGGAGGGAATGGACGCGTGAATCAGTTACTGAATTCATGACTCGGTCCGCTGACTATCTGAATCAATAAATTAGACAACGACTGACACAATGAAGGAGTTCGTCAGTAAAGAAAAGAATGGGAGAGAATGGACGGCTGAATCAGTTACTGAATTCATGACTCCGCTGACTATCTGAATGAATAAATTAGACAAAGAATGACAAAATGAACGAGTTCGTCAGAAAAGAAAAGAATGGGAGGGAATGGACGCGTGAATCAGTTACTGAATTCATGACTCGGTCCGCTGACTATCTGAATCAATAAATTAGACAACGACTGACACAATGAAGGAGTTCGTCAGTAAAGAAAAGAATGGGAGAGAATGGACGGCTGAATCAGTTACTGAATTCATGACTCCGCTGACTATCTGAATGAATAAATTAGACAAAGAATGACAAAATGAACGAGTTCGTCAGTAAAGAAAAGAATGGGAGGGAATGGACGCGTGAATCAGTTACTGAATTCATGACTCGGTCCGCTGACTATCTGAATCAATAAATTAGACAAAGACTGACAAAATGAACGAGTTCGTCAGTAAAGAAAAGAATGGGAGGGATTGGACGCGTGAATCAGTTACTGAATTCATGACTCGGTCCGCTGACTATCTGAATCAATAAATTAGACAACGACTGACAAAATGAAAGAGTTCGTCAGTAAAGAAAACAATGAGAGGGAATGGACGCGTGAATCAGTTACTGAATTCATGACTCGGTCCGCTGACTATCTGAATCAATAAATTAGACAACGACTGACAAAATGAAAGAGTTCGTCAGTAAAGAAAAGAATTGGAGGGAATGGACGCGTGAATCAGTTACTGAATTCATGACTCGGTCCGCTGACTATCTGAATCAATAAATTAGACAACGACTGAAAAAATGAAAGAGATCGTCAGTAAAGAAAAGAATGGGAGGGAATGGACGCGTGAATCAGTTACTGAATTCATGACTCGGTCCGCTGACTATCTGAATCAATAAATTAGACAACGACTGACAAAATGAAAGAGTTCGTCAGTAAAGAAAAGAATGGGAGGGAATGGACGCGTGAATCAGTTACTGAATTCATGACTCGGTCCGCTGACTATCTGAATCAATAAATTAGACAACGACTGACAAAATGAAATAGTTCGTCAGTAAAGAAAAGAATGGGAGGGAATAGACGCGTGAATCAGTTGCTGAATTCATGACTCGGTCCGCTGACTATCTGAATCAATAAATTAGACAACGACTGACAAAATGAACGAGTTCGTCAGTAAAGAAAAGAATGGGAGGGAATGGACGCGTGAATCAGTTACTGAATTCATGACTCGGTCCGCTGACTACCTGGATGAAGAAATTAGACAACGACTGACAAAATGAAAGAGTTCGTCAGTAAAGAAAAGAATGGGAGGGAATGGACGCGTGAATCAGTTACTGAATTCATGAATCGGTCCGCTGACTATCTGAATGAATAATTAGACAACGACTGACAAAATGAAAGAGTTCGCCAGTAAAGAAAAGAATGGGAGGGAATGGACGCGTGAATCAGTTACTGAATTCATGACTCGTTCCGATGACTATCTGAATCAATAAATTAGACAACGACTGACAAAATGAAGGAGTTCGTCAGTAAAGAAAAGAATGGGAGAGAATGGACGCCTGAATCAGTTACTGAATTCATGACTCCGCTGACTCTCTGAATGAATAAATTAGACAAAGAATGACAAAATGAACGAGTTCGTCAGTAAAGAAAAGAATGGGAGGGAATGGACGCGTGAATCAGTTACTGAATTCATGACTCGGTCCGCTGACTATCTGAATGAATATATTTGACAAGGACTGACAAAATGAACGAGTTCGTCAGTAAAGAAAAGAATGGGAGGGATTGGACGCGTGAATCAGTTACTGAATTCATGACTCGGTCCGCTGACTATCTGAATCAATATATTAGACAACGACTGACAAAATGAAATAGTTCGTCAGTAAAGAAAAGAATGGGAGGGAATAGACGCGTGAATCAGTTGCTGAATTCATGAATCGGTCCGCTGACTATCTGAATGAATAAATTAGACAACGACTGACAAAATGAAAGAGTTCGTCAGTAACGAAAAGAATGGGAGGGAATGGACGCGTGAATCAGTTACTGAATTCATGACTCGGTCCGCTGACTATCTGAATCAATAAATTAGACAACGACTGACAAAATGAACGAGTTCGTCAGTAAAGAAAAGAATGGGAGAGAATGGACGCCTGAATCAGTTACTGAATTCATGTCTCCGCTGACTATCTGAATGAATAAATTAGACAAAGAATGTCAAAATGAACGAGTTCTTCAGTAAAGAAAAGAATGGGAGGGAATGGACGCGTGAATCAGTTACTGAATTCATGACTCGGTCCGCTGACTATCTGAATCAATAAATTAGACAACGACTGACAAAATGAAAGAGTTCGTCAGTAAAGAAAAGAATGGGCGGGAATGGACGCGTGAATCAGTTACTGAATTCATGACTCGGTCCGCTGACTATCTGAATCAATAAATTAGACAACGACTGACAAAATGAAAGAGTTCGTCAGTAAAGAAAAGAATGGGAGGGAATGGACGCGTGAATCAGTTACTGAATTCATGACTCGGTCCGCTGACTATCTGAATCAATAAATTAGACAAAGACTGACAAAATGAACGAATTCGTCAGTAAAGAAAAGAATGGGAGGGATTGGACGCGTGAATCAGTTACTGAATTCATGACTTGGTCCGCTGACTATCTGAATCAATAAATTAGACAACGACTGACAAAATGAAAGAGTTCGTCAGTAAAGAAAACAATGAGAGGGAATGGACGCGTGAATCAGTTACTGAATTCATGACTCGGTCCGCTGACTATCTGAATCAATAAATTAGACAACGACTGACACAATGAAGGAGTTCGTCGGTAAAGAAAAGAATGGGAGAGAATGGACGGCTGAATCAGTTACTGAATTCATGACTCCGCTGACTATCTGAATGAATAAATTAGACAAAGAATGACAAAATGAACGAGTTCGTCAGTAAAGAAAAGAATGGGAGGGAATGGACGCGTGAATCAGTTACTGAATTCATGACTCGGTCCGCTGACTATCTGAATCAATAAATTAGACAAAGACTGACAAAATGAACGAGTTCGTCAGTAAAGAAAAGAATGGGAGGGATTGGACGCGTGAATCAGTTACTGAATTCATGACTCGGTCCGCTGACTATCTGAATCAATAAATTAGACAACGACTGACAAAATGAAAGAGTTCGTCAGTAAAGAAAACAATGAGAGGGAATGGACGCGTGAATCAGTTACTGAATTCATGACTCGGTCCGCTGACTATCTGAATCAATAAATTAGACAACGACTGACAAAATGAAAGAGTTCGTCAGTAAAGAAAACAATGAGAGGGAATGGACGCGTGAATCAGTTACTGAATTCATGACTCGGTCCGCTGACTATCTGAATCAATAAATTAGACAACGACTGAGACAATGAAGGAGTTCGTCGGTAAAGAAAAGAATGGGAGAGAATGGACGGCTGAATCAGTTACTGAATTCATGACTCCGCTGACTATCTGAATGAATAAATTAGACAAAGAATGACAAAATGAACGAGTTCGTCAGTAAAGAAAAGAATGGGAGGGAATGGACGCGTGAATCAGTTACTGAATTCATGACTCGGTCCGCTGACTATCTGAATCAATAAATTAGACAAAGACTGACAAAATGAACGAGTTCGTCAGTAAAGAAAAGAATGGGAGGGATTGGACGCGTGAATCAGTTACTGAATTCATGACTCGGTCCGCTGACTATCTGAATCAATAAATTAGACAACGACTGACAAAATGAAAGAGTTCGTCAGTAAAGAAAACAATGAGAGGGAATGGACGCGTGAATCAGTTACTGAATTCATGACTCGGTCCGCTGACTATCTGAATCAATAAATTAGACAACGACTGACAAAATGAAATAGTTCGACTGTAAAGAAAAGAATGGGAGGGAATAGACGCGTGAATCAGTTGCTGAATTCATGAATCGGTCCGCTGACTATCTGAATGAATAAATTAGACAAAGACTGACAAAATGAAAGAGTTCGTCAGTAAAGAAAAGAATGGGAGGGAATGGACGCGTGAATCACTTACTGAATTCATGAGTCGGTCCGCTGATTATCTGAATGAATAAATTAGACAACGACTGACAAAATGAAGGAGTTCGTCAGTAAAGAAAAGAATGGGAGAGAATGGACGCCTGAATCAGTTACTGAATTCATGACTCCGCTGACTCTCTGAATGAATAAATTAGACAAAGAATGACAAAATGAACGAGTTCGTCAGTAAAGAAAAGAATGGGAGGGAATGGACGCGTGAATCAGTTACTGAATTCATGACTCGGTACGCTGACTATCTGAATGAATATATTTGACAAGGACTGACAAAATGAACGAGTTCGTCAGTAAAGAAAAGAATGGGAGGGATTGGACGCGTGAATCAGTTACTGAATTCATGACTCGGTCCGCTGACTATCTGAATCAATAAATTAGACAACGACTGACAAAATGAAATAGTTCGTCAGTAAAGAAAAGAATGGGAGGGAATAGACGCGTGAATCAGTTGCTGAATTCATGAATCGGTCCGCTGACTATCTGAATGAATAAATTAGACAACGACTGACAAAATGAAAGAGTTCGTCAGTAAAGAAAAGAATGGGAGGGAATGGACGCGTGAATCAGTTACTGAATTCATGACTCGGTCCGCTGACTATCTGAATCAATAAATTAGACAACGACTGACACAATGAAGGAGTTCGTCAGTAAAGAAAAGA
Organism: Acanthosepion lycidas; assembly: GCA_963932145.1. NCBI lineage: Eukaryota > Metazoa > Mollusca > Cephalopoda > Sepiida > Sepiidae > Acanthosepion > Acanthosepion lycidas. The sequence continues at coordinate 28,843,629 of OZ010596.1, forward strand.
ATGGGAGAGAATGGACGGCTGAATCAGTTACTGAATTCATGACTCCGCTGACTATCTGAATGAATCAATTAGACAAAGAATGTCAAAATGAACGAGTTCTTCAGTAAAGAAAAGAATGGGAGGGAATGGACGCGTGAATCAGTTACTGAATTCATGACTCGGTCCGCTGACTATCTGAATCAATAAATTAGACAACGACTGACAAAATGAAAGAGTTCGTCAGTAAAGAAAACAATGAGAGGGAATGGACGAGTGAATCAGTTACTGAATTCATGACTCGGTCCGCTGACTATCTGAATCAATAAATTAGACAACGACTGACACAATGAAGGAGTTCGTCAGTAAAGAAAAGAATGGGAGAGAATGGACGGCTGAATCAGTTACTGAATTCATGACTCCGCTGACTATCTGAATGAATAAATTTGACAAAGAATGTCAAAATGAACGAGTTCTTCAGTAAAGAAAAGAATGGGAGGGAATGGACGCGTGAATCAGTTACTGAATTCATGACTCGGTCCGCTGACTATCTGAATCAATAAATTAGACAACGACTGACAAAATGAAAGAGTTCGTCACTAAAGAAAAGAATGGGCGGGAATGGACGAGTGAATCAGTTACTGAATTCATGACTCGGTCCGCTGACTATCTGAATCAATAAATTAGACAACGACTGACAAAATGAAAGAGTTCGTCAGTAAAGAAAAGAATGGGAGGGAATGGACGCGTGAATCAGTTACTGAATTCATGACTCGGTCCGCTGACTATCTGAATCAATAAATTAGACAACGACTGACACAATGAAGGAGTTCGTCAGTAAAGAAAAGAATGGGAGAGAATGGACGGCTGAATCAGTTACTGTATTCATGACTCCGCTGACTATCTGAATGAATCAATTAGACAAAGAATGTCAAAATGAACGAGTTCTTCACTAAAGAAAAGAATGGGAGGGAATGGACGCGTGAATCAGTTACTGAATTCATGACTCGGTCCGCTGACTATCTGAATCAATAAATTAGACAACGACCGACAAAATGAAAGAGTTCGTCACTAAAGAAAAGAATGGGCGGGAATGGACGAGTGAATCAGTTACTGAATTCATGACTCGGTCCGCTGACTATCTGAATCAATAAATTAGACAACGACTGACAAAATGAAAGAGTTCGTCAGTAAAGAAAAGAATGGGAGGGAATGGACGCGTGAATCAGTTACTGAATTCATGACTCGGTCCGCTGACTATCTGAATCAATAAATTAGACAACGACTGACACAATGAAGGAGTTCGTCAGTAAAGAAAAGAATGGGAGAGAATGGACGGCTGAATCAGTTACTGAATTCATGACTCCGCTGACTATCTGAATGAATCAATTAGACAAAGAATGTCAAAATGAACGAGTTCTTCAGTAAAGAAAAGAATGGGAGGGAATGGACGCGTGAATCAGTTACTGAATTCATGACTCGGTCCGCTGACTATCTGAATCAATAAATTAGACAACGACTGACAAAATGAAAGAGTTCGTCACTAAAGAAAAGAATGGGCGGGAATGGACGAGTGAATCAGTTACTGAATTCATGACTCGGTCCGCTGACTATCTGAATGAATAAATTAGACAAGGACTGACAAAATGAAAGAGTTCGTCAGTAAAGAAAAGAATGGGAGGGAATGGACGCGTGAATCAGTTACTGAATTCATGACTCGGTCCGCTGACTATCTGAATCAATAAATTAGACAACGACTGACACAATGAAGGAGTTCGTCAGTAAAGAAAAGAATGGGAGAGAATGGACGGCTGAATCAGTTACTGAATTCATGACTCCGCTGACTATCTGAATGAATCAATTAGACAAAGAATGTCAAAATGAACGAGTTCTTCAGTAAAGAAAAGAATGGGAGGGAATGGACGCGTGAATCAGTTACTGAATTCATGACTCGGTCCGCTGACTATCTGAATCAATAAATTAGACAACGACTGACAAAATGAAAGAGTTCGTCACTAAAGAAAAGAATGGGCGGGAATGGACGAGTGAATCAGTTACTGAATTCATGACTCGGTCCGCTGACTATCTGAATCAATAAATTAGACAACGACTGACAAAATGAAAGAGTTCGTCAGTAAAGAAAAGAATGGGAGGGAATGGACGCGTGAATCAGTTACTGAATTCATGACTCGGTCCGCTGACTATCTGAATCAATAAATTAGACAACGACTGACACAATGAAGGAGTTCGTCAGTAAAGAAAAGAATGGGAGAGAATGGACGGCTGAATCAGTTACTGAATTCATGACTCCGCTGACTATCTGAATGAATCAATTAGACAAAGAATGTCAAAATGAACGAGTTCTTCAGTAAAGAAAAGAATGGGAGGGAATGGACGCGTGAATCAGTTACTGAATTCATGACTCGGTCCGCTGACTATCTGAATCAATAAATTAGACAACGACTGACACAATGAAGGAGTTCGTCAGTAAAGAAAAGAATGGGAGAGAATGGACGGCTGAATCAGTTACTGAATTCATGACTCCGCTGACTATCTGAATGAATCAATTAGAAAAGAATGTCAAAATGAACGAGTTCTTCAGTAAAGAAAAGAATGGGAGGGAATAGACGCGTGAATCAGTTCCTGAATTCATGACTCGGTCCGCTGACTATCTGAATCAATAAATTAGACAACGACTGACAAAATGAAAGAGTTCTTCAGTAAAGAAAAGAATGGGAGGGAATGGACGCGTGAATCAGTTACTGAATTCATGACTCGGTCCGCTGACTATCTGAATCAATAAATTAGACAACGACTGACAAAATGAAAGAGTTCGTCACTAAAGAAAAGAATGGGCGGGAATGGACGAGTGAATCAGTTACTGAATTCATGACTCGGTCCGCTGACTATCTGAATGAATAAATTAGACAAAGAATGACAAAATGAACGAGTTCGTCAGTAAAGAAAAGAATGGGAGGGAATGGACGCGTGAATCAGTTACTGAATTCATGACTCGGTCCGCTGACTATCTGAATCAATAAATTAGACAACGACTGACACAATGAAGGAGTTCGTCAGTAAAGAAAAGAATGGGAGAGAATGGACGGCTGAATCAGTTACTGAATTCATGACTCCGCTGACTATCTGAATGAATCAATTAGACAAAGAATGTCAAAATGAACGAGTTCTTCAGTAAAGAAAAGAATGGGAGGGAATGGACGCGTGAATCAGTTACTGAATTCATGACTCGGTCCGCTGATTATCTGAATCAATAAATTAGACAACGACTGACAAAATGAAAGATTTCGTCAGTAAAGAAAACAATGAGAGGAAATGGACGCGTGAATCAGTTACTGAATTCATGACTCGGTCCGCTGACTATCTGAATCAATAAATCAGACAACGACTGACAAAATGAAAGAGTTCGTCAGTAAAGAAAACAATGAGAGGGAATGGACGCGTGAATCAGTTACTGAATTCATGACTCGGTCCGCTGACTATCTGAATCAATAAATTAGACAACGACTGACAAAATGAAATAGTTCGACTGTAAAGAAAAGAATGGGAGGGAATAGACGCGTGAATCAGTTGCTGAATTCATGAATCGGTCCGCTGACTATCTGAATGAATAAATTAGACAAAGACTGACAAAATGAAAGAGTTCGTCAGTAAAGAAAAGAATGGGAGGGAATGGACGCGTGAATCACTTACTGAATTCATGACTCGGTCCGCTGATTATCTGAATGAATAAATTAGACAACGACTGACAAAATGAAGGAGTTCGTCATTAAAGAAAAGAATGGGAGAGAATGGACGCCTGAATCAGTTACTGAATTCATGACTCCGCTGACTATCTGAATGAATAAATTAGACAAAGAATGACAAAATGAACGAGTTCGTCAGTAAAGAAAAGAATGGGAGGGAATGGACGCGTGAATCAGTTACTGAATTCATGACTCGGTCCGCTGACTATCTGAATCAATAAATTAGACAACGACTGACAAAATGAAAGAGGTCTTCAGTAAAGAAAAGAATGGGAAAGAATGGACGCGTGAATCAGTTGCTGAATTCATGAATCGGTCCGCTGACTATCTGAATGAATAAATTAGACAACGACTGACAAAATGAAAGAGTTCGTCATTAAAGAAAAGAATGGGAGGTATTGGACGCGTGAATCAGTTACTGAATTCATGATTCGGTCCGCTGACTATCTGAATCAATATATTAGACAACGACTGACAAAATGAAAGAGTTCGTCAGTAAAGAAAAGAATGGGAGGGAATGGACGCGTGAATCAGTTACTGAATTCATGACTCGGTCCGCTGACTATCTGAATGAATAAATTAGACAACAACTGACAAAATGAAAGAGTTCGTCAGTAGAGAAAAGAATGGGAGGGAATGGACGCGTGAATCAGTTACTGAATTCATGACACGGTCCGCTGACTATCTGAATCAATAAATTAGACAACGACTGACAAAATGAAGGAGTTCGTCAGTGAAGAAAAGAATGGGAGAGAATGGACGGCTGAATCAGTTACTGAATTCATGACTCCGCTGAATATCTGAATGAATAAATTAGTCAACGACTGACAAAATGAAAGAGTTCGTCAGTAAAGAAAAGAATGGGAGGGAATGGAGGCGTGAATCAGTTACTGAATTCATGACTCGTTCCGATGACTATCTGAATCAATAAATTAGACAACGACTGACAAAATGAAGGAGTTCATCAGTAAAGAAAAAAATGGGAGAGAATGGACGCCTGAATCAGTTACTGAATTCATGACTCCACTGACTATCTGAATGAATAAATTAGACAAAGAATGACAAAATGAACGAGTTCGTCAGTAAAGAAAAGAATGGGAGGGAATGGACGCGTGAATCAGTTACTGAATTCATGACTCGGTCCGCTGACTATCTGAATCAATAAATTAGACAAAGACTGACAAAATGAACGAGTACGTCAGTAAAGAAAAGAATGGGAGGGATTGGACGCGTGAATCAGTTACTGAATTCATGACTCGGTCCGCTGACTATCTGAATCAATAAATTAGACAACGACTGACAAAATGAAAGAGTTCGTCAGTAAAGAAAACAATGAGAGGGAATGGACGCGTGAATCAGTTACTGAATTCATGACTCGGTCCGCTGACTATCTGAATCAATAAATTAGACAACGACTGACAAAATGAAAGAGTTCGTCACTAAAGAAAAGAATGGGCGGGAATGGACGAGTGAATCAGTTACTGAATTCATGACTCGGTCCGCTGACTATCTGAATGAATAAATTAGACAAAGAATGACAAAATGAACGAGTTCGTCAGTAAAGAAAAGAATGGGAGGGAATGGACGCGTGAATCAGTTACTGAATTCATGACTCGGTCCGCTGACTATCTGAATCAATAAATTAGACAACGACTGACACAATGAAGGAGTTCGTCAGTAAAGAAAAGAATGGGAGAGAATGGACGGCTGAATCAGTTACTGAATTCATGACTCCGCTGACTATCTGAATGAATCAATTAGACAAAGAATGTCAAAATGAACGAGTTCTTCAGTAAAGAAAAGAATGGGAGGGAATGGACGCGTGAATCAGTTACTGAATTCATGACTCGGTCCGCTGATTATCTGAATCAATAAATTAGACAACGACTGACAAAATGAAAGAGTTCTTCAGTAAAGAAAAGAATGGGAGGGAATGGACGCGTGAATCAGTTACTGAATTCATGACTCGGTCCGCTGACTATCTGAATCAATAAATTAGACAACGACTGACAAAATGAAAGAGTTCGTCACTAAAGAAAAGAATGGGCGGGAATGGACGAGTGAATCAGTTACTGAATTCATGACTCGGTCCGCTGACTATCTGAATGAATAAATTAGACAAAGAATGACAAAATGAACGAGTTCGTCAGTAAAGAAAAGAATGGGAGGGAATGGACGCGTGAATCAGTTACTGAATTCATGACTCGGTCCGCTGACTATCTGAATCAATAAATTAGACAACGACTGACACAATGAAGGAGTTCGTCAGTAAAGAAAAGAATGGGAGAGAATGGACGGCTGAATCAGTTACTGAATTCATGACTCCGCTGACTATCTGAATGAATCAATTAGACAAAGAATGTCAAAATGAACGAGTTCTTCAGTAAAGAAAAGAATGGGAGGGAATGGACGCGTGAATCAGTTACTGAATTCATGACTCGGTCCGCTGATTATCTGAATCAATAAATTAGACAACGACTGACAAAATGAAAGATTTCGTCAGTAAAGAAAACAATGAGAGGAAATGGACGCGTGAATCAGTTACTGAATTCATGACTCGGTCCGCTGACTATCTGAATCAATAAATCAGACAACGACTGACAAAATGAAAGAGTTCGTCAGTAAAGAAAACAATGAGAGGGAATGGACGCGTGAATCAGTTACTGAATTCATGACTCGGTCCGCTGACTATCTGAATCAATAAATTAGACAACGACTGACAAAATGAAATAGTTCGACTGTAAAGAAAAGAATGGGAGGGAATAGACGCGTGAATCAGTTGCTGAATTCATGAATCGGTCCGCTGACTATCTGAATGAATAAATTAGACAAAGACTGACAAAATGAAAGAGTTCGTCAGTAAAGAAAAGAATGGGAGGGAATGGACGCGTGAATCACTTACTGAATTCATGACTCGGTCCGCTGATTATCTGAATGAATAAATTAGACAACGACTGACAAAATGAAGGAGTTCGTCATTAAAGAAAAGAATGGGAGAGAATGGACGCCTGAATCAGTTACTGAATTCATGACTCCGCTGACTATCTGAATGAATAAATTAGACAAAGAATGACAAAATGAACGAGTTCGTCAGTAAAGAAAAGAATGGGAGGGAATGGACGCGTGAATCAGTTACTGAATTCATGACTCGGTCCGCTGACTATCTGAATCAATAAATTAGACAACGACTGACAAAATGAAAGAGGTCTTCAGTAAAGAAAAGAATGGGAAAGAATGGACGCGTGAATCAGTTGCTGAATTCATGAATCGGTCCGCTGACTATCTGAATGAATAAATTAGACAACGACTGACAAAATGAAAGAGTTCGTCATTAAAGAAAAGAATGGGAGGTATTGGACGCGTGAATCAGTTACTGAATTCATGATTCGGTCCGCTGACTATCTGAATCAATATATTAGACAACGACTGACAAAATGAAAGAGTTCGTCAGTAAAGAAAAGAATGGGAGGGAATGGACGCGTGAATCAGTTACTGAATTCATGACTCGGTCCGCTGACTATCTGAATGAATAAATTAGACAACAACTGACAAAATGAAAGAGTTCGTCAGTAGAGAAAAGAATGGGAGGGAATGGACGCGTGAATCAGTTACTGAATTCATGACACGGTCCGCTGACTATCTGAATCAATAAATTAGACAACGACTGACAAAATGAAGGAGTTCGTCAGTGAAGAAAAGAATGGGAGAGAATGGACGGCTGAATCAGTTACTGAATTCATGACTCCGCTGAATATCTGAATGAATAAATTAGTCAACGACTGACAAAATGAAAGAGTTCGTCAGTAAAGAAAAGAATGGGAGGGAATGGAGGCGTGAATCAGTTACTGAATTCATGACTCGTTCCGATGACTATCTGAATCAATAAATTAGACAACGACTGACAAAATGAAGGAGTTCATCAGTAAAGAAAAAAATGGGAGAGAATGGACGCCTGAATCAGTTACTGAATTCATGACTCCACTGACTATCTGAATGAATAAATTAGACAAAGAATGACAAAATGAACGAGTTCGTCAGTAAAGAAAAGAATGGGAGGGAATGGACGCGTGAATCAGTTACTGAATTCATGACTCGGTCCGCTGACTATCTGAATCAATAAATTAGACAAAGACTGACAAAATGAACGAGTACGTCAGTAAAGAAAAGAATGGGAGGGATTGGACGCGTGAATCAGTTACTGAATTCATGACTCGGTCCGCTGACTATCTGAATCAATAAATTAGACAACGACTGACAAAATGAAAGAGTTCGTCAGTAAAGAAAACAATGAGAGGGAATGGACGCGTGAATCAGTTACTGAATTCAGGACTCGGTCCGCTGACTATCTGAATCAATAAATTAGACAACGACTGACAAAATGAACGAGTTCGTCAGTAAAGAAAAGAATCAGAGGGAATGGACGCGTGAATCAGTTACTGAATTGATGACTCAGTCCGCTGACTATCTGAATGAATAAATTAGACAACGACTGACAAAATGAACGAGTTCGTCAGTAATGAAAAGAAAGGGAGGGAATGGACGCGTGAATCAGTTACTGAATTCATGACTCGGTCCGTTGACTATCTGAATCAATAAATTAGTCAACGACTGACACAATGAAGGAGTTCGTCATTAACGAAAAGAATGGGAGAGAATGGACCCCTGAATCAGTTACTGAATTCATGACACCGCTGACTATCTGAATGAATAAATTAGACAAATAATGACAAAATGAACGAGTCCGTCAGTAAAGAAAAGAATGGGAGGGAATGGACGCGTGAATCAGTTACTGAATTCATGACTCCGCTGACTATCTGAATGAATAAATTAGACAACGACTGACAAAATGAAAGAGTTCGTCAGTAAAGAAAAGAATGGGAGGGAATGGACGCGTGAATCAGTTACTGAATTCATGAATCGGTCCGCTGACTATCTGAATGAATAAATTAGACAACGACTGACAAAATGAAAGAGTTCGTAAGTAAAGAAAAGAATGGGAGGGAATGGACGCGTGAATCAGTTACTGAATTCATGACTCTTTCCCATGACTATCTGAATCAATAAATTAGACAACGAATGACAAAATGAAGGAGTTCATCAGTAAAGCAAAGAATGGGAGAGAATGGACGCCTGAATCAGTTACTGAATTCATGACTCCGCTGACTATCTGAATGAATAAATTAGACAAAGAATGACAAAATGAACGAGTTCGTCAGTAAAGAAAAGAATGGGAGGGAATGGACGCGTGAATCAGTTGCTGAATTCATGAATCGGTCCGCTAACTATCTGAATGAATAAATTAGACAACGACTGACAAAATGAAAGAGTTCGTCATTAAAGAAAAGAATGGGAGGGAATGGACGCGTGATTCAGTTACTGAATTCATGAGTCGGTCCGCTGACTATCTGAATTAAGAAATTAGACAACGACTGACAAAATGAAAGAGTTCGTCAGTAAAGAAAAGAATGGGAGGGAATGGACGCGTGAATCAGTTACTGAATTCATGACTCGGTCCGCTGACTATCTGAATCAATAAATTAGACAACGACTGACAAAATGAACGAGTTCGTCAGTAAAGAAAAGAATGGGAGGGAATGGACGCGTGAATCAGTTACTGAATTCACGACTCGGTCCGCTGACTATCTGGATGAAGAAATTAGACAACGACTGACAAAATGAAAGAGTTCGTCAGTAAAGAAAAGAATGGGAGGCAATGGACGCGTGAATCAGTTACTGAATTCATGAATCGGTCCGCTGACTATCTGAATGAATAAATTAGACAACGACTGACAAAATGAAAGAGTTCGTCAGTAAAGAAAAGAATGGGAGTGAATGGACGCGTGAATCAGTTACTGAATTCATGACTCGTTCCGATGACTATCTGAATCAATAAATTAAACAACGACTGACAAAATGAAAGAGTTCGTCATTAAAGAAAAGAATGGGAGGGAATGGACGCGTGAATCAGTTACTGAATTCATGAATCGGTCCGCTGACTATCTGAATGAATAAATTAGACAAAGAATGACAAAATGAACGAGTTCGTCAGTAAAGAAAAGAATGGGAGGGAATGGACTCGTGAATCAGTTACTGAATTCATGACTCGGTCCGCTGACTATCTGAATGAATATATTTGACAACGACTGACAAAATGAAAGAGTTCGTCAGTAAAGAAAAGAATGGGAGGGAATGGACCCGTGAATCAGTTACTGAATTCATGACTCGGTCCGCTGACTATCTGAATCAATAAATTAGACAACGACTGACAAAATGAACGAGTTCGTCAGTAAAGAAAAGAATGGGAGAGAAGACGCCTGAATCAGTTAGTGAATTCATGACTCGTTCCGATGACTATCTGAATCAATAAATTAGACAACGACTGACAAAATGAAGGAGTTCATCAGTAAAGCAAAGTATGGGAGAGAATGGACGCCTGAATCAGTTACTGAATTCATGACTCCGCTGACTATCTGAATGAATAAATTAGACAAAGAATGACAAAATGAACGAGTTCGTCAGTAAAGAAAAGAATGGGAGGGAATGGACGCGTGAATCAGTTGCTGAATTCATGAATCGGTCCGCTAACTATCTGAATGAATAAATTAGACAACGACTGACAAAATGAAAGAGTTCGTCATTAAAGAAAAGAATGGGAGGGAATGGACGCGTGATTCAGTTACTGAATTCATGAGTCGGTCCGCTGACTATCTGAATGAAGAAATTAGACAACGACTGACAAAATGAAAGAGTTCGTCAGTAAAGAAAAGAATGGGAGGGAATGGACGCGTGAATCAGTTACTGAATTCATGACTCGGTCCGCTGACTATCTGAATCAATAAATTAGACAACGACTGACAAAATGAAATAGTTCGTCAGTAAAGAAAAGAATGGGAGGGAATAGACGCGTGAATCAGTTGCTGAATTCATGACCCGGTCCGCTGACTATCTGAATCAATAAATTAGACAACGACTGACAAAATGAACGAGTTCGTCAGTAAAGAAAAGAATGGGAGGGAATGGACGCGTGAATCAGTTACTGAATTCATGACTCGTTCCGATGACTATCTGAATCAATAAATTAAACAACGACTGACAAAATGAAAGAGTTCGTCATTAAAGAAAAGAATGGGAGGGAATGGACGCGTGAATCAGTTACTGAATTCATGAATCGGTCCGCTGACTATCTGAATGAATAAATTAGACAAAGAATGACAAAATGAACGAGTTCGTCAGTAAAGAAAAGAATGGGAGGGAATGGACTCGTGAATCAGTTACTGAATTCATGACTCGGTCCGCTGACTATCTGAATGAATATATTTGACAACGACTGACAAAATGAAAGAGTTCGTCAGTAAAGAAAAGAATGGGAGGGAATGGACCCGTGAATCAGTTACTGAATTCATGACTCGGTCCGCTGACTATCTGAATGAATAAATTAGACAACGACTGACAAAATGAACGAGTTCGTCAGTAAAGAAAAGAATGGGAGAGAATGGACGCCTGAATCAGTTACTGAATTCATGACTCGTTCCGATGACTATCTGAATCAATAAATTAGACAACGACTGACAAAATGAAGGAGTTCATCAGTAAAGCAAAGAATGGGAGAGAATGGACGCCTGAATCAGTTACTGAATTCATGACTCCGCTGACTATCTGAATGAATAAATTAGACAAAGAATGACAAAATGAACGAGTTCGTCAGTAAAGAAAAGAATGGGAGGGAATGGACGCGTGAATCAGTTGCTGAATTCATGAATCGGTCCGCTAACTATCTGAATGAATAAATTAGACAACGACTGACAAAATGAAAGAGTTCGTCATTAAAGAAAAGAATGGGAGGGAATGGACGCGTGAATCAGTTACTGAATTCATGACTCGGTCCGCTGACTATCTGAATCAATAAATTAGACAACGACTGACAAAATGAAAGAGTTCGTCAGTAAAGAAAAGAATGGGAGGGAATGGACGCGTGAATCAGTTACTGAATTCATGACTCGGTCCGCTGACTATCTGAATCAATAAATTAGACAACGACTGACAAAATGAAATAGTTCGTCAGTAAAGAAAAGAATGGGAGGGAATAGACGCGTGAATCAGTTGCTGAATTCATGACCCGGTCCGCTGACTATCTGAATCAATAAATTAGACAACGACTGACAAAATGAACGAGTTCGTCAGTAAAGAAAAGAATGGGAGGGAATGGACGCGTGAATCAGTTACTGAATTCACGACTCGGTCCGCTGACTATCTGGATGAAGAAATTAGACAACGACTGACAAAATGAAAGAGTTCGTCAGTAAAGAAAAGAATGGGAGGCAATGGACGCGTGAATCAGTTACTGAATTCATGAATCGGTCCGCTGACTATCTGAATGAATAAATTAGACAACGACTGACAAAATGAAAGAGTTCGTCACTAAAGAAAAGAATGGGAGTGAATGGACGCGTGAATCAGTTACTGAATTTATGACTCGTTCCGATGACTATCTGAATCAATAAATTAAACAACGACTGACAAAATGAAAGAGTTCGTCATTAAAGAAAAGAATGGGAGGGAATGGACGCGTGAATCAGTTACTGAATTCATGAATCGGTCCGCTGACTATCTGAATGAATAAATTAGACAAAGAATGACAAAATGAACGAGTTCGTCAGTAAAGAAAAGAATGGGAGGGAATGGACTCGTGAATCAGTTACTGAATTCATGACTCGGTCCGCTGACTATCTGAATGAATATATTTGACAACGACTGACAAAATGAAAGAGTTCGTCAGTAAAGAAAAGAATGGGAGGGAATGGACCCGTGAATCAGTTACTGAATTCATGACTCGGTCCGCTGACTATCTGAATCAATAAATTAGACAACGACTGACAAAATGAAATAGTTCGTCAGTAAAGAAAAGAATGGGAGGGAATAGACGCGTGAATCAGTTGCTGAATTCATGACCCGGTCCGCTGACTATCTGAATCAATAAATTAGACAACGACTGACAAAATGAACGAGTTCGTCAGTAAAGAAAAGAATGGGAGGGAATGGACGCGTGAATCAGTTACTGAATTCATGACTCGTTCCGATGACTATCTGAATCAATAAATTAAACAACGACTGACAAAATGAAAGAGTTCGTCATTAAAGAAAAGAATGGGAGGGAATGGACGCGTGAATCAGTTACTGAATTCATGAATCGGTCCGCTGACTATCTGAATGAATAAATTAGACAAAGAATGACAAAATGAACGAGTTCGTCAGTAAAGAAAAGAATGGGAGGGAATGGACTCGTGAATCAGTTACTGAATTCATGACTCGGTCCGCTGACTATCTGAATGAATATATTTGACAACGACTGACAAAATGAAAGAGTTCGTCAGTAAAGAAAAGAATGGGAGGGAATGGACCCGTGAATCAGTTACTGAATTCATGACTCGGTCCGCTGACTATCTGAATGAATAAATTAGACAACGACTGACAAAATGAACGAGTTCGTCAGTAAAGAAAAGAATGGGAGAGAATGGACGCCTGAATCAGTTACTGAATTCATGACTCGTTCCGATGACTATCTGAATCAATAAATTAGACAACGACTGACAAAATGAAGGAGTTCATCAGTAAAGCAAAGAATGGGAGAGAATGGACGCCTGAATCAGTTACTGAATTCATGACTCCGCTGACTATCTGAATGAATAAATTAGACAAAGAATGACAAAATGAACGAGTTCGTCAGTAAAGAAAAGAATGGGAGGGAATGGACGCGTGAATCAGTTGCTGAATTCATGAATCGGTCCGCTAACTATCTGAATGAATAAATTAGACAACGACTGACAAAATGAAAGAGTTCGTCATTAAAGAAAAGAATGGGAGGGAATGGACGCGTGAATCAGTTACTGAATTCATGACTCGGTCCGCTGACTATCTGAATCAATAAATTAGACAACGACTGACAAAATGAAAGAGTTCGTCAGTAAAGAAAAGAATGGGAGGGAATGGACGCGTGAATCAGTTACTGAATTCATGACTCGGTCCGCTGACTATCTGAATCAATAAATTAGACAACGACTGACAAAATGAAATAGTTCGTCAGTAAAGAAAAGAATGGGAGGGAATAGACGCGTGAATCAGTTGCTGAATTCATGACCCGGTCCGCTGACTATCTGAATCAATAAATTAGACAACGACTGACAAAATGAACGAGTTCGTCAGTAAAGAAAAGAATGGGAGGGAATGGACGCGTGAATCAGTTACTGAATTCACGACTCGGTCCGCTGACTATCTGGATGAAGAAATTAGACAACGACTGACAAAATGAAAGAGTTCGTCAGTAAAGAAAAGAATGGGAGGCAATGGACGCGTGAATCAGTTACTGAATTCATGAATCGGTCCGCTGACTATCTGAATGAATAAATTAGACAACGACTGACAAAATGAAAGAGTTCGTCACTAAAGAAAAGAATGGGAGTGAATGGACGCGTGAATCAGTTACTGAATTTATGACTCGTTCCGATGACTATCTGAATCAATAAATTAAACAACGACTGACAAAATGAAAGAGTTCGTCATTAAAGAAAAGAATGGGAGGGAATGGACGCGTGAATCAGTTACTGAATTCATGAATCGGTCCGCTGACTATCTGAATGAATAAATTAGACAAAGAATGACAAAATGAACGAGTTCGTCAGTAAAGAAAAGAATGGGAGGGAATGGACTCGTGAATCAGTTACTGAATTCATGACTCGGTCCGCTGACTATCTGAATGAATATATTTGACAACGACTGACAAAATGAAAGAGTTCGTCAGTAAAGAAAAGAATGGGAGGGAATGGACCCGTGAATCAGTTACTGAATTCATGACTCGGTCCGCTGACTATCTGAATCAATAAATTAGACAACGACTGACAAAATGAACGAGTTCGTCAGTAAAGAAAAGAATGGGAGAGAATGGACGCCTGAATCAGTTACTGAATTCATGACACGTTCCGATGACTATCTGAATCAATAAATTAGACAACGACTGACAAAATGAAGGAGTTCATCAGTAAAGCAAAGAATGGGAGAGAATGGACGCCTGAATCAGTTACTGAATTCATGACTCCGCTGACTATCTGAATCAATAAATTAGACAAAGAATGACAAAATGAACGAGTTCGTCAGTAAAGAAAAGAATGTCAGGGAATGGACGCGTGAATCAGTTGCTGAATTCATGAATCGGTCCGCTAACTATCTGAATGAATAAATTAGACAACGACTGACAAAATGAAAGAGTTCGTCATTAAAGAAAAGAATGGGAGGGAATGGACGCGTGATTCAGTTACTGAATTCATGAGTCGGTCCGCTGACTATCTGAATGAAGAAATTAGACAACGACTGACAAAATGAAAGAGTTCGTCAGTAAAGAAAAGAATGGGAGGGAATGGACGCGTGAATCAGTTACTGAATTCATGACTCGGTCCGCTGACTATCTGAATCAATAAATTAGACAACGACTGACAAAATGAAAGAGTTCGTCAGTAAAGAAAAGAATGGGAGGGAATGGACGCGTGAATCAGTTACTGAATTCATGACTCGGTCCGCTGACTATCTGAATCAATAAATTAGACAACGACTGACAAAATGAAATAGTTCGTCAGTAAAGAAAAGAATGGGAGGGAATAGACGCGTGAATCAGTTGCTGAATTCATGACCCGGTCCGCTGACTATCTGAATCAATAAATTAGACAACGACTGACAAAATGAACGAGTTCGTCAGTAAAGAAAAGAATGGGAGGGAATGGACGCGTGAATCAGTTACTGAATTCACGACTCGGTCCGCTGACTATCTGGATGAAGAAATTAGACAACGACTGACAAAATGAAAGAGTTCGTCAGTAAAGAAAAGAATGGGAGGCAATGGACGCGTGAATCAGTTACTGAATTCATGAATCGGTCCGCTGACTATCTGAATGAATAAATTAGACAACGACTGACAAAATGAAAGAGTTCGTCAGTAAAGAAAAGAATGGGAGTGAATGGACGCGTGAATCAGTTACTGAATTCATGACTCGGTCCGCTGACTATCTGAATCAATAAATTAGACAACGACTGACAAAATGAAGGAGTTCGTCAGTAAAGAAAAGAATGGGAGAGAATGGACGCCTGAATCAGTTACTGAATTCATGAGTCCGCTGACTATCTGAAAGAATAAATTAGACAAAGAATGACAAAATGAACGAGTTCGTCAGTAAAGAAAAGAATGGGAGGGATTGGACGCGTCAATCAGTTACTGAATTGATGACTCAGTCCGCTGACTATCTTAATGAATAAATTAGACAACGACTGACAAAATGAACGAGTTCGTCAGTAAAGAAAAGAATGAGAGGGAATGGACGCGTGAATCAGTTACTGAATTGATGACTCAGTCCGCTGACTATCTGAATGAATAAATTAGACAACGACTGACAAAATGAACGAGTTCGTCAGTAAAGAAAAGAATGGGAGGGAATGGACGCGTGAATCAGTTGCTGAATTCATGACTCGGTCCGCTGACTATCTGAATCAATAAATTAGACAAAGACTGACAAAATGAAAGAGTTCGTCATTAAAGAAAAGAATGGGAGGGAATGGACGCGTGAATCAGTTACTGAATTCATGACTCGGTCCGTTTACTATCTGAATCAATAAATTAGTCAACGACTGACACAATGAAGGAGTTCGTCATTAAAGAAAAGAATGGGAGAGAATGGACGCCTGAATCAGTTACTGAATTCATGACACCGCTGACTATCTGAATGAATAAATTAGACAAATAATGACAAAATGAACGAGTTCGTCAGTAAAGAAAAGAATGGGAGGGAATGGACGCGTGAATCAGTTACTGAATTCATGACTCGGTCCGCTGACTATCTGAATCAATATATTAGACAACGACTGACAAAATGAAAGAGTTCGTCAGTAAAGAAAAGAATGGGAGGGAATGGACGCGTGAATCAGTTACTGAATTCATGACTCGGTCCGCTGACTATCTGAATGAATAAATTAGACAACGACTGACAAAATGAAATAGTTCATCAGTAAAGCAAAGAATGGGAGAGAATGGACGCCTGAATCAGTTACTGAATTCATGACTCCGCTGACTATCTGAATCAATAAATTAGACAAAGAATGACAAAATGAACGAGTTCGTCAGTAAAGAAAAGAATGTCAGGGAATGGACGCGTGAATCAGTTGCTGAATTCATGAATCGGTCCGCTAACTATCTGAATGAATAAATTAGACAACGACTGACAAAATGAAAGAGTTCGTCATTAAAGAAAAGAATGGGAGGGAATGGACGCGTGATTCAGTTACTGAATTCATGAGTCGGTCCGCTGACTATCTGAATGAAGAAATTAGACAACGACTGACAAAATGAAAGAGTTCGTCAGTAAAGAAAAGAATGGGAGGGAATGGACGCGTGAATCAGTTACTGAATTCATGACTCGGTCCGCTGACTATCTGAATCAATAAATTAGACAACGACTGACAAAATGAAAGAGTTCGTCAGTAAAGAAAAGAATGGGAGGGAATGGACGCGTGAATCAGTTACTGAATTCATGACTCGGTCCGCTGACTATCTGAATCAATAAATTAGACAACGACTGACAAAATGAAATAGTTCGTCAGTAAAGAAAAGAATGGGAGGGAATAGACGCGTGAATCAGTTGCTGAATTCATGACCCGGTCCGCTGACTATCTGAATCAATAAATTAGACAACGACTGACAAAATGAACGAGTTCGTCAGTAAAGAAAAGAATGGGAGGGAATGGACGCGTGAATCAGTTACTGAATTCACGACTCGGTCCGCTGACTATCTGGATGAAGAAATTAGACAACGACTGACAAAATGAAAGAGTTCGTCAGTAAAGAAAAGAATGGGAGGGAATGGACGCGTGAATCAGTTACTGAATTCATGAATCTGTCCGCTGACTATCTGAATGAATAAATTAGACAACGACTGACAAAATGAAAGAGTTCGTCAGTAAAGAAAAGAATGGGAGTGAATGGACGCGTGAATCAGTTACTGAATTCATGACTCGGTCCGCTGACTATCTGAATCAATAAATTAGACAACGACTGACAAAATGAAGGAGTTCGTCAGTAAAGAAAAGAATGGGAGAGAATGGACGCCTGAATCAGTTACTGAATTCATGAGTCCGCTGACTATCTGAAAGAATAAATTAGACAAAGAATGACAAAATGAACGAGTTCGTCAGTAAAGAAAAGAATGGGAGGGATTGGACGCGTCAATCAGTTACTGAATTGATGACTCAGTCCGCTGACTATCTTAATGAATAAATTAGACAACGACTGACAAAATGAACGAGTTCGTCAGTAAAGAAAAGAATGAGAGGGAATGGACGCGTGAATCAGTTACTGAATTGATGACTCAGTCCGCTGACTATCTGAATGAATAAATTAGACAACGACTGACAAAATGAACGAGTTCGTCAGTAAAGAAAAGAATGGGAGGGAATGGACGCGTGAATCAGTTGCTGAATTCATGACTCGGTCCGCTGACTATCTGAATCAATAAATTAGACAAAGACTGACAAAATGAAAGAGTTCGTCATTAAAGAAAAGAATGGGAGGGAATGGACGCGTGAATCAGTTACTGAATTCATGACTCGGTCCGTTTACTATCTGAATCAATAAATTAGTCAACGACTGACACAATGAAGGAGTTCGTCATTAAAGAAAAGAATGGGAGAGAATGGACGCCTGAATCAGTTACTGAATTCATGACACCGCTGACTATCTGAATGAATAAATTAGACAAATAATGACAAAATGAACGAGTTCGTCAGTAAAGAAAAGAATGGGAGGGAATGGACGCGTGAATCAGTTACTGAATTCATGACTCGGTCCGCTGACTATCTGAATCAATATATTAGACAACGACTGACAAAATGAAAGAGTTCGTCAGTAAAGAAAAGAATGGGAGGGAATGGACGCGTGAATCAGTTACTGAATTCATGACTCGGTCCGCTGACTATCTGAATGAATAAATTAGACAACGACTGACAAAATGAAATAGTTCGTCAGTAAAGAAAAGAATGGGAGGGAATAGACGCGTGAATCAGTTACTGAATTCAGGAATCGGTCCGCTGACTATCTGAATGAATAAATTAGACAACTACTGACAAAATGAAAGAGTTCGTCATTAAAGAAAAGAATGGGAGGGAATGGACGCGTGATTCAGTTACTGAATTCATGACTCAGTCCGCTGACTATCTGAATGAATAAATTAGACAACGACTGACAAAATGAAAGAGTTCGTCAGTAAAGAAAAGAATGGGAGGGAATGGACGCCTGAATCAGTTACTGAATTCATGACTCCGCTGACTATCTGAAAGAATAAATTAGACAAAGAATGTCAAAATGAACGAGTTCTTCACTAAAGAAAAGAATGGGAGTGAATGGACGCGTGAATCAGTTACTGAATTCATGACTCGGTCCGCTGACTATCTGAATCAATAAATTAGACAACGACTGACAAAATGAAAGAGTTCGTCAGTAAAGAAAAGAATGGGAGGGAATGGACGCGTGAATCAGTTACTGAATTCATGACTCGGTCCGCTGACTATCTGAATGAATAAATTAGACAACGACTGACAAAATGAAAGAGTTCGTCAGTAAAGAAAAGAATGGGAGGGAATGGACGCGTGAATCAGTTACTGAATTCATGACTCGGTCCGCTGACTATCTGAATCAATAAATTAGACAACGACTGACAAAATGAAGGAGTTCGTCAGTAAAGAAAAGAATGGGAGAGAATGGACGCCTGAATCAGTTACTGAATTCATGACTCCGCTGACTATCTGAAAGAATAAATTAGACAAAGAATGACAAAATGAACGAGTTCGTCAGTAAAGAAAAGAATGGGAGGGATTGGACGCGTGAATCAGTTACTGAATTGATGACTCAGTCCGCTGACTATCTGAATGAATAAATTAGACAACGACTGACAAAATGAACGAGTTCGTCCGTAAAGAAAAGAATGAGAGGGAATGGACGCGTGAATCAGTTACTGAATTGATGACTCAGTCCGCTGACTATCTGAATGAATAAATTAGACAACGACTGACAAAATGAACGAGTTCGTCAGTAAAGAAAAGAATGGGAGGGAATGGACGCGTGAATCAGTTACTGAATTCATGACTCGGTCCGCTGACTATCTGAATCAATAAATTAGACAAAGACTGACAAAATGAAAGAGTTCGTCATTAAAGAAAAGAATGGGAGGGAATGGACGCGTGAATCAGTTACTGAATTCATGACTCGGTCCGTTTACTATCTGAATCAATAAATTAGTCAACGACTGACACAATGAAGGAGTTCGTCATTAAAGAAAAGAATGGGAGAGAATGGACGCCTGAATCAGTTACTGAATTCATGACACCGCTGACTATCTGAATGAATAAATTAGACAAATAATGACAAAATGAACGAGTTCGTCAGTAAAGAAAAGAATGGGAGGGAATGGACGCGTGAATCAGTTACTGAATTCATGACTCGGTCCGCTGACTATCTGAATCAATAAATTAGACAACGACTGACAAAATGAAAGAGTTCGTCAGTAAAGAAAACAATGAGAGGGAATGGACGCGTGAATCAGTTACTGAATTGATTACTCGGTCCGCTGACTATCTGAATGAATAAATTAGACAACGACTGACAAAATGAAATAGTTCGTCAGTAAAGAAAAGAATGGGAGGGAATAGACGCGTGAATCAGTTGCGGAATTCATGAATCGGTCCGCTAACTATCTGAATGAATAAATTAGACAACGACTGACAAAATGAAAGAGTTCGTCATTAAAGAAGAGAATGGGAGGGAATGGACGCCTGATTCAGTTACTGAATTCATGACTCGGTCCGCTGACTATCTGAATGAATAAATTAGACAACGACTGACAAAATGAAAGAGTTCGTCAGTAAAGAAAAGAATGGGAGGGAATGGACGCGTGAATCAGTTACTGAATTCATGACTCGGTCCGCTGACTATCTGAATGAATAAATTAGACAACGACTGACAAAATGAAAGAGTTCGTCAGTAAAGAAAAGAATGGGAGGGAATGGACGCGTGAATCAGTTACTGAATTCATGACTCGGTCCGCTGACTATCTGAATCAATAAATTAGACAACGACTGACAAAATGAAGGAGTTCGTCAGTAAAGAAAAGAATGGGAGAGAATGGACGCCTGAATCAGTTACTGAATTCATGACTCCGCTGACTATCTGAAAGAATAAATTAGACAAAGAATGACAAAATGAACGAGTTCGTCAGTAAAGAAAAGAATGGGAGGGATTGGACGCGTGAATCAGTTACTGAATTGATGACTCAGTCCGCTGACTATCTGAATGAATAAATTAGACAACGACTGACAAAATGAACGAGTTCGTCCGTAAAGAAAAGAATGAGAGGGAATGGACGCGTGAATCAGTTACTGAATTGATGACTCAGTCCGCTGACTATCTGAATGAATAAATTAGACAACGACTGACAAAATGAACGAGTTCGTCAGTAAAGAAAAGAATGGGAGGGAATGGACGCGTGAATCAGTTACTGAATTCATGACTCGGTCCGCTGACTATCTGAATCAATAAATTAGACAAAGACTGACAAAATGAAAGAGTTCGTCATTAAAGAAAAGAATGGGAGGGAATGGACGCGTGAATCAGTTACTGAATTCATGACTCGGTCCGTTTACTATCTGAATCAATAAATTAGTCAACGACTGACACAATGAAGGAGTTCGTCATTAAAGAAAAGAATGGGAGAGAATGGACGCCTGAATCAGTTACTGAATTCATGACACCGCTGACTATCTGAATGAATAAATTAGACAAATAATGACAATATGAACGAGTTCGTCAGTAAAGAAAAGAATGGGAGGGAATGGACGCGTGAATCAGTTACTGAATTCATGACTCGGTCCGCTGACTATCTGAATCAATAAATTAGACAACGACTGACAAAATGAAAGAGTTCGTCAGTAAAGAAAACAATGAGAGGGAATGGACGCGTGAATCAGTTACTGAATTGATTACTCGGTCCGCTGACTATCTGAATGAATAAATTAGACAACGACTGACAAAATGAAATAGTTCGTCAGTAAAGAAAAGAATGGGAGGGAATAGACGCGTGAATCAGTTACTGAATTCAGGAATCGGTCCGCTGACTATCTGAATCAATAAATTAGACAACGACTGACAAAATGAAAGAGTTCGTCATTAAAGAAAAGAATGGGAGGGAATGGACGCGTGATTCAGTTACTGAATTCATGACTCGGTCCGCTGACTATCTGAATGAATAAATTAGACAACGACTGACAAAATGAAAGAGTTCGTCAGTAAAGAAAAGAATGGGAGGGAATGGACGCGTGAATCAGTTACTGAATTCATGACTCGGTCCGCTGACTATCTGAATCAATAAATTAGACAACGACTGACAAAATGAAATAGTTCGTCAGTAAAGAAAAGAATGGGAGGGAATAGACGCGTGAATCAGTTGCTGAATTCATGACTCGGTCCGCTGACTATCTGAATCAATAAATTAGACAACGACTGACAAAATGAACGAGTTCGTCAGTAAAGAAAAGAATGGGAGGGAATGGACGCGTGAATCAGTTACTGAATTCATGACTCGTTCCGATGACTATCTGAATCAATAAATTAAACAACCACTGACAAAATGAAAGAGTTCTTAATTAAAGAAAAGAATGGGAGGGAATGGACGCGTGAATCAGTTACTGAATTCATGAATCGGTCCGCTGACTATCTGAATGAATAAATTAGACAAAGAATGACAAAATGAACGAGTTCGTCAGTAAAGAAAAGAATGGGAGGGAATGGACTCGTGAATCAGTTACTGAATTCATGACTCGGTCCGCTGACTATCTGAATGAATATATTTGACAAGGACTTACAAAATGAACGAGTTCGTCAGTAAAGAAAAGAATGGGAGGGATTGGACGCGTGAATCAGTTACTGAATTCATAACTCGGTCCGCTGACTATCTGAATCAATAAATTAGACAACGACTGACAAAATGAAAGAGTTCGTCAGTAAAGAAAACAACGAGAGGGAATGGACGCGTGAATCAGTTACTGAATTCATGACTCGGTCCGCTGACTATCTGAATCAATAAATTAGACAACGACTGACAAAATGAAATAGTTCGTCAGTAAAGAAAAGAATGGGAGGGAATGGACGCGTGAATCAGTTGCTGAATTCATGAATCGGTCCGCTGACTATCTGAATGAATAAATTAGACAACGACTGACAAAATGAAAGAGTTCGTCAGTAAAGAAAAGAATGGGAGGGAATGGACCCGTGAATCAGATACTGAATTCATGACTCGGTCCGCTGACTATCTGAATCAATAAATTAGACAACGACTGACAAAATGAACGAGTTCGTCAGTAAAGAAAAGAATGGGAGAGAATGGACGCCTGAAACAGTTACTGAATTCATGACTCCGCTGACTATCTGAATGAATAAATTAGACAAAGAATGTCAAAATGAACGAGTTCTTCAGTAAAGAAAAGAATGGGAGGGAATGGACGCGTGAATCAGTTACTGAATTCATGACTCGGTCCGCTGACTATCTGAATCAA
This sequence comes from Acanthosepion lycidas, assembly GCA_963932145.1. Taxonomy (NCBI): domain Eukaryota; kingdom Metazoa; phylum Mollusca; class Cephalopoda; order Sepiida; family Sepiidae; genus Acanthosepion; species Acanthosepion lycidas. The sequence continues at coordinate 28,867,001 of OZ010596.1, forward strand.
TAAATTAGACAACGACTGACAAAATGAAAGAGTTCGTCAGTAAAGAAAAGAATGGGAGGGAATGGACGCGTGAATCAGTTACTGAATTCATGACTCGGTCCGCTGACTATCTGAATCAATAAATTAGACAACGACTGACACAATGAAGTAGTTCGTCAGTAAAGAAAAGAATGGGAGAGAATGGACGCCGGAATCAGTTACTGAATTCATGACTCCGCTGACTATCTGAATGAATAAATTAGACAAAGAATGACAAAATGAACGAGTTCGTCAGTAAAGAAAAGAATGGGAGGGAATGGACGCGTGAATCAGTTACTGAATTCATGATTCGGTCCGCTGACTATCTGAATCAATAAATTAGACAACGACTGACAAAATGAAGGAGTTCGTCAGTAAAGAAAAGAATGGGAGGGAATGGACGCGTGAATCAGTTACTGAATTCATGACTAGGTCCGCTGACTATCTGAATGAATAAATTAGACAACGACTGACAAAATGAAAGAGTTCGTCAGTAAAGAAAAGAATGGGAGGGAATGGACGCGTGAATCAGTTACTGAATTCATGATTCCTTCCGCTGACTATCTGAATCAATAAATTAGACAACGACTGACACAATGAAGTAGTTCGTCAGTAAAGAAAAGAATGGGAGAGAATGGACGCCTGAATCAGTTACTGAATTCATCACTCCGCTGACTATCTGAATGAATAAATTAGACAAAGAATGACAAAATGAACGAGTTCGTCAGTAAAGAAAAGACTGGGAGGGAATGGACGCGTGAATCAGTTACTGAATTCATGATTCGGTCCGCTGACTATCTGAATCAATAAATTAGACAACGACTGACAAAATGAAAGAGTTCGTCAGTAAAGAAAAGAATGGGAGGGAATGGACGCGTGAATCAGTTACTGAATTCATGACTAGGTCCGCTGACTATCTGAATGAATAAATTAGACAACGACTGACAAAATGAAAGAGTTCGTCAGTAAAGAAAAGAATGGGAGGGAATGGACGCGTGAATCAGTTACTGAATTCATGACTCGGTCCGCTGACTATCTGAATCAATAAATTAGACAACGACTCACGAATTGAAAGATTTCGTCAGTAAAGAAAAGAATGGGAGGGAATAGAAGCGTGAATCAGTTTCTGAATTCATGAATCGGTCCGCTGAGTATCTAAATGAATAAATTAGACAACGACTCACGAATTGAAAGATTTCGTCAGTAAAGAAAAGAATGGGAGGGAATGGACGCGTGAATCAGTTACTGAATTCATGACTCGGTCCGCTGACTATCTGAATGAATAACTTAGATAACGACTGACAAAATAAATGAGTTCGTCAGGAAAGAAAAGAATGGGAGGGAATGGACGCGTGAATCAGTTACTGAATTCATGACTCGGTCCGCTGACTATCTGAATGAATATATTAGACAACAACTGACAAAATGAAGGAGTTCGTCAGTAAAGAAAAGAATGGGAGGGAATGGACGCGTGAATCAGTTACTGAATTCATGACTCGGTCCGCTGACTATCTGAATCAATATATTAGACAAAGACTGAAAAATGAAATAGTTCGTCAGTAAAGAAAAGAATGGGAGGGAATAGAAGCGTGAATCAGTTGCTGAATTCATGAATCGGTCCCCTGAGTATCTAAATGAATAAATTAGACAACGACTGACGAAATGAAAGATTTCGTCAGTAAAGAAAAAATGGGAGGGAATGGACGCGTGAATCAGTTACTGAATTCATGACTCGGTCCGCTGACTATCTGAATGAATAACTTAGATAACGACTGACAATATAAACGAGTTCGTCAGTAAAGAAAAGAATGGGAGGGAATGGACGCGTGAATCAGTTACTGAATTCATGACTCGGTCCGCTGACTATCTGAATGAATATATTAGACAACAACTGACAAAATGAACGAGTTCGTCAGTAAAGAAAAGAATGGGAGGGAATGGACGCGTGAATCAGTTACTGAATTCATGACTCGGTCCGCTGACTATCTGAACGAATAAATTAGACAACGACTGACAAAATGAAAGAGTTCGTCAGTAAAGAAAAGAATGGGAGTTAATGGACGCGTGAATCAGTTACTGAATTCATGACTTTGTCCGCTGACTATCTGAATCAATAAATTAGACTAAGAATGACAAAATGAACGAGTTCGTCAGTAAAGAAAAGAATGGGAGGGAATGGACGCGTGAATCAGTTACTGAATTCATGACGCGGTCCGCTGACTATCTGAATCAATATATTAGACAACGACTGACAAAATGAAGGAGTTCGTCAGTAAAGAAAAGAATGGGAGGGAATGGACGCGTGAATCAGTTACTAAATTCATGACACCGCTGACTATCTGAATGAATAAATTAGACAAAGAATGACAAAATGAACGAGTTCGTCAGTAAAGAAAAGAATGGGAGGGAATGGACGCGTGAATCAGTTACTGAATTCATGACTCGGTCCGCTGACTATCTGAATGAATATATTTGACAAGGACTGACAAAATGAACGAGTTCGTCAGTAAAGAAAGGAATGGGAGGGATTGGACGCGTGAATCAGTTACTGAATTCATGACTCGGTCCGCTGACTATCTGAATGAATATATTAGACAACTACTGACAAAATGAACGAGTTCGTCAGTAAAGAAAATAATGGCAGGGAATGGACGCGTGAATCAGTTACTGAATTCATGACTCGGTCCGCTGACTATCTGAATGAATAAATTTGACAACGACTGACAAAATGAAAGAGTTCGTCAGTAAAGAAAAGAATGGGAGGGAATGGACGCGTGAATCAGTTACTGAATTCATAACTCGGTCCGCTGACTATCTGAATGAATAAATTAGACAACGACTGACAAAATGAAAGAGTTCGTCAGTAAAGAAAAGAATGGGAGGGAATGGACGCGTGAATCAGTTACTGAATTCATGACTCGGTCCGCTGACTATCTGAATGAATATATTTGACAAGGACTGACAAAATGAACGAGTTCGTCAGTGAAGAAAAGAATGGGAGGGATTGGACGCGTGAATCTATTACCGAATTCAGGAATCGGTCGGCTGACTATCTGAATCACTAAATTAGACAACGACTGACAAAATGAAAGTGTTCGTCAGTAAAGAAAAGAATGGGAGGGAATGGACGCGTGAATCAGTTACTGAATTCATGACTCGGTACGCTGACTATCTGAATGAATAACTTAGATAACGACTGACAAAATAAACGAGTTCGTCAGTAAAGAAAAGAATGGGAGGGAATGGACGCGTGAATCAGTTACTGAATTCATGACTCGGTCCGCTGACTATCTGAATCAATAACTTAGATAACGACTGACACTATAAACGAGTTCGTCAGTAAAGAAAAGAATGGGAGGGAAAGGACGGGTGAATAAGTTACTGAATTCATGACTCGGTCCGCTGACTATCTGAACGAATAAATTAGACAACGCCTGACAAAATGAAAGTGTTCGTCAGTAAAGAAAAGAATGGGAGGTAATGGACGCGTGAATCAGTTACTGAATTCATGACTTTGTCCGCTGAGTATCTAAATGAATAAATTAGACAACGACTGACAAAATGAAAGAGTTCGTCAGTAAAGAAAAGAATGGGAGGGAATGGACGCGTGAATCAGTTAATGAATTCATGACTCGGTCCGCTGACTATCTGAATCAATAGATTAGACAACGACTGACAATATGAAGGAGTTCGTCAGTAAAGAAAAGAATGGAAGAGAATGGACGCCTGAATCAGTTACTGAATTCATGACTACGCTGACTATCTGAATGAATAAATTAGACAAAGAATGACAAAATGAACGAGTTCGTCAGTAAAGAAAAGAATGGGAGGGAATGGACACGTGAATCAGTTACTGAATTCATGACTCGGTCCGCTGACTATCTGAATCAATAAATTAGACAACGACTGACAAAATGAACGAGTTCGTCAGTAAAGAAAAGAATGGGAGGGAATGGACGCGTGAATCAGTTACTGAATTCATAACTCGGTCCGCTGACTATCTGAATGAATAAATTAGACAACGACTGACAAAATGAAAGAGTTCGTCAGTAAAGAAAAGAATGGGAGGGAATGGACGCGTGAATCAGTTACTGAATTCATGACTCGGTCCGCTGACTATCTGAATGAATATATTTGACAAGGACTGACAAAATGAAAGAGTTCGTCAGTAAAGAAAAGAATGGGAGGGATTGGACGTGTGAACCTGTTACTGAATTCAGGAATCGGTCGGCTGACTATCTGAATCACTAAATTAGACAACGACTGACAAAATGAAAGAGTTCGTCAGTAAAGAAAAGAATGGGAGGGAATGGACGCGTGAATCAGTTACTGAATTCATGACTCGGTCCGCTGACTATCTGAATCAATAAATTAGACAAAGACTGAAAAATGAAATAGTTCGTCAGTAAAGAAAAGAATGGGAGGGAATAGAAGCGTGAATCAGTTGCTGAATTCATGAATCGGTCCCCTGAGTATCTAAATGAATAAATTAGACAACGACTGACGAAATGAAAGATTTCGTCAGTAAAGAAAAGAACGGGAGGGAATGGACGCGTGAATCAGTTACTGAATTCATGACTCGGTCCGCTGACTATCTGAATGAATAACTTAGATAACGACTGACAAAATAAACGAGTTCGTCAGTAAAGAAAAGAATGGGAGGGAATGGACACGTGAATCAGTTACTGAATTCATGACTCGGTCCGCTGACTATCTGAATGAATATATTAGACAACAACTGACAAAATGAACGAGTTCGTCAGTAAAGAAAAGAATGGGAGGGAATGGACGCGTGAATCAGTTACTGAATTCATGACTCGGTCCGCTGACTATCTGAACGAATAAATTAGACAACGACTGACAAAATGAAAGAGTTCGTCAGTAAAGAAAAGAATGGGAGGTAATGGACGCGTGAATCAGTTACTGAATTCATGACTTTGTCCGCTGACTATCTGAATCAATAAATTAGACAAAGACTGACAAAATGAAAGAGTTCGTCAGTAAAGAAAAGAATGGGAGGGAATGGACGCGTGAATCAGTTACTGAATTCATGACTCGGTCCGCTGACTATCTGAATCAATAAATTAGACAACGACTGACAAAATGAAGGAGTTCGTCAGTAAAGAAAAGAATGGGAGGGAATGGACGAGTGAATCAGTTACTGAATTCATGACTCGGTCCGCTGACTATCTGAATCAATAAATTAGACAACGACTGACAAAATGAAATAGTTCGTCAGTAAAGAAAAGAATGGAAGAGAATGGACCCCTGAATCAGTTACTGTATTCATGACTCCGCTGACTATCTGAATGAATAAATTAGACAAAGAATGACAAAATGAACGAGTTCGTCAGTAAAGAAAAGAATGGGAGGGAATGGACGCGTGAATCAGTTACTGAATTCATGACTCGGTCCGCTGACTATCTGAATCAATAAATTAGACAACGACTGACAAAATGAAATAGTTCGTCAGTAAAGAAAAGAATGGAAGAGAATGGACCCCTGAATCAGTTACTGTATTCATGACTCCGCTGACTATCTGAATGAATAAATTAGACAAAGAATGACAAAATGAACGAGTTCGTCAGTAAAGAAAAGAATGGGAGGGAATGGACGCGTGAATCAGTTACTGAATTCATGACTCGGTCCGCTGACTATCTGAATCAATAAATTAGACAACGACTGACAAAATGAAGGAGTTCGTCAGTAAAGAAAAGAATGGGAGGGAATGGACGAGTGAATCAGTTACTAAATTCATGACTCCCCTGACTATCTGAATGAATAAATTAGACAAAGAATGACAAAATGAACGAGTTCATCAGTAAAGAAACGAATGGGAGGGAATGGACGCGTGAATCAGTTACTGAATTCATGACTCGGTCCGCTGACTATCTGAATGAATATATTTGACAAGGACTGACAAAATGAACGAGTTCGTCAGTAAAGAAAAGAATGGGAGGGATTGGACGCGTGAATCAGTTACTGAATTCATGACTCGGTCCGCTGACTATCTGAATGAATAAATTAGACAACGACTGACAAAATGAAAGAGTTCGTCAGTAAAGAAAAGAATGGGAGGGAATGGACGCGTGAATCAGTTACTGAATTCATGACTCGGTCCGCTGACTATCTGAATGAATAAATTAGACAAAGACTGACAAAATGAAGGAGTTCGTCAGTAAAGAAAAGAATGGGAGGGAATGGACGCGTGAATCAGTTACTGAATTCATAACTCGGTCCGCTGACTATCTGAATGAATAACTTAGATAAAGACTGACAAAATAAACGAGTTCGTCAGTAAAGAAAAGAATGGGAGGGAATGGACGCGTGAATCAGTTACTGAATTCATGACTCGGTCCGCTGACTATCTGAATGAATAACTTAGATAACGACTGACACTATAAACGAGTTCGTCAGTAAAGAAAAGAAGGGGAGGGAATGGACGCGTGAATCAGTTACTGAATTCATGACTCGGTCCGCTGACTATATGAATCAATAAATTAGACAACGACTGACAAAATGAAGGAGTTCGTCAGGAAAGAAAAGAATGGGAGAGAATGGACGCGTGAATCAGTTACTGAAATCATGACTCGGTCCGCTGACTATCTGAATCAATAAATTAGACAACGACTGACAAAATGAAAGAGCTCGTCAGTAAAGAAAAGAATGGGAGGGAATGGACGCGTGAATCAGTTACTGAATTCATGACTCGGTCCGCTGACTATCTGAATCAATACATTAGACAACGACTGACAAAATGAAAGATTTCGTCATAAAGAAAAGAATGGGAGGGAATGGACGCGTGAATCAGTTACTGAATTCATGACTCGGTCCGCTGACTATCTGAATGAATATATTAGACAACAACTGACATAATGAACGAGTTCGTCAGTAAAGAAAAGAATGGGAGGGAATGGACGCGTGAATAAGTTACTGAATTCATGACTCGGTCCGCTGACTATCTGAACGAATAAATTAGACAACGCCTGACAAAATGAAAGTGTTCGTCAGTAAAGAAAAGAATGGGAGGTAATGGACGCGTGAATCAGTTACTGAATTCATGACTTTGTCCGCTGACTATCTGAATCAATAAATTAGACAACGACTGACAAAATGAAAGAGTTCGTCAGTAAAGAAAAGAATGGGAGGGAATGGACGCGTGAATCAGTTACTGAATTCATGACTCGGTCCGCTGACTATCTGAATCAATAAATTAGACAACGACTGACAAAATGAACCAGTTCGTCAGTAAAGAAAAGAATGGGAGAGAATGGACGCCTGAATCAGTTACTGAATTCATCACTCCGCTGACTCTCTGAATGAATAAATTAGACAAAGACTGACAAAATGAACGAGTTCGTCAGTAAAGAAAAGAATGGGAGGGAATGGACGCGTGAATCAGTTACTGAATTCATGACTTTGTCCGCTGACTATCTGAATCAATAAATTAGACAACGACTGACAAAATGAAAGAGTTCGTCAGTTAAGAAAAGAATGGGAGGGAATGGACGCGTGAATCAGTTAATGAATTCATGACTCGGTCCGCTGACTATCTGAATCAATAAATTAGACAACGACTGACAATATGAAGGAGTTCGTCAGTAAAGAAAAGAATGGAAGAGAATGGACGCCTGAATCAGTTACTAAATTCATGACTCCGCTGACTATCTGAATGAATAAATTAGACAAAGAATGACAAAATGAACGAGTTCGTCAGTAAAGAAAAGAATGGGAGGGATTGGACGCGTGAATCAGTTACTGAATTCATGACTCGGTCCGCTGACTATCTGAATGAATATATTAGACAACAACTGACAAAATGAACGAGTTCGTTAGTAAAGAAAAGAATGGGAGGGAATGGACGCGTGAATCAGTTACTGAATTCATGACTCGGTCCGCTGACTATCTGAATGAATAAATTAGACAACGACTGACAAAATGAAAGAGTTCGTCAGTAAAGAAAAGAATGGGAGGGAATGGACGCGTGAATCATTTACTGAATTCATGACTCGGTCCGCTGACTATCTGAATCAATAAATTAGACAACGACTGACAAAATGAACCAGTTCGTCAGTAAAGAAAAGAATGGGAGAGAATGGACGCCTGAATCAGTTACTGAATTCATCACTCCGCTGACTATCTCAATGAATAAATTAGACAAAGACTGACAAAATGAACGAGTTCGTCAGTAAAGAAAAGAATGGGAGGGAATGGACGCGTGAATCAGTTACTGAATTCATAACTCGGTCCGCTGACTATCTGAATCAATAAATTAGACAACGACTGACAAAATGAAAGAGTTCGTCAGTAAAGAAAAGAATGGGAGGGAATGGACGCGTGAATCAGTTACTGAATTCATGACTCGGTCCGCTGACTATCTGAATGAATATATTTGACAAGGACTGACAAAATGAAAGAGTTCGTCAGTAAAGAAAAGAATGGGAGGGATTGGACGCGTGAACCTGTTACTGAATTCAGGAATCGGTCGGCTGACTATCTGAATCACTAAATTAGACAACGACTGACAAAATGAAAGAGCTCGTCAGTAAAGAAAAGAATGGGAGGGAATGGACGCGTGAATCAGTTACTGAATTCATGACTCGGTCCGCTGACTATCTGAATGAATATATTTGACAAGGACTGACAAAATGAACGAGTTCGTCAGTAAAGAAAAGAATGGGAGGGATTGGACGCATGAATCAGTTACTGAATTCATGACTCGGTCCGCTGACTATCTGAATGAATATATTAGACAACAACTGACAAAATGAACGAATTCGTCAGTAAAGAAAAGAATGGCAGGGAATGGACGCGTGAATCAGTTACTGAATTCATGACTCGGTCCGCTGACTATCTGAATGAATAAATTAGACAACGACTGACAAAATGAAAGAGTTCGTCAGTAAAGAAAAGATTGGGAGGGAATGGACGCGTGAATCAATTACTGAATTCATGACTCGGTCCGCTGACTATCTGAATCAATAAATTAGACAATGACTGACAAAATGAAGGAGTTCGTCAGTAAAGAAAAGAATGGGAGGGAATGGACGCCTGAATCAGTTACTAAATTCATGACTCCGCTGACTATCTGAATGAAAAAATTAGACAAAGACTGACAAAATGAACGAGTTCGTCAGTAAAGAAAAGAATGGGAGGGAATGGACGCGTGAATCAGTTACTGAATTCATGACTCGGTCCGCTGAATATCTGAATGAATATATTTGACAAGGACTGACAAAATGAACGAGTTCGTCAGTAAAGAAAAGAATGGGAGGGAATGGACGCGTGAATCAGTTACTGAATTCATGACTCGGTCCGCTGACTATCTGAATCAATAAATTAGACAACGACTGACAAAATGAACCAGTTCGTCAGTAAAGAAAAGAATGGGAGAGAATGGACGCCTGAATCAGTTACTGAATTCATCACTCCGCTGACTATCTGAATGAATAAATTAGACAAAGACTGACAAAATGAACGAGTTCGTCAGTAAAGAAAAGAATGGGAGGGAATGGACGCGTGAAGCAGTTACTGAATTCATGACTCGGTCCGCTGACTATCTGAATGAATATATTTGACAAGGACTGACAAAATGAACGAGTTCGTCAATAAAGAAAAGAATGGGAGGGATTGGACGCGTGAACCTGTTACTGAATTCAGGAATCGGTTGGCTGACTATCTGAATCACTAAATTAGACAACGACTGACAAAATGAAAGAGTTCGTCAGTAAAGAAAAGAATGGGAGGGAATGGACGCGTGAATCAATTACTGAATTCATGACTCGGTCCGCTGACTATCTGAATCAATAAATTAGACAATGACTGACAAAATGAAGGAGTTCGTCAGTAAAGAAAAGAATGGGAGGGAATGGACGCCTGAATCAGTTACTAAATTCATGACTCCGCTGACTATCTGAATGAAAAAATTAGACAAAGACTGACAAAATGAACGAGTTCGTCAGTAAAGAAAAGAATGGGAGGGAATGGACGCGTGAATCAGTTACTGAATTCATGACTCGGTCCGCTGAATATCTGAATGAATATATTTGACAAGGACTGACAAAATGAACGAGTTCGTCAGTAAAGAAAAGAATGGGAGGGAATGGACGCGTGAATCAGTTACTGAATTCATGACTCGGTCCGCTGACTATCTGAATCAATAAATTAGACAACGACTGACAAAATGAACCAGTTCGTCAGTAAAGAAAAGAATGGGAGAGAATGGACGCCTGAATCAGTTACTGAATTCATCACTCCGCTGACTATCTGAATGAATAAATTAGACAAAGACTGACAAAATGAACGAGTTCGTCAGTAAAGAAAAGAATGGGAGGGATTGGACGCGTGAACCTGTTACTGAATTCAGGAATCGGTTGGCTGACTATCTGAATCACTAAATTAGACAACGACTGACAAAATGAAAGAGTTCGTCAGTAAAGAAAAGAATGGGAGGGAATGGACGCGTGAATCAGTTACTGAATTCATGACTTTGTCCGCTGACTATCTGAATCAATAAATTAGACAACGACTGACAAAATGAACGAGTTCGTTAGTAAAGAAAAGAATGGGAGGGAATGGACGCGTGAATCAGTTACTGAATTCATGACTCGGTCCGCTGACTATCTGAATCAATAAATTAGACAACCACTGACAAAATGAACGAGTTCGTCAGTAAAGAAAAGAATGGGAGGGATTGGACGCGTGAATCAGTTTCTGAATTCATGACTCCGTCCGCTGACTATCTGAATCAATAAATTAGACAACGACTGACAAAATGAAAGAGTTCGTCAGTAAAATAAAGAATGGGAGGGATTGGACACGTGAATCAGTTACTGAATTCACGACTCGGTCCGCTATCTCAATCAATAAATTAGACAACGACTGACAAAATGAAAGAGTTCGTCAGTAAAGAAAAGAATGGGAGGGAATGGACGCGTGAATCAGTTACCGAATTCATGACTCGGTCCGCTGACTATCTGAATGAATATATTTGACAAGGACTGACAAAATGAACGAGTTCGCCAGTGAAGTAAAGAATGGGAGGGAATGGACGCGTGAATCAGTTACTGAATTCATGACTCGGTCCGCTGACTATCTGAATCAATAAATTAGACAACGACTGACAAAATGAAAGAGTTCGTCAGTAACGAAAAGAATGGGAGGGAATGGACGCGTGAATCAGTTACTGAATTCATGACTCGGTCCGCTGACTATCTGAATGAATATATTTGACAAGGACTGACAAAATGAACGAGTTCGTCAGTAAAGAAAAGAATGGGAGGGATTGGACGCGTGAATCATTTACTGAATTCATGACTCGGTCCCGCTGACTATCTGAATGAATATATTAGACAATAACTGACAAAATGAACGAGTTCGTCAGTAAAGAAAAGAATGGCAGGGAATGGACGCGTGAATCAGTTACTGAATTCATGACTCGGTCCGCTAACTATCTGAATGAATATATTAGACAACAACTGACGAAATTAACGATTTCGTCAGTAAAGAAAAGAATGGGAGGGAATGGACGCGTGAATCAGTTACTGAATTCATGACTCGGTCCGCTGACTATCTGAATCAATAAATTAGACAACGACTGAAAAAATGAAAGAGTTCGTCAGTAAAGAAAAGAATGGGAGGGAATGGACGCGTGAATCAGTTACTGAATTCATGACTCGGTCCGCTGACTATCTGAATCAATAAATTAGACAACGACTGACAAAATGAAGGAGTTCGTCAGTAAAGAAAAGAATGGGAGGGAATGGACGCCTGAATCAGTTACTAAATTCATGACTCCGCTGACTATCTGAACGAATAAATTAGACAAAGAATGACAAAATGAACGAGTTCGTCAGTAAAGAAAAGAATGGGAGGGAATGGACGCGTGAATCAGTTACTGAATTCATGACTCGGTCCGCTGACTATCTGAATGAATATATTAGACAACAACTGACAAAATGAACGAGTTCGTCAGTAACGAAAAGAATGGCAGGGAATGGACGCGTGAATTAGTTACTGAATTCATGACTCGGTCCGCTGACTATCTGAATGAATAAATTAGACAACGACTGACAAAATGAAAGAGTTCGTCAGTAAAGAAAAGAATGGGAGGGAATGGACGCGTGAATCAGTTACTGAATTCATGACTCGCTCCACTGACTATCTGAATCAATAAATTAGACAACGACTGACAAAATGAACCAGTTCGTCAGTAAAGAAAAGAATGGGAGGGAATGGACGCCTGAATCAGTTACTGAATTCATCACTCCGCTGACTATCTGAATGAATAAATTAGACAAAGACTGACAAAATGAACGAGTTCGTCAGTAAAGAAAAGAATGGGAGGGAATGGACGCGTGAATCAGTTACTGAATTCATAACTCGGTCCGCTGACTATCTGAATGAATAAATTAGACAACGACTGACAAAATGAAAGAGTTCGTCAGTAAAGAAAAGAATGGGAGGGAATGGACGCGTGAATCAGTTACTAAATTCATGACTCGGTCCGCTGACTATCTGAATGAATAAATTAGACAACGACTGACAAAATGAAAGAGTTCGTCAGTAAAGAAAAGAATGGGAGGGAATGGACGCGTGAATCAGTTACTGAATTCATGACTCGCTCCACTGACTATCTGAATCAATAAATTAGACAACGACTGACAAAATGAACCAGTTCGTCAGTAAAGAAAAGAATGGGAGAGAATGGACGCCTGAATCAGTTACTGAATTCATCACTCCGCTGACTATCTGAATGAATAAATTAGACAAAGACTGACAAAATGAACGAGTTCGTCAGTAAAGAAAAGAATGGGAGGGAATGGACGCGTGAATCAGTTACTGAATTCATAACTCGGTCCGCTGACTATCTGAATGAATAAATTAGACAACGACTGACAAAATGAAAGAGTTCGTCAGTAAAGAAAAGAATGGGAGGGAATGGACGCGTGAATCAGTTACTAAATTCATGACTCGGTCCGCTGACTATCTGAATGAATATATTTGACAACTACTGACAAAATGAACGAGTTCGTCAGTAAAGAAAAGAATGGGAGGGATTGGACGCGTGAACCTGTTACTGAATTCAGGAATCGGTTGGCTGACTATCTGAATCACTAAATTAGACAACGACTGACAAAATGAAAGAGTTCGTCAGTAAAGAAAAGAATGGGAGGGAATGGACGCGTGTATCAGTTACTGAATTCATGACTCGGTCCGCTGACTATCTGAATGAATATATTAGACAACAACTGACAAAATGAACGAGTTCGTCAGTAAAGAAAAGAATGGGAGGGAATGGACGCGTGAATCAGTTACTGAATTCATGACTCGGTCCGCTGACTATCTGAATGAATAAATTAGACAACGACTGACAAAATGAAAGAGTTCGTCAGTAAAGAAAAGAATGGGAAGGAATGGACGCGTGAATCAGTTACTGAATTAATGACTTTGTCCGCTGATTATCTGAATCAATATATTAGACAACGACTGACAAAATGAAGGAGTTCGTCAGGAAAGAAAAGAATGGGAGAGAATGGACGCGTGAATCAGTTACTGAAATCATGAATCGGTCCGCTGAGTATCTAAATGAATAAATTAGACAACGACTCACGAAATGAAAGATTTCGTCAGTAAAGAAAAGAATGGGAGGGAATGGACGCGTGAATCAGTTACCGAATTCATGACTCGGTCCGCTGACTATCTGAATGAATATATTTGACAAGGACTGACAAAATGAACGAGTTCGCCAGTGAAGTAAAGAATGGGAGGGATTGGACGCGTGAATCAGTTACTGAATTCATGACTCGGTCGGCTGACTATCTGAATCAATAAATTAGACAACGACTGACAAAATGAAAGAGTTCGTCAGTAAAGAAAAGAATGGGAGGGAATGGACGCGTGAACAGTTACTGAATTCATGACTCGGTCCGCTGACTATCTGAATGAATATATTTGACAAGGACTGACAAAATAAACGAGTTCGTCAGTAAAGAAAAGAATGGGAGGGAATGGACGCGTGAATCAGTTACTGAATTCATGACTCGGTCCGCTGACTATCTGAATGAATATATTAGACAACAACTGACAAAATGAACGAGTTCGTCAGTAAAGAAAAGAATGGGAGGGAATGGACGCGTGAATAAGTTACTGAATTCATGACTTTGTCCGCTGACTATCTGAATCAATAAATTAGACAACGACTGACAAAATGAAAGAGTTCGTCAGTTAAGAAAAGAATGGGAGGGAATGGACGCGTGAATCAGTTAATGAATTCATGACTCGGTCCGCTGACTATCTGAATCAATAAATTAGACAACGACTGACAATATGAAGAAGTTCGTCAGTAAAGAAAAGAATGGAAGAGAATGGACTCCTGAATCAGTTACTAAATTCATGACTCCGCTGACTATCTGAATGAATAAATTAGACAAAGAATGACAAAATGAACGAGTTCGTCAGTAAAGAAAAGAATGGGAGGGATTGGACGCGTGAATCAGTTACTGAATTCATGACTCGGTCCGCTGACTATCTGAATGAATATATTAGACAACAACTGACAAAATGAACGAGTTCGTTAGTAAAGAAAAGAATGGGAGGGAATGGACGCGTGAATCAGTTACTGAATTCATGACTCGGTCCGCTGACTATCTGAATGAATAAATTAGACAACGACTGACAAAATGAAAGAGTTCGTCAGTAAAGAAAAGAATGGGAGGGAATGGACGCGTGAATCAGTTACTGAATTCATAACTCGGTCCGCTGACTATCTGAATCAATAAATTAGACAACGACTGACAAAATGAAAGAGTTCGTCAGTAAAGAAAAGAATGGGAGGGAATGGACGCGTGAATCAGTTACTGAATTCATGACTCGGTCCGCTGACTATCTGAATGAATATATTTGACAAGGACTGACAAAATGAAAGAGTTCGTCAGTAAAGAAAAGAATGGGAGGGATTGGACGCGTGAACCTGTTACTGAATTCAGGAATCGGTCGGCTGACTATCTGAATCACTAAATTAGACAACGACTGACAAAATGAAAGAGCTCGTCAGTAAAGAAAAGAATGGGAGGGAATGGACGCGTGAATCAGTTACTGAATTCATGACTCGGTCCGCTGACTATCTGAATGAATATATTTGACAAGGACTGACAAAATGAACGAGTTCGTCAGTAAAGAAAAGAATGGGAGGGATTGGACGCATGAATCAGTTACTGAATTCATGACTCGGTCCGCTGACTATCTGAATGAATATATTAGACAACAACTGACAAAATGAACGAATTCGTCAGTAAAGAAAAGAATGGCAGGGAATGGACGCGTGAATCAGTTACTGAATTCATGACTCGGTCCGCTGACTATCTGAATGAATAAATTAGACAACGACTGACAAAATGAAAGAGTTCGTCAGTAAAGAAAAGAATGGGAGGGAATGGACGCGTGAATCAATTACTGAATTCATGACTCGGTCCGCTGACTATCTGAATCAATAAATTAGACAATGACTGACAAAATGAAGGAGTTCGTCAGTAAAGAAAAGAATGGGAGGGAATGGACGCCTGAATCAGTTACTAAATTCATGACTCCGCTGACTATCTGAATGAAAAAATTAGACAAAGACTGACAAAATGAACGAGTTCGTCAGTAAAGAAAAGAATGGGAGGGAATGGACGCGTGAATCAGTTACTGAATTCATGACTCGGTCCGCTGACTATCTGAATGAATAAATTAGACAACGACTGACAAAATGAAAGAGTTCGTCAGTAAAGAAAAGAATGGGAGGGAATGGACGCGTGAATCATTTACTGAATTCATGACTCGGTCCGCTGACTATCTGAATCAATAAATTAGACAACGACTGACAAAATGAACCAGTTCGTCAGTAAAGAAAAGAATGGGAGAGAATGGACGCCTGAATCAGTTACTGAATTCATCACTCCGCTGACTATCTCAATGAATAAATTAGACAAAGACTGACAAAATGAACGAGTTCGTCAGTAAAGAAAAGAATGGGAGGGAATGGACGCGTGAATCAGTTACTGAATTCATAACTCGGTCCGCTGACTATCTGAATCAATAAATTAGACAACGACTGACAAAATGAAAGAGTTCGTCAGTAAAGAAAAGAATGGGAGGGAATGGACGCGTGAATCAGTTACTGAATTCATGACTCGGTCCGCTGACTATCTGAATGAATATATTTGACAAGGACTGACAAAATGAAAGAGTTCGTCAGTAAAGAAAAGAATGGGAGGGATTGGACGCGTGAACCTGTTACTGAATTCAAGAATCGGTCGGCTGACTATCTGCATCACTAAATTAGACAACGACTGACAAAATGAAAGAGCTCGTCAGTAAAGAAAAAATGGGAGGGAATGGACGCGTGAATCAGTTACTGAATTCATGACTCGGTCCGCTGACTATCTGAATGAATATATTTGACAAGGACTGACAAAATGAACGAGTTCGTCAGTAAAGAAAAGAATGGGAGGGATTGGACGCATGAATCAGTTACTGAATTCATGACTCGGTCCGCTGACTATCTGAATGAATATATTAGACAACAACTGACAAAATGAACGAATTCGTCAGTAAAGAAAAGAATGGCAGGGAATGGACGCGTGAATCAGTTACTGAATTCATGACTCGGTCCGCTGACTATCTGAATGAATAAATTAGACAACGACTGACAAAATGAAAGAGTTCGTCAGTAAAGAAAAGAATGGGAGGGAATGGACGCGTGAATCAATTACTGAATTCATGACTCGGTCCGCTGACTATCTGAATCAATAAATTAGACAATGACTGACAAAATGAAGGAGTTCGTCAGTAAAGAAAAGAATGGGAGGGAATGGACGCCTGAATCAGTTACTAAATTCATGACTCCGCTGACTATCTGAATGAAAAAATTAGACAAAGACTGACAAAATGAACGAGTTCGTCAGTAAAGAAAAGAATGGGAGGGAATGGACGCGTGAATCAGTTACTGAATTCATGACTCGGTCCGCTGAATATCTGAATGAATATATTTGACAAGGACTGACAAAATGAACGAGTTCGTCAGTAAAGAAAAGAATGGGAGGGAATGGACGCGTGAATCAGTTACTGAATTCATGACTCGGTCCGCTGACTATCTGAATCAATAAATTAGACAACGACTGACAAAATGAACCAGTTCGTCAGTAAAGAAAAGAATGGGAGAGAATGGACGCCTGAATCAGTTACTGAATTCATCACTCCGCTGACTATCTGAATGAATAAATTAGACAAAGACTGACAAAATGAACGAGTTCGTCAGTAAAGAAAAGAATGGGAGGGAATGGACGCGTGAAGCAGTTACTGAATTCATAACTCGGCCGGTGACTATCTGAATGAATAAATTAGACAACGACTGACAAAATGAAAGAGTTCGTCAGTAAAGAAAAGAATGGGATGGAATGGACGCGTGAATCAGTTACTGAATTCATGACTCGGTCCGCTGACTATCTGAATGAATATATTTGACAAGGACTGACAAAATGAACGAGTTCGTCAATAAAGAAAAGAATGGGAGGGATTGGACGCGTGAACCTGTTACTGAATTCAGGAATCGGTTGGCTGACTATCTGAATCACTAAATTAGACAACGACTGACAAAATGAAAGAGTTCGTCAGTAAAGAAAAGAATGGGAGGGAATGGACGCGTGAATCAGTTACTGAATTCATGACTTTGTCCGCTGACTATCTGAATCAATAAATTAGACAACGACTGACAAAATGAACGAGTTCGTTAGTAAAGAAAAGAATGGGAGGGAATGGACGCGTGAATCAGTTACTGAATTCATGACTCGGTCCGCTGACTATCTGAATCAATAAATTAGACAACGACTGACAAAATGAAGGAGTTCGTCAGTAAAGAAAAGAATGGGAGGGAATGGACGCCTGAATCAGTTACTAAATTCATGACTCCGCTGACTATCTGAACGAATAAATTAGACAAAGAATGACAAAATGAACGAGTTCGTCAGTAAAGAAAAGAATGGGAGGGAATGGACGCGTGAATCAGTTACTGAATTCATGACTCGGTCCGCTGACTATCTGAATGAATATATTAGACAACAACTGACAAAATGAACGAGTTCGTCAGTAAAGAAAAGAATGGCAGGGAATGGACGCGTGAATTAGTTACTGAATTCATGACTCGGTCCGCTGACTATCTGAATGAATAAATTAGACAACGACTGACAAAATGAAAGAGTTCGTCAGTAAAGAAAAGAATGGGAGGGAATGGACGCGTGAATCAGTTACTGAATTCATGACTCGCTCCACTGACTATCTGAATCAATAAATTAGACAACGACTGACAAAATGAAAGAGTTCGTCAGTAAAGAAAAGAATGGGAGGGAATGGACGCCTGAATCAGTTACTGAATTCATCACTCCGCTGACTATCTGAATGAATAAATTAGACAAAGACTGACAAAATGAACGAGTTCGTCAGTAAAGAAAAGAATGGGAGGGAATGGACGCCTGAATCAGTTACTGAATTCATCACTCCGCTGACTATCTGAATGAATAAATTAGACAAAGTCTGACAAAATGAACGAGTTCGTCAGTAAAGAAAAGAATGGGAGGGAATGGACGCGTGAATCAGTTACTGAATTCATAACTCGGTCCGCTGACTATCTGAATGAATAAATTAGACAACGACTGACAAAATGAAAGAGTTCGTCAGTAAAGAAAAGAATGGGAGGGGATGGACATGTGAATCAGTTACTAAATTCATGACTCGGTCCGCTGACTATCTGAATGAATAAATTAGACAACGACTGACAAAATGAAAGAGTTCGTCAGTAAAGAAAAGAATGGGAGGGAATGGACGCGTGAATCAGTTACTGAATTCATGACTCGCTCCACTGACTATCTGAATCAATAAATTAGACAACGACTGACAAAATGAACCAGTTCGTCAGTAAAGAAAAGAATGGGAGAGAATGGACGCCTGAATCAGTTACTGAATTCATCACTCCGCTGACTATCTGAATGAATAAATTAGACAAAGACTGACAAAATGAACGAGTTCGTCAGTAAAGAAAAGAATGGGAGGGAATGGACGCGTGAATCAGTTACTGAATTCATAATTCGGTCCGCTGACTATCTGAATGAATAAATTAGACAACGACTGACAAAATGAAAGAGTTCGTCAGTAAAGAAAAGAATGGGAGGGAATGGACGCGTGAATCAGTTACTAAATTCATGACTCGGTCCGCTGACTATCTGAATGAATATATTTGACAACTACTGACAAAATGAACGAGTTCGTCAGTAAAGAAAAGAATGGGAGGGATTGGACGCGTGAACCTGTTACTGAATTCAGGAATCGGTTGGCTGACTATCTGAATCACTAAATTAGACAACGACTGACAAAATGAAAGAGTTCGTCAGTAAAGAAAAGAATGGGAGGGAATGGACGCGTGAATCAGTTACTGAATTCATGACTCGGTCCGCTGACTATCTGAATGAATATATTAGACAACAACTGACAAAATGAACGAGTTCGTCAGTAAAGAAAAGAATGGGAGGGAATGGACGCGTGAATCAGTTACTGAATTCATGACTCGGTCCGCTGACTATCTGAATGAATAAATTAGACAACGACTGACAAAATGAAAGAGTTCGTCAGTAAAGAAAAGAATGGGAAGGAATGGACGCGTGAATCAGTTACTGAATTAATGACTTTGTCCGCTGATTATCTGAATCAATAAATTAGACAACGACTGACAAAATGAAGGAGTTCGTCAGGAAAGAAAAGAATGGGAGAGAATGGACGCGTGAATCAGTTACTGAAATCATGAATCGGTCCGCTGAGTATCTAAATGAATAAATTAGACAACGACTCACGAAATGAAAGATTTCGTCAGTAAAGAAAAGAATGGGAGGGAATGGACGCGTGAATCAGTTACCGAATTCATGACTCGGTCCGCTGACTATCTGAATGAATATATTTGACAAGGACTGACAAAATGAACGAGTTCGCCAGTGAAGTAAAGAATGGGAGGGATTGGACGCGTGAATCAGTTACTGAATTCATGACTCGGTCGGCTGACTATCTGAAACAAAAAATTAGACAACGACTGACAAAATGAAAGAGTTCGTCAGTAAAGAAAAGAATGGGAGGGAATGGACGTGTGAACAGTTACTGAATTCATGACTCGGTCCGCTGACTATCTGAATGAATATATTTGACAAGGACTGACAAAATGAACGAGTTCGTCAGTAAAAAAAGAATGGGAGGGATTGGACGCGTGAATCAGTTACTGAATTCAGGACTCGGTCCGCTGACTTTCTGAATCAATAAATTAGACAACGACTGACAAAATGAAAGAGTTCGTCAGTAAAGAAAAGTATGGGAGGGAATGGACGCGTGAATCAGTTACTGAATTCATGACTCGGTCCGCTGACTATCTAAATGAATATATTAGACAACGACTCACGAAATGAAAGGTTTCGTCAGTAAAGTAAAGAATGGGAGGGAATGGACGCGTGAATCAGTTACTGAATTCATGACTTTGTCTGCTGACTATCTGAATCAATAAATTAGACAACGACTGACAAAATGAACGAGTTCGTCAGTAAAGAAAAGACTGGGAGGGATTGGACACGTGAATCAGTTACTGAATTCATGACTCGGTCCGCTGACTATCTCAATCAATAAATTAGACAACGACTGACAAAATGAAAGAGTTCGTCAGTAAAGAAAAGAATGGGAGGGAATGGACGCGTGAATCAGTTACTGAATTCATGACTCGGTCCGCTGACTATCTGAATGAATATATTTGACAAGGACTGACAAAATGAACGAGTTCGCCAGTGAAGTAAAGAATGGGAGGGATTGGACGCGTGAATCAGTTACTGAATTCAGGACTCGGTCGGCTGACTATCTGAATCAATAAATTAGACAACGACTGACAAAATGAAAGAGTTCGTCAGTAAAGAAAAGAATGGGAGGGAATGGACGCGTGAATCAGTTACTGAATTCATGACTCGGTACGCTGACTATCTGAATGAATATATTTGACAAGGACTGACAAAATGAACGAGTTCGTCAGTAAAGAAAAGAATGGGAGGGATTGGACGCGTGAATCAGTTACTGAATTCATGACTCGGTCGGCTGACTATCTGAATCAATAAATTAGACAACGACTGACAAAATGAACGAGTTCGTCAGTAAAGAAAAGAATGTGTGGGATTGGACACGTGAATCAGTTACTGAATTCATGACAAGGTCCGCTGACTATCTCAATCAATAAATTAGACAACGACTGACAAAATGAAAGACTTCGTCAGTAAAGAAAAGAATGGGAGGGAATGGACGCGTGAATCAGTTACCGAATTCATGACTCGGTCCGCTGACTATCTGAATGAATAAATTAGACAACGACTGACAAAATGAAAGAGTTCGTCAGTAAAGAAAAGAATGGGAGGGAATGGACGCGTGAATCAATTACTGAATTCATGACTCGGTCCGCTGACTATCTGAATCAATAAATTAGACAATGACTGACAAAATGAAGGAGTTCGTCAGTAAAGAAAAGAATGGGAGGGAATGGACGCCTGAATCAGTTACTAAATTCATGACTCCGCTGACTATCTGAATGAAAAAATTAGACAAAGACTGACAAAATGAACGAGTTCGTCAGTAAAGAAAAGAATGGGAGGGAATGGACGCGTGAATCAGTTACTGAATTCATGACTCGGTCCGCTGAATATCTGAATGAATATATTTGACAAGGACTGACAAAATGAACGAGTTCGTCAGTAAAGAAAAGAATGGGAGGGAATGGACGCGTGAATCAGTTACTGAATTCATGACTCGGTCCGCTGACTATCTGAATCAATAAATTAGACAACGACTGACAAAATGAACCAGTTCGTCAGTAAAGAAAAGAATGGGAGAGAATGGACGCCTGAATCAGTTACTGAATTCATCACTCCGCTGACTATCTGAATGAATAAATTAGACAAAGACTGACAAAATGAACGAGTTCGTCAGTAAAGAAAAGAATGGGAGGGAATGGACGCGTGAAGCAGTTACTGAATTCATAACTCGGCCGGTGACTATCTGAATGAATAAATTAGACAACGACTGACAAAATGAAAGAGTTCGTCAGTAAAGAAAAGAATGGGATGGAATGGACGCGTGAATCAGTTACTGAATTCATGACTCGGTCCGCTGACTATCTGAATGAATATATTTGACAAGGACTGACAAAATGAACGAGTTCGTCAATAAAGAAAAGAATGGGAGGGATTGGACGCGTGAACCTGTTACTGAATTCAGGAATCGGTTGGCTGACTATCTGAATCACTAAATTAGACAACGACTGACAAAATGAAAGAGTTCGTCAGTAAAGAAAAGAATGGGAGGGAATGGACGCGTGAATCAGTTACTGAATTCATGACTTTGTCCGCTGACTATCTGAATCAATAAATTAGACAACGACTGACAAAATGAACGAGTTCGTTAGTAAAGAAAAGAATGGGAGGGAATGGACGCGTGAATCAGTTACTGAATTCATGACTCGGTCCGCTGACTATCTGAATCAATAAATTAGACAACGACTGACAAAATGAAGGAGTTCGTCAGTAAAGAAAAGAATGGGAGGGAATGGACGCCTGAATCAGTTACTAAATTCATGACTCCGCTGACTATCTGAACGAATAAATTAGACAAAGAATGACAAAATGAACGAGTTCGTCAGTAAAGAAAAGAATGGGAGGGAATGGACGCGTGAATCAGTTACTGAATTCATGACTCGGTCCGCTGACTATCTGAATGAATATATTAGACAACAACTGACAAAATGAACGAGTTCGTCAGTAAAGAAAAGAATGGCAGGGAATGGACGCGTGAATTAGTTACTGAATTCATGACTCGGTCCGCTGACTATCTGAATGAATAAATTAGACAACGACTGACAAAATGAAAGAGTTCGTCAGTAAAGAAAAGAATGGGAGGGAATGGACGCGTGAATCAGTTACTGAATTCATGACTCGCTCCACTGACTATCTGAATCAATAAATTAGACAACGACTGACAAAATGAAAGAGTTCGTCAGTAAAGAAAAGAATGGGAGGGAATGGACGCCTGAATCAGTTACTGAATTCATCACTCCGCTGACTATCTGAATGAATAAATTAGACAAAGACTGACAAAATGAACGAGTTCGTCAGTAAAGAAAAGAATGGGAGGGAATGGACGCCTGAATCAGTTACTGAATTCATCACTCCGCTGACTATCTGAATGAATAAATTAGACAAAGTCTGACAAAATGAACGAGTTCGTCAGTAAAGAAAAGAATGGGAGGGAATGGACGCGTGAATCAGTTACTGAATTCATAACTCGGTCCGCTGACTATCTGAATGAATAAATTAGACAACGACTGACAAAATGAAAGAGTTCGTCAGTAAAGAAAAGAATGGGAGGGGATGGACATGTGAATCAGTTACTAAATTCATGACTCGGTCCGCTGACTATCTGAATGAATAAATTAGACAACGACTGACAAAATGAAAGAGTTCGTCAGTAAAGAAAAGAATGGGAGGGAATGGACGCGTGAATCAGTTACTGAATTCATGACTCGCTCCACTGACTATCTGAATCAATAAATTAGACAACGACTGACAAAATGAACCAGTTCGTCAGTAAAGAAAAGAATGGGAGAGAATGGACGCCTGAATCAGTTACTGAATTCATCACTCCGCTGACTATCTGAATGAATAAATTAGACAAAGACTGACAAAATGAACGAGTTCGTCAGTAAAGAAAAGAATGGGAGGGAATGGACGCGTGAATCAGTTACTGAATTCATAATTCGGTCCGCTGACTATCTGAATGAATAAATTAGACAACGACTGACAAAATGAAAGAGTTCGTCAGTAAAGAAAAGAATGGGAGGGAATGGACGCGTGAATCAGTTACTAAATTCATGACTCGGTCCGCTGACTATCTGAATGAATATATTTGACAACTACTGACAAAATGAACGAGTTCGTCAGTAAAGAAAAGAATGGGAGGGATTGGACGCGTGAACCTGTTACTGAATTCAGGAATCGGTTGGCTGACTATCTGAATCACTAAATTAGACAACGACTGACAAAATGAAAGAGTTCGTCAGTAAAGAAAAGAATGGGAGGGAATGGACGCGTGAATCAGTTACTGAATTCATGACTCGGTCCGCTGACTATCTGAATGAATATATTAGACAACAACTGACAAAATGAACGAGTTCGTCAGTAAAGAAAAGAATGGGAGGGAATGGACGCGTGAATCAGTTACTGAATTCATGACTCGGTCCGCTGACTATCTGAATGAATAAATTAGACAACGACTGACAAAATGAAAGAGTTCGTCAGTAAAGAAAAGAATGGGAAGGAATGGACGCGTGAATCAGTTACTGAATTAATGACTTTGTCCGCTGATTATCTGAATCAATAAATTAGACAACGACTGACAAAATGAAGGAGTTCGTCAGGAAAGAAAAGAATGGGAGAGAATGGACGCGTGAATCAGTTACTGAAATCATGAATCGGTCCGCTGAGTATCTAAATGAATAAATTAGACAACGACTCACGAAATGAAAGATTTCGTCAGTAAAGAAAAGAATGGGAGGGAATGGACGCGTGAATCAGTTACCGAATTCATGACTCGGTCCGCTGACTATCTGAATGAATATATTTGACAAGGACTGACAAAATGAACGAGTTCGCCAGTGAAGTAAAGAATGGGAGGGATTGGACGCGTGAATCAGTTACTGAATTCATGACTCGGTCGGCTGACTATCTGAAACAAAAAATTAGACAACGACTGACAAAATGAAAGAGTTCGTCAGTAAAGAAAAGAATGGGAGGGAATGGACGTGTGAACAGTTACTGAATTCATGACTCGGTCCGCTGACTATCTGAATGAATATATTTGACAAGGACTGACAAAATGAACGAGTTCGTCAGTAAAAAAAGAATGGGAGGGATTGGACGCGTGAATCAGTTACTGAATTCAGGACTCGGTCCGCTGACTTTCTGAATCAATAAATTAGACAACGACTGACAAAATGAAAGAGTTCGTCAGTAAAGAAAAGTATGGGAGGGAATGGACGCGTGAATCAGTTACTGAATTCATGACTCGGTCCGCTGACTATCTAAATGAATATATTAGACAACGACTCACGAAATGAAAGGTTTCGTCAGTAAAGTAAAGAATGGGAGGGAATGGACGCGTGAATCAGTTACTGAATTCATGACTTTGTCTGCTGACTATCTGAATCAATAAATTAGACAACGACTGACAAAATGAACGAGTTCGTCAGTAAAGAAAAGACTGGGAGGGATTGGACACGTGAATCAGTTACTGAATTCATGACTCGGTCCGCTGACTATCTCAATCAATAAATTAGACAACGACTGACAAAATGAAAGAGTTCGTCAGTAAAGAAAAGAATGGGAGGGAATGGACGCGTGAATCAGTTACTGAATTCATGACTCGGTCCGCTGACTATCTGAATGAATATATTTGACAAGGACTGACAAAATGAACGAGTTCGCCAGTGAAGTAAAGAATGGGAGGGATTGGACGCGTGAATCAGTTACTGAATTCAGGACTCGGTCGGCTGACTATCTGAATCAATAAATTAGACAACGACTGACAAAATGAAAGAGTTCGTCAGTAAAGAAAAGAATGGGAGGGAATGGACGCGTGAATCAGTTACTGAATTCATGACTCGGTACGCTGACTATCTGAATGAATATATTTGACAAGGACTGACAAAATGAACGAGTTCGTCAGTAAAGAAAAGAATGGGAGGGATTGGACGCGTGAATCAGTTACTGAATTCATGACTCGGTCGGCTGACTATCTGAATCAATAAATTAGACAACGACTGACAAAATGAACGAGTTCGTCAGTAAAGAAAAGAATGTGTGGGATTGGACACGTGAATCAGTTACTGAATTCATGACAAGGTCCGCTGACTATCTCAATCAATAAATTAGACAACGACTGACAAAATGAAAGACTTCGTCAGTAAAGAAAAGAATGGGAGGGAATGGACGCGTGAATCAGTTACCGAATTCATGACTCGGTCCGCTGACTATCTGAATGAATATATTTGACAAGGACTGACAAAATGAACGAGTTCGTCAGTAAAGAAAAGAATGGGAGGGAATGGACGCGTCAATCAGTTACTGAATTCAGGACTCGGTCGGCTGACTATCTGAATCAATAAATTAGACTACGACTGACAAAATTAAAGAGTTCGTCAGTAAAGAAAAGAATGGGAGGGAATGGACGCGTGAATCAGTTACTGAATTCATGACTCGGTCCGCTGACTATCTGAATGAATATATTTGACAAGGACTGACAAAATGAACGAGTTCGTCAGTAAAGAAAAGAATGGGAGGGATTGGACGCGTCAATCAGTTACTGAATTCAGGACTCGGTCGGCTGACTATCTGAATCAATAAATTAGACAACGACTGACAAAATGAAAGAGTTCGTCAGTAAAGAAAAGAATGGGAGGGAATGGACGCGTGAATCAGTTACTGAATTCATGACTCGGTCCGCTGACTATCTGAATGAATAACTTAGATAACGACTGACAAAATAAACGAGTTCGTCAGTAAAGAAAAGAATGGGAGGGAATGGACACGTGAATCAGTTACTGATTTCATGACTTTGTCCGCTGACTATCTGAATCAATAAATTAGACAAGGACTGACAAAATGAAAGAGTTCGTCAGTAAAGAAAAGAATGGGAGGGAATGGACGCGAGAATCAGTTACTGAATTCATGACTCGGTCCGCTGACTATCTGAATCAATAAATTAGACAACGACTGACAAAATGAACGAGTTCGTCAGTAAAGAAAAGAATGGGAGGGATTGGACACGTGAATCAGTTACTGAATTCATGACTCGGTCCGCTGACTATCTGAATCAATAAATTAGACAACGACTGACAAAATGAAGGAGTTCGTCAGGAAAGAAAAGAATGGGAGAGAATGGACGCGTGAATCAGTTACTGAAATCATGAATCGGTCCGCTGAGTATCTAAATGAATAAATTAGACAACGACTCACGAAATGAAAGATTTCGTCAGTAAAGAAAAGAATGGGAGGGAATGGACGCGTGAATCAGTTACCGAATTCATGACTCGGTCCGCTGACTATCTGAATGAATATATTTGACAAGGACTGACAAAATGAACGAGTTCGCCAGTGAAGTAAAGAATGGGAGGGATTGGACGCGTGAATCAGTTACTGAATTCATGACTCGGTCGGCTGACTATCTGAAACAAAAAATTAGACAACGACTGACAAAATGAAAGAGTTCGTCAGTAAAGAAAAGAATGGGAGGGAATGGACGTGTGAACAGTTACTGAATTCATGACTCGGTCCGCTGACTATCTGAATGAATATATTTGACAAGGACTGACAAAATGAACGAGTTCGTCAGTAAAAAAAGAATGGGAGGGATTGGACGCGTGAATCAGTTACTGAATTCAGGACTCGGTCCGCTGACTTTCTGAATCAATAAATTAGACAACGACTGACAAAATGAAAGAGTTCGTCAGTAAAGAAAAGTATGGGAGGGAATGGACGCGTGAATCAGTTACTGAATTCATGACTCGGTCCGCTGACTATCTAAATGAATATATTAGACAACGACTCACGAAATGAAAGGTTTCGTCAGTAAAGTAAAGAATGGGAGGGAATGGACGCGTGAATCAGTTACTGAATTCATGACTTTGTCTGCTGACTATCTGAATCAATAAATTAGACAACGACTGACAAAATGAACGAGTTCGTCAGTAAAGAAAAGACTGGGAGGGATTGGACACGTGAATCAGTTACTGAATTCATGACTCGGTCCGCTGACTATCTCAATCAATAAATTAGACAACGACTGACAAAATGAAAGAGTTCGTCAGTAAAGAAAAGAATGGGAGGGAATGGACGCGTGAATCAGTTACTGAATTCATGACTCGGTCCGCTGACTATCTGAATGAATATATTTGACAAGGACTGACAAAATGAACGAGTTCGCCAGTGAAGTAAAGAATGGGAGGGATTGGACGCGTGAATCAGTTACTGAATTCAGGACTCGGTCGGCTGACTATCTGAATCAATAAATTAGACAACGACTGACAAAATGAAAGAGTTCGTCAGTAAAGAAAAGAATGGGAGGGAATGGACGCGTGAATCAGTTACTGAATTCATGACTCGGTACGCTGACTATCTGAATGAATATATTTGACAAGGACTGACAAAATGAACGAGTTCGTCAGTAAAGAAAAGAATGGGAGGGATTGGACGCGTGAATCAGTTACTGAATTCATGACTCGGTCGGCTGACTATCTGAATCAATAAATTAGACAACGACTGACAAAATGAACGAGTTCGTCAGTAAAGAAAAGAATGTGTGGGATTGGACACGTGAATCAGTTACTGAATTCATGACAAGGTCCGCTGACTATCTCAATCAATAAATTAGACAACGACTGACAAAATGAAAGACTTCGTCAGTAAAGAAAAGAATGGGAGGGAATGGACGCGTGAATCAGTTACCGAATTCATGACTCGGTCCGCTGACTATCTGAATGAATATATTTGACAAGGACTGACAAAATGAACGAGTTCGTCAGTAAAGAAAAGAATGGGAGGGAATGGACGCGTCAATCAGTTACTGAATTCAGGACTCGGTCGGCTGACTATCTGAATCAATAAATTAGACTACGACTGACAAAATTAAAGAGTTCGTCAGTAAAGAAAAGAATGGGAGGGAATGGACGCGTGAATCAGTTACTGAATTCATGACTCGGTCCGCTGACTATCTGAATGAATATATTTGACAAGGACTGACAAAATGAACGAGTTCGTCAGTAAAGAAAAGAATGGGAGGGATTGGACGCGTCAATCAGTTACTGAATTCAGGACTCGGTCGGCTGACTATCTGAATCAATAAATTAGACAACGACTGACAAAATGAAAGAGTTCGTCAGTAAAGAAAAGAATGGGAGGGAATGGACGCGTGAATCAGTTACTGAATTCATGACTCGGTCCGCTGACTATCTGAATGAATAACTTAGATAACGACTGACAAAATAAACGAGTTCGTCAGTAAAGAAAAGAATGGGAGGGAATGGACACGTGAATCAGTTACTGATTTCATGACTTTGTCCGCTGACTATCTGAATCAATAAATTAGACAAGGACTGACAAAATGAAAGAGTTCGTCAGTAAAGAAAAGAATGGGAGGGAATGGACGCGAGAATCAGTTACTGAATTCATGACTCGGTCCGCTGACTATCTGAATCAATAAATTAGACAACGACTGACAAAATGAACGAGTTCGTCAGTAAAGAAAAGAATGGGAGGGATTGGACACGTGAATCAGTTACTGAATTCATGACTCGGTCCGCTGACTATCTGAATCAATAAATTAGACAAAGACTGACAAAATGAAAGAGTTCGTCAGTAAAGAAAAGAATGGGAGGGAATGGACGCGTGAATCAGTTACTGAATTCATGACTCGGTCCGCTGACTATCTGAATGAATATATTTGACAAGGACTGACAAAATGAACGAGTTCGTCAGTATAGAAAAGAATGGGAGGGAATGGACGCGTGAATCAGTAACTGAATTCATGACTCGGTCCGCTGACTATCTGAATGAATAAATTAGTCAAAGACAGAAAAATCAACGAGTTTGTCAGTAAAGAAAAGAATGTGAGGGAATGGACGCGTGAATCAGTTACTGAATTCATGACTCGGTCCGCTGACTATCTGAATGAATAACTTAGATAAAGACTGACAAAATGAACGAGTTCGTCAGTAAAGAAAAGAATGGGAGGGAATGGACGCGTGAATCAGTTACTGAATTCATGACTCGGTCCGCTGACTATCTGAATGAACATCTTAGATAACGACTGACAAAATGAACGAGTTCGTCAGTAAAGAAAAGAATTGGAGGGAATGGACGCGTGAATCAGTTACGGAATTCATGACTCGGTCCGCTGACTATCTGAATCAATATATTAGACAACCACTGACAAAATGAACGAGTTCGTCAGTAAAGAAAAGAATGGGAGGGAATGGACGCGTGAATCAGTTACTGAATTCATGACTCGGTCCGCTGACTATCTGAATGAATAACTTAGATATCGACTGACAAAATAAACGTGTTCGACATTAAACAAAAGAATGGGAGGGAATGGACGCGTGAATCAGTTACTGAATTCATGACTCGGTCCGCTGACTATCTGAATGAATAACTTAGATAACGACTGACAAAATGAACGAGTTCGTCAGTAAAGAAAAGAATGGGAGGGAATGGTCGCGTGAATCAGTTACTGAATTAAAGACTCGGTCCGCTGACTATCTGAATCAATAAATTAGACAAAGACTGTCAAAATGAACGACTTCGTCAGTAAAGAAAAGAATGGGAGGGAATGGACGCGTGAATCAGTTACTGAATTCATGACTCGGTCCGCTGACTATCTGAATGAATAAATTAGTCAAAGACAGAAAAATCAACGAGTTTGTCAGTAAAGAAACGGATGGGAGGGAATGGACGCGTCAATCAGTTACAGAATTCATGACTCGGGTTGCTGAATATCTGAATGAATAAATTAGCCAAGGACTGACAAAATGAAAGATTTCGTCAGTAAAGAAAAGAATGGGAGGGAATGTACGCGTGAATCAGTTACCTAATTCATGACTCGGTCCGCTGACTATCTGAATCAATAAATTAGACAACGACTGACAAAATGAAAGAGCTCGTCAGTAAAGAAAAGAATGGGAGGGAATGGACGCGTGAATCAGTTACTGAATTCATGACTCGGTCCGCTGACTATCTGAATGATTAACTTAGATAACGACTGACAAAATAAACGTCTTCGACAGTAAAGAAAAGAATCGGAGGGAATGGACGCGTGAATCAGTTACTGAATTCATGACTCGGTCCGCTGACTATCTGAATGAATAACTTAGATAACGACTGACAAAATGTACGAGTTCGTCAGTAAAGAAAAGAATGGGAGGGAATGGACGCGTGAATCAGTTACTGAATTCATGACTCGGTCCGCTGACTATCTGAATGAATAAATTAGACAACGTCTGACAAAATTAACGTGTTCGTCAGTAAAGAAAAAAATGGGAGGGAATGGACCCGTGATTCAGTTGCTGAATTCATGACTCGGTCCGCTGAATATCTGAATGAATAAATTAGACAAGGACTGACACAATGAACGAGTTCGTCAGTAAAGACAAGAATGTGAGGGAATGGACGCGTGAATCAGTTACTGAATTCATGACTCGGTCCGCTGACTATCTGAATCAATAAATTAGACAACGACTGACGAAATGAACGAGTTCGTCAGTAAAGAAAAGAATGGGAGGGAATGGACGCGTGAGTCAGTTACTGAATTCATAACTCGGTCCACCGACTATATTAATGAATAAATTAGATAACGACTGAAAAATGAACGAGTTCTTCAATAAAGAAATGAATGGGAGGGAATGGACGCGTGAGTCAGTTACTGAATTCATGACCCGGTGCGCAGACTTCAAGAATAAATATATTAGACAAAGAACGACAAAATGAACGAGTTCATCAATAACGAAAAGAATGGAAAGGAATGGACGCGTGAGTCTGTTACTGAATTCCTCTCTCGTTCCCCTGACTACATGAACGAATATATTAGACCACGAATGAAAAAATGAACGAGTTCGTCAGTAAAGAAAAGAATGGGAGGGAATGGACGCGTGAATCAGTTACTGAATTCATGACTCGGTTCGCTGACTATCTGAATCAATAAATTAGACAACTAATGACAAAATGAACAAGTTCATCAATAAAGTAAAGAATGGGAGGGAATGGACGCGTCAATCAGTTACTTCATTCCTGACTCGGTCCGCAGATTGTCGGAATGTATAAATTAGACAACGAATGCCAAAATGAACGAGTTAATAATCCTTGCATTAATCGAGAAGTTAAAAGACGTAGAATTTAGTTTACAGGCCATGTTTTAGTCTAAATTTCTAGGATAACGAGTTATCATTATTTACTCTACCTGCATTTGAACTATTGTCCTCACCTTTGTTTTTTTTTTTTTTTTTTTTTTTTTTTTTGTTTTTACTTTTTAAGCCTTTCACCCCAAGCAAGGCGGGAAGCCCCTAGCTTGCAAGGGCTCACAGAGAGTTTTAGGGAGATCAAATAGGCGTGGTAGATGAAAAGGTGAAAAGCGGGATAGAGGATAGATCAATGCATCTGGAGACGTTGATTGACATTACATTTGAATAGTTGGAGATTATAGCTATCAGGGTAAGAGGAAAGAGGTGGGGTTTCCACAGTCGAGAATTACGAGACATGAAGCTTTTGGAGCCGAAGACACGGCTACTGAAAGGGTGAGAGCTGTGGCACCATTTAACGAGGCAGAAAGGGAGAAGAAAGAAAAGGGGAGGCTAAGAACCGAATCGTGAGCGATAAGCAAGAACACACACACGGCTAAGAGACAATGGATAAAAGGATATTTTGATAAGTAACAAATGGCGAAAGAGTGTCATTACAATGACAGGGAAATTCTGAGTAAAAAGAAAGGGAAAGAAGGAAAGAATCAGATATGTTTTTGCATCGGCTGTGTTATCTAAGGATATGAAAACAAACTATTGGTACGGGAAGACATCTTATTATCAACTACAGACCGGCTGGCCAAAGAAAAAAAAAAATTCAAATGAAAATGTTATTTCGTTAAGTGACGAAAAACAGTCAACTAAAAGCACTTGGACAGATATGAAAAATTAAAAACCACCCACGAGCGTCCGACGGAACATCCTTGTCCTGCGATAATAAAATTTTGTTATCAGGAATTTGTACCGAAGGAAAATGAATGTGTTTTTTTTTCTTTCTTCGAGGCGACAGACTGACTGGATTTTGGAGATTTTTCTTTTTGAAACCGTGTTAAGAAGACCACACATTCTGATAATTAGCGATAAAATACCTGACGTAAACCACGTGTAGAACAAGAGTTATGACCGCCATTGTCATATTGTCCCGTTCGCGACTGGAGAAATGATAAACCATTAAGGGGAAGAAAAGGGAAAGAGAAGAGATAATTTTTTTTTTTTAAGCAAGATATTTTTTTTCTTCCTGAAACAAAGCTGCAGATTCGTCCACGCCCGACTAAGACATCATTAGTCGAGTGGTGATCACGTGATGCACGAGGGAGGCTGTTGCCGCCCATCTGGAGGATGAGTAAGAGAGGTTGCCACGAAGATGTGGGGAGGGCAGTTCACGCCCCTCTGAAGTATGATGAGAAGGTGGGAGTGAGGAAAGGTTCCCAAAAATGGAAAAAGGTGGAAATTCCTAACCAGAGAGGTGGATATGTATTTAGAATTATCGAGGAACCCCCCGGCGCCGACAAACTCACCCCGGTTTTGGTCGGCGCCCATATAAACGAAGCCACAACGAGCAGAAATGAGTCGAGTCCCAGCAGTTCCCAGAGTCAGTCTTCGGTTGAGGCAAGCCTCGCAGATAGCTGACCAGGATTCACGCACATTCCGGACCCATCTTCAAACCAAGAACAATTATTTTGAAGAGCGACTTAGATCCAGATCACCGAAATAAGTTTTTCTTTTGACTTTCGTCCAAAGACCCACCGAAACACCAATTTCTTAGAGAGCAGACGACTTGAAGTGTTAAAACTTGCCTAGCGGAAAACGACGTGTCACAATCCATAGAACGGGTCGGGAGATAGATGCAGTCCTATATATCGAACAACTAGACATAAAGTTTGTTACCTTTCTCTTTGATGCTTTGAACTTTTGAGTTTTCATTTTATGCCTTTTATGCATATTTGTGTGGTATCACCCCCGTTGAACTCGCTTTGCAGTACGGCCCCGACAACTGATTGATTTCCTCTGCCTAGATCAATTCACAACGTGGGTAGGCAGACTGGGAATCAAAGTAGGACGTCACAGTTAGTGCCGTGGTAGACTGGGATAGAACGACACGGTTGGCGCTGCGACCAGGGGACGACGTCACAACTGGTGCCGTGACCAGGATACCCTGTATCTGGCATATAATGCCACAAAGGGGAAAGCCTCTGAGTTTATGAAGGAGCTCTTGGAGAGTCAACCCCACTTGTCTTGGGAAAGATTAAAGGGACTATTGACCAAAGAATTCACCGACGATGGCACGGCTATAGAGGCCATGAGGGCCCTCTTAAAGCTGACACAGCTGCGGGACGAAACCCCTGGAGAATTGGGGGCCCGAGCGGGGAAGCTGTCATCATTGGCCTTCCCAGAAGTGGTTAGAGACAATGCGGTCATGCAGGCCCAGTTAGCAGACCTGTATGTGAAGGCCCTAAGTGACGAGCGTGTTCGTCACGACGTGCTGAAAGAGGGGCCGGTGAGACTATCGGCGGCAATAGAGCTGGCCAAGGAGAGCCAGGGCGTATGGGAAAAGGTAAAAAGGTGTGGAAGGAACCAGATACTAAGTCAAGAGGTCGGAAAAAGGGGGAAGGGAGGAAGACCCCCCGCGTGGAATCGGAGGGTCAAGCTAGAAGTAGATCAGCCTGAGGTGTGGGAAGAAGTCCCCAATAGAAAGGCATGGTCAACCAGGCATGGATTTTATAAGCCCATGCCGGGTAGATACGGGCTGGTCTGCTGGACCTGTGGGCATGAGGACCACAGAGCGGCGGAATGTCCGACGAAGTGGGGTTTGCCCCCAGACTTCGAACAGGACAGGTGCACCAGGTGTGGAAAGAAAGGACACCTGGCCAAGTGGTGCGGACTGAGAAAAGGCGCCCCACCGTATTAACAAAGAAGGCCGAGCCCAAGAGACAAGACCAGGGAAAAGCCAGCGGGCCACCCCGGAATTAAGAGGGAGGGTGGCCCAGTTAAAAAGAAGGGAAATAAAAGCTTGGACCAGTGGTCGGGCGAGCCGCTTGGGTAGAGGACAGGTCCCCCCCCGGGAGTAAACGAGAGGTTAGCTCAGTTGAAGAGAAAAAGAGCAAAATGTTGGACTGTCCGGCAAGAAGGTGCTGGTTTTGTAGGAGACCAGGGCACTTGAAGAGAAGCTGTATCCTTAGGAACAGCCGCGGGAGACTGGCAGAGGTCCAGCCGGGCCCGCCCAGGTGCGAAAAGCGCAGAACTTCCCCCCGTAAGAATAATGAAGGTGATTTATTGCTGCCGGCGCCTATGGCTGGGATGACCCAAGGGTGGGGGCCCAGGAAGAGGAAAGCCCAAGTGTTCTCTTCGCTGACGCAAGAGAAGGAGCTATCCTGTAGAGCAGATATAGGGGGTAAGGCGATGAAAGCTCTGGTAGACACAGGAGCATCTGTGTCGTTGCTGAGAGAGGAAGCATACAGGCGGGTGAAACGGAAGAGTAGGTTACGGGAAGCGGACATAGAGGTCACGCAAGCAGATGGAGCCCCCCCTGAAGATAAAAGGGATGGTGAGGCTCCCTGTGAGGATTGGGAAATTAAGAAGCACCCCAAATTTTTACGTAACCCCCGACCTGTGTACGGAGGCAATCTTGGGAGAAGATTGGCTCCGAACCAGAGGGCCCAGATAGAGTTCAACCCCACTGTGCTGATAGTGAATGGCGAGAGAACGCCATTGGGATGCCCACCGGAAGAAGATATAATAATAGTGGTGGAGGAAGATGTAAAGCTACCCCCTAGAACGGCGGTGTCGGGAAAGGGTAGGTTAATGTCAGGGAAGAAAATAGGAAAAGGACCCCTGCAGTTGGTCCCTGTGGAGGGGAAGGGCCTAGAAGAGAATGAGGTAACTCTGTGTGAGACGGTGGTGGAGGCAGCTGAATTAGTGCCCATTATGATGGTGAACCAGGCCCAAAAGACTATAAAGGTTAGGAGAGGGGAAGAGATAGGGAAAGGGCTAACCCTACGGACTCTGAATCGGGTGAGATTCGAAGAGGAACGAAGAAAACTTGTAGAGCAAACAGAAGGAATAGTGAACGAAGATATATTAGCACCGGATCAATTTAGAACCAGGGTGGGAGGTCTGCTGAGGGATAATCGAGATGTGGTAGCCCAGTCAGACAAGGAATTGGGCCAGACCCACACAGTCAAAA
Organism: Acanthosepion lycidas; assembly: GCA_963932145.1. NCBI lineage: Eukaryota > Metazoa > Mollusca > Cephalopoda > Sepiida > Sepiidae > Acanthosepion > Acanthosepion lycidas. The sequence continues at coordinate 28,903,144 of OZ010596.1, forward strand.
TGAAAATCGACACCGGAGATCACCCCCCTGTGAAATTAAAACCCTACCGGACACCTATTCATAAAAGACCCCTTGTAGAAGAGGCAGTAGAAGAGATGTTGGAAGCTGGGATGATCGAAAGATCGATCTCCCCTTGGGGCTTCCCAATCGTAATAGTAGGTAAGACAGATGGCGGGCACCGTTTTTGTGTAGATTTTAGGAAACTGAATTCTATATCGAAGCCGTTGGCGGTGCCATTGCCACTAATAGATGACATATTGGCATTATTAGGGAAGGCAAAGTACTTCTCTACGTTGGACTTGAGGTCCGGGTATTGGCAGGTAGCCCTTGATGGGGCTGACAAGGAGAAGACCGCATTTGCGTGTCACCTAGGACTGCTTCAGTTCAGGGTGATGCCATTCGGTTTAGCTAATGCCCCGGGAATTTTCCAACAGCTGATATCAATAGTGTTAGGAGGATACGAGAGCTTTGCCATGGCATATTTGGACGATATCTTAATATTTTCGGAGACAATAGAACAACACTTTTTCCATCTAAAACAAGTGTTGGGAAGGTTAAGAAAACACGGTTTAAAATTGAAATTGTCGAAGTGTCAGTTTCTGAAGGAGGAGACTAGATATTTGGGCTTTGTTATAAACGGAGACGGTATTAAACCCGACATGGATAAGGTGAAAGTCATAAGGGAAATGCCAGAACCTAAGACAGTGAGACAGGTAAGAGGTTTTATAGGAGCTATAGGTTACTACCGACGCTTCGTCCCGGCATTTTCGAGAATTGTCATACCACTAGTAGCCCTGACGAAGAAATACGCTAGGTTCAAGTGGACAGAGGATTGTCAACAGGCATTTGATACGTTAAAAGAACAGTTGACAGCCGTCCCACTGCTGACGTACCCAGACCTCAGCAAGCCCATGGTACTATACACTGATGCCAGTGAGCAGTGTGTAGGAGCAGTTCTTACCCAGTCATGTCCCGATAAAGAAGGACCAATGCCAGGCATACCAGAGGAAGTACCGATATACTTTCTCTCTCATAAGCTCTCAGAGACACAACAGAGATGGCCAGTAATAGAAAGAGAAGCATATGCTATCATGTATGCTCTCCAAAAACTGGACTACTACTTGAATGGTGCGGTCTTTACTATAAAAACAGACCACAAACCCCTGCAGTACCTATTGCAGGCAGAATGGACAAATAATAAGAAGATTCAACAGTGGGCACTTAAGTTAAGTGGCTACCACTGTAAGATAGACTATTTGGCAGGGAAGGAAAACACGTGCGCAGATTTACTCTCAAGAATACCGAAACAACTGGAAGAAAGATCTGTAAAAGTAGAGCAGGGAGTAGATGATAAAGCCTATAGAATAGGAGTAATTAACTCTAATAAGCTAAAAGATCGCCCTATGTTAGAATCGGACGAAGAAGGGGAAATAGCTGCCCTGAGAGAAAAGGTGAAGGCAGGAGAGACCACCAAGTATGCCATAATAGAGGAAAGGCTGTATTATCTCTCAGGCAGGGATGAAGAAGTCAAGCCCAAGTTGTATGTGCCCAAAAGTTTAAGACCAGAGGTATTGGAACAGTGCCACGAGAGGTTGGGTCACATGGGAATTGATAGGACATGTGATCTAATAGGAAGAAAGTACTATTGGCCCAAATTGTACGGAGAGGTCACTAACTATGTTCGGAGCTGCGTAGTGTGCCAGTTGCAGAGCAGAAGGCAGGAGATGGCACCATTGGAGGAGACGGACGTGCCGAACTTCCCCTTCGAGAAACTGAGTATGGATGTATCAGGACCATATGGGGAAACTGCGCAGGGAAACAACTACATAGTGAGTTTTGTCGATTGGCTAACAAATTGGCCTGAGGCATTTGCAGTACCAGACAAGAAGGCTAGAACTGTGGCCGGTTTGATAATAAGTGAAATCTTCCCTAGGTATGGCGCCCCTGTGCAGTTGGTAACAGATAATGGCACGGAGAATATAAACAGCATAATGAGAGAAGTGCTGACAGGATTGAATATAGAGCATGAAAAAACATCTCCATATCACCCCCAAGGAAATGCTAAAGTGGAAAGGTTTCATAGAACCTTGGGAGATGTATTGGCCAAGCTGGTCAGTGAGAACACTGGAAACTGGGACTTGTATTTGACACAGGCTCTGGCGGCCGTGAGGTTTACGATAAACGAAACCTCCAGATTTTCTCCTTACTTTATGTTGTTTGGCAGAGACGTGGTCCTGCCTGTTGATAACCTATTGAAGCCCCGAAGAAAGTATATGGGAGAAGATCATCATCAGCTGTTGCTAGAACAACAACATAAAATATTCGTTCAGGCCAGAAGAAGAATAAAGAGGGCCCAGATGAAAAGAAATGAGAGAGTGAATGCTAAAAGAAAGGTAGTAGAATTGAAGGTTGGAGACCCTGTCTACTACAAAATCCACCAGAGAGAAGGAAAGCTGGACCAAAGATGGGAACCGTACTACCAGATAGTAGAGCAGACGGGTCCAGTATCATATGTAATATGGGATCAAGTGGCAGGACGAGCAAGGAGGGTCCATGCCAATGATCTAAAGAAGGCTGAAATAACTAACCTTGAAATGAGCGAGCCGAAGCCTACGAAGACAAGGACAAGGAGGGTAACTCTGGTTGAGCCGGAAGAAGTGGAGACGGAGGAAGATTCCGAAGAAAATGAGGAGATAGATCGACTTGGCCAGATAGACGAAACGATCCGAGTGACGGGGTTGGAACCCTTGGCGGATATCAGCGGTGTTCAGTCGTCGACTGAATCGTTGCAGAGAAGACCCTGCGAGGTCGCCATCGCACCCCCATGCCCAAAGGAAAGGAAGAGAAAGACGAGGAGATCCAATCAAGCAGCCAAGGGCTCTAAAAAGAGGCACCCTGAACAGGACGAAGAGCCCAGCGAGTGGGAGGAAGAGGATCAAATACCCCTTTCCCAGCTCAAGGAAAACCTAAGGAACAGGAGAGATCTAGACATAGAGTCAGGAGGTATTAAAGACGTCCAGGGCGAGGACTCTAAACAGAAGGAAGAGTCAGGGGAGGAAGAAGAGGACAAAACACCTCCTGGACAGGAATTAAACACAGAGGGAAGGTTAGAGGTTGAGCAGGGACCACCTCGGAAGATGAGATCAAGAAGGGTGAAGAACCCCAAATCTCAGTAGAACAAAGAAGGCTGTGCAGAATAGAAACATTCGGTGTCGACAGGTAACGACACTGACTCATCCTGGCTGACTGGTGGATGTGGATGGAGGGGATGGAGTCGTGGGCTGCATCTCACGAAGGACGGAAGAAGATTATTGGCATTGCTGACTGGCCATCAGTGGTGTCATGAAGTACGACCTTTGGGAGTGAGCGCCACGCACACCTGTCCGGGCCATTCTGTCTGCTAGGAGTTAGTTGGAGGAGGGAAGAGCTGAACGTAGTAAGAAATTATGGAATAATTGAGTGATGAATTGAACAAAGACCGAATCGTTGTGAAGAATAACAAGAGAATTTTGTTACCTTACAGGAATGATCAAGATGAAAGGGCTGATGATGATGATGGTGATAGCCACACTGATAGTGACGATGGCGGAAGCTGGGAAGCACAGCCGAAACACCATTTTTAAAAAGACGAGTGAAGTAATAATAACCAGGTCTAAATGGTTGATCATATTCGTGATAGATTTGAAACCATACGAGTCGCTACTAAATAAGTTAAGAAATGAGATAACGCAGCTGGATGCAGCCCGGTTGAAGGTAGGGCAAGATTATCCCAAGAAAAAAAGGGTATCTTAATTTACTACACTCCCTGGAATCAGAGTCCACTATGATAGAGGCTCAATGGAGGGACATGCAAAATTACCTGAAGGGAATAGAGTTACTGCAGACGCGGGAAAAGAGATCAGTAGTTCCGATTATAGGAAAAGTGTTAAATGTCCTGTTTGGAACAATGACTGAAGATGACGTTAAATTCATAAGAAGGAAACTGGGAGAAGTGGAAGTAAACCAGAGGACGCTTGCTCAAGTGGCAAGGGAGAGTGTGACAATATTAAATGTAACAACGTTAGAGGTGGCCAAAAACAGAGCCAGAATCAATTGGTTAATAGATAACCTGGCAGGATTCAGACAAGAGGTAATTAATGATACAGAAACTGTAATGATCGAATTACAAGAAATGAGCGGATTCATGCAAAAATATTTCCAACTGATGACAATTACGAATAAGGTACGACAAACTAGTCAGTCTTTGACGACCTTGCTGGAACACGTGAGAGCGCAGTTAAACATGCTGTCATTGGGAAACCTCTCCCCAAGCTTAGTAAACCCGGGTCGCCTAAGGGAAGTGCTACTCGGAATACAGGCCGAGTTACCCCACCATTTAAGGCTGCCAGTGGACCCCACCAAAGAATTGTGGAAATATTATAATGCACTGGGATGTGTGACCTTGTTGGAAAATAGACGACTATTGGTTGTGATATCTGTTCCGTTGTTAGATAGAGAGAGTATATTCGAGATATACCAGTTTATAAATTTACCCATTTCCTACACCAGAAGAGATCAAGGTTTGGGAATGATAGCAAGGTACAAGGTGGAAACAGAATACATAGCTTTAAATTCAGGGAGAACGAAATTCATGTTGCTAACAGCTGAAGAAGCTAGAAAGTGTAGAGATGATGCTCTAGGGAGTTGTATCTCGTTAAGCCCTATCTATATAACTGGTAACCACAAGATGTGCATACTAGAATTGTTTGAAGGGAAGAGAGAGGGAATTAAGAGAACTTGCCAAGTAGAGGTATTAGCAAACACGGCATTACCACAAGCTATCAGTGTTTCAGACGGGGTGTGGGCAGTAGCCACACAGAAACCTATCAGCTTGTCTAGGGTGTGTGGGGGAGAGTCCACAAGGACATTAAGAGTAAGGCCACTATTATCCCTGTTAAAGTTACCCATGGGATGTTCGGCATTTGGGATATCTATGTCCTTACTATTACCAGGAAGAAGAAAGATATGAAGAGAAAGATTCAATCACAGAAATGATTGGCAGAGGCTTAGTCAATAGTACAGAATTATGGGACCCAATAGTGAAGGGGTTCTCCAATGTTACCTTGAATAAAATGCCAGAACCAATGAAGACGATAGAAAAGATCGATATGGATCAATTGAGGGACAAGTTAAGTGCGTTGGGAAATGAAGATATGGCTTGGGAAGGCGATCAGCAGATCGCGATAAGTTGGTCAATAGTGATGGGTACATTCATAGTTATAGCCATCGGGGGTATAGTAGTATGGAAGATTAAGAGTAAGAGGAGATTAACGAACGCATGCGCATGCAGCAACTCGAGAGGGAGATGCCGAGCAGTGTTCCTTACTCATACAGAATCGGCGAAGAAATTGCAGGAAGACCAGCGGAGGAGGCTGGCGTGAGACCGCCACGTGCGGCGGAAAAACCTCCCACAGCGGAGAAGAAAACATTGACCAAAAGAACAAGCCATAGTAACCACATCTGCACCCACAGGCACACGCACAGATGACATTACATATAGAATAGAAGAACTTGAAAAAAGAACATTACACTTGCATGTAAAACGGAAGAAGAAAAAGAACATTACATTGCATGTAGAACAGAAGAAGATGAAAAAGAACATTACACTTGCATGTAAAACAGAAGAAGAAAAAGAACATTACATTGCATGTAGAACAGAAGAAGATGAAAAAGAACATTACATTGCATGTAGAACAGAAGAAGATGAAAAAGAACATTTCATTGCATATAGAACAGAAGAACTTGAAAGAGAACATTACGTTGCATGTAGGAAAGTAGTATAGAATTGCATGGGACAAATGCATGTTAAATGGTGTATTTGGGTTTAGGTGTCATTTACGGGTAAATGACAAATCGGTTACGGGAGGATTGTGGCACCATTTAACGAGGCAGAAAGGGAAAAGAAAGAAAAGAAGAAAAGGGGAGGCTAAGAACCGAATCGTGAGTGATAAGCAAGAACACACACACAGCTAAGAGACAATGAATAAAATGATATTTTGATAAGTAACAAATGGCGAAAGAGTGTCATTACAATGACAGGGAAATTCTGAGTAAAAAGAAAGGGAAAGAAGGAAAGAATCAGATATGTTTTTGCATCGGCTGTGTTATCTAAGGATATGAAAACAAACTATTGGTACGGGAAGACATCTTATTATCAACTACAGACCGGCTGGCCAAAGAAAAAAAAATTCAAATGAAAATGTTATTTCGTTAAGTGACGAAAAACAGGCAACTAAAAGGACTTGGACAGATATGAAAAATTAAAAACCACCCACGAGCGTCCGACGGAACATCCTTGGCCTGCGATAATAAAATTTTGTTATCAGGAATTTGTACCGAAGGAAAATGAATGTGTTTTTTTTTCTTTCTTCGAGGCGACAGACTGACTGGACTTTGGAGATGTTTCTTTTTGAGACCATGTTAAGAAGACCACACATTCTGATAATTAGCGATAAAATACCTGACGTAAACCACGTGTAGAACAAGAGTTATGACCGCCATTGTCATATTGTCCCGTTCGCGGCTGGAGAAATGATAGACCATTAAGGGGAAGAAAAGGGAAAGAGAAGAGATATTTTTTTTTTAAGCAAGATATTTTTTTTCTTCCTGAAACAAAGCTGCAGATTCGTCCACGCCCGACTAAGACATCATTAGTCGAGTGGTGATCACGTGATGCACGAGGGAGGCTGTTGCCGCCCATCTGGAGGATGAGTAAGAGAGGTTGCCACGAAGATGTGGGGAGGGCAGTTCACGCCCCTCTGAAGTATGATGAGAAGATGGGAGTGATGAAAGGTTCCCAAAAATGGAAAAAGGTGGAAATTCCTAACCAGAGAGGTGGATATGTATTTAGAATTATCGAGGAACCCCCCGGCGCCGACAAACTCACCCCGGTTTTGGTCGGCGCCCATATAAACGAAACCAAAACGAGCAGAAATGAGTCGAGTCCCAGCAGTTCCCAGAGTCAGTCTTCGGTTGAGGCAAGCCTCGCAGATAGCTGACCAGGATTCACGCACATTCCGGACCCATCTTCAAACCAAGAACAATTATTTTGAAGAGCGACTTAGATCCAGATCACCGAAATAAGATTTTCTTTTGACTTTCGTCCAAAGACCCACCGAAACACCAATTTCTTAGAGAGCAGACGACTTGAAGTGTTAAAACTTGCCTAGCGGAAAACGACGTGTCACAATCCATAGAACGGGTCGGGAGATAGATGCAGTCCTATATATCGAACAACTAGACATAAAGTTTGTTACCTTTCTCTTTGATGCTTTGAACTTTTGAGTTTTCATTTTATTGCCTTTTATGCATATTTGTGTGGTATCACCCTAGTTGAACTCGGTTTGCAGTACGGCCCCGACGACTGATTGATTTCCTCTGCCTAGATCAATTCACAACGTGGGTAGGCAGACTGGGAATCAAAGTAGGACGTCACAGTTGGTGCCGTGGTAGACTGGGATAGAACGACACGGTTGGCGCTGGGACCAGGGGACGACGTCACAGAGCGAGATGCCAGCCTAGTAGATCGCTTAAATTCCTGACGTCTGGGAACCATTAAATAGGTAACTCGTTGTTTTCCGTGCTTCTCTTGCCTTCCATACGCCCTGTGAGTGTTAAACTCTCTAGTCCCTCTTTCCTTGTTATTTATTGCAGAAATGTCTTTTTCTTTAAGACCCTCTCGTTTCTCCTATTATTTGTCAATAATATTAGATTGGTGCAAAAATAATGTTGTTTTCTCACATAGTAACATATGTGAGAAAACGACATTATTTTTGCACCAACCTAATATCTTTCTCAACATTCGTCAGTAGAATCATTTCTCAAGTTGTTTAATCATCTGCGAAAAAATTGTCCAGTGCCATATCGGATATTAAATATTTCGACACAGCTTAGCACATTTTTACTTTTTATTCTAACGATATTTCATATTTTTGCTAATTGAAAGACGTCTTTCCTTATTCCTAAAAGAATCGGATTTCGGTGTCACGTTTTCCATTTTCTGCTAACACACTACTCAGAGAATAAAATTTCAGCACCAATGTATCGTTCGTACCTTGGATCTTTTCCTTTTCCTAAAGATCTATCTTCTATCTTCTTACAGTTAGTCCTTTCTTCCTGCTTTTGATTACCACTTTATCTAAGAGTTCTAGGAAACATATTTCAGATAAGTCTACTTTAATGTAAATGTATTTTAAAGAAATGCTATTTTTTAAAATAAAAGAAAACGGTTCAATTCTTAGGTGGTACTATTCAGTTATTGCTCACCCATTTCCACTGAGTTCAAATACACACTGCTTGATCCAGCGATTGAACTCGCAACCATTATATCAACAAACTGACGCTTTAACCCACTCGGCTATTGTGCCGTAAATCAAAATAAAAGTTAGACGATATACCGAGTCATGAAAAGTGCAACGAGAAGCGTCCACCTTTGTGGATTAAATAAAAGGATCAATTCAGAATTTCCTGTAGGCTATACCCAGATCGATATAAACATGATGAAGGCCGAAGGGCAAGACGTGCGAAACACTGTGACCATAACAACGAAGGTGGAGAGGACGATTCTCCTTTTAAAGTTTTAACATCTCTTAGCATGCAAGTTATTCCTTTATTTTGGGTGTTTTAAATTTTTCTTGAATTTTATTTCGTAATTATGACTTATTCTTACTTTTTACAAGCGACATTGTTGGATAATTATATTTTTAAAACAGGAGAAGTATGTGTTTATGTGTGTGTGTGTGTGCATGCGCGCGTGTGTGTGTGTGTATCTGTGTGTGTGAATATATGTGTGTGTGAGAGTGAGTGTGTGAGTGTGAATGAGTATGTGTGAATATATATGTGTGTATGGATATGTGTGCGTGTACTTATATGTGTGTGTGTGTGGATATATGTGTGTGAGAATGTGTGAGTATGTGTATGTGTGTGCGTGTGAATATGTGTGTGAGTATATGTGTGTGAATATATGTGTGTGTGTCTGTCTGTGTGAATATGTATGTGTGTGTGAATGTGTATGTGCGTGAATATGTGTGTGCGCGTTTATGTGTGAGTGAGAAAGTTTGTTGGCGTGAGACAGATAGTGGGCGTGTCTGTATGTGCATGTAAGTCTGTTTGTGTGTGAGTTTGTGTGAAAGAGTGTGTTCGAAAGCGTGTGCGTGAGTCTGTATGTGTGTGAGAGTGCGTCAGCACGTATACACGCGCGTGTATGCATGAGTTTGTGAGAGAGGATTTAGGTGAGTGAGTGCGTGGGTATTTGTGAGAGACAGTGCGGTCATGTGGGTGTATACGCGAATGTGTAAGGTCATGTGACTGTATGTGTGAGCTTCAGTTTTTCGCAACTTCGGCGTCATATTAAATTAAATAACGTCTTTGCAGATGAAATGTCTCATCTTTCGTGTGCTTTGGAGAGATATAGATGCGTCATTTTACATCCTACTCAACTACATTTCCATACTCACTAGAAAATCACAAACAATATATATATATATACATATATATATATATGTGTGTGTGTGTGTGTGTGTGTGTGTGAAGAAATATATACTTAACGTGTGTTATATTATAGGATAAAGTGCTCAATATCAGAGATTAAGCATGTGTAAATATAAAAATGAACATTGAAGTCAACACTCAGAGGCGACAGGCTGTTTCATGTTAGACGCAATCGTTTAGCATGAAACAGCCTGTCACCTCTAAGTCTTGACTTCAATGTTCACTTTTATATATATTTATATATATATATATATATATATATATATATATATATATACATTTTTTGTTTAGTTCACGTATTTTTACTATTTCAATCATTATGAAATACTGAATTTTCTACTGTAATCAATTCAAAATGTCGTCATCTTTGATCGTTATATGGAAATTCGTGTGTGAAATATTTACACGTGGTGTTATATTTGTATGTGTACCCTCTCCCGAGGGGAAAGATATTTTATTTAATATGAGTTATTTCCCTTATATTATAATGGCTTCAACATTTATAGACACACCGAAACACACACATATACGTGCATACACACACACACACACACACATACACACATATATATATATATATATATATATATATATATATATATATATATACATTGATATATATATACACTGTTTATACGTTTTTTATTGATACACTTATTTTAGTAAATGTTCTGTTTTTATTTTTAATGAAGCTATTTGTCGGAATTAATCCATTTTATATATGGGTTGACGAATGTATCAAAAGACCAACAAGGTCAGACGACTCTGCAGAGTCTAATGATCCCATAGTGATGTCAAACAGATCATTATT
>OZ010596.1:28918482-28943482 GCA_963932145.1 Acanthosepion lycidas
ACATATGAAAATAAGTACAATCCTATTTAAAAATCCACTGCAAAGTCAAAAGTTAATCGAACGAGAGAGCCGACTGATCGGTATTCTCTCTTGTTATTTATAAGAACGAGGAAAACAGCCCAAAGAATGGTTGATATTCACTAAGACAATGCACATAATCACAAAACACTGTACACCATCCTAAATCGAAGAAGTTTAATGCCTTTTCGTTGTTATCGAACTCCTACAACCTTTTTTTTCCTCCTCTTTCCCTTGAAGTTTATGTCCTGTTCTTTTTAATGGAGATCTTGGTCTCATTTCATCTCCAATAGTCAAATCTTGAGTTCCAAGTTTCTCAAATTCGCAGAATCTGTTAGCTTCTCTGATTCTGTGAAGATATGGCATAATTAATTCATCTTGCTTCTGTTTAATGGACAGACATTTTCTTATTTCTGCTATAACAAGTTTCTTTTTAGGTCGTAAACTTATTTTTATAATTTCTGAAATTTTGACGACTGTCAAATTCTCCAGTTTTTTAGGGTATGCCATCACAGAAATTTTCATTACAGCTTCACAACCTGCCGAACCTAGAAAGAGGTCAGTTATTTCATTTTATCCCCCATTTGCTAGCTTGGGCTGCAATGCACCAGATTCAAGTTTGGACAAAATCTGGTTCATCCAAACGACTTAAATATCCTACCGCTGCCATATTGTATTGTGTTGTGATCTGTAGTCAACTATATCTCTTCTACTTAACATATGTAGTTAGGTATAATTCTATTTATCAAATCACTACGGTAATATTGTTAATATGATGAAATTCTTTTGCTGCGATTATGAATTGTGTGCTGTATGCTATAATAGAAATTTTCATTATAGCTTCACAACCTGCCGCAGCGAAAAAGAGGTCAGTTATTTCATTTTCTCTTACCAGGTTGTTTTTCAATTTTTTAGCACCAGCTTGGGCTGCAAAACACCGAATCCAAGTCTCGATAGATTCTGGTTCATCCAAACGATTAAAAATATTCTATCGGCGACGCCATATTGTTGTATTGTGTCGTTCTACGACACGTGATCAGTAGTTAACTTCCGCCTGTCTCTGAGTTTACTATTCACCTTATATCTCTTCTACTTAACATATGCAAAAAGGTACAATCCTATTTATCAATCCACTTCAAAGTCAAAAGTTAATTGATCATAGATCCGACTGATCGATATTCTATCTTGTTATTTATAAGAACGGGGAAAACAGCCCAAAGAATGGTTGATATTCACGAAGACAATGTACAAAATCACGAAACACTCTGTGAGGCAACCTCGAACATGTATAACTGATAATTAATTCGTGTCACCCACGCTCCTTACACTGTTTCGGAGGGAAACTGTTCAATTAGTTGTCATTTACACTTCATTAGCACAGTGATTCGATGCCGAAAACGGTTACTAGCGGTCTGGTAAGGCTTGTCTCGCACGAGTCACATACGTGCGACCAAAGCATGCACGGCATTTTTCGCTCCATTGTGAACCCACCTGTACAGAGGGTAGAGCACATCGACGACATAAATGGCTAGCAAGCTTGTCTCGCTAGATTATTACGACTGCGTAGTGAGTTCGATTCTCACCGGCGGCTCCAGGCTTTCCGCCTTGTTCCATATGTAATCTACGCTTACTAAATTCTTTTAGGCACTGTAATAGTTAGCAAGCTTGTCTCGTTAGATCAATTACAACTGAATAGTGAATTCGATCCTCACTGAGTGCGCCATACTTACGGCCTTGTGCCACATCTAAGCTACGCTTAGAAATCAACTATGGCACATCGACGTGGAGTAACAGCTAGATCAGTTACGACTGAATAGTGAGTTCGATCCTCACTGAGTGCGCCATACTTACGGCCTTGTGCCACATCTAAGCATCGCTTAGAAAATCATCATATAGAGAGGAGGGGCGAATAAAGGAGGAGGGGCGTTGACTTTCGCACCAATTCCGACAGAAAAGCACAAGAATCCGTCTCTTCTCCTGTGGGTTTAACATCATGGCAGTGGGTTTAACATCACGGTAGAAATGAAACCTTGAATGACAATCAGTCTGCGAGAAGGAAAACTCGTAATTAAAAATGTGAAGAAAGATGGGAAAATTCTCTCTTCTATCTCACCCAATTACGTAGGAATTCAGAGATAATAAACAAAAGGAATCTGTAGACAACCATGATCACCTACATCTCTAACGGGCATGGCCCTTAATATATATATATATATATATATATATATATATATAAAGAAAAACTTTAAGGCTCCATTATAATAATTTATTCCACCAGAGCCCTTTTAAAGGACGCCGGATCATCAGATAGCATATATATATATATACTGTAAATTTTACATATAGACAAAAACAATTTACTCAGTAAAAAGACGCAAACTTGTTTTGATGCATTTATTTGAACCTCGACTGTTGAGAACCAAAAATGGTTATCTAACCATTATTATAATTATAACCATTTTTGGTTCTCACCAGTCGAGGTGCAACTAAATGCACCGAAACAAGGTTACATCTTTGTAGTGAGTAAATTGTTTTTGTCCATATGTAAAAGTTATAATAAATAATTCTTTCTCTACATTTGGTATTGGGCCCTTTTTGAATTAATGCTGTGGACATTAGAATTTATATATTATTTTTGTTCTCATTACATTCATATATATATATATATATATGTGTGTGTGTGTGTGTGTGATGAATTGAATCGTAATTACGATTCCAATGTAATAAATTATAACCATGGAATATTAGTGTTTAAGCCTTTTTATTATATTCTTACTCTGTCCTGGACATTGAGTTCTACCTGGATTCTATCCCCTTGGAAATTTATATATATATATATATATATATATATATATATATATATATATATATATATATATTGCGTGCCAAATTATTCAAAAACCCTCCAATCAGTTCACACAAAATTTTCACACGATGTTGGCAACACTGAGCTGCGCAATCACGGAAATGATCTGCGCAATGTAAACAAACTGGCGCCATATTTGTTATCAAAGAAAAGAATACATAGATAGATAGATAGATAGATAGATAGATAGATAGATAGATATAAGGAGACCGAATGGTTTCTGCGTACATTATGAAAATATTTTTTTTGTTACCTTTGCTCGATCAGGTAAGAGAGTTATTGGAGAGATATTTGAAAAACTGATCACCGCTAATTCTATACCCCTTCATTCTTTTCTAAGAACATCAGGGTAAAAAGTGACAGCCTTTTCTTGAATTAGAAATCTGTTCGCCTCTTCCGTTTTCCCTTGAAAAATAACATTTACTTTTTATTAGCATACTAATCTTAAATCATAGATAGATAGATAAGTAGAGAGATATAAAATTAATTGCAGTAACTCGTCGGAATTTTCACTTTAGACGTGCAAAGTTATGAAAGATCGAGGTAGTCGGCTAATTCATTTTCGTCTCGTAAGGCTTTATATATATATATATATATATATATATATATATATATCTGTGTGTGTGTTTGTGAAGTTCAGAAGTAAGAGATAAATGTTTGCAATACAGAGCCCCTCTAATAGCGAAATGTTTCTGAAAATGTCATTAACACAAAGTTTTAGTGTTTTCGACGATAATTTTTCTCAAGGGTTCTTATAAATTATGGGTTGATAGATGTTTTTTTTTTTTTTATAGCACTTTGGTCTGATAAGTGACACGTGAGGCGTCTACTCAAGGAGGTGGTAGTAAGTCCGATATAGGTAATTGATTTGTGACAAGAAACATAGTCTTGCACTGGGCAGTGTAATTGATACACAATATTGATCACCATTAGTTTAGATTTGATGCCGTCATGTTGATTACTGACAACAAGGTTTGCGGACTTCCATTTTCTTTAATATATCATAAATATTACATATTTTTGCGGTGAATTACGGCAGAAATATGGTGTTTAATGATTCTTCGTATAGCGAATTCGTCTTATAATTATTGTGCATCTGGTTGCAGTAAAATATGTTGTGGTATTTTTATTACAGGTGTCTTGTATTTTAGTAAGAATAATTTTATTTGTTCATTAATGATGTACTTGAGAAAATTATTGCTTCCTAATGTGCGATTTGCAGGTCTGGAACACTATTAGGTTGGTGCAAAAATAATGACGTAATAATGTCGTTTTTTGACGTATTTTTAACGTCAAAAAACGACATTATTAGGTCATTATTTTTGCACCAACCTAATAGAATCAAGCAAACGCAGAAGTTTAAATGTCTGGAAAGCGTCTTGACAGAGGACGGTAAGTGCGACACTGAGATCCATAGACGGATTGGGATGGCCAAGGACACATTCCAAAAGCTGAACAGAGCATTGCGAGACAGCAGGATTTCTTTGATAACAAAGAAAAGAATACTGAACTGTTACGTGACATCCGTCCTTCTTTACGACAACGAATGCTGGACGATTTCCTCAAAGATGAAGAAGAGTCTCGAGGCGATGGAGATGTGGTTCTACAGAAGGATGCTAAGGATACCATGGGCCGAGCATGTGAGCAATAAGGAGGTCTTAGAAAGGTTAAAAACAAGGAGAATACTTATAGTTAACATCAGAAAGAGGCAGCTGAAGTTTTTTGGACATATAATGAGGAAGAAGGGCCTGGAGAATCTGGTACTCATGGGTCAAATAGTGGGAAAGTGAGACAAAGGAAAACAACGTTTGACATACCTGGCGGAATTTAGCAAGTGATCTGGAGGAGGAAGCAGAAGAAAAAAACTTGTTGAAAGCTGCAAAGGATAGAGGAAGGTGGAGAGCCATGATCGCCTACGTCGTGAAAGGACATGGCACATAAAAAGATAGAAATGTTTGTTTTATGTATTTTAGTTCGCCCAAAAATATTCTTTGGAATGAGAAATTTTGGTGTGCTCTATTTAAGAAGTTTGTTATCACTGCCATTTTATATCTTTCCGAGCATTGGCTTAGAAAACAAGAGTTCATACTAGTGGATTTTTTTTTTATACGGGTAAGTGGTAAATACATTTGGATTTCTATATCAACATGAAGGAATAGGATTTTGTTATTAACCATGAGTTCATACGTAAATTTGGCTGAAAGTTTTTTTTTTTTTCAAAGTTGATTTTAGATATCTAATTTCGTCCTTAATTTTTTTTTAAATCAAAACAAAAATGTCGTCAACGTAACTTGTGTAGATTTGTGGTTCCTCAGTTTTTTTTTAAACACTTTGTTCTCAATATAAGATATGCAAAAGTAAAAGAAAGAAGGAGCTAATGGATTTCACATACTGACGCCATTAGTTTGGATGTACGTGTTGGTATTATGATCATAAATATCACACACACACGCACACACAAATGCACACACACACACACATATATATATATATATATATATACATATATATCGAGATGAGAGAGAGAGAGATAAGAGAGAGAGAGGGGGAATAGGCACCAACACTGCTTGTTAATGCAAGCTGAAGTTGCTTTGAAATGGGAAATTGACAGTCATTATGTAGTATTGACCCGTATGCCTACTCTGTCGGTATCTATAATCACTCTATTTCCGATGCTGAACATTCTTCTTCTCTAAATATAGCAGATTTATCATCGATACATAGATACATACATATATATATATATATATATATATATATATATGTGTGTGTGTGTGTGTGCGTGCGCAAAATTTCAGATATAACTAAAAATATATCTACAAATGGACAATATGAATAAAACAAATGTCTATATCTATCTATCTTTACGTATATATATATATATATACACTTAAAGATATATACATATATATATATATATATATATATATATATATATATATAGGTAAAGATATATATATATATATATATATATATATATATATATATATATATATATATATATATATATATATATATATATATATACAAATACTTTCATGGTAATTGTTATGAAGAACTTTCCTCTACGGTATCTAGAATTTATAAATTTAAGTGCACGTTCTTATCAATATTAGTTTTTGAGCCTTTTATATTATATTCTTGCTCTGTCCTGGACATTGAGTCAGCTCTACCTGGATTCTATCCTCTTGGATATATATATATATATATATATATATATATATATATATATATATATGAGACATTTTTATGTTTAACGTTCTTTTTATAGTCTTTAATAAATAAATAAATTGTCGGACTTTGTCCATTTCTTAATGTGTATATATATATATATATATATATATATATATATATATATATATATATATACTTACCACTATTATCATCAATATATATATGTATAGCTGGCCACTCGTATTCGAGGATACCCGTCTACTAGGGCAGCTAGCAAATCCCTATTGCAGACGCATTCACAGGCACATTTTGTGATTGTTCAACCTGTAGTTTATACTGTAATTATGCTGAGCAGACCTTAGTTACAGCTTCTGGGAAAGAGTGTGTTATCTAACGCGAACAACAACGCCAGCATGCTCAAACCCTCGGCCACGATCACTTGTGACTTGTGACAGATAACGACGACTCCCAGGGATATTGTCTGCCCAATTTCACTCACGCGGCTTGGGTCAACCCGTGGTATGATTTTAAGGCACTTTCAAAAGGTGCAGCACGATGGTATTGACCCTCTCTTGTCACCTTGCTGACTAATCGATAATGGGTGTGACCCGGGTCTCATGGTCAGAATGCGAAAGTTCTAACCACTCGGCCACGTGCCCATATATATATATATATATATATATATATATATATATATATATATATATATATATATACAAAGAAATAATCACACAGAATCAATCAGCAATATTAATGCTATTACTGGCGACATCCATCGCTAGTAGTGTATAATGTATGCATTAAAATACTGTTAATCCATAGAGTGAAGTGATCCTCATCTATAAAACTGTTGTCTTTTGTTTCCAGTTTATATGTTGTTAAAATGCAAGTACTTTCAAATAATCCTTTATTCACCGTCAGGCATATGTTTTTCTTATAAAATCAAAAACTTGAAGACGAAATAATTGTTTGTCGACCGAAAGATGTTTTTTTTTTAATATCTGCTATTATTGACGGTTGTGTACAATTTCGGAACGTACAAAGACGCAACGCTAAGTTTTGCAAAATTTTAAGTGAGAATTTTATTTAGACTTTTCTTGTGATGTGGTAAATCTACGTATTCTATTTTTACAAGTGTATTCAGTTAATATGTCATGAACGAAGTCTATAGTTCAATTAATATAGTGTTATAAGGAAAACATATGCCTGTGATTATTTCTTTGTATATAATATATATATATATATATATATATATATATATATATATATATATATATAAGCTCACATCTATCCAACCATATATATATATATACTCTTAAGGTGTGCTATATTTCTGGGATAAAGTGCTCAATATCAGAGATAGAGCGTGTGTAAATATAAAAGTGAGCATTGAAGTCAACACTTAGAGGCGACAGGCTGTTTCAGCCCTGACGACTGCGTCTAGCCTGTCGCCTCTAAGTGTTGACTTCAATGTTCACACCCGCACACACACACACACACACACACACACACACACACACATATATATATATATATATATATATATATATATATATATATACAATAGTCATTATATATATATATATATATATATATATATATAAGGCAAGATGTGTGTGTCTGTATGCACGGCTGCAATTTTCGGCGGATCAGCACCAAAATTTGCATGCACATGCTCCAATTTAGCGGGAAGGCCAAGACCGACTTTGCATTTCCCAACTCCCATCGATAGTGGAAATAATCGATTTTTAAATGCTTCTACGGTAGATTTCATGCAGTTCGCGACTATTTTCTGCTGGCCAGAGTGAGAGCCTATAGCTGGCTGCCACGAATAGGCTGGAAGATTCTATTGGCCAGCGTGAGAGACACAGCTGACTGATATGTATATTAACTAGCATGCTAGCACACAAAAAAAATCGATAGATGCATTCGTCACAAGTGGGAAAATTTAAATGTACATGGTACTTTACTCCAATTGGCTCATTCGCATGCTTAAACTCAACGTTGATTCTGATTCTGCAGAACTGGGTTGGATGTGAAAAAGCATTTGTTGTTAACATTTTTTTTTCATTCGTTTTTTCCAGTTATGAGTCCTTTTTTAAAGCTGATCGTTTTGTGTTCATTTTGTTTAGTTCTTTTTTCGTAACAGATTTAATATTTAGTATAGAGCTTAGAAAAATTCGCAGTGTGCGATAGGCAAGAAGTAAGGCATCTAGCAACATCAGCACGGCAGGGACACTCCTTTAAAGTCAAGAAAGAGCAAAAATATTTTAAGTCAAGTGATAGCGATTGCTGTATGAGTCGTACGATTTTAGAATCTAGCAGCAGGGGCCATGCTGCTATTATATATGCATATACATACATACCTTCATACATACATATATATATATATATATATATATATATATATATATATACATATATATATATATATATATATATATATATATATATACATATATATATATATATATATATATATATAATTATTTATTTAAAAATATGATTTTTAAATAAATAATTATATTTATGCTCTACTTTCGTATCGAGCACTATTTTTTAAAAATAATTACAAAAATACTAAGGAACTTTGGATTATTTACCAAACCAGTTTCTTTCCTATTTTCTACAATATTTTCACACACACACACACACACACACACACACACATATACATATATATATATATATATATATATATATATATATATATATATATATATATATATATATATATTAATGCATGTTTCATTAAATAATATAGACAAGTTTTGTCGATTTATTTTAAGTAAGTTCCTTTCATATTGTCTGATAAGCTTAAACACATTATCATTGGAAGAGGAAAGGCAATCACTATATTGATACATGTTTAAATCCTATCTAAGCTTTCGGTTTACATAAGCCATATCAAAGATGACAATTACATTTCAATATATCAATCAACACACGGATGAAACAATAATGATAGTCTATTTTTGTTGCATGAAAAATTTCAAAGCAACGACAAACTCGTGTATTAAGCTTATCAGACAATATGAAAGGAACTTACAAAACTTGTCTATATTATTTAATGGAACATGCATTAATAAAATATTGCTGCATATATATATAATGAAATGGACAAAGTCCGACTATTATTTTAAGACATTTTATTATGTTTATATGTACTTTTTATAGATACAAATATATAAGTAAATGCTCTGTTTATAATAAACAGTATTAACGACATTTACAGGCCTGTCGGAGGACGCATATTTTCTATGAAAATTTCCCGGACATTCAGGCCGGTAAATGTCGTTAATACTGTTTATTATACACAGAGCATTTACTAAATTCTTTGTATCTATAAAAAGAAAGTGGAAATATAAAAAAATGTCTTTATATATATATATATATATATATATATATATATATATATATATATATATATATATATATATATATATATATATATATATATACATACTTATAAGCAAACATTCTAACCATTCCGAGTGGTTAGAATTTAGCATGAAACCCGAGTTCGAATCTCAGCATGGTCGATTTGTCTGGAAAGAGACTTCCTGATGTCTGGGACGATTCCAGCATGCGGCACCTTTGGAAAGTGCCTGAAAACCATATCACGGGTTGACCCGAGCGTTGTGAGTGAAATTGGTTAGACGGAACACTTGGGGCCGTCAATAGGTGTGTTAATATGAAGCGACAAGTCATCGTGACCGTGGGTTTGTGTGCTGGTGTTCACATTGTTGATCATTCTAGATAACACGATCTCTCGCAGAAACTGTTACTAAGGTCTGCTCAGCACAGTTGCACTATAAACCACAGTAGGGGGTTGAAAAAACAAAAGAGCGAGAGTCTATAATACGGATTGAATACGAGTGGCCAGCTAATATATATATATATATATATATATATATATATATATATATATATATTGTTTCGGTTTCTAAGCTTGACATGTAGAAATTTGGTAGAGGAGATAGATGAACCAGTAGTACACTATCAGTTTCTGTGCAACGGAAATGGTCGTAAAACGAAACCTTTGTGATGAACACTGCTAAGGGTTTCTTGGGAATTATTCGTTTTGCTTTGGGAGTTAGCAATGACGGGTGTTTATAGACATTGCTAATTATAATGATTGTTGTTTCACTTAGATGTCTGTTGAGAAATACATTTTCGACGTTCGGTTATGCTAATATATTGTTATTCGTTTCATTGATTTTGCGGATTTGTATGAAGTCGGGTGTGGATTTCAAGCTGTATAAAGAAGTTAAATATGGTTTAATGCTTCGGTTGTTTTGAAAATGTAGGAGGTAGATATAGGGATTTAGATTATTGATTTTAGTGGGGCTTCAGATTTTGGGGATTTTCTTCAGTAAATATAACCTGATTTATATTTGCCAATGATTTTCCCAAATTTCACAGATCCCATTTCTGCATTATTAGGACTAATGAGCTCATTTATTTTTTTCAAGATCGAAAGATTTTTGTATAGCTTTGATTTTATATTCTAAGGTGTTTTTAAGGTTTGATTCATAGATATATTTTGTTTACTATAATATAAGTGTTGTTTCTGTCGGCAGGTCTAATTGTAATGTCTTTCTTTTGACATATTTATTTATTAATCCCTTAGATAATGGTAAATTTTGTTGCTGATTGTTGTATCTCTATGAAGAGCTATATCAATATCCGAATAAGATATTCCCCAGCCCTGTCCATATTCATTAAAAGACACTTCTCAGATATCAAAATATTAAGCTTTTATTTGAATACTTGTTTTTAAAGTTCACTCAGGTTATCGTTATTGCATTTCATAAAGATGCTTACCCAAAGGTACCCACCTTCATACGTGTTATAGTTCTTCCTCTTCATGTGCAGTGTCCCTCCAGGTCTTAGCCGATCATAGCTCTCCACAATTTCTTGTCCTTCGTAAATAAATGTTGTCTTTTTTTATTTCTCCTAAACCTTGTTCCGCCATCCATTTATTCAATCCCAAGTATATTATGAGTTGTTTTCCACTTTTCTTTTCCCTCGATTTATCCTGTGAGCATCAGCTTTTTCAAGTCTTCTTTCCTCATAATGCGTACGAGAAATTTCAACTGTCTCTTCTTGATGTCAAGTATAATAGTCTTTTTTGTTTCTATTTTCTCAAAACTTCGTCGTTGCTCACATATTCAGTGCACGCTTTCTGCATCAGCCTTTTGCAGAAGCATATTTCAGTTGCTTCAATTCTCTTCTTCATCTTTGAGGAGATAGTTCAGCATTCACTGCTGCATAGGAGGTTTTATATCACAGAAGAGTTCAGTGCTCTTTCCTTTGTTTCTAACGAAGTTTTTCTCTTTCTTAATACACGTCTTAGCTTTTGGAGTGCATCTTTGTCTATACCAACGCGTCTTCGGATTTCAGAGTCACAATTTTCGCCCTCTATTAAAACACTTCTCAGAAATGTAATTTTTATTTTATTTTGGTATCTCCGATTTGTAATTTTGGGGTCAAAATCAACACTGTGTTATCTGCATATCTTATGTTTTAAGACTGTAACTGCCAATAATAAATCCTGGTAGAATTTCTAATTATTTCAGAATCGTCTCAATGTATAGACTGAATAGGTTGAATCCTTGTCTTACACCCCTTTCTATGTGTCTTTGTAGGATGCCTAATAGTACCCTAAACGAAAATGACGAAATTGCTGCTAGTATAGGTTCTTGATTATTCTAATATCCTTCTCAAATATATCAAGTTTGCGTGATATAGCTCTTGCATATCCTATTAAAAGCTTTCACGAAGCTAGCAAGACATCGAGCAATCTTAGAGATTGTGTGAGGTGACAAGTATTTGTTTCTCTACTTGCGTTAGGAGAAAACTGATCAACAGTTTGACGGAGGGAGAAAGAGTAAGAGAGACAGAAATAGACAGACGAGGAAGGATAGCCGCTAAGTGAAAGTGAAAGTGAAAGTGAAAGTGGACCACGTGCATCAGAAGACAAGTTTTAATGAGCAGGAAGCAAAGTAATTAAAGAAGACAATAAAACTGTCAAAAACAGACATTTTGAGTGGGACAGTAGCAAGAAGTCTGTCTGAAGATGATTTTAAATTCAGAATCTATGAAGAAAATGCTATTGGGTCCCTAAAATCATATGTCAAAAACCGGCGCCACTTATTACATTGTTTTTTTTTTCCTTCTTTTATGGGCTGTATCCTTTCAGGAAGCGAGCAATCTCCCCAGTTTCCTGTCTCTCATAGAACTTAGCAACTTTTGGCTTTTTACCATACAATTTTCCCTGTCTTGTTCGCTTCCTAATCTTATATTTAGGCCTCCCCTGATGATGATATTAGGTTGGTGCAAAAATAATGACGTAATAATGTCGTTTTTTGACGTTAAAAATACGTCAAAAAACGACATTATTACGTCATTATTTTTGCACCAACCTAATATTTTTTAAACCTGGCATTAAAAGTGAGTTATAATGTTTTTCGCCAGGGATTCGTGACGCTAACCTGCATACGACGATGGATTTCTTTTATTAAATCTTCCCCAATACATGACCCGTGAGCCACTCAAGGTAGAGGGATACTAAATGATATTGATGTATGGACGTAAGAGGAGGAAGTGCAGGGTATGAGGATATGGATGATCGATAACGGCTGACGCAAGAAATTGATATTTTAGTAACCGGGAGAGCATCGTCTAGAGAATCTGTTTCACGAAATAGGAGTTCTCATGAAGAAGCCGAGTGGAAATGAGAATGTTTCAGCCCTGTGTATGTGGTATGGCGAAGAGAAGTAATAGAATGTAGATCGTCTGAACATTTGCTATGGCGATAGCGATAGATTAGTGATAGGCTTGTCGCGTTCCATAATTTTTTTAGTAATGTCCACTTTATAAAAAACCCAAGAGCCAAGGTAGAGGGTTATTGAAGGTGGTTGTTGTATGGAAGGTGAGAATAAAAGGATGCAGTTTATGCGGATACGTCGGGAAGGGGTTGTAGAGTTGAAAATAACTCATCGTGTTAAATAATTTACCAGACTATTATTTTTAGGGGAATGATAACTCTGCGGTTGACCTTCGAAGTCAGATGGAAGACAAAACAGGGAAGTCGATTTTGATGTTTTTCAGTGAGTTGGTTCTTACACATCAAGCAAGATAGACTGTTGCAGCATACCTACAGACGATAATGGGTATGTCCTCATTCACATAAATAGTGTAGTCAATACTGTATGTTGGTCTGCAGTTGGAGATTCGTCTTCAGCTGTGCTGATTAAACTCTCTGCCTCTGAGTAGAGAGGATCTCCAGACGAGGCTATGCCGAAGGGCAGAGTTTCGTCTCGGGAAGCAGCTACACAACCCCGTTTTATACGGGGTCTACGCAGAATTTTTGACCGAGCCTACGGGCTAGGATACCCAACGTTAAATTCGGCCTTGTGCCGCATCTGACCGCGAGGTGGGCGGTTGGTAGATATCCTGTAGTTGGAGATTCATTGTGGAATTCACTCGACTCACTTCTAGCAGTTGACTACTACTTCTACGCGCCGCTGTCGAATCGTATATGTGTTGTTCTTGTCCTAATTATTATCGTTCATTACCAACCTTCGTTTGATTATTCTGTTCAATAACCTTAGGTTAAAACATAAACGTATTTTCTTTCGTGTCTGAAACGTCTCCAGTGGAGAGAGAACAAAACTCACTGGATAGATACAAAATGTCGACATGATCGTTAATAAAATAGTTAAGTTAAAATTCCCTATGTTGAAGTTTTTTGTTTTTTTTTAAATCTGGACTCAAAACAACTAGCGATCACATGGTGAGAAAGTAACTTTACTATGTAACTTAATTTCGAAATGACTCCGTCCTCAAGAGCTCCCCAGAACGAGGGGGCTATACACCATTGTATCAAATTGGCGCAGTGGCCAAGACCTCCCAGCATGAGCGGTGTATACAATAATCGCATAAATGTTTTTAAACTCTAGACAGGAAAGTGGGGATTAGGCCCGATCCAGTTCAGATATGGTTGCAATAATCCATTGCTCTAACGAAATGTTTACCTTTTCATTACTAATTCCGATCTCCCCTGATAACCTTAAATTTCACAGTCTTTTGGCGTTATCTAGTGTAATATGCTTCGTGACGTTATGAGGATATGTAGGATAGATAATTGCTGACACTGGGCTTGAAAAGGTTAAGAGTGTAATGATCGCGGAAGCAATCTTTTGGGAGCTTGTTCTACAAAGTAGCTCTTTGTGAGAAGTAGCTATCTGAGTGGAACTTCTTTCTTCCGAATGGAATACGAATGGGATGATTCGCCTCTGTGTATATCGCGTGTCGAGTCTTATATTCTGAAAATCTGCTCTGGTAAAACTGAGGAATGTCGCCCGTCTAGATATTTGCCATGACAATAGCAATAGAGCAGCGAGAGGCTTGCGACTTTTCGTCTGTGGGAAAGAGGTTGTAGGGTGGAAAATAATTCATCACCGACAATGACGCGTTTTTAACTCTTTCAAGGGCTAGACAGTGGGGATTAGCCTGCTCCAGCCCAGATATAATAGTTACAATCTATTGTAAAGGCTTCAGTCAGTTATGTGCCATGCGTGATACACGCTTAGGCGATCATGTATCTTTCGATACATGACTGACGAGGCAGAATTTTTCCCCCGCAGTAGACCAGTTACCATCTAAGGCAAAAGAACCCGGTCTGTCCTGTTATTTACCTATAGGCGGGGGGTGGAGAAGAAGATTTATACCTTTCTCAAGTGTATTAGCACGTAAGTGAATGTAATGGATTCAATTGGAATTCGAACTCGGCTCTCCGATTCCTCAATCCGAGCTGCTATACATTACTCCGCCACGCTTCCTCATTATGGTGATAATTTTCTTGCGATTTTCACTGTCTCTAGACATTATTAAATGTGCTATAAAACATAGCTAAACCTTTTTCTCTTGAAGAAGGTCGAAGCCTACAGTCGGCGGGAACGTCATGAATATGACAATAACGACCAGGACAACAGCCCGAACATTGTAAATAATACAAATAATTACAATACCTCATGTCGGAAATACAGACAAGTGTCTTAAGGTCCTCAACAAAATCCAGAGACGGATATGCAATATGATTGGCCCTGATCTGGCATCTTGTCTACAGTCACACTCTCACAGACGTGACGTCACCTCTCTTTGTTTTTTTCTACAAATATTTTCACGGTAACTGCTCAGACGAGCTACTTTCACTAGTTCCCAGACTGCATGAATTTGAACGTGCAACTAGGCAGGCATCTCGATCCCACCCTTTTACTGTCGAAATAGTTAAATGTAGCCGTATCTTCTATTCCAATAGCTTCATGTCTCGCACCTCCCGTCTTTGGAATTTCCTTACTATTACTCCCCTGAGAGCTATAGTCTCCAACTATTCAAATGTAATGTCAACCGACATCTCCAGATGCCTTGATCTATTCCCTATCCTTCTCTTTATCCTTTCCTCTATCACGCCTCTTTACTCTCGCTTCCACTCTCTTTAACCCATTGAATGCTAGTGGTATGCCGCTTTGTTTGGGGTGAAAAGCTTCAAAAAATGTCATTTCCCGTGCTTTGTGACGTTGGAGTGTATACTGTTATAGAAAGGCTCCCTTTTCAGGCTCACTAGAAAAACACAGTTCCTCGTGTGTTAAAGAAGAAAAAAGGTACTCCTTTCAAGTGATCAAGTGTTGAAAGCCAAATTGAGTTATTCTCGTGAAACTATATTCTGACATAATCATTGTCTGGATATAAACCGACTTGAGAACATCTACAATCATCTAAGATCGAGAATTACTGCAGTGCAATTTCGTTTTATCAATCTTTAAGTTTCGATAAGATCAGATCGGTAGCTGACCTACAATCTGTTGTTAACTGGGCCAAGAAATGGTTTGTTAATTTGAACATCTCCTAAATAAAAGAGTTCTCTTTTAATCCACTGAGAGAACCTTTCTTGCATTCCATCAGCATGACTGATGCTAACCTCCGGGAGAATAACCCATTGCGCCTCCTCGAGCTAAAGTTTTCCACTGATATGAAGTAGGGTGATTATATTGAATCAATTGCTAGGTCTGCTGCTAGAAAAATTGTTTTATTGAGTCGTGCTAGATAATTTATCTCGCCATAAATTATCATATATTATATGTCGACCATTTGTCCAAATATTTAATATTACTGTAGATCTGGCCTGGGCCTTCTGCTATGTATTCAGAGATTCTTGATAAAATACAAAGAAGAATCTGCAATATAATTGGTCCTGACCTAGCATCTCGGCTTCAGTCATTTTCCCCTCCCGCAACGTAGCTTCCCTGTAACATTTCTATAAATATTTTAATGGTAATTTTCTGATGAGGTTTCCCCTATGGTACCTAGACTTTAGGAATTTAAATTGGCGACAAAGTCACATCATCTTGCAGTTGAACTAGCTAGATGTAACTGTAAGTTCTATGCTAATAGTTTCTTCTCTCGAACTCCTCGCTTCTGAAACACTCTTCCGGCTTCTTGTTTTCCTGTCTTGGTCTTCTAAAAATTTGATCCTCAAAAATTTAACCGTCCTGGGTATGACGATAATCTACATCCGCGTCCTGGGTACGGCGATAAACTACGTCCAACATCAGGAGGTTTTGAGAATCGTGGAACAACCTCTTAATTGCTGGTGTTACCAGGTCCACCCTGACCCGGGGTGGTAGCACTTGTTAGGGTCCCAGCTATGAGCAAATAGTTGACACCCAAACTTGTGTAAAAATAGGTTTTAATACCAGAAATACTTTGTAATAAAAAAAATATTACTAGCAATAATTTTTGAAGGAAAATGCCAGTAATACAAACAGCCATACATTCTTTGAAAAAATATTACCAGCTATAGAATTCTTCATGGAAAAATATTTCCAGAAATATTAGGTCGGTGCAAAAATAATGTCGTTTTCTTACGTAGTAACATATATGAGAAAACGTCATTATTTTTGCAACAACCTAATAGATTTTTGAAGAAAAACATTACCAGCAATAAAAATTGTTGACATTAAATTATCCCGTAAACCAAACCAAATCAAAAATTTAAATGCAATGTCAATCGTTTTCTTCTGTCTTCGTAATTCCTGTTCTCTTATTATTCTCACGCACTCACTGAACCCTTGCATCTTAGTGGTTTTATTGCCTCGCTTGTATTGAAATGATTAAAAAAAATGTTATCGTTGTACACACTAACAAAAAAAAAACAAAAAACGAAATTACATCTTTTATACGCAAAAATTGTTTATTTAAGTTCATCAGTTAATATCGGTGAGTAGATATGTGATTTGGGGTGGGGGCTTTCTCCGAACGAAGATATCTTTCTCGCGAGTATATAAAAAATACTTCCTCTTTTCCCTCTCAGGTGGGTGCTATTATATATCCTTCTGTCATAGGTTGTCCCACGGGGGCACACCCTAAGCGCCGCTAGGTCGACCACCTGCGTACATGTTGCGAGCATCCGATGATAATATGAATCATCACCTGTTGGCCAGGTACCCATCTCCCACATATTCCTCCCACATATACTTCCCATATAAAACACTAGTGACAATGGTGTCTTCATCTAGTTAATGTCTTATCATTATGTGGGAGGTATTTCTGTGAGGTACATGTGGGTGCTAATTTTCAGTACCCTGTATATATTACTCCCGACGTTAGGCGAGCCAAGTTATTTTTCATGTACTTCTACACGATGCAGTAGTTATTTTGCTTGAGAGGTTTGTGTACGCTATAAAACAGCACTAGCGAAATTGTCGTAATTAAAGCGGCAGTTTCAGTATTTTGTTGTTGTCTATTTCATATACGAAATTAAATATATCAAATTTTATACCTTTAGATTTTCGAAAGACACTATTACAAATGTGAACACAGATTACGTCCCTTTATTCAAGGCTTAAACCAATTTACCTCCTAAGCTGTGATCGAAATGCTAAGGCGGTTACCACCGTGAAGAAGATGACTTTAGTTGTAGTTGAACGGGTAAGCAATTTAATGATAAAAATCATCAAAATTAATTACATGAATACAACATTCTTAAAAGTCAGGTTTAAGTCTCAGATCAATTGTATGTGTAATTGTACTCCTCCCTTTCTTTCCACCCGTTCATTCTTATTTAAGTGGATTTGCAAAAAAAGGTCAATAATTATAAAAATTCTATTCTATTCTTTGCTGATTAGGTCATATATAATCGATATATATATTATTATAATCGATTTCACTGAATCAGCCATATCTCTCTCTCTCGCTCTCTCTCTCTCTCTCTCTCTATATATATATATATATATATATATATATATATATATATATATATATACAGCTTTTCACTGTTCTGTTTTGTATTATTTTGAGAAATAATAAGAGTTATACATGCATATATATATATATATATATATATATATATATATATATATATATATATATATATATATACAAACACAGACAGAGATTTTAAGAGTGTCTCGTATTTCTAATTTTCTAATCTGGTAACAATATATATATATATATATATATATATGTGTGTGTGTGTGTGTATGTGTGTGTGTGTGTGTGGTGCTTATCGACAAAAATACCTTTTTATCAATTATATCGATTGCAATTTTAATTAGCTGAGATTTATTCTATTAAAATTTACTTCTATACGAATTGAGAAGATGTTTTCGAGTTTAAACTCGTTTAAAAGTTTTCTGATTTCGTTTTCAAGATTGCGTTTAGAAATTTTCATTTACAGGTGATATTACTCTCGCTAATGTCAGTACAATTACAAATTCAATTATATATATATTTAGACAAGATATCTTCATCCAAACATGTTTCTTTGAATAATATAGACATATTGTGTCTATACTCATTTCTCCACTTCTCTAAGTTTCTTGATGTTAAGATGAAATTCATCAAGAAAGGCGTCGAAGTTTGTTTTTTTTTATTTTTTAACCCATGTACTTTTGATCTTTTCTAATATCATCTTCAGGGGTAAATTGCAAAGACAAATCTTTTGTAATTGCGATAAAATCTGTTTTCCGTTGTGATTATAAATTTTTAAAATACGCGCTGTTATAGTTACTTAAAAAATTAATTTACCCGTTTTAGTTATGAAAATTTTTGAAAAAAAAGCGTTCAATATAAGGGAACTGACCAATTTAAGGAGAGAGGGTGCCACTTCCGGATACTCACCATGCGACCAGGGGATCGGATTAGCGACCCCGACCTGATGTAACCAATAGCCACAGACACACATGAAAAGGAAAATTAGTCTTTGGCATGCAGCAAAGCCTCTTGAACGGGAGATTGGCGGTTTTAAGGAACGTGAAACCACCTCTTAATTGCTGTTGTTCCCAGGTCCCCACTCCAGTCACAGGGTGGTAGCACCTGTTAGGGTCTCAGCTGTGGTTAAATAGTGACCCCCCAAATAAATCAAAACACGATGAAAGTATAAAATACATTTTATCGTAAAAATACCAGCAATACATTTTTATATAAAACATTACCAAAAACACATATTTATAGTAGAATTTCCAATTATAAATTTTGTGGAAGAAAAGAACAGTAATACATTTAATCTGTAGAGGTCATAAAATTGCGTTTAAAATGTTGCATAGCCCCCTCGTTCTGGGTAGGTCTTGACGACGGCGTCGATTCGATAATGATAAAGTTGCATTCTTTTCTCTCGGCCGGTGATCGCTAGTTGTTTTGACTCCAAAGATAAAAGAACTTCAACACAGGGAATTTTAACTTAACTGGTTTATTGTCACAGACGTATACATCTTCTAACTAGCCAGTGGGGTCTCTCTTTCCCTTCACTGGGGAGTCGATTCAGACACGAAAGTTAACACGTCTACATTGCTTGACTGTTAAGAAACAACTCACTGAAAAAAAAAAAACTTTCTATATCTCTATCATTCCCACGCTCGTTCAGACAATCAAAATCAACTTCCTTGTTTTGTCTTCTATTTGATCCCTAAGATCAATCTCAAGAAGTCCGAGCAGAGATACACTTCCTCTAAAAAATAATAGTCTGCTATTATTTAACAAAAATATATTTATTTGAAGCTATAAAATTGTGTTCAAAATATTTAGATTTCGGCAGAGAGGTGTTGATATGCCGCTAAACAAAATCAACCAAACAACCACCGGAAATAAATACAGTCACTTTTGACAGAGCTGTCTCGGGTCAGCTGCTAAAAAGCTGACATATTACTCCCAGATTGGAGGTACTAAGTATGGTTTAATATGTGGCATTCATGTTTCCTGTGCTTATGAGCAAATAAAATAATGCTCCGATTGATATAAAGACTTCATAAGAAAAGTAATAGCTTAAAATAAAAGTCTCTTTTTCCACGAGGTAACTTGTAAATAAAAAAAGTTACCTACTTGGTACGTGATGATATGATGGACGATCAAATTGCAGTCAACAGAAGAAGCTACATGTTTGCGATTTATCTACCTAGCTCTCTTTAACGACCAAATGCGTTTCATTTGTCTGAGGAATTTCTGCACTGTCTTCATACCGCTAACAGATCCTCAGTGATAGTTAAAAGGTTAATAAACAAGATAACTAAGCAATGCCATTATTAAGAATCTAATCAATAAAGTTTTTTTTTCTTTTATTGTTTTCTGTATTTGTTTCGTTTTTTTTTTTTTGTTGTTTGTTTTTTTTTTTCGTTTCATGCCTTTTCTTTTTATGTACGCCAAAGCTGTTTTTTCCTGTCGTCTATTCTATAGCATCAGAAGAACTGAAATATTCGGTTTATTTTTTTTCTCAAAAAAATATATAGGGGTGAGACAAATTTATGAAGATAATGTCTGATTTTTTTTTCTCATCTTATAATCATTTACATTGCTTACAATCGTTCTAATGTCCTCATCTTTGTTTCTATTGTTATAACGTTTCAGTCGATGCGCCTTCCGATCTTCTTCAGGTGTCTGCCAAGATTGTGATTGATTTTTGTTCTCAAGACTTATCATTTCCATTACTTACAAGCGTACTATTGCCCCCATCTTTGTTGCCATTGTCACCACATTTCAGCCATTGTCACCACATTTCAGCCATTGCGTTTTTCGACCTTCTTCAGGTGATGTCGAACCGATATGCTTCCGGGAATTTGGGCCTGAACTCGTTAATTAGTCTAGTGATTTTCTAAGCATAGCTTAGATGTGGCACAAGACCGAAAGTATGGGGCACCCAGTGAGGATAGAACTCACTACTCAGTCGTAATTGTTCTAGCCAGAAAAAGCTTGCTAACCATTACACCGCCTCGAGGTGCCCACTCGTTAATTAGTCTATGCGGTTTGACTTTTCTCGTTCCCCCACTTCAATTGGAAGAGATTTTATCATGTTTCATTTTTTTTACCTCTGTGGAATTATTGTTCGCTCTGTTTCCTCTGAGTCGGAAATTGTACTACTCGGTGCAGGGATTGAACTCACAATTACTATGCCATTAAATTCACGAACCAACGCGTCAGTTCTCTGAGATAGTCTCGTTTAATGGATACTGAGAAAAATTCAAACACTCTCAGATTATTAAGACTTTACTTTGTATTATTCATCAATGATTACGGACACTATCTATCTATCTATCCCAGTCTGTTCATATCTATCTATCTATCTATCTATCTATCTATCTATCTATCTATCTATCTATCTATCTAAGTCTGCTCATATATATATATATATATATATATATATATATATATATATATATATATATATATATATATATATATATATATATATATATATATATATATATATATATATATATATATATATATATATATATATATATATATATATATATATACGTTCACATTTATCTATCTATCTATATATCTATCCTATTTACGATATAGACATAGGACTCAACACTGTCTGATGACAGTCAGATTCACACCTCAGATGAACTTAGGATCATGTTTCACTACCCCTTTTCTGGTTTATATATATATATATATATATATATATATATATATATATATATATATATATATATAATACTGGGAGATTAAAGAAAGTGTGGACAAACTGCTCTTTCTAGTTTTATTGTACTGCATATCCAGCAGGTCAGTCATTTAGGCGTCCTTAAGAGTGCCTGATGAGTTATAATTGTTTTGTCTATCTATCTATCTATCTATCTATCTATCTATCTATCTATCTATCTATCTATCTATCTATCTATCTATCTATCCCAGTCTGTTCATATCTATCTATCTATCTATCTATCCCAGTCTGTTCATATCTATCTATCTATCTATCTATCTAATGTGTGTGTGCACAAAATTCTATGACTTCCGTTATTCCACCCGTTCGTCTGTCACACCCTCTAAAATAGCCATACATTGATCGATCGAAACTAAATTTTGGGGAGAAGTGCAAGGGGGTACAAAGTACAGGTGGTTTTATTAGGGTGCGTACCTTAGTAAAATAAATTTTCATTAATTATCTGGAAAAATGAACAGTTTATTTTATTAATTAACATACAAAATATCCCCACTATTTTTAAAACAATTTAATGATTAAAATAAGAAATACTTATTTAATAATAATGCAATATTGTTTTTTACATATATTTTCTTCAAATTTTTATATATACAAGAATCCAGTTTTCAGTTCACCAGGTTTAATGTTCCAAAAGTTGGAATTTGGCTCCAGAAAGAAATATTTACCCATAAGCTGCTGAATGTTGCATGCTAAAGAGTAAGAATTCTTAAGAATTTATTCTTCACTGTTAAAAAGGAAAAAAGAAAAATTTAAATATTGTTTACCATGATGTCCTATCGAATTAAATTAAAAAAATATTAAACTACGAAATAGGGTTTTTGTCAAAGTATTTTCCCAAACAAATCAGGTTATTCAAATTTCATGGTTTGGTTTGCGAAATTGAACGAAACGTAGAGTTTGCAGATCTCGACCAAAAATGGTAGCGATAATTTCAATAATATTAAATACTATGCGGATTTCAACACGTTTCAGCGAGTTGCAACAAATTAAAGTCCGTGAAAAGCGAGTACGGTTTAGAGGACATTGCTGGAGAAGTAAACCAGAAGTTGTTCATCAGATTATACTATGGTATCCAGTACTTATATACTTATAATACTTATATACTTATAATATACTATGAAATCCAAATTATGTGACAGGGTCAAAAAGTAGAGTAGCAAAAACTTTCATTGGTGGACGTTACTGGAATCAGAACAGAACTGCTTAGCGCTATGGATGACGGAAATTGATAGAAAGACGCCATCAGAAGTGTTCTTTTGAAGATCACCAGATAGGCTACTAAAAACTTCTTAAAATGTTTTATTCTCTTGATGAAGAGCGCTACGATGCCCACGAAAAAGTCAGGTATGTTGCCAGTGTTTTATACGAATATATTAATATGATAAAGATAAGGAAAAAAGGGTTCATTGGCTAGTTTGAAGAGATTTTAATCGGATAAACAATTGATTAATATTTTAACTACCCCATTGAGAAAATTTGGAACAAAATATACTGATCATTTCAATTGATCTGCTAATGCTAAAATGCCTATTAAATATTTTATTCAATTTTAAACTGATAGAAGACATTTTGACAGCAAATGTTAATGGTAATCCCATGAGACACTTCGAACAGATTAAATGCTAAAATCACTCTGTAAAAAAATCAATAATGATCGACAGTTCCATATAAATTCATGTTTCTAGACCGAATTTACATTCGGACACGATGCAACAACTAAAGTGGGGAGTCTAAATTTCGGTTTAGGGGTTGGCTCATTTGATAGCCACGCCAGTGACATTACACACTTTTGTTTTACTTATGATACATCGTCTGGAAGCATGGATTAATGATTGAGTGAGATCAACCAAATTCAGACGAATCACAGAAGTAGTGTGTAGCACTGAAGAAGGGGAAGAGTATTTTAAAGGTTTTTCTGAAAAAGACACGAGGTAAACTTCTCATTTTTCGTAAGTTATGTGTAGATTAAGCATGCGTGAATAAAAGTTATTTATTAAGAAAAAAAAAACAAAGAAACTTTGGCATTAAGATTGTTACAAAATATTGAACATTATAGAAATTTCCACCTCGATAAACATAGATAGAAAAGATATATAGATAAAGGGTATGTGAAAGAAAGAAAGAAAGAAAGAAACAAACAAAAAAACAAACAAACACTGGAATACAAGGTATAAGAA
This sequence comes from Acanthosepion lycidas, assembly GCA_963932145.1. Classification (NCBI taxonomy): domain Eukaryota; kingdom Metazoa; phylum Mollusca; class Cephalopoda; order Sepiida; family Sepiidae; genus Acanthosepion; species Acanthosepion lycidas. The sequence goes on from OZ010596.1 coordinate 28,942,730, forward strand.
AGAAAGAAAGAAAGAAAGAAAAAGAAACAAACAAACAAACAAAGAAAAACACTGGCATAAAGGTATATGAAAGAAAGAAAGAAAGAAACAAACAAACAAACAAACAAAGAAGGAGAGAAAACAGAAAGAAACACTGGAATACAAGGTATGTGAAAGAAAGAAAGAAAGAAAGAAAGAAACAAACAAACAAACAAACAAACAAACACTGGAATACAAGGTATATAAAAGAAAGAAAGAAAGAAAGAAAGAAAGAAAGAAAGAAAGAACGAAAGAAAAAGAAAGAAACAAACAAACAAAAACACTGGCATAAAGGTATATGAAAGAAAGAAAGAAAGAAAGAAAGAAACAAACAAACAAACAAACAAACAAACAAAGAAGGAGAGGAAACAGAAAGAAACACTGGAATACAAGGTATGCGAAAGAAAGAAAGAAAGAAAGAAAGAAAGAAAGAAAGAAAGAAAGAAAAGGAACAAGCAAACAGAAAAAAGTAAGAGAAAGAAAGAAAGAACAAAATATAATAAAACAGAATAGAAGAATGAAAGAAAAAAAAAAGAGAAAGAAAGAAAAATGCAAGCTTACCTTAGTGATGCCCATTCCAAGTCCGGCTTGTAATAGAATATTGATGAGAAAAAATAACCTCATGTTGTGATTGTAAATAACGAAGGAATAAATTGACTGAAGACAGTTGAATCGTATGGAAGGAAAGGATTTAACGAGAAATTAAAGTTACTTTTGCTGTTGATTTGTTTTCTT
>OZ010596.1:28953482-29198482 GCA_963932145.1 Acanthosepion lycidas
ATATATATATATATATATATACGTGTGTGTGTGTGCATTCATTCATTCAAGCGTGTTTGGTTAATCTAGTTATGTCTATTTATTCATATAATTTCACCGATCAATTTTTTAGTGCTGTTATAAAACTGAGTAAGAAAGACGTCGTAGTTTTGGCCATTTTGTAACTTTTTTTCCAAGTATAAGAAAATGAAAGCAAAGCTAAATAAAACTAATTATAAGTATAGCAGCAATGTTTTAAAATGTCCATAACCAAAACTACGGCGTCTTTCTTACTCAGTTGTGTGACAGCACTAAAAAATTGCTTGTTGAAAATTTGAGAGGATTAAAATCAAAATAAATAGACATAACATGTCTAGTTTGTTTAGCCATACATGCTTGAATGATGATAAGCGGCTTAAATTTATATATACATGTGTGTATGTGTCTATATATATATATATATATATATATATATATATATATGTAAGTATCTATCTATCTATCTATCTATCTATCTATCTATCTATATATATATATATATATATATATATATATATATGTATGTATGTATATATTCTAAAATTTTGGGGTACGGTTTTCTCACACCATGACAAGGACAAAAGTTCATATAAACATATGTCCGCAAATCCTTCGTTTTTAAGTTTAAAGTTTACGGTAGACTCTGTTAAATGTACAATCAACGCTACAATCCAAAAATACTTTCATAAACTTTGGAGTCGGTTTCTTATAACAAAACAAGGTATATGTCCATAAAAGCATATTTCCAAAAGGCCATAATTATACCTCAAAATTTCCTCCGCATGCAGTCGTTGGAACATTGGCCGGCGGACTCTTTCAAATACTCCCACACGATGTCGAATGATTTCGCAATTTATATGGACTTATGTCTTTGTTTTGGGTGAGAAATCCTACCCCAAAGCCTGTAAAAATATTTTTGATACATCCTGTATATATAAGTCGATTTAAATACCGTATTTGCTGGTATATAAGACGCACCTTTTTTTTTTTGCTAAAAATATCTTAAATTTCCCCTTTCTTATATGGTTTAAAATTCGCGATAGTCGACCGAAATTAGCTACCTGGCAACTTCTATTAGCTTAGACTTAAACATGAAGGAGCAATAGAACATGTAAATGGCAATGTCTGATCACTACCTTATACTTACAGGAAGAATAAAAAGACCCAGCATTGCACAAGTTTGTGAATGGGTGAAGAAAGCTTGGGATAATATTAGACCAGAAATTGTGAAATCTTTTAAAAAGAGTGGCATTAGCAATGTTTTCAATGAACAGATGACGCATTATTTAACGACGATGGCAGTTGTTCTGAAAATGAGTATCAGAGTTTCGATAACGAAGACGACAAATTTTATTTGAAGATGAATAAAATTTTAATGGTAGCTGTACTGTTTGGCTCAGTTGTAATAATTGCTTGATTTTTATTTTGTTTTCTTACCTTTGGATATAATAAAGTTTTTATAAGCTCATGTTCTTTTTTTTCTATTATTTTTCGTTTAATTGTCATCATGGCTTGTTTAACCAAAATAATACCTCATAAATATAGCCTAGACTGTACTATTTACTAATAATTTTACTAATTTTACTAATTACTAACTTTTTCTTGATTTGCCCTACTGAAATTGGGGTGTGTCTTATATGCCATCAAATACGGTAATCCTCGCCCATGAATGCCATGACTTCAAGATTTTGCCGATCATGGCTCTCCAGAGCTTCTTTTTTACTTAATACGCGTGAATTCAATATTGTCATGCTCGTTCTTGTGGAATACAGTGGTTCCGTTACCTTTTGTCCCATATAAATATTTTTCAGTCCCTTCAAGATATGGCCGATCGTGGCTTTCTGTAGCTTCCTTTAATATCTGTACCTTCCTTTAATATATGTACCTTCCTATAAATTCTTGGGAAATGTATATCGATCTGGATAACCTATAGGGAATTCTGAAATTAATTCAGTTCGGTTGAGTTCAAAATTCTCCGTAGGTTATTCAGATCGATATACACCTGAGGAAAGCCGGCGACACAACGGCCGAAACGTTTCAATAATAGCAAAGATGAGAACAATAGATCCATTTATATTTTGTTTCCCCCTAGTTTAACTTTGGCACATAGATATTTGCGTGGGTCACCCAATGAGGCCAGAACTTTTTGATAGTGTTTAACCAAACAAGTTCGCTAATCATTGCTATATTCCAAAGTGCCCACCATAAAATTAGAAATACGTTAATATTAATATATATTATATATTTATATTATTATATATTATTTCGTAGACCGCATTGTGCAACTACTGCTTTTGGATCAGTGATGAACTCGGTCTGATGTTGATCGTAGAGAAGGGTGAGATCAATGTATTTTCTCTTAATATTTTTCTTAATGAATTATTTTCTCTTCTAATCAAACTGGTAATTTTGTAGGTTGAAATTGTGGTCAGATGTGTTACGGGTACTAGAAATGCATTCAAAGTGTTGTTATGCAATAAATCCCTGCAATGCTCATATAGGCAGTTTTTGAGATTTCTAGATCTTTTGCCAATATATATTAGTGGGCATTTTGTGCAGTGATGTATATTCCTGCCTCAATTTTGTTGTTGTCACTATTCTGTTTGGCACCGACTATATTATTGCTTCGGAGGTGATGTTGATGAATATTTTATTTAATGCTGGATGAATTGCTTTTGATGGTAGTTTTTATAAGTAGAATTATGTGCCTAATCTTATCAGGATTATTATTATTATTATTATTATTATTATTATTATTATTATTATTTATATAAAAGATGTTGAAATGCTTTGGGTATAAAGCTTGTCTACTTTGTCTCATTATATCTCTCCCGTACTCTCTCTCTCTCTCACACACACACTCTCTCTCTCTCTCTCTCTCTATATATATATATATATATGAACATTTCTCACAGTTAACCTGTAGAAAAGACAATATTTATAAATATAAATGACAATAGGACAACTACTTATTGCTGACGCGTTTCGTCCGATGTGGACTTTCTCAAAGTAAAAAACGAAATGAATTTAATTAAAGAAAGTAACTAATAATAACAAAAAACAGAATGTTCTTAGCAACTGGAGGAATGTAGAGAACGCTATTTTCATATTGTTAACTGAAAATAACATCAGTTATTGTCACGTGTGGAGAATATTGTCATTATAGCTGTATTCCGGATTTAACCATTTTCTTTTGATTTTACGATATTGTTGTGTACGTTTGTTTGGGAGAGCAGTAATTTTGTTAATTCTAGAGAGTGCCGCCATAGAATATTACTCAAATATTAATCTACGCCCAGGCCTTTTCACTATTTCACCTTTCTTAACAAAAGAAAAACGAAGGGAAGATAGAAGTGTATAACGCCTCCTGCCTATACCTCACAGATCATGGACTGTTTCGCTTTGATTGCATAAAAAATGCTACTAGGTTTCAGTGAGAAAATAAAAGAAAGAAAGAAAGAAAGAAATAAAGAAAGGGATATAGAAGTGTTTAACGGCTATACCAGTGAAATGGAAAATAATGTCAATTTCAAATCTTTTCAATAGTACCCACTTTATGATCGTTATTGGAAAATTTTGTTAAGTTCAAATATTTAAGGATGTGATAGGGGAATTTCTACAACTATTTCATTGTCATAGAATTCGCCATGATCTTATGTATTCATTAAGTGAAATAGAAAAACCGCAAAATTTTAACGGGTTTTTCTAGCAATTTAATTATTCATGGTCACCTATTTTTTATTCTGCCGTCACAGAGGGTGGGTGTATCAAATAAGAGCGTTATAGTATTAGTCTTGTGTCTGTAAGCAAACGTCTAAGACGCAAGGTGACTTTTGCTGGAGTTTTAGGAAAGAAAGTGTGCTTTATATGTAGATAATATGCGATATACTTATCTAGTAATTCGCAGAATCTAACGTACACTTGTTTCAATATGTACGAAAACTTTCAACAATAAAATTTTGATAATCACGTGTAAACTCGAAAGTACGAATATATATTTGATTACTACGTATTGTTCCGATACACCCCATCGCTTTTCAGCAAGTCTACAAATGCCTATCGCGATACATACACTCACACAGTTACATATACCAATGTGCGCATGCGTGCTGATACGAATGATAATTCCTCCTCCTCGGTCGACTCCTCCTGTACTCACTCCTACTCTTAGAAGGCTCAACCAATCATTCGACTGGCTCATTGTAGTTATAGGAGTAAACAGAAAAATTAATGAATGGATGCAAGTTTACGTCAGTGTGGCTCCTACTAAACGCAACGTCGTCCGATTGAGCGTATGATTCTTTGATAATCTATCATGAGGAGTTCGATCTCTCTAAGAAGTTCTGAAAATCAATACTGTTTCTCATTTTCTTCTTCTTCTTCTTCTTCTTCTTCTTCTTCTTCTTCTTCTTCTTCTTCTACGTGCCGTGTTGCTTCAACATGTGGACGATCATGGTTCTCTATAACTTCCTGTGCCTTTTCCCTCTTAGCAATATTTGTCTTTTTTCTATCTCTCCTAATCCCTGTTCTGCCAAACACTTACACAAGACCGTTAGGTTAATTTTTCTCTGCTTTCTTCTGTCCCTCTTGCTTTCAACATGCTTTGTGAGTGTTAAATCTTCCGAGCCTACTTTCCTTATTATGTGCCCTATTACTTTCAAGTGCCTCTTTCATAGACGTGATGTGGCGTCCTTCTGTCTTTTCTCCAAACATTTTCATGGCAACTGTTCTGATGAGCTATCTTCTTTGATGCCCCGACTACACGAATTTAAGCGTGTTACTAGATTGCCATCTAGGTCCCACCTCTGTACTGTTAAAATAGTTAAATGCAACCCCAAATTCTACTCCAGCGGTTTCTTTTCTCGCGCTTTCCGACAGTGGAACTCCCTTCCTCTTACTTGCTTCTCTGATAACTATAATCTTCAAAAAGTTAAATGCAACTCTCCATTTTCTGTTGGCTTAATCCCAATTCTTCGTTTATCCTTTCCTTAATCCCTCTATACACATTTTCCCTCAGTTTCACTATCTGTAACCCCTTGCGTGCAAGTGGCATTCCCGTCTTACTTGGGGTGAAATGCTTAAAAAAAATCTTTTTGTTTTCATTTTCTCTAAAACTTTGTTGTTGCTCACATGTTTAGTGTGTGGTATTCTCAATATCCTTCTGTAGAACCAAATTTCTATTGTCCCAAGCCGCTTCTTCATCTTTGAAAAGATCGTCCAACATTCACTGCCATATAAAGGGTCCTTCAGTAAGACGGATTATATATAAGGGTGCTTCATTAAAACGGATCAAAGTCAGCAGTAAATAAATGTTATTGGTGAAAATTTATTTATTTCTCTATTGGATCATGTTATTTAAGTGATGACAAGCATGTGTGAAAAATAATATCGCCCAAATATCTGCCCAATCTGAAAGCAAAAGAAAAAAAAATATCATTAGACGCTTAAACTTAATTCACATTTAAAAGCGGCCCAAGTTATTGGAACACTCTAGAAGGGCTGATATTATTGGGTTGGTGCATAATTATCAGGCGTTTTTAAACAATAATTATTACGAAAAGAGAAATATAACAATTCAATAATGACACTTTTAAATGATTATTCCGAAGCGTATGATTATCGATACGCATTTTTATAGCCTGAAAATAACATTTTTATTTTAAAAAGGTAAGCAAACAACAATTGTTACTGACAAATAACTCACCTACAAAACGCCCGATAATTATGCACCAATCCAATGTATACAAGTGCATTTTTCTTTGTTTCTAGCAAAATTTTCCTCTTCTTCAATACTTTGGGGAAGCAATATTTGTGTTCCAATGTGCCTTCGGATTTCAGTGCCACATCTTCATCCTCTGTTAAAACTTTTCCCAGGTACTTAAATTTTTGCATTTGCTTCACTTCGGTATATTTTCTAATAATTAATTTTTTATTTTCGGAATAAAAACGTAAAAATCTGTCTTAGCATCAAATACGATAACTGGTCATTCATTTAGTCATTAAACATTTTTTTAAAGTGAAAAGTGAGGCACAATAATAATATTAGTGTCAAGATAAATGAAAACGCATCAGAGATCAGGGTTGGTTAGATTTTTAACCCTTTGAGCCCTGACCACCGCTTTACCGGTGGTAAAGAAAATTGACTTAATGCTTAGCCACCGGTTGAACGGTGGGTAACCACTTGCGTCGTGTTTTGCAATTTGTTGTCTTATTTGGATAGACTGGGACACAAAGTAAGAATTCTGGCAATAAAGTGAAGGCATGCAATCATACTCTTTCCCTGCTAAGTATAATGCTTATATTTTTTGTAAATATTTTTTATGTCTACCATGGAACATTACATCCCAATTATTTGCGAATTTTGACTCAGCGGCTAACACAGAAGTAGAATCGGCGATCCGAGTTCAAATTCCAGCCTAGCCTGTCTCGCTCACTTTCACTAATACCCTTGGACAAAAACACGAATTCTTCTTCCTCCAGTTGAATGGCAAGCAGAAGGAAAGATCTTAATTCAAAACCACGTAATTAATACAGCACATTGTTTTTGAGCGGTAGGTAATCACAGAGAAATTCAGTTATGTGCCATAGGTGGTACACACTTAGGCGATCATGTATCTTTCGATACATGACTGACGAGACAGATTTTTTCCCGCGGTAGGTTGCCATTTCTTTCTGTGGTAGACCAGTTGCCATCCAAGGCTATAGAACCAGGTCTGTTCTGCTATTTGCCCATAGCTGGAGGGAGAAGAAGAGGATTCATACCTTTCCCAAGGGTATTAGCACGTAAGTGAATGTAATGGATTCGACTGGAATTCGAACTCGGCTCTCTGATTCCTCAATCTGAGCCGCTATTCATTACTCCACCTAATACAGAGAAATAAAGAAATTAATATTCCCACGTAAATAATGAGACTGACTGGAGTTCCCTGTATTCAGTGGCAGCGAACCTTGCAAAAGGAAAACTCAATTCAATCTCTCGTAAATATTAGGGTAGATTGGGCTCATTTGTCTTGCGGGGCAACCAGTCTAGGAGAAGGAAAACTCTGAATTTAATCCTTCACAAATAAAGTATCAAATTGGACTATCTTGTATTACGTGACATCAGGCCTGGGGGAAAGAAAACTGAACTTACCTCAGGAGAGGTGGTCCCTGTCGGGCTATCATGCTTTGGACACACCCAGTGCTGCCGCACCTGCAGTACATTAATAACATGAATGGATTCCGATTATGGATTATGATTGTGAACGTGTCATTTAAACAAATTACTCTCAGTAGCAAGAAGTCAAGGCCTCAGAAGTATTCCCCCCAAAAAATTCCCTTTGAATTCCAGTAAACACACAAAAGATATATTTCTTCAACTGCCTCCTTTCTAGGTTGAAATGTTGAACACTTCCCCAGATGTAGACACAATATTCTTCATTCTCGATTCCCGTAATGAATCCATATTTTAAAGCCAATGGCTATCTTGTTCAAAGAATGATTGTTTTATGTGTCAGGCAAGAATAGAAAAAGAAATATTTAAACCTTAGCTAATATGCTTCTCAGTGAGTTCAATTAGAGCCAATCTTTCTAAATTTAGAATGTTTCTTCGGCAGTACATTTAACTCATTGTATTAGCCGAAAAAAGCTAAGAAAACTTCCAAGTTACTTCTAAGATTTCTTTAACACGGTGCAAATGATGTTTCCAAGGACTTTTGCATATATTCATTAACTCTCGCGAGCTGGACAAGCAAGACCTGGATATGGATATCTTATTGCATTCGTTTTCCATGGAAACGACCGAAATCAGGCATTCATGATTAAAAATATCGCTGCCGTATAGCCTGAGCACAACCTTATCAGAATATGCGCACCTTAGAAGGGTTAACTTATGTAGCTAGCTTACAAACTGAATATAAATCTGACTTAAAACGGCTCAAATTCTGGAATAAATTCAGGCTTGAAAAGGGTAAATATTAAAACAATGAATGTACTTGATATTCCTTTTTCAAAAATGAATTTGTTGTTTTCCAAAGTAAGTTCGTCCTAAGACGCATTATTATAAATAAAGGATTCCATTAAAAATGAATTAAAAACCATTAAAATAGGTAAAGCTTCCCATTAAAAAAATTAAAAAAATTATTAAAAATAAAAGTAGAAGTGTTAAAAAACATAAGAGCGGATTAAAGATAAATAAAAAGCCCTCATTAAATTTTAATTAAAAATGTAATGGATTCGACTGGAATTCGAACTCGACTCTCCGATTCCTCAATCTGAGCCGCGATTCATTACTCCACCTAATACAGAGAAATGAAGAAATTAATATCCCCATGTAAAAAAAATCCCCAATAAAAACCCCAATAAAAATAAACAAAAAGTAATTAAAGTTTACTTTCATTTTATGGGGACTTTTATTTATTTTTAATGAAATCTCATTAAAAATAAATAAAAGTCCCTATTATAAATAAAATAAAGAACCTATTAAATAAATGAAAACCATTAAAATAGACAAATGATCCCATTAAATATAAATCAAAGCCTTTATTAAATATAAACACATTGGCCCAGTAGAAAAAAGTAATTCGCAATCTTCGATCACAAACCATTGCTTAAAAGTTCTAAAATCACTCAAAAAATGTTGGCCTCGTGTCAAGCTAAACCCACCAAAGAAGATTCTTATTCATCTTTATTCCGTTCGAACTTTTACACTTTAGCTCATCAGTACCCAAATCATTTAAGGCCAGCATGGTCGTCACACTGTTCGTGAGAATGTTCTGAAGCCAGTTCTAAGCATTTTTTGGCTCGATGACATGGTGTATTTTCTTATAATATAAACCTTGAATCGTCGTTGTTTTATACAGCGTCCATGAATGAGGAGAATGTTCATGAAGCAAGCAAACTGTGTCATGGGGATACATCCCACTCTATTATGAAATAATCACCAGCTAGTATGGTTCCTTGTTGATAACTGGAATCTATGGCTTTGTGGACAAAACAATTATAACTCATCAGGCACTCTTAAGGACGCCTAAATGACTGACCTGCTGGATATGCAGTACAATAAAACTAGAAAGAGCAGTTTGTCCACACTTTCTTTAATCTCCCAGTATTATATATATATATATATATATATATATATATATATATATATATATATATATATATATATAAACCAGAAAAGGGGTAGTGAAACATGATCCTAAGTTCACCTGAGGTGTGAATCTGACTGTCATCAGACAGTGTTGAGTCCTATTTCTATATCGTAAATAGGATAGATAGATAGATAGATGTGAACGTATTTAGATAGATAGATAGATAGATAGATAGATAGATAGATAGATAGATAGATATGAGCAGACTTAGATAGATAGATAGATAGATAGATAAATAGATATGAGCAGACTGAGATAGATAGATAGATAGATAGATAGATAGATAGATAGATATGAGCAGACTGAGATAGATAGATAGATAGATAGATAGATAGATAGATAGATAGATAGATAGATAGATAGATAAAACAGCGAGAGACGGGGAGAAATAATATTGGCAGAAATAAACACTCCATGGGGAATGACAGTTCCACGCCTGAAACGATGACAATATGATATGATAACTGTTTAAGGTGTGAAACTGACAATAATCATGCATGATGTTTTCTACGTTCACACAGTTACTATCTACCAATAATCTATCCCCGATACTGAGAACACTTCCCCTATAAATATAACAACTTTTAAGCAAAAAAAAATATATATATGTATATATATATGCGTGTGTGCGTGTGTGTAATAACAAGGATTGCGTTTCTTCAAAAGTAATAATAATAAAATGAACATTTCCAGAATGCTAGTGATTTTAATACAAGCAGTTTTTGTCATTTAAGTATTGAATATCGAAAGAGAGAGAGAGAGAGAGAGAGAGAGAGAGAGAGGGAGAGAGAGAGAGAGAAAGAAAGTCTATGTGGGTGTTAGAGAGAAAAGTAGAGCGAGAATTAGTCAAAGCAAATAAAATTCAATTTATCTTCCCACACTCGAGGTTTCGCAGGGTTTCATAACAAAATTGGCTACTCTTTATGTCTCTCCACTTCTATCACGCTCTATCTCTCTGCCCTCTCTCTCATTCTCTCTCTCTCTCTCTCTATCTATCTATCTATATATATATCTATATATATATATATATATATATATATATATATATATTAGGTTAGTGCAAAAATAATGACGTAATAATGTCGTTTTTTGACGTATTTGTTAACGTCAAAAAAACGACATTATTACGTCATTATTTTTGCACCAACCTGATATATATATATATATATATATATATATATATATATATATATATATATATATCGGAAGTGCTGCACAGAAGGCATTATTTACAATACTGAGGTCAGTAATTATAATTGTTTCAAGAAAAGATACATTGTATGTACTGAGGGTCACTCAAAAAGAGATTTTACAATCATGCTTCGTCTTTTAGGTTGAGGAGCCATAAAAGAGACACTAAGCTTGCCGATTGTGTCTGGAAAGGCAGAGAGAGTTATGGTAGAGGTCCTTGTGTAAAATGGAACATGATAAGGAGGCTAAAAAAGTGCCAGAAATCGTGGTAATTTTTGCCGGCTGTGCATAGAAGTAAAATTGGCCATTGCCACATCCTGATAAAGGTGTCTTACTAAATGAGAGAACTGAGATTATGTCAGGGCGTAGACATTTAAGTAAATATTTTTAGATACCTATGAGCGAAATAAAATAATTAATTTTTCCCCCTCTTTTCCTCACTTACAATTTTTTCTCCTTCTTTTCATTCTTACAATTCTTTTTCTCGCCTCCTCCGTCCCCCATACTTTTACCCTCTCACTTCCGGTATTCTGCTAAATTGAACTTGTTTTCTTAGGCTTGTACATCCTACCACTTGCCTGAGAAGATCTCACAGTCGATGCCAAGGGTTGAGAGGTCGCTTGACATTTTAGCTTTTCTTATATATATATATATATATATATATATATATATATATATACCGGGTTTTCGTGGTGATATTAAAAATTATGCTAATAATAAATATACAATTTTGCACACACACATACATACATACATACATACATACATACATATATATATATATATATATATATATATATATATATATATATATATATATTAAATCACTTAGATTCCTCCATATGTTACATTTACTTTCACAGGTAGCACTGAGAATATTTTTGAGCGTCCTTAAATTTAAATTTTTTGAAAAGCTATCGTTATACTTATATTTATGAATACATGTGGTAAAATAAAATCCTTACATTTACCTTGATAAACTCCATTGGAGGACGAGGATGAAACACATTGGAAAAGATTTACTATCTTCTTTATTCATATATATATATATATATATATATATATATATATATATATATATATATATATATATATATATATGAACATTGAAGTCAGTAGTCAGAGGCGAAAGGCTGTTTCATGCAAGACGCAATCGTCAGACCACGTGTTCTGACGATTGCGTCTAGCATGAAAACAGCCTGTTCCCTCTGAGTGTTGACTTCAATGTTCACTTTTGTATTTCATGCGCTCTATCTCTGATATATTTCTTCAGATATATATATATATATTAGGATGGTGCAAAAATAATGACGTAATAATGTCGTTTTTTGACGTTACGTCAAAAAATGACATTATTACGACATTATTTTTGCACCATCCTAATATATATGGATAGATAGATAGATAGATAGATAGATAGAGAGATAGATAGAGAGATAGATACTCTTTCCCTCTCTCTCTCTATCTCTCTCTCTCTGTCTCTGTCTCTGACGCACACATACTATATATTTTGAGATTTCGCATCATAAAGGGAACTTTTCCTTTCGCTGTAAGCTTTTTTTACCTTGGGGCAATACACGCAAGTAGCAGGAAATTATTAGGTTCAAAAATAAGGACGTAATAATGTCGTTTTTTGACGTATTTTTTAACGTCAAAAAACGACATTATTACGTCATTATTTTTGCACCAACCTAATAGTTGAGTACTGATGAATTTTCTTTCGTGCACACATTCATTACTTCGGTTCGGGTGTAAGTGAGTGATCCTTGCTTTGCAGTGACTTCCTCGAACAGCGTCTTCTTTACTGATTATTTTCAATGTTGGATTTTACAAGACTAGAAACCTACAAAGCTTGGCCATCTTGCTGGCCAACCACGTTCGGTACACACACATAGAACAAGGACCCGCTCATATCAATATGCATAAAGCGGATTTGGCTATTTGATGCGAGGTGATAGCCTCTTTCCGTTCGATAACTATACCCAGAAACATTGTTCTTGGAAAACAATGTATCTGTTTAGCCAAAGTCTTAACCTCTAACTGCAAAAACTCTTAATTTATTCAACGACATCGTTAATCATCGTAGAAAGCTTATATGTTCTAAATAACAGAAGGAACCATACAGTATTTTATATTTAACGATTAGTGTTTTAATACTGATACAGTAGCTTCTTTCCATTAAAACAAAAAGCAGCACAGAGCCATTACGCAGTTCTTAGTGCAAACAATCCGAGGCTATTTAGAGGAGCCATAAATTTAGATTGAGGAAGATGGATTATTTTTTAATCATTTCTCCCGAAGCAAGGCAATAAAGCTACTAAGACTCAAGGGGTTTTCTGAGTGGGAAAGATTACGAAAAAATATTGAGGAACGAAAACAATGAACGAGCAGAAATCAAGACGTATCGAGAAAATTGTTCGAAAACAATTATTTGGATTGTATATTCTTTGAATAAAATTTAATCAAAAGGATAATTATACTAAATGATAATTATTTGAAATACCTATGTTTGAAATACATATGTGGTCTTGCTTTGGGAGAGTCAATGCTGATTTACCTAGAACTAATAACGCCCTTGAAGGATGGCATAGGACTTTTTTGTAGCAAATGTCATCTCGTCATCCCACAATATGGAAATTCTTTGACGTCCTTAAAAGAGAACAAGACTTGCAAGAAATTCATATTTCGAAAGTAAGAGCAGGTTGCCAAAATATTAAGAGCGCCAAGAAGTACTGCAACAAAAATGGCAAACTGAAACATTCAGTGGCATCTTTTAACGAGAACTCTTCAGTAGTTAACTATTTGCATGCAGTATCATATAACTTATGGTTATAAAGATTTTTTCTTACTAAATTGTTTTATTAATGATATTTGTGTATTGAATATACCCATGTTCAAATTAATTGAAACAAAACGAATAATTCCGTTATTATTTACCTTTTTCGTAATTTTCCAGTGAAACATGATCTAATGCGTATGTTAGTACTTCTTATGTCCATTCCACGATGTCGCTCCTTGCAAATTGACCACAGATTCTCGACTGGATTTAAATCAGGAGAGTTTCCGGGCCAATCTAGTACTTTGATTTGTTCATTGGTAAGGCCTGCCAGTGTTTTCGTGCAGCGTTACAAATTTTCGTACGCCTTCTTGGGCTAACATCTATCTCAGACAATGGCTGTCGGACAACTAATCAACAGTCGAGACAATCTAGTACTGTGCTTCAGGGTAGCAGGTTATCACCTCTCTCGTTCCAATTCCAGATCATTATTCTTGGAACACTTGGCATAGAACGTTGATCATTTGTTCAAGATCATTCTTATACCAACTCTGTATACCTATGTCATCAGCATAGCACTCGCCTCTTAATATGAGATCAAGTTATCCTCGATACATTCCTTAATTTGAAACCAGTGCTCTTATTGATCTGTATATGTGATCATTGACTGTAAATAGTTACATTTACGCTAAATTTTGAATAAATTAAAACGAGTATTAAGGACGTTTCAGTTTTCTTTTTCGTGGGACTGTTCAGTTACTTTATTTTCCATCGTATCTTTGTTATAAATGATTCATATCACAGGGTATTTGAAATATTTAGAATGTATATTTTTTTAATCATTTCATCCAAGCAAGGCAATAAAGCTACTAAGACGCAAGTGAATACGAGAAAAAGTAAGCATTATTAAGCAGCGAGAACAATAAAAGAGCCGGAGACAAGAAGACAGACGATTAACATTGCATTCAAATTTTTGAAACTTAAAGTTGGCTGGGAAGGAAGAAGTCGGAATAGAGTTCCACGAGCGAGGGGAAAAAACTATTAGCGCAGAACATATGGTTATTTCACCTGCAAAATGATGAGACCTTCCCGCCAATCTAGTACTGCGCTTCAGGGTAGCGTGTTATCACATCTCTCATTCCAATTCCAGATCATTCCTCTTAGAACACTTAGCACAGAATGTTGATCTTTTGTTCAAGATCACTCTTATACCAATTCTGTATACCTATGTCATCAGCATTGCTCCATCCTCTTCACCTGTGCCAGAGATGTGGTTAAAGTATAAGTGAAATTCTGACTTTCACTTATACCAAATCATCACCGCAAAAGTTTCCACTTGTGAGAGGATCAAGTGATGTGCTTTCTATTATCTGGTACATGTGATGGCCCTATACATGCGTGACGTACACCTAAGGGATGACGTCTTCAGTTGATCTGGTTTTTGTTATTTGTTAATGGTCTTTGTTATGTTGTCGCACAGTCTATAGGAACTGGTGAATGATTTAAGATTTGAAGCGATTTTTAATCGTTGATCCAAGAGAAAAAGTTCTATAGATGATAATTTAGACATTTCTGAATAAGTTGGATGCCAGGAATACCATCCATATGATAGTCTAGATCTGACAAGGCTATTTAAGGACGTGATTCATCTTCAGCTCAATATTTTTGGTCTTTTACTATATTGTAGTATTGGACAAATGTATTTCTAACATAACTTATCCACATTATTTACATTATTCGGACTACTGTCCTCATCATTGTCGCCACATTTATTACTACGTTTCAGCCGTTGTACGATCCGGCCTTCTTCAGCTGGTTGAAATGTGCCATGTGTTCTTGAGGACACATGGCACAGTCGATAAAGGCGTTGGTTAGATCCAGTGACAGGATCCAAAGAGTGTGAGTTCAATATCCGGTTAAGGCAGTGGAGACATTGCAGAGGGGAATTAACAGGAGATAACTGATAACTGACACCCATTAAACATGACACGTGGAATTAGAACAGTCTACCCCAGTGAGCGAAATAAAGGGTTAAGTTAGACATTCCAAACACCTGAAGAAGGCCGGAGCGTACAACAGCTGAAACGTTGTAATAAATATGGCGACAAAGATGAGGACAATAGTCCGGATAATGTAAATAATGTACATAATACCTCATCTCAGAAATATAGAGGGATACATAACTTATCCACTGTTCAATTTCTTTATCTTCTATACTAATTTTTTTATAACTGAGGCATAAACTAAGTTATTTGAAGTATTTAGATTTTATCAATTACACATTCTGAATGTTTGTGATGGATTCAGGGTACATGCCATCATGGCTCTCATTCTAATTCCAGATTATGCTTTTCCGGTTTAGAAAGGTTTATCCAAAGTCGTTTTCGTGTGTGACGTCGACCTGGGGATGACGTCTTCTTGAATATATTGGCCTAACATACCTATAATTAAATTAATAAGGGATTTAGTTAATGACATTTAGATTTTATCCATTAAACATTCTGAATGTTTATGATGGATTCAGGGTACATGCCATCATGGCTCTCATTCTAATTCCAGATCACGGTTTTCCGGTTTAGAAAGGTTTATCTGAAGACCTTCTTCTTTGAACACTTGGTATAGAATGTTAATAATTTGTTCAAGACCATTCTTACACCAATTATGAACACATTATTTTCGGTATACTGGTCTCTCAATGAAAAACGAGACATCAGTAGATTCATTTGGAAATGGGGTAAGGTATAAAACAAAGATTTAAAATTAACCTTTAATTAAATATAGTATTAACCCAAGACCGTATTGATCCACCTTTCTATAGTTCCTAGTCATTTCGAAAATCTGCTTGCAGATTAATAATGCCCTCTTTGGGCAGTCTTAAAACATTTAACACATGGCGCAGAAGAACTCTCTTCCGTTCCGGTTATTTGGTTCCGGTTATTTGGTTCCGGTTATTTAAGTCTATTATGACGAAATGTTATCAGAGTTTTCAGTATTTCACTTTTATCTTTGAATATTATACCAATAAAATGATTTTCCCGCTTAACATCTACGAAGATTGATTTCTTCAGACAATCCTTCCCATTGATTATTCGTGCTCTGTACCATTGGCGTGCGTGCAAATCCTACCTGCGTGTCACTGAGATAAAACTAAATTAACTTTCTCTTCATGGATGATTTTTCGTGTTGAAGGCGCGGCTTTAGTACAATGTTAAGTATCCATAATTATCTGTGTGTATGTATTTATATTTGATTATATTTTATGAATACTATAGCGAGCTTGTTGATATGTAGATAGATATAAATATATTTTTCTATGTATACCTTTGTATTTATATGTAATTGTGTATATATATATATATATATATATATATATATATATATATACATATATATATATATTTGTAATGTTGCCGGGTAAATTACTACAAGTAATTTATACTCTTTATTTATCATCTCTCAGTTGAGTCTCAGTCCTTGAACACAGTGCGCTCAGGGGCTTCTCTATCAAAGGATAGAGGGGCAACTGAGAAAATTATACTGAGAGGTGCCCAGCCCTGGGGAACAGCTGCCCGAGGCCGCGCCCCCCCATTGCACAAGAGGGAGGGATCGGTGTTCGCACTGAGGCCAGTGGAACCGACGGTTGAGGGGGGCTGTGGGGGATTTTTGTCCCTGCCCGATTGTACGCTCTCTGGTCCCCACATTAAAAAGACTTTGTGTCGCATCTCATTCTCTTGGAGGAATGAGTAAACACCGTATATTTGTAATGTGATTGGTGTGTAAATTTGTATTATGTTTAAAATTACTTATTAGATATGTATATTTGTATTTGAATTATATTTATGTAGTTGGCGGCATCTAAGTGTGTGTGTATATGTGTTTTTGTATCTGTATATCTATGCGCATATATTTTTTTATATTATTTTATTTTAATTTTTTATTTAGTTTATTTATTTTTTAAATATCCCTCCATTAATAAAATGAACTGGTCCAGCATTATAGTACGGTATAATACCAAAATGTAATTGGTAGGGATTATTCCAGAGGACTTTTTAGTCCATATTAGAGCCCAATGTATGCCACAGAGCAAAGAAAAATTAGGAAAAAACCTTAAAAATCTATGGTCAGTAATAAATTTATTTCGATGAATATAAGTATATTCATCTCATCTTACCGACTACTATGATATTGAGCACTTAATCTCGTAAATACAGCACTCCTTAAAACTATATATATATATATATATATATATATATATATATATATATATATATATATATATATATATATATGTGTGTGTGTGTGTGTGTGTGTATGTATAAAACACTACAGTTCAAAAGTTTGAGGTGACCCTTGGTAATGTTTTAAATTGGCCCCAAAAGTAATTATTATCCATGGTTAAAAAAAGTGAGACATGATGTTTTATTAGAAATTTTGTCGTATCAAAAAGAAAAAAAGTATTTTATGATTAAATATTACTCACGTCAAAATTTTCTCCTTTAACGTTGGTTACTGCAGCAAAATATTTATTGGATTCGTTGCAAAAGCTTCTCAAAGTGTAAATTTGACAAGTGATTGTATTCTTTTTCAATCTAATAGCTATTTCTTTTTCCTTTTTTCACTCTTCTGTCAAGTTCATCAAATTCTAATTCTGTGTGTGCATGTGTATGTGTGTGTATGCGGCGTGTGTGTGTATGTATGTATGCACGCACGTATATATACATATGTATATATTTGTGTGTATATAATATAACCTTAAAAATCCATCTCGGTTATAATTTATTTCATGAATATTTTTATATTCATCTCTTCAAATCGAAAGTGTTTTAGAAATGGAATCAATCCGTCCAGACAGATAGAAAAAAAAGGGAAAAAAAATAATAATAGAGAATAAGAAGGAAGATAAAGAAATATTTCAAATATATATATTTTTTAACAATCAAGAGAAGAGAGACAGAGAGACAGAGAGAGAGAAAGAGAGAGTGGGGAAAGAGAGGAGGAGATACGCATATATATATATATATATATATATATATATATAAGCAAATATATGGATATAGATCCGACAGTATGAAGAAAATTATACGGAAAAAACAAACAAAAATCCTTATATGCAATTATGCTGTTTTAATGTTAATATAATGTCAACGTCGGACGTTTCGTTCTAATAAACCATCTTCAGGACATATTCATAAAATATAATTAACATTATCAATTCAACATGACAAAGACGATGGACATAAGAACAAGACTTATCCAAACAGATAACTGAAAGTTTTATATGATCAGCGTTCCATTTAAACATGATGTTAATTATATCTTATGATGTTAATTATATTTTATGATGTTAATTATATTTTATGAATATGTCCTGAAGATGGTTTATTAGACCGAAACGTCCAACGTTGACATTATATTAACATTAAAATAGCATAATTGCATATAAGGATTTTTGCTTGTTTTTTCCGTACATTTTTCTTCATATATATATATATATATATATATATATATATATATATATATCATGTAACGGTCAGTTTTTAATCAGCATCTGGCGATAGCCTTCTACATGAAACTTGAATTATGCTACCAATGAAGAAAGTTGTATATTTATCATTAATATAAATTATAGCTCTGTGATTATACATCAAGCACTATTTTATTAGTACCAGCACTCAATATATATATATATATATATATATATATATATATATATATATATATATATATATTATAAATTAATTGATTTAAAATATGTTTTTTTTCGCTACACAGTTCTAACCATGTTTCAAAAATGGAAGCTAAGAGCTCCGAATTTAATTTTGTAATTAAATTAAAGACATTAGTTCCATTTCATCCTCAAGCGAATTTTGAAATAACTTTTAACATTACTGAGTTTTAAAGACTCAGCAAAAATCATAATTCACGTTTCCAAGGATACAGAGAAATCCACTTTCACCCAGACAAACTTCCATTTTTGAAACATGGTTAGAACTGTGTAGCGAAAAAAACATATTTTAAATCAATTAATTTATAATATTAATGCTCTGTAAATTTACATTGAGCACTATTTTGTAAAAATAAAAATATCTATAACAACACTGGATTATATATCTTACTGTTCTTTCTTTATATATATATATATATATATATATATATATATATATATATATATAGGCACGGTGGCGTAATGGATAGCGGCTTGGATTGAGGAATCAGAGAAAGTCGAGAAAGCTTCCATAGCCTTTGTGGGCAACTGGTCTAGGAAAAGGAGAACTCTGAATTCAAAACCTGCGGAGGGTCGTTTGGGGACCCTATGGCACGTAGTGCACCAGGTCTCTGTATTCGGCCCTTCAAATAGTGTGGATGGTCCTGCACGAAAACTTCACCACTATAATCACATCTCGTGTTTAGCTGTCGGACTGTAGGTTTCTTAGGAACTGATCTCCTTGAGCCTCATACGTCGAATTCGACCGGAGAGTCGAGTATATATATATATAGTATATAAGACAGAGATGTATAGTGTGCGTGTGTATATAGAAATAGAAATGAGAGTGTTGAAAAGTTCTCAGGCTAAGAAGAATAAACTAGAGCTATTAAATATACAAGTTTTTTTTTGGGGTGGGGGGCGTATTTCAACATACTACATAGTTTTTCAGGTTTCTTTAACCACTTTAAACTCTATAAAACTTCTGCAGTGTGAGGTCGTATCTACGTATATATGAACGAATGTGTGTCATTGGTCTCTGTACACGAGCACAATATCAGGGTAGATTCGACTCTCAAGCATTGTAAAATCAACCAATATCAGAGAAGGAAACCCCGGAAAAATATTGTCACTTCGTAATTCTTGTTGTAGTAGAGACTTTGTAATCGCAGCTACAACTATAGTAACGCCGTTGAACAATACTGATGTCAGACGCCTTCGAAAAACACTCTCACTGATTGTACTTGCTCGATAATACTCACTTAAACAGTAATCAGTATAGTAAAATAGTATAGAGAACAGTGGTTCGTATTGTAATAGAGGATAGACTAGACATGAAGATCCTTATATTAATAGAGGATAGAACAGAAATAGCGATCCAAATAGTAATGCAGGATAAAATAGATTCTTACTTTCCTCTATGCTTACGTAGTCTCAATACGTAGTTTCAATAATGGGATCGCCTGTATTTGCTAACTGGCGATCTGTGTTCAAACTCAAGTATCGGCAGCGACACTTTATTCCTATATAACAAAATGCATTGTTGATATTTTTGCTATAAAAATATTTTTCTTTCTATGGAGATTCACTATTTACACATAGCTGAGATCCTAACAGATGCTACCCCCTGGGTCCGAGTGGACGATCTTCAAAACCTCTAATTTCTTAATCAGAGGCCTTGTTGCCGGATGTAGTTTATCGTCATACTCAGGACTGCGATGGAGGAATGGTGACTTGTCCAAGAATAACCAGCTAGGAGTATATAACTACGAAGCTTCCCATTCGACACATCACTGACCAGACGCCCGGACCTGGTGACAATTCATCATGCGTGGTGAATATTCAAGACATCTTATTATGATAAAATACGCTCTTTCTGTCAGAATTTGAACCTATGTGCTCCTCCGCTGTTGTTAGATCCGACGTGCTTTAGAGCGTCTCGGCTACGAAGTGCTTCGAAAATTAAAGTTGAATTAGTGCCTTATAAATGCAAATCTTTCTCTGACTCTCGAAACGTTCAATATTCGTTCAGGCCGGTAGACGCAAATAAATAAATATATAGTTTACTAAATAAACGGTGTGCCGCTACTCGAATATGGGTATTTACTAAAAATTTTATGCTAACAGTTTTTTCTCGCACTTATCGCTAGTGGAACACTGATCCGACTCCATGCTTTTCAGCTAACTTTAATCTGGAAAAAATTTAATGCAATATCAATCGTTATCTACTGTCCTCTTTTCTCTTTCCGCTGAGTATTAATGTTTCTGCTTCTAATTCTTTCACACCCAGTATCTTCTTTTCAGATGAAATATTTCTTTTCTAACCGACATGCCATCCATTATGAAATTCAAAATTAAATTCCTCTCTTCACCTGAAAAGTGATTCTATGTTTGTCTTCTTTAATTGATGTTATAAAACTCAGACTTAATCATAATTGACATTTTATCTATACACATTCAAAGCGTGCACACATTTTTTGTTGACAAGTTGGCAACATATTAACGCATCTCTAATGTTACCATATTTTCACGTTCGCATTTTACTTTCAGCTACTTTTCTCTTCGCAATTTAATTTTTCCACGAATTTTGTCAAATTTGATTAAGTTTAAATATATGCTGTTTCTTTGGATATTTAAACGCTTCCATCGTACAAACTCTTTTTTGTTAAAGAAACCATTAGAAATTACCCCGTAAAACTTCAAACGCTTTATTTTGGCAAATAAAGATAATTTTATAAACTGCACTATATATTAAATAGAAATTGCGACAAAATTATTGTACTGTTGTTAACTCTGTAAAGGTATAAGTTAGAACCTCACTATGTTGCTGCTGGGGTTTACGTAAGGAATTTGCTGGCCAAACGCTCAACTTGTTTCAAATTCAGAATGTTTCTCCTAGAATGGGTGCCAACCAAAACTACAGAGAATATCCGTCTCGCTGTTAAATGCATGCTGGTAATTGGGAGAAGAGATGAATTCATACCTTTCTTCACTTCGAAATTTTTTGAAGGGTACCTGGTCGACAATATCCAGATGAAGTGTAATCATTTCAGTCAGTTGATATCTTATTAAATGGAAAGCAGCCGGTCCTGTCACAAAAATGGACTCGGAATATTTATTTTCGACCGATGATTATCAGTATTGTGAAATGGACTTTACAAGTACAAAAGAAGCGGCAAGAACACGGAAAGTTACGGAATATAAATTATTTTTTTAGATGACAAGACAAAGAACAATGTTCTCTATAAGAGAGTGGTCACTGTCCGCGAAAAGAGCAGAGAGACGAAGAGGGCCCACGGAGAACTATAGGAGATGAAAGACGACCGTTAAACTGTTCTGATCTCACTCCACATACGCCTCATCTCTGCTTCGCTTGTCTATAGCAGTAGGTTACAACCCGAGAATAAACTCTGGTTTACTGCTAGAAGCTAACATGGTTTTATTCGTGGGTAAAAAATTGGCTGAAGAGTTATTTTTAAGGTACAGTCGTTTGGCTGGAACATGCTGCACCCTGTCAACAAACCTGGTGTCTGGTGTGAGCTGCAATTCTACAGAAGGCCAGAGGGAAAAATCGCCAAAACGTTGTGATAAAATCAATAAAGATGGGAACATTTGTCGGGGTGTAAATAATGTAAATCTCAAAAATGACGCTGGTGTGAAGAGAAGCGATGTTTGGGTTCCTCCCGATTTAAAGAAAAAAAATTCTATGCCGTATTTCCATCTGATATTCTCCGTTAAAACTCAGCAAAAACGGCGTATCTTTTAAAATTATTAATCACAGACGATGAAAAGTGGTCAGTTTACAACAACGTAGAGCGAAAAATGACCTACTTTGCGCCTGGTTCTGCAGAAGGATAACGACAATACCACGAAGGGTGCTCATATGCAACAAAGAAGTGTTTAGAAAAGTGGAAACAGAAAAGGACATTTATACTCAGAATCAGAAAGAAACTCTTGTAATTACTTGAACACATAATAAAGAAGGTTGGCTGAGAGCATTTGACGCTCATAGGCCTTATCGAAGGCAGAGAAACAGGTGAAGGCAGCAAGCCACCTACCTGAGGAGCTTTTGTGAAGGGGTGGTTGAACGGGGTGTGCGAGGGATGGCAAACAGACAAATGTTACTAAGAGCTACAAAGGATAGGACGTTGTGGAGGAACATGATCTCTAATATTCTGAAGGGATACGGCATAAAGAATAAAAAGTAACGACAGGACAATCTTCAGCTTTGTGTATCGTTACCTTTTCCAAGGCTATTAGTGTCAAATGAACAAGATTTGAACTCGAATCGCGTATTCCGTTTTCTGGTGAACATTTCTCAAACTCGCATCTCATCCCGGAATATATACGCGTATGCGCGTGAATGTGAGTGATTGTGTATGTGTGTATGCGCACGCGAACGTGTATGCGTGTAACGAAACGTGAGTTTGAATGTATGTGAGTATGTATGTGTGCAACTGCATGTATATATGTATGCATGTGAGTGTATATGCCTGGTTCTATGTGTGTATACTTGTTTGCGTGTATGAGTATGTGAATGTACTAGTGTCTCTGTATGTGAGTGTGTATGTGTGTGGCTGTGGTTATATGTCTGTATGTTTACATCTGCTTATGTGTGTCAATATACAATCCTGTGAATGTGTGCGTATGTTACTGCGTTTGTGTGTGCGTGTGAATATGTGCCCATGTTTATCCGCGTGGGTGGGTGTGTGTATGAATGTGAGATTGTGCACATGTGTGATCGTGTGACTGCGCGTATGCATCTGTGTGACTGTGTGTAAGTGTGTGCATATGAGTCTCTGTGTTGAGTCTCTATATATGTTAGTATGTGTATGTGCGTAAATTTGCATGAGAGTATGCGACTGTGTATGCGTTTATATGTGCGTGTTCGTGCGCTTGTGCGTGCATGAGCGCTGAGGATCGAAGCATTGAAACCAGAAAGAAAGTAGGAATTCCATTTCGATTTGCCCATCCCTGTTCAATGGGAACGGCTTCTCATAATTCCTTGTTTTTCTGCAGAGACATCGACTGACTTCTGCCAGTCACAACGCCCACGCAAGTCTTTTGTTTTTGTAAACACGTTTCTCCATTGTTAGCATTCACACAGTTAAGTTCGGTTGGACCAAAATCTTACGCCAATGGCCACCTTCCGGGCAGGATTTTCAGGCAGGTTCTACATCAAATCAATGGTTACTTCTATTTAGTCCGTCCCACTTACTACTCTCAAGTCGGAAGACTCCGCCTCAAAGTCAAAAACGTTCCAAGGCTCAGAATGCAATAATTTATTTATTCATTTCAACATTTGCTATTCTGACTCTAGCCCCATTCCATGTAAAAGTGATTTTCTTTCTTTCATTTATTTCTTCTCTGTATATTTTATTAGTTCTCTTTTTCTTCTTTCTTTTTTCTGTCTGTTTTTCTTGCTTCATTATTTGTTTATTCTTTCATTCGTTCTTGACATTTTTCTTACTTCCTTCCTTTTCCTTTCTTCCGATTTTTCTCCGTCTTTTTCTCTCCTTCCTAGCACTGATCTGTGTTTCTTTTGTCCTTTGTTTTCTCTCTCTGTTTTACTATATTCTTTATTTATACTGTTCTTTCTTTCTTTCTTTCTTTCTTTCTTTCTTTCTTTTCTGTATTCTAACCTCTCTTTCTTTCTTTCTTGGGTTTTTCTCTCAATCTTTTTCCTCTTTCTTCTTTGATCTTTCTTTATTTTCTCCTTTTCTTTCCTTATCTTTCAGTGTTTAACTATATTTTTCTGTCATTTATTTACCTTATTGTTGTGTCTTTCTTTCTTTCTTTCTTTCTTTCTTTCTTATTTCCTTTTCTGAGTTCTAATCTCTTTCCGCCTTTATTTTCTCGTTCTTTGCTTTCTTTCTTCTTTTTTATTTTCTCGTTTTCTTTCCTTTTCTGTCAGAAATCTGTTCTATTTTCTCCTTTATTTATTACTATTAGGTTGGTGCAAAAATAATGACGTAATAATGTCGTTTTTTGACGTTAAAAAATACGTCAAAAAACGACATTATTACGTCATTATTTTTGCACCAATCAAATATTATTATTATTTATAGTACTTCATTATTATTTATTGTACTTTCTTTCTTTCAACCTCTTTATTTTTCTCTCTTTCTTTTTATGTCTGTTCTACCCTGTCCTTTATATATTTTTTCTTTCGTTCGTTCTTAGTTCTGTTTTCTTTCATTTTTTCTTTCTTTATTTGTTGTCCTTGTCTTCTTTCCTCCTTTTTTCCTTCCCTCCTTCCTCCCTTCATTCTCTTTTTCTCTATTTTTGTTTTTTTCAAATCCGCAGTAAAGATTCTCTATTTTACAGAAACGTGTCCGTGGTAATATAATTCGTAATTATTTAAATTATTTAGATTGTTTGGACTTTTGAACGCTTCTTTGTTGCTATATTCACTTTTCGGTCGTTGTACGCTCCAGCCTTCTTCAGGTGATTGGAATTTCAGACTGAACCTTTTATTTCATCCACTGGGATAGATTATACTAGTTACACGTGCCATACCTCATCCGGATGTCTCAGTTATCTCTTTTTAACTCAACTCAAGCTTTTCACACCACTGCAGTAGCCAGATATTGAAATCACAACTCTTTGCGTCAAGTCACTGGATTTAAGAAACGCTTTTATCCACTGGGCCATGTATCGTGAATATGACAACAAAGATGAGAACAAACAGTCCAAACAATGTAAATAGTGTAAATAATTACAATACCTCATCTCAGAAATATAGACTGTGAATATGGCAATAATTATGAGGACAACAGTCCGAACAATGTAAATCGTGTAAATAATTACAATACCTCATCTCAGAAATATAGACTTTGAATATGGCAATAAAGATGAGGACAACAGTCCGAACAATGTAAATAGTGTAAATAGTTACAAGACCTCATCTCAGAAATATAGACAGATAAAACGTCGTGTTATTAAAAATTAATAAAAACTGCGAAGCTATTGTAATACCTTTCATGTGATCTGTTTCCTTCCCGCTCCTCATAGAATGATTGTTAATAAGCTGATTTTGAAAGATATAATCCGTGATTCCAATCCTCATTAACGCCATACATTTTTAACATATAATCAATATTAACTCCGTTGTTAGTTGACGAAAGTTGAAGATAGGGTATACAACACGTGACCATATGTTTTTGGCCCAGAGTTTTCGTATATTTATTTCGACATTCTTAAAAAGAAAAGTTCATTTTTTATTGCTGTCGGATAATACCATAAACAGAGATGCTTGCTGTTTTTGTTCTTTTCTTTTTCGCTAGTTTCTGAAGTTTTTCACCTCTTATGCAGACGGTATTCTTTTTCCATGTAGAATGTATCAATCAGTTTTTGAAAAGATTCAACATACGAGAACTTTGATTGAAGAAAATCTTAATTGAATTGGGGATTCTTTCTCTTAAGAGCTTCAAGAACCTGAATCCATTTTTTTACTTTGTATATAACAGCATGTACATGAATTTTATAGATTACGCAAAGGCGTTCGATAAAGTACACCAGAAAGATCTTTATAACTGCTCAGTAATTTTGATATATTTTGAAAGGATATTAGAATAATCAAGAACCTATACTAGCAGCAAAGCGATAGAAAATGAGTTCAGCAGATATACAAAAACAGAAAGGGGTGTAAGACAAGGATGGGTCTTCTCACCGGACATTCTTTAACTTAAACAGCGTGGCGATTCTGAGAAAACTAGAAGTCATAGCAGAAGGTAAAGAAGGAAAGCAAGTAGGAAGGATTAAACATCATCTGCAAGAAGACAGAATGCATGATTATTACAAATGGAACAGCCCAAAGCGTGAATTGCAAATCAGAGATACCAAAATCAAACAAAAATTTAAATATCTGGGAAGTGTTTTAACGGACGACGGAAAGTCTGATACTGAAATTCGTCGGCGTATTGGGATAACTAAAGATGTATTCCAAATGTTAAGCAGAGTATTAAGAAATAAAAAAAAACTTCACTGGAAACAAGGAAAAGAGTACTAAACAGTTACGTGTCAGTGAGTGCTTGACAATCTCCTCAAAGAAAATGAGAGACTTGAAGCAACAATTTTTTTCTACAGAGGGATGCTGAGGATACCATGGACCGAACATGTGAGCAACGAGGAAGGTTTTAGAGAAAATGGAAACAAAAAGGAAACTTATACTTAACATCAGGAATAGACATTTGAAATTTCTACAGAAGGATGCTGAGGATACCATGGACCGAACATGTGAGCAACGACGAGGTTTTAGAGAAAATGGAAAGGAAAAGTATACTTAACAAAAGGAAGAGACAGTTGAGATTTCTATAGAACATAATGAGGAAAGAGGCCTTGGAAAAGCTGATACTCACATGGCAGATTAAAAGCAAGAGAGACAGAGAAAAATAAAGCATGACATACATAGTGAGCTTGAATAAATGGATGGAGGAACAGAGTTTAGGTGAAATAACAAATAGATAAAATTTATTATTAAGAGCTACAAGGGACAGGAAATTGTGGAGAGCCATGATCGCCTACGTTCTGAATGGACATGGCACTTAAAGAAGGGTATTTCAACGAGGTGTAATGTTTAGAAATCTTGTCTCTTTGGATTAATTAGGACTGAATAGAGAGTTCGGTCCTCACTGGGTGCTCTATACTTTCGACCTTGTGACACACTTAAGCTACGCTTAGTAAATCGTTATAACAGCTTATAAATGTGCGCATAGCGGAGCGCGAAAAGTTCAATGGGCGTGCCGAGTTCAAATTCCGGTCGGGTTCGTTGCATTCGATTTCGCACAAATACTCTAACGAAAGTTATAGAGCCATCTCTTCCTCTCCCCAGCTATGTGTTACATAGCAAGACAGACTTGTTTGTCGTGGTTGGCAACCAGTCTAGGTGAAGGACAACTCTGAATTTACTAAGAGTTACGAAAGACAGTAATTTGCGGAGAGCTATTACCATTCACTTCCGGAATGGATAGGTTATATAGAAGAAGAAGAAGATGTGGCTGCACTACGTAAAAAACTTACTGAGAGAAGTCAGAATGATATTATAGTACTGTACATATAATGGCGGATGCCTGGTGGTGGAAAAGATATCTGCTCGGAATAAGAAATCGGAGAGCCAAGTTCGAATTCCAGTCGAGTTCTTTATATGATTTTCGCGCAAATATTCTTGGGAAAGGCATGAATTCATCTGTTCTACCCTCACGCATAAATATCAGGACAGATTGGGCCATATAGCCTTGGATGTAAACCAGCCTAGGAAAAGGAAAACTGAATTCAAACCAGCCTGGACCGGTTTGGGTTCCATTAGGCTAGCCTGTCCAAGACATACCATAAGACATTCCAAGAAAATTAAATTTCAACATTAAATGACCCATAAGGAATTGATATGTCCCTAAACAAACAAACATGCTATTTATCGTATAATAAATTTCAGAATTCGTCGTCAAGCCATTAAGGTTTTGGAAATTGAAAAATACTAAACGAATATGTGAAAATTCTTGGTCAAAACTTGTGAATAGAACGTACATGTACTAATTACTAGTCTACAGAACAGGAATTGTTAACCTTCACAAAATTTCGAAATGAACCCTGAACTCTGAACCATGTGTAGATTGGTTCTCATTCTGCTCGTTACGTCTAGTTCTTATTTAGTAATGTTCAGTAATTATTCGTTCTGACTTCATTCAATCGAAGTCTGGACTACCAGGTCGAGGGATTGAACTCACAATTAATATATCACTAAATTCTGAACTACTGATTTAATGCACTAGGTCAATACGTCTGTTGCCCCAACGACCTTAATAGCTCAAGGGATTCGGGATATCTGTCTATATTTCTGAGATGAGGTAGTATGTACATTATTTACATTATTCGGACTATTGTCCTCATCTTTGTCGACATATTTATTACAACGACACATGGCACAGTGGATAAAGGCGTTAGTTAGATCCAGTGAAATGGCCCAAAGAGTGTGAGTTCAATTCCCGGTTACGGCAGTGGAGAACTTGGAGAGGGGAATTAACAGGAGATAACTGACATATATTAAACATGGCACGGGGAACTAGAAGAGTCTACCCCAGTGAGCGAAATAAAGGATTCAGTTAGACATTCCAACCACCTGAAGAAGCCCGGGATGTACAACGGCCGAAACGTTGTAATATGGCGACAAAGATGAGGACAATAGTCCGAATAATGTAGATTATATATAAGGGTGTTTTATATGATTATTATCAGCAAGTATTTATTGTATGCCGTCCTTGGTATGAAAATATACTACATCGGCAGGTTTTTACGGTCGTAGGACCACCTCTGAAATGCTGTTTTTACAGATTCAACCTCACCGGTAGTAGTAGCACATGTGAGGGCCCAAGTATGGGCAAGTAGTAAACTCCCAAACTGGGATCAAAACATCATGAAAAAATGCATTTTTATAGTAAAAATCACCAGCAATACATTTTAAAAAAATTACCAGCAACATGTTTTTTTAAATAAATTTACTAATTCTTCCAAGAAAATTAAATTTCGACATTAAATGACCGATAAGGAATTGATATGCCCCTAAACAAACAAACATTTTATCTATCGTATAACAAATTTCAGAATTCGTCGCCAAGCCGTTAAAGAAATTGAAAAAAAAAACTAAGCGAATATGTGAAAATTCTTGGTCAAAACTTGTGAATAGAACGTACATGTACTAATTACTAGTCTACAGAACAGGAATTGTTAACCTTCACAGAATTTCGAAATGAACCCTGACCTCTGAACTCTGAACTCTGAACCATGTGTAGATTGGTTCTCATTCTGCTCGTTACGTCTAGTTCTTGTTTAGTAATGTTCAGTAATTATTCGTTCTGACTTCATTGAATCGAAGTCTGGACTACCAGGTCGAGGGATTGAACTCACAATTAATATATCACTAAATTCCTGGACCAACGATTTAATCCACTAGGTTATTATTTCAGTACGAAATTACGTGAAGGTTAACCAGATCGACATGCACCTGATGAAGGCTGAAGGGTATAATGGTCGAAAGGTTGTGATAATAAAAAAAAAGATTAGGACAATAGTCCGAGTACAACATTGTTTAAGTAATAATAACACGTAATCCGAAAAATAGAAAAAAAGAAATTACGTAAATTAAAAAAAAAAATTTACTTGTGCGTAGCATTTATTGAATACTTTAATACTAAAGGGTGCTTTCTGAAGACAAACTCATACACGAGACGATTGAAAAGATCCCTACCCAAACAAGACTCTCCGTAAAACAAAACAAATAAAGCATTCGAAATATGTCGGGCCAAGACTCAAATGCAGAATGTGTATTCGTGGGCGAAATGAAGGCATTGAGAAAGAGTAGAATATTAGAAACCGTAGAACGCCAGCCAATCTTCGTCTTTGAGAATTATTTCCTCTGTAGGAGAGAGATTTCTCTTTGTAAGTCTGGAATGCTGAGATCTCATATTCTAAATATAAAAAAAAACAGTGACGGAGACTTTATTTGCAAAGCGATCTTCAGTCAGTTATGAGCCATGCGTGATACAAGTTTATGTGATCATGTATCTTTCGATACATGACTGACGAGGCAGATGTTTTTCCCCGCAGTAGGTTGCTATATCTTTTTGCGATAGACCAGTTGCTATCCAAGGCTATAGAACCCGATTTGTCCTACAACTTAACCATAGCGGGGTTGAGAATAGGATTCATACCTTCCCAAGGGTATTAGCACGCAAGTGAATTTCAGTCAGTTATGTACCATGCGTGACACACGCATAAGCGATCATGTATCTTTTGACACATGACTTACGAGGCAGTTTTTTTTCCCCGCAGTAGGTTGCCATTTCTTTCTACAGTAGACCAGTTGCCATCCAAGGCTATAGAACCCGGTCTGTCCTACTATTTACGAATAGCTGGAGAAAGAAGAAAAGGGTTCATACCTTTCCCAAGGGTATTAGAACGTAAGTGAATGTAATGGATTCGACTGGAATTCGAACTCGGCTCTCTGATTCCTCAATCCGAGCTCTTTACATTCATATATGACTCTGTAGACGACGGAATCGGAGACGATAACTCACACGATCATGATGTCTATCTTTAACACGGACAGAAGGAAGAGTGACTAAAATACACAAAATCTCCAGAATATGTTTTATATTGATGTGAATATTCATTATTAAACAAATGCAAAGCTCGGTCAAGGATTTAATCTCTTTATTGCAATTAGTTTGAACCGTAGATACAAGTTATACAGTACCGAATATGACGACGCGTATCGCTGGAAAAAAAATGCTGATCTTCAGTTCTCCTGTATAATACGCACTCCCAAATTTTCGTTTAAAAAATCTGAGGTAAATTCGTATTATACATGAATAATAATAATAAAAATAATCCATCATTTCAGAAATTCTGGCACAAAAGTCATTAATAATATTATATCTGTACAATGATAAATAGGACACAATGTTTTTTTGGTGTGATACTGTTGTAACCTAGGGAAGGTTACTGAATAGAATAATCACACAAAGGTTGCTAATGAACGATAATACTTAGGACAAGAACAACACGTATTAGATTCGCCAGCGGCGCGTAGAAGTAGTCAGCTGCTAGAAGTGAGTCAAGTGAATTCCACAATGAATCTCCAAATGCAGGATATTTGCCAACCGCCCCACGAGGTCAGATGTGGCACGAGGCCGAATTTAATGTGGGGTATCCGAGCCCGGAGGCTCAGCCAAAAATTCCCCGTAGATACGGGGTCAAGTAGCTGTTTCCCGAGATGAGACTCTGCTCTTCGACATTGCGTCGTCTGGTGATCCTCAGCTGGAGACGAATGTCCAACTGCGGACCAACATACAGTATTTACTACTGTATTTATGTGAATGTGACATCCGTAGGTATGCTACAACACATACCCACGCACTTTCGTGCAATGAGCGTTAAAAATTGTCAAGCGCCACACAAACACACACACACATACACACACACCCCTATAACTTTAGGCACATGCTTAAAAACCGCACATATTTAGTTAAGAATGAAATAAAAAATCGCTCTTGTTAATGGCTGAAATGATAACGGAAAGAGCTTGGATATGCAGAACATTTGGACAATGTTTACACACTTTGTGTCCAGAAAAGAAAACACTTGTACGGACACAAGAAAATTAAAATAAAAAGCTTAATTGCAGTGCCTTGTAAATCGTTTTTAACAAAACATGTATAAAAGATTGTTTGCTACCTAAATACACAATATATATATATATATATATATATATATATATATATATATATATATATATATATTGTATTAGGGTAATAGATCATTATTCAAACATATACTGTTAAATGCAACAAACAACGAATATCTGTTATGTTTGATCATGAGCCGTTCTTAGCTTCGCATAGTTGCTTTAATTTCAGGAGAAAATATAGACAAAAACTGCCCAACATTTGGATATTTTTTATTATACTGTTCCTCGATCAAAGCTTTCGGCTCATATCAGGCATCATCAGAGGGATTATATGGACATTACCAAAGAGATGCTCACCATTAAAGAATTTACGACATGCGTTTGCTATTCCGCGACTGTTATCGTCTCATAGAAAACTTCTATGTAAACAAAACAGGATATCATCTTTGATGGTGAACATATAACATATGCAACCGACTCCTTTGTCCAAGTAGAGCGTCACGAATTTCATTTCAAAAACGGATCAAAATTTAGAATCAAAAATGACTTCTCGTTCGATTCAGAGAATTTAATATACATAATTACGTAAAGGTTGCCACAAGCATTACATTGACCAATCCGGCCAGTCTCTACAGCAACTGATGACAGTTCATCGCCAATAAATAATCGACACCCCACACCAGAAAAATACTTCTTAGCTAACATATAGAGGAATGCGGAATTGTGTCTTCCCATTCTGCCAGTGCAACGATAGAACCACTGAACAAAGGCAGATTAATAAGGAAACATTTTTCGTCAACAAGTTCAAACCCATACGTAATTCATTACATAAATAAATTCTACCAAATTTTCCTTATCATAAGCGACATATATAGCCAGTTACATCCCATGATTGTTCCAGTTTTTTTTTTTCATTTTTATCATTTATTCGAAACATAAGCATCAGTGCGTAAAGATACAAACAGTTAAAAAAACTTTTTGAAAAAGCTAAGCGAAACCGGTTAAAGTAAAAAAAGTAAATTATTTTTCTAGGAAAAAAATGACACTGAAAATCCAGTTGTAAGTACGAAAGTTTTCATTTTAATTTTTCTCTGTAAAAATACATATATTATAAATAAATATAAGGTGCCTTTTTTCCCAGTTCTTATTTTACTCTATACAACAAGATGTGTACAGTATCTTTCTAACAATTTCATTTTTTTTACCTATAAAAGTGAATTTGTAAACAGTGAATATTACTGCTGCAGATGCAAAACTCTTCGTTAAGACGAATTGAGTTCTTCGATCACTAGCATGTTTGTCTAAAAATAAATACGTCTAAATTCATCTTCATCATTCAATGGCTTAGGTATAAAATCTCCGACTGATACGAAATCAGTCGGGTTTCGATACCGGCTCGACGTACTCGGACATCTTGTCACACTGATGATCTGCGAAACAGTCTCTCTGTGGATATATGATAAGAAATAAAGTTTTAAGGTATGCTATATTTATGGGTAAAGGTACTCAATATCAGTAAAAGAGCAACTGTAAATATAAAAGTGGATACCGAGGTCAACACCAAGCGGTGACAATCAGCTTTATTCTTGAACGCAATTTCAGGCCATATGTGTTTTGTTTTGGTTCGACTATTTATATATGCTTTTTACTGGTGCCTTATGCATAGCGAGGTCTATTGTATTATTTAACGGTTATTGGGTAGGCAGTAACGGTTATATTTTAAATTATTCTATAGGCTATAGAGTAGAAATATTTGTGAATCGGAATGTGGTTATTTTTAGCTAATTTTTACAGTTGTGTGTTTAGTTTTTACTCATTAGTTATTATTGATTACGTTATTATTTGTTGTTGACTTTTATATTTAGTTATGTTGTGGTATATATTCGTAGTTTATTAATTTGTTTATTATTCAATTTACTTATTTATTTATAGTTTTTATTTATTCATTTTAATTTTTCGGGTGTTGGTTAGTTTGACGTATCACCTTTCTCTAACGTATGTTACATTATCTACATTGTATATAAATGCTATATTTGCATTTTTCACGATAATATTTTACAAGGTATTTGATTTTAATTTTTGATTTTTAAGTAACGTACTAATATTCTTTTCGTGTCTGCCTCGTGTATTTGTGTCCGTCAGGGAAGGTAATTATAACTGTTTTCTCCTCTAGACAGAGTTTACAGTTTTTGGATTGATTGTTCTATGCTGAGACTTCCATCATATTTTCGATGTAATTTAATTTCCCCATATATGTTTAGAATGAGTTGTGCTGTTCACGTAGTTACTATTTGCAACGGATGTGTCTTTTTTTTTCATAGATTCTCTGTTTCTAGGCGCATTCAGTTACTCCTGCGTATATTTTTCTTCGTTATTTATTGATTTTACGGTAGCTAGGTATATTATATTGTCTTTCAAGCAATTGCTATTTAAGAGTCATTCGTTTTTTGCTCTGCAGTCACAGGTGGGTTGGATTTGTGCGGGTGATTGATTAGTTATATTTCTGTTGTGCTTTGTTATTATTCGTGTCACGTTCGCGGTGCAATTGTAGCTGATTTTTACTGGGTTTCTATTGAATATCTGGAGGAGGGTGCTTGGGAAGTGATTGTGTGTTTAAAGAGTTGAATATTTTTTTCTACTTTTTTTATTTCTTGTGTTAAACGATACGATGTTTCTTTTTTTTGTTGGCATTTTTGTATTGAGTGATGTGTATATGAGCATTGCATAAAATCCACTTTCTTTTCAGGCTGTTTCATATTCATTTATGGATACATTAGAAGACCTGAAGAATTGAAGATATTTTCATTAGAAGAATTAGAAGATAACCTGGAATTAATTGATTGTGGTTTCTGCTTCATTATTCTCGGCGCGTGGTTGGTAGATGCTTCTTTGTAAAGTGGTGAATCGTTAGGTTTTCTATATGGTTAATATGCACCTTTTATAAGGTTAATTGTGAAGTCTAGAAAATTTACTTCATTTAGACTAGTTTTTATATCTATTTCGAATCCTAGATTTTTATTTTTTTTTATTATTATTTAAAAGTTTTTTAAAATATTTTTTTAATTATTTTTTTCTGTTTTTTGCATGTTATATTTTCTTAGGGTTATGAGACCATCATCCCTGTAGGAGCCCATATCATTTTTATCGCTTATTTTTCTTAGTTCAGGTAGTAAATGCATACATATAAACTCGCTAGCATTTGCCTCATAAAAACTTACCATTTTAAGGTCGAACGTTCTTTCTTTAGCCAGGCGTCTTCGTTGCCGAATAATAGTGATTTTCGTTAGTGCTTAATGATTTTTTCTTTGAGTTTATTTTTATTGTTTTTTTGCTAAAGAGATCGCATTATGTCGTACGAATTCCGTTATTGAAGGGTAGAAATATTTTATATCTAGTTGGAATTATGTTTGTTTTTTATATTACGGAACAAACCTATGTCTGTTTTTTTGTGTTTTCCCGCCTGTTTACTCTTAAATGTGTTCTTAGTTCTGAGTCAATTCTTTATAATATTATTTTATTTTACCTCGTTTTCTTTTAGTTTGGGTTTATGAATCTGTGTGTTGGGTTTGTTTCGAATAATTTCACTAAATCACAAGCATTCTGTTGTGGATTCCGAGATGAATTCGGTCTCCAAGGAATGACAAACGCAATAATCAAATATAAGAAATAAAATGTATTTACACAATCATACAAAGAGTAATACTGTTAGTAAGTCCAGGTACGTGGTTAGTAGCAAATACAGATAGATATTAGGTTGGTGCAAAAATATTGTCGTTTTTTGACGTATTTTTAACGTCAAAAAAACGACATTATTTTTGCACCAACCTAATATATAAAGTCTCGAAGTAAGACTTCCTTAGAGTCTACGTGCTTGTAACTGACTTTTACAAGAGGTTACCTCACACTATCTCCGTTCGTATATTCTCTCACTCCGTATATCCTCTCTCTATCTGACGACCGACTACCCTCACTGACTGAAACTTTGGGTATTTAACGGCAGCAGTCCAGGTACACTTGGTAGAGTCCACCTATATGAAAAAGGGGTGGACCCCATAACACATTCATTGCGCCAAAAAGACAGCGAAGAAAACTTCAAATCAAACCCAACGTACGCACAGTCATAATCTCTATATATCAGACATCTGTTGGGTAACTGAATGACAAAATGAAAAAAAAAACAACCTATGTGACGCGTTTCGTTCTTGAAAGGGACTTCTGGCTTTTGGCCACATCATGCTGAAACGACGTACGATCACTGAAGTTAATCAACATCGAACCTGATCAGTACCTAGAAGGGTGCTGTTTTGGAATACCAGATACTGTAAGATTGGATGTGCGTGGTGTGGTGTAGCGAATAATGCCTAGGAATTTTTAATCAAACCGCCGAGTTCCAAGTCCATTTTTTTATATTCCATTGAGTGAAAGGGATATCATCAAACTAAATAATATTTTTGATATAATGGAATATGCGTACACCTGTGTTCCCCCTCACTGGAATATGATTGGCTGGTGTCCGTCATGAATACCGACGGATGTGTAGATGAGTCAAGAGAGCCTTAGTCTGAGAACTAAGTCTATAACGACACCCATTGGACTACGGCATTGATCTACACTTCTTACCTGCGATTACGACGCGTACCAGTCGATTACTGCTACCGTATTATACTTGGTTATAGTAGCCAAAACTACTTAGCCACTTCGTTCCAATATATCCCTTTCCGGGACATATCAATTTTTATTGATCGGACCATATACACGTAGGGAGAGGAAACCAAATACAACAATTTCGAACATAATTATACACCGAGAAAAAGTTTGATGATAAAGAGTTGCTTAAGTTTACATTTAACATTTTTGGCGTCCGATGTATGGAAATGCGTTACCTAGCCGACCGCGTTCAGTTTCTAACTGCTTTTGTTTTTACGTTTATCGCTGTTGTTTTTAAATATTCTTCGCTGTAATAAATAATCGTTGTGATATAATAGACAACGGATCGAAATGGGAAGTCGTAGAGCCGAGTTCGAATTCCAGTCGGGTTCGTTACATCCATTTAACTCGAAAATACCCTTGGGAAAGACATGAATTTATTCTCCTCAACTCTAACTATGAGTGGGACATATTGTATCCTATAGTCTTGGCTGGCAACCAGTCTACCGCAGAAAGAAACGGCTGCCTACTGTGGGAATATCTTCTTTTTTTCAGTCATGAATCGAAAGAGGCAATATAATAACAGTAGTACAACGTCCTTCATAAACCTGAACATAAATTTACTATGGAAGATTCAGAAATAAGAATAGTTCCTATAAATTTTTACCTTAATAAATTACTTGCCTCTTAATTAAAACTGCATTATTCAAACAAAAATTATCTCCACCGTTTCTCCTATGCATAGTTATAACTGATTTATTTCTCACCTGCATATATAAATATATGCAGCAGAGCCAACAAAGAACGAATCTTGGCCTCGCAATGCTGGGTATCTCTGCTAGTATACTATAAATCACCATGTCGAATGAGACTTTGGCGAACTTAAAACGGATGCAGTGGACAGGAAATTTTGTGAATGGCTTGCTGTTGTTGATATCAAGCAGACATTTCAAATTTAAGATGGCGGCAAACGCTTAAAAGACCAAAACTAAACGGAAAAAGAGTGTCAAAAGAACGAGCGGACGTGAACATTGGGTGGTGGGGACTGACAGTGATTGTGGTTTATATAACAGAAGGGGAATTTTTTTTTTTTTTTTTGACGTATTCAGCCGAAATGGGCTGGTCATTTTATTTACCCTGTCATGAAAACTGAGTTTGCCCGCGTCAATTCTCGAGACAAATAAAGTTTGTTTTCCTTACCGTTTTGCGTCTTTCCCAAATCTTTGCAAATATGCCAAATATATATTTCTTGTAGGATTCTTAAAATCTTATTTCGTTGACTTCACACACACACACACATACACACACATACACACACACACACACACACACACACACACATATATATATATATATATATATATATATATATATATATATATATATATATTGTGTATTTGGGCAGCCATCCTTCTTTCATACAAGTTCAGTTGAAGACTACTGACAAGGTACTGCGATTAACTTTTTCATTTGATTTTCCTTGTATTCGTGCAAGTTTTCTGAACACAAGGTGTGTAAAAACTGTCTAAAACCTCTGCATATCCGAAAGCTTTCGGCTATTCTTTCAGCCATATTTTTTTAAATTTTTATCTCTCTGTGCCTGTGTGTTTTTTTTTTTTTTAAATATGTGTCTGAAGTTATAAGAAAGTTTTATTTTCCAAACACCGACAGCACATTCTGATCGTGTTCTTACTTTTTTTTCGTACTTTCTTGTTATTAGTGCTTCCATTATTTTTTTTACATATAGATGGTGCTATTATACTTGTATTTTCTACTAGCAAGTTGTGCATGGAGTTTGGTAGGTTTCCAGGTATGTTTAAATAATTCCTAATTTAGCTCTGGTCGGGTAGGTGTAATATGAATCGTCTAGATAGGCATGTCATGGAATGACCAGTATATTTTTTTATGAGATTGGTTTGATCACTAACACTCATTTGAATGCACACGGAGTAGTTCGTTACAGCTGTCACACTTCACACTCTGTTGACTCTTTAAGAACTTTTTTTATAGATTGAGTGTCCGTTAAAATTTGCATATGTTAAAAGAGATTCTCGTGAAAATCTATCTGACTCCGAGATCTGTTTTAAATATACGGTTCATAAAGCCGCCATTTCCTTCTTGGGAGTATTTTACATGCGAGGCACGTCTGAATCCGTTTTCGTACCGGAGGTAACCCATTTTCTCTAGTGTTATTATGACACCCCGTAATGAATATATCAAACTGCATTTCCCGGTTAGTTTTACGTAACCTCGCACAAATCTGCCTGGATTTACTTCTATTTCTCATCGTATGAAGGGATCTTTCTGTTGGCGGAGGTCGGCCTGACCAAGATAAAGATATCCCTCTTACTTCTGTGTGGAACTGTATGGTCCCCCGTGGTTCAAAGTTGAATAAGGAATGTTCAATTCCGAGTCTATTTGACGCTGACTAGTTCCAACGTCGATACCCGCTTTCGAAAACTGCCAATTCCCGAGATCCTATTATAGGAATTTTGTGAAGTGATATTACTTGGATTCCTCTTGCGACTTCATAATCAGCCATGGAAAGCAGTTTGACGCTGTCAGATTTTCCATAAGGAAACGCTCAAATTATCTGTCAAATGCAGGGAATATTGCTGCTCAATGATAGGTGTAACACACAACCTACGCACACACACGCATATATATAGGGAGATAGAAAATAGATTGATATATATATATATATATATATATATATATATATATATATATATACTTTTATTATTAACTACACGGTAGAATGAGCAGAAGAAGACGCGATGCTAAAAAAAAACAGACCACACGTGAAGACGCGATATTTAAAAAATAAAGAAACCGACATAGCACAACTCTTTGATATTCCTTATTACAAAAAGAAAAGTTGATTCTTTGTCACACACTGGCTGCAAGTGACTTTGCATGCGCCTATGTAATGTATATGCGTGCATTTGACTAACTTCCAATTATATATATATATATTTATACATGTTTCATTAAATAATATAGACAAGTGTTGTCTATTTATTTGATGTAAATTCTTTTCATAACGTCTGATAAGCTTAATAACATTATCATTAAACGAAGAAAGAAAATCACTATATTGATACATATTTTTAATCCAATCTAAGCTTTCGGCTTACATAAGCCATTATCAAAGATGACAATTATATTACAATATATTAAACAATACAGGGACAAGAATGTCATGATAGTCTGTTTCTGTTTACATGGATGATTTCCAAGTAACGATAAACACGTGCATATAAGACACACAATATATATATATATATATATATATATATATATATATGAAGAAATATAGTCTTAAGATGAGCTATATTTATGGGATAAAGTGTTCAATATCAGAGATAGAGCGTGTGTAAATATAAAAGTGAACATAGAAGTCAAATATATATATATATATATATATATATATATATATATATATTTTAAAATTTATTGGGAAAGTGTTTTAAATATTGAAGATAGGGCATTTATAAACATAAACAGTATGAGCATAGGAAACAACACGGCATGGCGACTGTCTGTTTCCTGCCTCAATATGATCTTCAAACTAAGTTCAAGTACTCATTTAAGGGGTTTTATATATAGGTCACTGGTGGATTAAGGAAACTTCCTAGTTGTTTTGTATACGACTAATATTTGTTTTATTAATCATGCATATACTATTTTTTATTATTCATTGATATATCTATTTGTTATTTTAATTATGTGTATATATTTTTTTTTTTGTTTTTTATAGTTTTGTTTCATGCATCTTCTTTTGGACGGTATACTATTAGTTTTATGTTACAGTATTTTACTTACAATTTTGGTCACTATGTAGTTGTAGATAGCGTAGTAGGAATTTGTTTTCTTATTTGCATTTAGAAATGAGCATTGATCTTTTAGTTACATTGTTTTGAATTGTTGTAAACTGGTGGGTAAAGTTTAAAGTATTAGCTTGCGATATAGTTAAACTTTGGCGGTGACGCTCACAACATGGGGATGTCCATGCGAGCTGACTAAAGTCGAAGACTATCTGGCTAAATTTTTCTTCTTGTCTATGCCACGTAACTTCAGGACGGAGGCTATTATGAATCTTTCCGTCCAATGTAGTAAATTTTTTCTTTTTGCTATATCGTAATTCCTGTTGGGATAAACATTTAGACAAGCTGGTTAGGTAGGCTATGCGCTGTTTTCCTCTGTACCTCTTGTCTTCAATGTCACTTGTGAGTACCATATTTTCTAAGCCTACTTTCCTCATTATATGACCTAAAATTTTAACCGTTTGCATCTTATGCTACGTATAAGTGATATTTTTTCTTCATTTTCTCTAAAACTTCGTCGTTGTCCACATGTTCAATCTATGGTAATCTCAGCATCCTTCTGTAGAATCACATTCCGGTTGCTTCAAGTCTATCGTCAATCTGTCATGAGATTGCCCAGCATTTATTGCCATATAGGAGTACAGATTATTAACATTATTTACCTTATTCGGACTGTTGTCCTCATCTTTATTGCCATATTCACGACGTTTCGGCCGTTGTATGCTCCGATCTTCCTTGGGTGATTGGAATTTCGAACTGAACCCTTTATTTTGTCTAACGGACCCAGTGAATAAAGGCATTGTTTGCATCCAGTGACTTCACCCAAAGAGTTGTGAGCTCAATACCTGGCTAGTGCAGTGGAGAAAAAAATTGGGGAGTTGAGTTAAATGGAGATAACTGAGACATCCGGAAGAGGCATGGCGCGTGGAACTAGAACAATCTACCCCATACAATGCAACAACAAAAGAAGGGTATGAAAGTCCGAACAATATAAATAATGTAAATAATTACAATACCTCATCTCAGAGATATATTAGGTTTGGTGCAAAATTAATGACGTAATGATGTCGTTTTTTGACGTTAAAAACGCGTCAAAAAACGACATTATTACGTCATTATTTTTGCACCAACCTAATAGATAGATATTGAAGGAGTATTGACATTGCACAACAGTTCACTACTCTTTTCTTTGTTTCTAATGAAATTTTCCTGTTACTTAATGCTTTGCTTACCTGTTGGAAGGCATCTTTCGCTATGTCAGCTGCCTTAAAACAGCATTCGAATTCTCTTCTTCCTGTTTTGAACATCGACAACGTGAATGTATATGAAATATGCAACATTTTTATTTTTTACCATGAAGCGACCTAAATTTAAACTGGGATTATTATGACAGAAGGAAAACTGGAAGTGAAGATTTAAATTTAACAAGATTATATAGCGCCAATTCTCCAAGCGAGAAGGGTGTTGCTTATGTTATGCAAATAAATGTAGCTTAGATATGTCGCAGAACTATGTAGAAATTGTCAACTAAACTAACCGGTAGACTATCACCCAACGCTGAGAACATGGCAGACAATCCAATGTTTTTTTTTTTTTTAAAAAAAAGGCAGAAAAGTAGAGCTTCCACGTGAATCCGGGAAACGCGATAAAAGCCAACAAGCGAAACGTGATATTTAAAAAGAATTAAACAAACGATATAGCGAACAACAAATGTATTTCAAAATGGTCTGCTTTAGCTGGAAGACATGGCAAGTTTTATTTACCAATATCAAACAGAAATTTAGAATAAAAAAAAAACATATTAGAAATATTCAAAAAGTAAATAACAAAATCAAGAAGATGCTTCTATTGGTTTTTTCAATCAAATGTACACAAATGAAAACATCGCTACCGATGATTTGCATCCATATATACATGATAGACGAGTATAACAAAGCTGGCGTGTTTACCATCTACTCGGGTTTGGGAATTTACAGTTTTCCTTTCCTACACTGGTTGCTGAAGAAATCAAAAGCCCTACTATTTAGCCCATAGCTGGGGGGGGAGAAATGATGAACATCATTTCCATTTTATTTTGTCATATATTAGGTATAATCAAGTAATGGTTTTAAGGTGCCGAGATGATATATTCTCATTATTAAATTTTTACTCTTTTTCTCTTCAAATATATACAAGGGTTCATATTTCAGACGAGACTGTCTGCGTTCCCTTTGTAAAGCATCCTTGCTCTCTTCCACATTACAAGATGCTATTACAGTTACCGGAAAATAAATAAAAGCAACTGATGTAATGTTAATGATAATATTAGCCGTTTCGTTATTCTTGAATCAAGAGGGCCAATAATTTTGTCCTATGTTAAATGTTTTTTGGTGTTTTTTGTATTTGATATGAAAATAAAAATGTCACGAGCAACTGGAATTTGAATTCGGTTTGAGGATGACAGCCCAGAAACCAGAACATATGATATGTTTATAGTGATGAAGGCAGAACCAACCACAATTTTGAAGGCCGAATACTACGTGCGACAAGATTCCCAAACGACCCCCGCAGGCTTTGAATTCAGAGTTATCCTTCTCCTAGACCAGTTGCCATCCAAGGCTATAGAACCTAGTCTGCCCTGCTATTTACCCACAGTTGGAGAGAAAAGATGATGATTAATGCCTTTCTCAAGAGTATTCGTATGTAAGTGAATGTAATGGATTCGACTGGAATTCGAATATATATATATATATATATATATATATATATATATATATATATATATATATATATATATATATATATATATACGTAGATAGATAGATAGATAGATAGATAGATAATATCAGTGGTAAATAAATGTAATTTGTAGGTCGGATGAATTGGATCGTATTTACGATTCCAATGGAATAAATTATGACCATGGAATATTAGTGTTTAAGCCTTTTTATTATATATATATATATATATATATATATATATATATATATATATATATGAAGAAATATAGACTTAAGGTGTGCTATATTTATGGGATAAAGTGCTCAACATCAGAGATAAAGTAAATATAAA
This sequence comes from Acanthosepion lycidas, assembly GCA_963932145.1. Classification (NCBI taxonomy): domain Eukaryota; kingdom Metazoa; phylum Mollusca; class Cephalopoda; order Sepiida; family Sepiidae; genus Acanthosepion; species Acanthosepion lycidas. Next base: position 28,997,011 of record OZ010596.1, read on the forward strand.
AGTGGACATTGAAGGCCTGATTGCATCTAGCATGAAACAGCCTGTCGCCTCTAAGGGCTGACTTCAATTAGTTTTTGTTTTTTTTCATACCCTGCCTCGTGGCAAACGCTGCTGGTGGCGCCTGGGGTGGCGGTCCCGCCATAGCCACCGAAACCGTGAGATCACCCCTGGTCGGCGGGAAGACAGGGTATCGCACGTGCTAACACACATTGTATGTATATATATATATATATATATATATATATATATATATATGTATATATTAGGTTGGTGCAAACATAATGTCGTTTTCTCACATATATTACTATGTGAGAAAACGATATTATTTTTGCACCAACCTTATATATATATATATATATATATATATATATATATATATATATATTTGTAATGAAGTTTTCCCGTTAAGAATAATACTTTTTAAACAAGTTCCTTTGTATGTTCCTTTTTATCCGTGTAATTTCGAAAACTTCTCTTTCTTTTGCCTTTTTTATTCTATTCTCTCGATAGCAGGTTAATTTTCTTTATGCTTTCTTTTCCCTTTCCTTTCTTTCCTTTTCCTTTTCCTTTTCGTTTCATTGATTTTTTTTTTCATTTTAAATCCGATTTTTCTTTAAAAAATCTTTTTTTTACCTTGTACGGAAAATTTTCCAAAAACAGAAAATGAAGTGATGTTTCATAAATTTTTTAAAAAATCGTTTATTACCATCATTGTTTAGTTAACAATGATGGTAATAAACGATTTTTAAAAAAATTATGAAACATCACTTCATTCTGATGAGACTTTGTTTATTAAACGTCGAAACAAAATATAAAACTTGCATGTTCTAATGTAACAATGTATAACAAATATTTATTGGTCTACTCTTCTGTTGAGCCCCATTTTTAAATTAATGCTTTGAACGTTTTGAATTTTATTCTTCGTTCTTTTACACACACAGACACACACACACATTATATATATATATATATATATATATATATATATATATATATATATATATATATATATATATATATATATATATAGAGAGAGAGAGAGAGAGAGATGTAGATAGATATATATAACGATAAAAGTGTACATTGAAGTCAACGCCCTGCGTCGACAGTTTATTTCATACTTATACTCAATATGCATATCTGGAAATACGAAAGAGTAAATTTATTTAATAAAATCGCCATTGGCGTAAGCTACGGCCTGAAGACAACTTCGGAATACCATGTAACTCTTGTAGATGGTCTCTTTATTTAAGCTGATGAATGCCGCCATAATCCTTGCCTTCAGTTAATCTTTGATATTAAAAGGATTTTTTTTGGTCTCTCGCTCAACTACACACACACATAATAATCAAGACCATTGCAGTCTGGAGAGTTAGGTAGCCAGATGTAAGGGGTGATGTGGTCGCTGAAATTGTCTGACAGCGGTGACTGGGTTCTTCTTGTGGCATGGTGCAGAGTCCCAGACATAGGATCTTCCAGCAACCACCCTCTTGACCTAGGGCAGCACTTTCTCTTCAAGGCATTTTATGTAGGCCTCCGTATTGAGTGTGAGATAGTGTGGGAATATGATTGGAGTCATAACATCTCTATCACTAATGATCACTTCAAACTCCATAATGTTGACTGGATATATCATCTCTTTCCGAATCCTCTGCACTGTCCTCAGATTAACACCGATTAACTCTGAGATGTTCGCATAGGAGCTTCCGGTGCGAATGCCAAGCAGACAGGGTGCCGTTTTCAAATTTGTGGCTGAGTGAATTGCGTCATGGTTCATCCAACTGACCCTACGATACTGTGCAATCGACAAAATCAAAAACAGACAACGTGCATGCGCGATATTAAAAATATAAAACGGCGACAATTTACCCATCGCACACTGTATATATAGACTCAAACCATCATATAGGCATGTGTGCATATTTATAATTCATTTTACAAGGCTTACACTTTCAATTATTAACTTCAGTGTATTTTATTTTTTATTTCAAAGGATTTTTTACGTAATAAGTTGCCTTTTCATCGCCTTGATACAAGCAGGTTCTTGCAACTCTGGGCAAATATCCCTTTTATTTTGAGTGGTCACTGGGATTGGCTCCATTCTTGAAGAATAAAAATCCGGAAAAAATTGACAATCAATCGAACATTTTAGGCGCAGTCATGATTTTCACATTTGTGTTGCTTTCATATGTGTTTTTTGTAAGTACTCCATTTTTTTTATTGTTTCTTTTTTAGATATTAGGGATTCTGTAGATGTCTTTATGGAATGACTTTACTCTGAAATTTATTCAGTTGACATGAAGTCGAAACACTCTATTGAATCCATTGCTAGGTCAGAGAGTTCATTCACTGTCACGTGCGAGATAATTTTTCTTTCTAACATCTATCTTACATATCTATAAGTCTATCATTCCTCCATATTAATGCCGCCACATATGGCACAGTGCCTCTGCTATTTACCTTGAGCTCCTTGATAAAATCAAAAGAGGAATCAGCAATAATTTTGGTCTTGATCTGGCAGCTCGGCTTCAGTCACTTTCCCATTGCCGTAAGGCTGCCACTCTGTGTCTTTTCTCTAAATACGTTTATGGTAATTGTTCGAATGAGCTCTTCTCTATCCTACCTAGACTTTTTGAAATTCAGCGCAGTACTAGACTGGCGTCGGGATCTCATCAATTCACACTTGAGCTTATTAGACGTATCCGTAAATTCTTTTCAGTTTCTTTTCTCGTTTGTGAAACCCCTTCCGACTCCGTGTTTTCTAGCCATCTTTAATCTTCAAAAATGTAAATGCAATGTCAATGGCTATCTACTGTCCTCCTGATTACTCTTCTTTTGTTCTTGCTCCTCAGTAAAGTTTCTGTTTTCTAATTCTTCCGCACGCAGTAACACCTTGTGTCTTAGCAGCTTTACTACCTTGCTTGAGGTGAAATCGAAAAAAAATCACCATTGTTATAGGCTTCATACTTTTCTTTGACGACCTCATCGATCTTGAAATTATCTAAAGCTGTCAGCATCCACATTACAAGCTCATCAGGTCCTGCTATTTTGTTCTCTTCATTTTGACAAATATGGAACTAGCTTCTGATTTTAACAGTTTTTCTCTCCTCTGTTGTCATGGAAGAGTTCTACATATTCATTGCATCTCTGTTGTACTTTTTCTTTTTCCATTATGATTGTTATCACTTTAGAACATCCGGGTAAGACGATAAACTACGTCCAGCAGCAAAGTCTTTGATCAGGAGGTTTTGAGGAGCGTGGTACGACCTCTTAATTGCTGGTGTTTCCAGGTTCGCCCTGACCCGGGGTGGTAGCATCTGTTAGGGTCTCAGCTTTGGGCAAACAGTTAACCCCCCCCCAAACTTGGGTCAAAACTCTATGAAAGTGTAAAAATAGGTTTTAATACCAGAAATACTTTCTAAAAAATTATTACCAGCAATATAAAAATTTGTCGGTATTAAATAATCCATTGAAGTTGATATGCCGTAAAACAAACCAAACCAAACCAAAAGCACTTTAGATTTTATACATCCTGCTGATGAGCACATTTTACGTACTCCTATTTCTTTCCTCTTTTTATTCATGCCTGTCCTCCTGATTACTCTTTTTTTTCTTCTTCCTGCTCATTATCAATGCTCCTTGTCCTAATTCTTCCACACGCTATAAACCTTTTGCGCCTTAGTGGTTATTCTACATTGCTTGGGGGTGATACTAAAGAAAAATACGAAAACTATTAGAAAACCAAACTTGAAATTGCAAGACATCATCAAAGAAATGGTAAATTTTTAAGTCGATATTTATCCGTTTCTAAGCCTTGTAAGATTTATTCAGTTTATACACCGAGGCAAGTCTGAGAGAACTAGAAGTCCTACCAGGATTAATTATTGGCGGCCACAATCTTACCAACATAAGATATGCAGATGACACAGTGTTGATAGCAGTCACAGAAAGGAAACCACAAAAGCTCCTACAGAACGTAGCAAAGGAAAGCGAGAAGAAAGGATTAAATATAGCCCAGAAGAAGGTATAATTAATATGTTATATAGGAATATAGTGTCACTGCTGACACTTGAGTTTGAACATAGATCGCCAGTCAGCAAACACAGGCGATCCCATTATTGAATTAAGTAGCCCACGTGACCATAGAAGAAACGCATATATGGGCGGTAGCGTGTGTCTAATTGATCTCCATTTCTAGTCTATCCTCTATTACTATTCGGATCGCTATTTCTACTCTATCCTCTATTAATATACGGACCACAATTCTCTACTCCAGGGGTTTTCAAACTTTTTGACTTCCGGACCCCTTTATATTTCAGGCTTTACCTTATAAACGCTTAGGAAATTTATACATAAATATTAGTGGAATATAACATTAATGCAAACCCCTGACAGCCAATGAGAAAGCCGGAAATTGCAAAATAGATCCAAAATTCAAATCCTTTGGTTCCTTCTCTGCATGAATAGAATCCATTATCTTTTTCAATTTAAGATACAAATTATATTAGTATATCAAATCTATGAAATAGTTTATTGAATCAATTTATTTCATGATCGGCCTATAAGTTACTTATAAGCGCTTATAAGTAGCACGTCACCCATAAAAAAATGTTTGCTGTTCACGGACCCCCTACCTTGTCCTTGCGAACCCCCTGTGGTCCGCGGACCACAGTTTGAAAACCTCTGCTCTACTATATTCACTATACTATTTCTCTATTTAGATCATTGTATGGTGGTCACTAGTCGAGCGATTAGTATTGATCAAGTAGTATTATTACGAGTGCTATTCAAAGGCATCTGACACGAGCATTGACCAACGTCGTTACCATGGTTTGTATTTACGATTACAAACTCACTACTATGACGAGTATTACGAAAGTGACAACGAGTGTACGGTGGCATCCCAAAAGTGTCAAACGAGGATTCGTTGACATCACAAAAGAATAGTTATCAGCAAAAGTATGAGCCCAAAATGCAAATTACAAATCGTGGATATTAAAACCAAACAAGTAGAAACATTGAAATATCTGGAGGGTGTTCTAACAGAGGACGTAAAGTGCGACACTGAAATTCGAACACACACAGGAATAGCAAAAGATGTATTCCAAAGGCTAAGCAGAGTATTAAGAGAGAGAAAAACTTCGTTAGAAACGAAGAAAAAAGGTACTGAACTGTTACATGATATCTTTGAGGAGATTGCCCAGCATTCGCTGCCATATTGGAGAATATCCTTATATAGTAGCGAATGGGGAAAATCTCCTCAAAGATGAAGAAGAGACTTGAAGCAACTGAAATGTGGTTCTACAGAGAGATGTTGCGGATACAATGGACCGAGCAACGATGGGGCTTTAGAGAAAATGGAAACAAAGCAGAAACTTATACTTAACATCAGGAAGAGGCAGTTGAAATTTCTGAGGCACGTAATATTTTCATGGCAATTTAATGGTGGAGGGCTTGGAAAATCTGATACTCACAGGAGATATTGAAGGAAAGAAGGACAAAGAAAAACTGCGTTACATAATGTTGGACATGAGTAAATGGAGGGTTAAACAGAGTTTGGGCGACATGACAAATACACAAAACATTCAAAATTCCAAGATACAAGAAGATTTGGAAGATCATGATTCCTTACTTCTTGAAGGCACACGACACATAAAAGAAAAGGCCTTGAATCGACTAATTTTATCCTAGAATTGCAAAAGAAGAAATGGTGGAAGAAATCAGAAAAAAGAAGATCTAATTATAGAATTATTGGCTGACTAAAAAAAATCGGTACATTTGTACGAGGGTGAGCGGAACTGACCATAGGCTGACAAAGATAGTCTAGTAAAATATCACCAAATGAAGTTCATTTTTCAACATAGTCTCCTTTGCAATCGACACATATCTTCCATCGCTGTTGCAGTGCTTGGGTTCCGTTGAGGAAGAAGTTTTCATCCTGTTGGCCATCACTGTGATACTGCTTCCCAGCCAAGTACTTTTTTATGTTTGAGAAATGATTATAGTTTGATCAAAGTTAAATCAGGAGAAAAGGGAGGGTGACCAATCATTTCAAAGTGACAGCAGCCATTGAAACCAAGGACTTGTGTGTTGATAGCCTTTCGTAAATGCTTCAGCAAGTTGGCATAATACACTCCATTGATGGTGTGGCCCTTGTGATGATACTAAATAAACACACTCTTTTGCATTCCAAAAAATTGAGACCATCATATTCCCTGCAGATGAAACTACCTTGGCCTTCTTTCGAGCAGATGAGTAGGAGTATTTCTACAGCATGGATTGTCTGTCTGTCTCTGGTTCAAAGTGAAGATACCAACACTCATCATGGGTTCGGAAACAATACAAGAAACAAGTTGGATCAAACAAAGTCAGATTTTTCCGTGATGCCATCAGCCTGGTTCCCTTTTGATCATTTTTCAGAAGACGTGCCACCCACCGAACAAAAACCAGTTCATTGTGCAAGATATGCACAACTCTTTCATGGTAATGCGAATAACATTGGCTACTTCATTTATAGTCAATCACCTCTCATCCACCACCGCTTCTCTTCCTAAATTTATCTGTCCACATTTGCACAGTTGATAAAGATAGAGCTTCACTCACTAATATAGCAACCATATCAGAATGAATGTCCTCTGGGGCTAAATTCTTCTACATGTACCGGATAACACCACGATGTTAACTTTTGTCCCTTTTCATGAGAAGTTGCTGCTTCTTAGTTTTGAAGCATTCTTTGAACAGTCAGGAGTCAGTTTGCCTGGAAATAAACAATGCAGTTATGAATCAGAGGGGATGAAATAAATGCATGCAAGATTTCACAGCTCTAGCGTCACTCCTTCGTAGTCAGCCAACTGAAGTTTTCAGCCCATCCTTATTCCTGGAAAGAAACAATGTAGTTATTAATAATAACAATTGAAATAAATGCATGCAAGATTTCACAGCTCTAGCGTCATTCCTTCATATTCAGCCTATGAACGTTTCATCCCACCCTAGATTATATGTATCTCGGGCAGGGTCATTTGACGGTCACAAGTCTCGCAAAAGAAAGAGAAGCAGGTTAACTTTGGGCCAGTGGTCTCTTATGTATTATGAGCAAAGCCTTAATTTCTGAAGAGTCAACTTTTAATTTTAATAAGCATTCGTTCCGGTATCCTCAAGTTTGTTGTTTCGATCACAGCGTTCCAACCTGTGGGCTATCTCTCCTTCCTGGGTTCTGTATTGCATCTGGCAATCTACTGGAGAAAGTTAGTGATACAACTCAGACAATGACACTCATCTGAAGAAGACATGTAATAGATGACTGATTTATTATGGATATTTTACGAGGTCTATTTACGCATGCGCACGTCTGTTTTTCTTGATGCATCTAAGTAGCTTTATGGTCAATAGGACAACATGTAAACCGATATTTACGATCGGAAAGTGACAGTTGAAATGTTGGGACACAGAAAGAGGGTCAGGCGCATAAAACACACACGAAACAACCTGAAGGCAAGAAAAGCAGGAAGACTCATCGAGTATCCGCGTTTCTGGGAATGAATGGCAGTAAAATAGCGCAACGTGATGGTAACCCAATCAAAAGTTACTTTGGCCCACAAAAGAGCGGAAGTTGCGGAGAGTCATGAACGCCACATCTTGAAGGATTTCGCCAGCTGAAGAACCAAAAAAACAAAAAGGACAATCAACAGTTTTCTTTAAATAAACCTACCTATTTATGGCACAAGGTCATAATCATAGAGAAGTTACTCGCGCACACCATGGAAATAATCTTAATCTTTGTAAGTGAATTTCGCCAAAATATAAGACAGGAAAATTACTAAAGGTAGAGGTTATTGTTGAAATCTTTGAGATACATGAGATGTGTAGTATGAATGGAAGAAAGGTTTTTAGACTATACGGTTTAAGGATGAAAAGCTGTGGATGACCGATGAATTGAAAAGGTGAAAATTGTAGTGTTTACACAATCAACCATGCGAGAGACTGTTACACAAAGTGTCAGTCCCTGGGAAAAGTTCACCATGAAAGTGGCACGGCGTGTCCTATCTGTAAATGTCTGAACAGGTGGAAATAAATAATGGAACTCGTCTGAACATTTGCCATGAAAATAACGATAGAATTGCAACGATTTGTCTGTGGGGACCGCTTGCAGGGTGAAAAATGACTTCCAAGAGAATACGGTATGAGCTATTCTGAAATCGTAGCTGGAAAGTTAGAATTGAGCAGCTCCAGCCCAGATATGGTAGAAACGCTCCATTTTTGTTCTAATGTGACCTTGTGACGATGAAGCGTGGCAGAAGGACTCTATCAAAACTGGAAAGTGAGGATTGAACATCTCCAGCCCAGATATGGTAGAAACGCTCCATTTTTGTTCTAATGTGACCTTGTGACGATGAAGCGTGGCAGAAGGACTCTATCAAAACTGGAAAGTGAGGATTGAACAGCTCCAGCCCAGATATGGTAGAAACGCTCCATTTTTGTTCTAATGTGACCTTGTGACGATGAAGCGTGGCAGAAGGACTCTATCAAAACTGGAAAGTGAGGATTGAACAGCTCCAGCCCAGATATGGTAGAAACGCTCCATTTTTGTTCTAATGTGACCTTGTGACGATGAAGCGTGGCAGAAGGACTCTATCAAAACTGGAAAGTGAGGATTGAACAGCTCCAGCCCAGATATGGTAGAAACGCTCCATTTTTGTTCTAATGTGACCTTGTGACGATGAAGCGTGGCAGAAGGACTCTATCAAAACTGGAAAGTGAGGATTGAACAGCTCCAGCCCAGATATGGTAGAAACGCTCCATTTTTGTTCTAATGTGACCTTGTGACGATGAAGCGTGGCAGAAGGACTCTATCAAAACTGGAAAGTGAGGATTGAACATCTCCAGCCCAGATATGGTAGAAAAGCTCCATTTTTGTTCTAATGTGACCTTGTGACGATGAAGCGTGGCAGAAGGACTCTATCAAAACTGGAAAGTGAGGATTGAACATCTCCAGCCCAGATATGGTAGAAAAACTCCATTTTCGGTCTATGTGATCTTGTAACGATGAAGCGTGGCCGAAGGACTCTGTCAAGACTTGAAATTTAGGATTGAACAGCCCTAGCTTGATATGGCAGCAACATTCAATTTTTGGGATAAAGATGAAGAGTGTTAGAATTACTCTATCAAGCCTGGAAAGTTAGGGCTGAACTTCCCCGGCCCATATATGAAAATATTCTATTTTTCTTTTTTTTCTAACTCGTGTAATGTGCAAATGTCCAATTCCCGTTGCGTTCGTTATATTCACTTCCACGCAAATACTCTTGCGAAAGGTATGAATCCAGATCTGCTACCCCCTATCTATGGGTTAATTAGTAAGCGTTGTATCACTAACCCATTATTATATAAAAACCCCAAAAAGAAATTCTTAAAATCTAAAAATATTTTCTGGTTTTTAGTAACTGACAAAGGGTTGATAAACCGTAAAAAACGGAGCATTCCATCAGACACGCACTTCCGCACACCCACAAGACTACACAAGCTAAAAGATAACATAAAAGGTTCTTCTCGTGAGATATTTTCAATTTATTGTAGTTGTTGACTCTAAAGCTAATGTACATTTTTACCCATCATTTTGCCATCTAGATTTTATCCATTTAAATCAGCCAAATAGCGAAAATGTTTATTTGAATTATCGACACTCTGACAAATGTACCCACTTTTGTTTTTGTTATCACTACGTTTCGACCATTGTGCCTTGCAACCTCCATCAAGTACTTGTCGATCTGAGTAAACTTCAGGGAACTGAACCGTTTATTTAATTTGATGATAAATGATTATTCTCGCTCCATTGGCCACATTTAAAGATATCTCGTCCAGTTCAATTCAGCTGTTCAATTATTGCTTGCCCCTTTTCTAGTGAGTCCAAGCCGGGCCAATTACCATATCACCAACTTCCCAAAGAAACTCCCTTGGCTGTTGTCCCGTAGGGTAAAAAATGACTATTCCGCATGTCAATCATATAATAAGGATAATCCCAGAAATTCAGACAGAAGGTGAGCAGGTGATAATAACAACACAGTGAAGGACAATATTCCGCATGTCATTAATACAAATAATGATAACTTTTCTCTCTAGAAATTCAGATAGAAATTAGCGAAGAATTCGGTTTTAACCCTTGAAAGTTACAGAACCAGAAAAGATTGCAATGCCACAAAAAACGATCATGATAAAAATAACAGAATTTTATTGAACGAAAAATTGTGGTAGTTATATTCCAATAGGTTCATCTTCCGTACTTTTCGCTAGTGAAATTTCCCTTCCGACTTTCCTGTTAATTGTAGTCTTAAATATTTGAATCCAGTGTCAATCGTTTCTTTTGTCTCCTAGAATCCTGTGTCCTCTCTCTTTTGCTATTGTTAACCTCTTGCATCCTTAGTGAGTTTTACTGCCTTGCACAGAGATGAAATAATTAAAGCGCGTGACGAAGGGAAGAGAAACAGATAAAAGCAGCTAATGACCTGCTTGACACGTTTGAAAAAGAAAAAGAAAGAAGGAAGAAGTAAAGCAAAGACAAAGAAAAGGCGTGATAGATAAAGTATTGTTAAGAACAATTAACAAGAAGTTGTAAAGACTTACATCGGTCTACAGGGAAAAATCTCCATTTGCAACCTGATCAAAATGCCAGAAAAGACAAGTCATGGTGGAGATAAGTTTTATTGACTTGAGGTACAAGAGAAGATATTTTCATAAAATTCTTAATTTCTAAGGTAAAAACGTTTTTTGTTTGACTTTCTACAATGAAAAACATTATTGGAGTCTCTTTTCAATCGCCAACAAAAATCAACCCAGCTAGTGTCACTTCATAACTATACGATCATCTTAGTTAAGCAACGTCGAGCCTGGTCAGTACCGTGATATGTGAACGCTTGAAACTACCAGTTGCCGTAAGCTTGGATGTGCGAATGGTTTAATGGAGGATGGCTCTGAATTGTAAAGCAGAGAGCCGAGTTTCAATTCCCGTTGCGTTCGTTATATTCACTTCCATGAAAATACTCTTGGGAAATTTAGGAATATAGATAAGTATAAATATAATACTATTAATAATAATAAAATATAAAAATATGAATTAATAATTTAAAATTATAAATGATGTAGGCAAGAAAATCACATAAATAACCATATATAAAAATGTAAATACACGTACACACATGGTACCTATATTAAAAAAGAATTAACACTTCAAGAGTATATCCCCCAAAGTCGATGTTTATGGAAAATTTTTAATTTGCTCTTATGTCTACATTTGAAAATAAGTTCATTTCTTTGATTAAATAATTGTTCAGCATTTTTATATTTAATTATTGTAATTTTATCTTGTATGCATAGACTGCATCTGCTGCGGAAGTTGTTGTGAGACGGAAACTGACATATAATATCTACATCTTTTATAGTTTTAATTTATTGATTAATTTATATTTTTATATCTTAATATTATTAATAATATTATTGTTTATCCTTAACTATATTATTTTATTTTATATTATTTCATTTTAATTTATGTTGGATATTATTATTATCATTATGATTATTATTAATTTGAAATTTTGATTATCATTATTATGACATGACTATTAGAGATTTTGCTGTAACTCTTTTGATTCTGATCAAAAGAGTCACAGTTACATTCTCCCTTAGCCAGTATATTAACTTGTTCTGCTCTTTGAGAAATATTTTTTTCTATGGCATTCTATTTTGCTATTGGCTCATCATTTATTTCTTTCTTCTTTCCTTTCTTTTCTTTCACTTTCTCCTTCTCTCTGTCTCTCTTCCTTCCTCTCTCTCTCTCTTTCTCCCTTTCCCCTATCCCTCTCTTAAATTTTTAATATGAATTTTTAAGGTTTTTCTTGATTTATTATTATATTGATCTGTAACTTAGATTGAGCTCTCTTTGAGAATATTGTCCTCTTTGGAATCATCCCTACCAATTACAGATTTGTATCACACACACACACACACACACACACACACATATATATATATATATATATATATATATATATAATAAAAATAATAATAAACTTATAAATATAAGTAAGTATACTCGTCCGGAAAAACCTTAGGCGTTTTGGCTTGTAAATGAACAAACCAATACCCAAGGAAAAATAAGGAATAAAAAACAAAGAACTAAGAACATGTAATACACGCGAAAACAATCGACTAGAATCCAAGTCTACTGAAAAAAACCCTCTAAGTAGAGCAAATCTAACTACAAACCTAAAGAGCCAGGCTCTTTAGCTTCCTAGTTATATATATATATATATATATATATATATATATATATATATACACTCCTCGGAATTATCCCTTGCAGTCACCAACTGGTAAAACGTATATATATATATATATATATATATATATATATATATATATATATATATATACGGAATTATATATAGGAGTATATAAATCCAGGAAGAGCTCAATATTGAATACAGAGCATTATAATAATAATAGACGGAGACATTAATAATCAATTTCGAAATGGTTACTGAAAGTCCTCGTCTTCCTATCATCAGACACACACACACACACATATGTGTGTGTGTGTGTGTGTGTGTGTGTCTGTGCGCGTGTCGGAGTGGTGAGGAGCTTCTGAAAATTTCTCGTCTCGATCAAGAAGGAATTCAAAAATAAATTCTGATGTTTGGCCATTTTGTCAGAATTTCTAGGTCTGTCGAACCGAGAACATTGCAGCTTTATTTCTTTTATGATGTGGAATTAGTAAATACTAAACACTTCGAGATACCTAATCGAATATAAGGAATAAAGGAACTGGTCAAAAATTCGGCTATGTCAGATGTAGTTTCGCCCAACCCCTTAAATTGCCACAAAACCAAAGCATCAACCTGAAAACTAGAATAATGTTCTTAAATAAATAGTAAGATTGAGACCTTAATGTTGGTCTTATGCATGGCGCCAAACCCGTTCAGAAATATTCAAACTGTTAGCTATATACAAAGGCATCCTAAGATCAATGATTAAAAAAAACCATTAAGAAAGTAAAGCCTGGGATAATCTTTCTTTGAACTTTGTAGACTGGTGCTAGAGAACCACAAAAAAAGAACAATACATAACAAAAACACATCACTTGATGACTTTCTTTTGTGACCTACGGTTGCCTTTAATAATTAAGTATAACTCAAGAATCAATGTTAAATAAAACGGTATTTAATTACAATCGCAAATAAATACTTAAGAACAACAAAGAAGTAAAAATCAACTAAAAATAATTAACCATTTCAGTGAATACCTTGTTCGTAGTGCGGCTCAGCTTAACGTCCGGTAAATCCTAAATCAAAACCCAAATCATCGAACAATAATTCACACTAATTCGACTGGATAGTTCCACTCAGTAGTCACTCATTTGGTGTCGGTAGTTATTCATTTTCTTTGTATATAACACTTTCAAAAGGAGCAACAGCTAAAATGTAACTCGAAGAGAAAATAGCGACATGACGTTGCTTAACTAATTCTATACAATATTCATCATTTACCAATTTATAAAGAAATAAATGTGAAAAAAACTTTTGATTCATAAATTTATATACATTTACTAAAATATTAAAATACGTGAACAAAGTATGAGTAAATGCTTATTATTTACCATTTTATAAAGTTTGAATCAATTAGAAATTAGCTGATGTTTTGCAAACTATTCCAATTAATAATATACTAAATAAATAGTGTAAATAAACAATTTAATAGCCAGAGAATATGTGTGCGTGTGTGTGTGTCTGTGTGTTTGCTTTAACATAGAAAAACAGCTGGCTGGGATAAATTATGAAAAGAATACATCAACTGATCTTTAATAAAAATTAAATTGCAAGGGGATTCAATAACACATACACATGGACACACACATACAGAGTCATGTATATATATATATATATATATATATATATATATATATATATATGCATGCAGAGGATTCGGAAAGGGTTGGATGAGTCTAATGGTGATTATGAAAGTACGGCAACTTGGAGAAACTCACTGTGATCGGTGGAGGGGATGGCTGCTGGAAGAACCTATGTCTGGCAACAGGACCCTGTAGCATGCCACACAAGTAGGAGAACCTAGTCATGGCTGTTAGATAATTTCTGTGAACACATCAGTTTTGATTATTCTGCATGTGTGACGCGGTTGAACGAGAGACCAACAAAATTCCTTGTAATACCAAAGATGAACTTGAAGGCAAGGATTATGACTGCATTCACCAAATTAACAGGGAGAGAGTGCAGAAGAGTTGCAGGAGATTCTGAAGTCATCTGGAGGCCGTGGTTGAAGCTAATGGCGATTTTATTCAATAAATTTACTCCATTTGTATTTCAAGATATCTTTGTATAATTTTAGTAAATATACTTGTTATATTAAGATGTCGGTGTTATTGTTATTTTTGTACCATTTAGACGATAATTTATCCATCGCACCATATATATATATATATATATATATATATATATATATATATATATATATATATATATATATATATAAGAAATTTCCAAGAGGATAGAATCTAGGTAGAACTCATTGACCAAGACAGAGTTCTGATGAATTGGATCGTGATTACGATTCCAATGTAATAAATTATAACAATGTAATATTAGTGTTTGAGCTTTTCTATTATATTTTATTATATATATATATATATATATATATATATATATATATATATATATATATATATATAATATGAATTTGTAATTGGTAGGGATGATTCCAAAGAGAGATCAATGTAAGTTACAGTTTACAGAGCAATACAATGATAAATCAAGAAAAACCTTAAAAATGCATATTAAAAGTATAAGAGACACAGAGAGAGAGAGAGAGAGGGGGGGAGGGAGGGAGAGATGAGAAAGGGAGAAAGAGAGAGAGGAAGGAAGAGAGACAGAGAGAAGGAGAAAGTGAAAGAAAAGAAGGAAGAAATAAATGAGCTAATAGCAAAAATAAAAATAGAATCCTATAGAAAAAAAACATTCCTTAAAGGGCTGAACAAGTTAATATATATTTCACCGATAATGGAAAGTTTGTATAAACAGAATGAATCGTGAAGAAATGAAGATTAAACTGTAATCAGAACCGGATTAAATTACGTCAATAAAACGATATTATTTTTGCACCAACCTAATACAATTTAATGTTCCGTTTGCAGGAGTAGCATCCATACGTTTATACTTCTTAATCATTTCTCATCTTTATCCATTGGCTTCTTAATCCTTTCCCATAATAAAATGGAAAATAAAGAGAAGTGGTTAGTGAGAGATTCAAAACATTAAATGAGATTATCACGATGACGATTCTTGCTATTCGAACCCGTTAGATTCGTAAGTGCATGATATGTAGGTCAGCTCTAGCTCCAGTTAGTGTGTCTAAGACAACATGACACAAAAAATGCTCTATGATTAATAAATGAAAGTAGATTTATTTTGGAGTAGTTCAAATTGACAAGCCATTCCTTGCCCCAGGTTACCAATGATTGACGTTCCTTTTCGTGAACAGCTGCCAGGTTTGCTTTGTCGAACTTGTCGGGTTCACTACAAAGATAGGAATAAATAGATGTGTCATCTGCATAAATAGCTAGTTTGGAACTGATGACATCAGAGAGGTCGTTGATGAAGATAAGAAACAACGTAGGTCCAAGGATAGAACCCTGGAGGAATCCTGCATTAATGTCAAAATAATCTAGAACTATGTCCGTTCAACCTGATCTTTATTTCATAATTTGTTAAGAAGGATTCGGCCAAATATTGGTCCCGAGAAACAGTAACCATTGAGCTTACAGAGAAGTCCAGTATGCCAAACCATGTCAAGCGCCTTTGAGATATCTAAAGCCACAGCCCGAGTTTCGCCTTTCTTATCTAAATCTTGATAAAAAAAAAAAAAAACATATTGGCGGTAGACTTGGAGAAAGTGAAGCCGTATTGTTTATCCGAGAGGAGTCCGCGGGAAATAAGATAAGTACATTGCCAAAAATAGGTAAGAGACTAATTCGAGGGGTCAGAAGGTTTTCCAGAGTTCTTAAAGACAGGAACTACAGAGGAAGACCTCTAACAAGCTGGAAAGCAAGTAGTAGTGAGGTATTTGTCACACATGGACAAACGTGCCCACAAAATACGTAGCAGTCTTTATCGTTTTCAGCAATATTTATTGTATTAAAAAGCGATGACGAGAATTGGAATAAAACTTAAATATTTGATGAATGTTAATGTATTACTGGGTTTTTTTTGTTCTTGAGAACTTACAATAAAATATTAAAACAATTTATATATTAAATTGTTTATTTACAAGAATAATCTTATATTTACAAGATTCTAAAAACTAATTCATTTAGAACTAATGCAATGCAATATTTATCATTTACTAATTTATAAAGAAATAAATTGTGAAAATGTTTATTCATAAATTTATAAACATTTAATAAATTATTAAAATTAAAGCACCGACTATGAGTAAATGCTTCTTATTTATCATTTTATAAAGTTTGATTCAATTAGAAATTAGCTGATGTTTTGCAAACTATTCCAATAAATGATATACTAAATAAATAGTGTAAATAAACAATTTAATAGCCAGAGAATATTTTCAGATTGTAACTAATGTTTTGGAGATAATGATGGTTTACTGGTAAAAGTCTTACTAATTAACTCATAATTAGGGGAGAAGAAGTGGGTCTTTACCTTTCCCAACATCATTTGCGCGGAAATAAATATAACGAACCTGACTGGACCTGGAACTCTGCTCTCCGATTTACAATCCCGTGGACTTATAAGAGTTCTAAATTACACCACCAGTACGTCTAAGCTAACAGCACCTGGTATACACTCAGTACCTGAAGATTGCGTTTGGCATGAAACCCCGACTGGTAAAAGTCCTACTAATTAACCTATAACTGGGAGTGAAGAGGTGGGTCCATACTTTTACCAAAGGTATTGGCGCGTAAGTCAATATAACAAATACGACTGGAATCGGAACTCGGCTCTCCGTTTTCCAATTCCGAGCCGTTATAAATTACACCACCAGCGCGTCTAAACTTACAACACCTGGTATTCTCAAGCGGTCACCCATCTGAGTACTGACCAAACTCGGCGTTACTTAAATGTTGTGATTGTGTGTGCGAGTGTTTGCCTTATAGAAATCTACTTATGAATCAGAATACTTCAGTCCAAAGATATATTGATCGAAATTTAAATAAAATCCAGTAAAGTTGATAGATTTTGCTTTCGATTCGAGAAAGTAAGAAATCATACTGAAAAAGAAGCCTGTAATGTTTGTTTTTGCTTAGATCTTTTTTTTTTTCTTTTTCTTTGTCGTTTTCTCTTTCTGGTTTTACGAGACGAATCCTTCATTCTTCGGCTACCCCGCTACTTCAATCCCTGATCAAACCGGCGCTTCATTCTCCGCCTCCGCAAACCAAGCCGCTTTTCTCTTCCATTACACTTCCTGGAAACGCTGTAGGATATTTAGATCAAACAAACAAAAACAAAAAATTGTTTCGGCCATCTTTCCAAATCGGTCCTCGGTTAATGATGACTGGCTTCCATCTTTGATCACTTAATGGAGGGGGACGAACGCTTCCTTTAGTGCAGTGTACCCAGTAAAATGAAAGCGCTAATTTTTACCGCCTTACTTTGAGAACATTTAATCAGGGATAAGGAAGGACAGGCGATGAAGTTATTAAATGACTACGTGATCGCAACAAGACTATTCCGTCAAGAAAATTTCAGCATTTTTTTTTTTACTGAAGTCAGAAAGCTAAGAATGACCATCATTGTTTCCAGATAATGAAAGTATATTCAGCTCGTTTGAAAATTGTTTTCAAATACAAAAACGGTCTCCTTAAATGAATCTTAAAAAATTAGAAAATTTTCATAGAGGTTTTTTTTTTTTTTTTTTTCTTATTTATATACAAAATTATTAGGTTGGTGCAAAAATGATGTCGTTTTCTCACATATTAACATATGTGAGAAAACGACATTATTTTTGCACCGACCTAATAGCCCTTATCAAAACCCGGAAAAATTTGTTTTCATGTCAGATTCCAAGCGCATTTGATCATTGATCAAAATGATCATTTTCAGACGTTAAGTTTCATTCATTTAGTGACTAGCGTCATACTGTCTAAAATTAACTCATCCACAAAAAAGGTTTTCTATGCTGAACTCTTTCGTAAAATACATCTATTGGATGTTTTTAGTACATCATCAGTGATGTTTTTCGCCGAGGTTCATTAGGGGTTTCGGGTCTTTCAACATCATACCCCCTCTCCACGGTGAACCGGCCGATACTGATCGGATATGGACTTCTGTACTTTCCGTCAACTACAATTTTTCCCATCTTCCTAAGTACAAACCATATGACTATTCTTGGCAATTTATTGTCCAATCCCGTATGACTTCCGGTTCACGAGCAGTTTACGCTCTTCCATAAAAAAATATGGCGGCGTGCTTGGCTTGAAGTGGTAAGTACAGATTTGATACCCCCACCCGAGATATATACACGCACACACAGAAAAAAACATTAAACATATTCTTATTAATAATGACTTTCCTAACTACATTGTTGATGAACAAATAAGGCGATCTATTACAAAGTTTAATATAAAGCAAATAGAAAATAATACTTCCTCAAATAATCCTAAACATATCAATCTTTTATGCCACAATCAAATGCATTTTAAATATAAATAAGATGAAAAAATCCTGAAAAAGCTGATAAATACTAATATATCTCCCACAGATAAAATGAAATATATACTATAATAAATTTAATACAACTAATTTAATGCTCCGTAATTCAGGTTTTAACGTTTCACTGTTGAACTAGCTAGTTTTAACCGTATATTTTATTCTAAGAGTTTCTTCTCTCGCCTGATGACCCTCTTCCGGTTTCTTGCTTCCCGGCTATCAAATTTACCTTGATAAAATGCATCAAAGGGAAAAACATTTCAGGTAGTTTTCCCTTTTATTTTTACTCATATATATATATATATATATATATATATATATATATATACATATAATAAAGATAGCCTTGAGAATTTGTGATTTCTGTCTAAGTTCTCGAGGAAGCATACAGGTATTGTCGAATAATACTCTTTTAAATCGTGAATGGAAACAGGAATATTTTTGCAGATGTTGTGCAATGGAAGATGAATCTTTTATGTGTAGAGTGAGCCGTCTTGATAACGTTATTGTAGTATAACTAACATACGCTTCTTGGGAGGTGATGCATTCTCCCAAGGGACATTTAAATTGATAAATAGTGTTGGCTTTTTACAGTTTGTTAATTGGTGGAGAGGAGTTATTATGGAAGATTAAGTTAGTTGTATTAAATGTATTAGATCAGAAATTGATTATAGGGGGTGAAATTGTACAAAGAGTAGATTGTGCCAGAGGTAGTTTTGCCAAACACCGCAAATTGCTTCGAAACCAAATCAACAACGTGAAAACTCGAGTTATGTTGTTAAATAACCTTGTCTGATTGATACTTTTATATGGATGCCATGCATGCCACAAAATCCGTTCAGAAATCTATAAAATCTCAGCTGTATATACCTGCTTCCTAAGATCAATAGTGAAAAAGGATTTGATAGAGTGAAGCGAAACCCTCAGTTTTGAAAGTATTATCCTTCTTTAGACATTGTGGACTGGCGCTACAGAATCACAAAGAACTGTACCAAATAATAGAAACCTGAGGTTTACACAACAACTAAAAGGCATAAACACATGGAACTCGCAGAGAACATTATGGCATAAACATGGCATTAGCATTCCACACCACGTCAAATAAAAAGTTAGGAAGGACACCCACATAAATAATGAAAAGAGGGATAGCAGTTACTGTTTTTAAGAAACGGGTTTTCCTCAAACATTGTTTTAAGAGAACAATTTTATAACTTTCAAACGAAAGGAAAACTGACTGAACGGGTAATTATTGCCAAATGTTTTCTTGTAGGGAAACGCTTAATATTATCATTACTATTCTCAGAGACGCAGTTTGGTATAAGTGTGAAAAAGAAAGTATATATAAGAGAGAAAGAAAGAAATTGAAAATAGAGGAGGTGATAATGCTCTCATACATTTAACGTCTGATTCAGTGACATTGAAAACCTGTTTGGTTTAAGTAAGAAAAAGAATCTATATATAATAAGAAAAAAAGAAAATCGTACTAAAAAAATGGAAGATAGAGTATCCGATAAACGCTTAATATTATCATTACCATTGTCACAGACGCTATTTGGTATAAGTGTGAAAAAGAAAGTATATATAATACGAAAAAAGAATAGAAAAAAATAAAGAAAAAAAGAAAGGAGGGAAATGGAAGATAGAAGAGGTGATAACGCTTCCATATTTTTAACGTCTGCTTCAGTGAAGTTGAAAACCTTGTCAGCGACGCTGTTTGATCTAAACAAGAAAAAGAATGTATTTACAAGAAAGAAAAAAAAGAAAAAAAAGGAAGAACGAACTAAAAAAAAATGGAAATATCCGATAACTTTTAACGTCTGCTTCAATGAAATTGAAAACCTTGTCAGTTTTACATCTTTTCATTTGTACCTTCTTATTTCGTTAAATAATGATCCACTCTCATACTTGTTATTTTTAGCACAACTCTGAAAGTAGGGAGCACTCAGTGAGGATCGATCTCATTATACAGCCGTAATTGATTTAGCGAGACAAGCTTGCTAACCATCACACCAATTCGAAGTGCATATACTCTCATACTTATGATTGTTATCTCAATATTTTCTTAAAGCAGTTGTTCAACGATTTCAATACGGCCATTGCTACGCGGATATTATAACCGTGAAACTCGCAAGTAGCCTATTCAGTGAATTATGATTTATCACAAGAGATTCAAATAGGAAAACCGTGACATTTTCCCGGGCACTGCTAGTCAACGATTACCGTCCAAATCACCATTTCTATTACTTCCACTTATTTAGTCTTTTGTCGTACGAAACTAAGGCTAATAATTATTAGAATTAAACATTACGATCACACGAACGAACTCTTCACGTGCCTCTGAATGGTACAGCTTTCCGAATTTTTTAAACGGTACGTTCCTGAGATTGGCAGTTCATTTCCAGAAGAGAATCCATTCGTACTTCCCTACGACACCCCGTACCTACCTTGAGATTATTATTCATTCTGGCATTTGCCTCGGCTAATTATCAGTAATTCATTTGGCGGCAGTACAACATGTCAGCTAGAGATTTTCGTCCGCTCATGAGTGACATGGCGGACTGGCCGGTTCGTATCTGCGATGATCATTAATTTCATAACAACCAAGCAATCATTGTTCGCTTTTCTTCACCCAACCCGATCATGGCGATCACCAACCTCATCTGCATGGGGTAAGCACCATCACCAGAATCATTTGCTCTCCTGATGAAGGTTAATCGATTGATTATACAATAAAGAACGTCACCCCCCTCCAACTTCCACCCAACATCGATTTGTACTCGGGCGCTTATCTACGTTCGTGCCGTGTTGATCTTCAAGACATCAGTCACTATTTGCCGGTAGACACAGCTTAAAAGATATCTGTTTAAATGCTGAATTCGGTTGATGCAAAAGTTTCTAGCATTTTAAACAAAATCTTTTCTTCATATAAATTCATGTCGTGTTTATTCAGTCATCAAAGTCTTTTCGTCAGATTATTATTATCTTTGACAGTGTTAATTTTTCTTGGCCAGCAGTATCCTCGCGAGTGGCTAAGCTGCTGGAGGGATTATCCGTAGTAAATCTATGAAACTATACAGACATATTTACCGACCAATTGTTCCTTGAGGTTATGGTGCCTGGCGTATCGAGAAAATTGTTTGTAAATAATTGTTTTCCAACTATTATTCGAAAACAAGTTTTCTAAAAACATTTATTCGAATTGAATGAAAATTAATCGAAAGGACATTTATACTAAATAATTATTTGAAAAATACCAGTTTGAATTACGTATGAGGTTTTGATTGAGAGAGTAAATGATGATTTATCGAGAATTAATAACGCCCTACGTTAAGTATAGTATAATGTTCTTTTGCAGCAAGTGTTATCCCATAATCCCGCAATGTGGAAATTCTTTGACGCTCTTAAAAGAGAACAAGACTTCCAAGAAATTCATATTTCAAAAGTAAGAGCAGGTTGCCAAAATATTAAGAGCGCCAAGAACTACTGCAACGAAAATGGCAAACTGAAACATTCAGTGGCATCTTTTAACGAGAACTCTTCAGTAGCTGACTATTTGCATGCAGTATCATATAACTTATGGTTATAAGGATTTTTTTCTTACTAAATTGTTTTATTAATGATATTTGTATTTCAAATAATTATTTGTGTATTAGGTTGGTGCAAAAATAATGACGTAATAATGTCGTTTTTTGACGTATTTTTTAACGTCAAAAAACGACATTATTACGTGATTATTTTTGCACCAACCTAATATTTCCTTTTTTAATTTTTACATTTTTATTGCAATAAAAAAAAATTGCATAGCCCTATTCCATCCTTCAAGGGCGTTATTAGTTCCGGGTAAATCAGCATTGAATCTCTCAAAGCGGGGTTTCATGCCAAACGCAATCTTCAGGTACTGAGTGTATACCAGGTGCTGTTAGCTTAGTCGTGGTGGTGGTGTAATTTAGAACTCTTATAAGTCCACGGGATTGTAAATCGGAGAGCAGAGTTCCAGGTCCAGTCAGGTTCGTTATATTTATTTCCGCGCAAATGATGTTGGGAAAGGTAAAGAACCACTTCTTCTCCCCTAATTATGAGTTAATTAGTAAGACTTTTACCAGTAAACCATCATTATCTCCAAAACATTAGTTACAATCTGAAAATATTCTCTGGCTATTAAATTGTTTATTTACACTATTTATTTAGTATATCATTTATTGGAATAGTTTGCAAAACATCAGCTAATTTCTAATTGAATCAAACTTTATAAAATGATAAATAAGAAGCATTTACTCATAGTCGGTGCTTTAATTTTAATAATTTATTAAATGTTTATAAATTTATGAATAAACATTTTCACAATTTATTTCTTTATAAATTAGTAAATGATAAATATTGCATTGCATTAGTTCTAAATGAATTAGTTTTTAGAATCTTGTAAATATAAGATTATTCTTGTAAATAAACAATTTAATATATAAATTGTTTTAATATTTTATTGTAAGTTCTCAAGAACAAAAAAAAAACAGTAATACATTAACATTCATCAAATATTTAAGTTTTATTCCAATTCTCGTCATCGCTTTTTAATACAATAAATATTGCTGAAAACGATAAAGACTGCTACGTATTTTGTGGGCACGTTTGTCCATGTGTGACAAATACCTCACTACTACTTGCTTTCCAGCTTGTTAGAGGTCTTCCTCTGTAGTTCCTGTCTTTAAGAACTCTGGAAAACCTTCTGACCCCTCGAATTAGTCTCTTACCTATTTTTGGCAATGTACTTATCTTATTTCCCGCGGACTCCTCTCGGATAAACAATACGGCTTCACTTTCTCCAAGTCTACCGCCAATATGTTTTTTTTTTTTTTTATCAAGATTTAGATAAGAAAGGCGAAACTCGGGCTGTGGCTTTAGATATCTCAAAGGCGCTTGACATGGTTTGGCATACTGGACTTCTCTGTAAGCTCAATGGTTACTGTTTCTCGGGACCAATATTTGGCCGAATCCTTCTTAACAAATTATGAAATAAAGATCAGGTTGAACGGACATAGTTCTAGATTATTTTGACATTAATGCAGGATTCCTCCAGGGTTCTATCCTTGGACCTACGTTGTTTCTTATCTTCATCAACGACCTCTCTGATGTCATCAGTTCCAAACTAGCTATTTATGCAGATGACACATCTATTTATTCCTATCTTTGTAGTGAACCCGACAAGTTCGACAAAGCAAACCTGGCAGCTGTTCACGAAAAGGAACGTCAATCATTGGTAACCTGGGGCAAGGAATGGCTTGTCAATTTGAACTACTCCAAAATAAATCTACTTTCATTTATTAATCATAGAGCATTTTTTGTGTCATGTTGTCTTAGACACACTAACTGGAGCTAGAGCTGACCTACATATCATGCACTTACGAATCTAACGGGTTCGAATAGCAAGAATCGTCATCGTGATAATCTCATTTAATGTTTTGAATCTCTCACTAACCACTTCTCTTTATTTTCCATTTTATTATGGGAAAGGATTAAGAAGCCAATGGATAAAGATGAGAAATGATTAAGAAGTATAAACGTATGGATGCTACTCCTGCAAATGGAACATTAAATTGTATTAGGTTGGTGCAAAAATAATATCGTTTTATTGACGTAATTTAATCCGGTTCTGATTACAGTTTAATCTTCATTTCTTCACGATTCATTCTGTTTATACAAACTTTCCATTATCGGTGAAATATATATTAACTTGTTCAGCCCTTTAAGGAATGTTTTTTTTCTATAGGATTCTATTTTTATTTTTGCTATTAGCTCATTTATTTCTTCCTTCTTTTCTTTCACTTTCTCCTTCTCTCTGTCTCTCTTCCTTCCTCTCTCTCTTTCTCCCTTTCTCATCTCTCCCTCCCTCCCCTCTCTCTCTCTCTCTCTCTGTGTCTCTTATACTTTTAATATGCATTTTTACGGTTTTTCTTGATTTATCATTGTATTGCTCTGTAACCTGTAACTTACATTGATCTCTCTTTGGAATCATCCCTACCAATTACAAATTTATATTATATATATATATATATATATATATATATATATATATATATATATATATATATATATATATATATATAATAAAATATAATAGAAAAGCTCAAACAGTAATATTACATTGTTATAATTTATTACATTGGAATCGTAATCACGATCCAATTCATCAGAACTCTGTCTTGGTCATTGAGTTCTACCTAGATTCTATCCTCTTGGAAATTTCTTATATATATATATATATATATATATATATATATATATATATATATATATATATATATATATATATATGGTGCGATGGATAAATTATCGTCTAAATGGTACAAAAATAACAATAACACCGACATCTTAATATAACAAGTATATTTACTAAAATTATACAAAGATATCTTGAAATACAAATGGAGTAAATTTATTGAATAAAATCGCCATTAGCTTCAACCACGGCCTCCAGATGACTTCAGAATCTCCTGCAACTCTTCTGCACTCTCTCCCTGTTAATTTGGTGAATGCAGTCATAATCCTTGCCTTCAAGTTCATCTTTGGTATTACAAGGAATTTTGTTGGTCTCTCGTTCAACCGCGTCACACATGCAGAATAATCAAAACTGATGTGTTCGCAGAAATTATCTAACAGCCATGACTAGGTTCTCCTACTTGTGTGGCATGCTACAGGGTCCTGTTGCCAGACATAGGTTCTTCCAGCAGCCATCCCCTCCACCGATCACAGTGAGTTTCTCCAAGTTGCCGTACTTTCATAATCACCATTAGACTCATCCAACCCTTTCCGAATCCTCTGCATGGATATATATATATATATATATATATATATATATATATATATATATATATATATATATATACATGACTCTGTATGTGTGTGTCCATGTGTATGTGTTATTGAATCCCGTTGCAATTTAATTTTTATTAAAGATCAGTTGATGTATTCTTTTCATAATTTATCCCAGCCAGCTGTTTTTCTATGTTAAAGCAAACACACAGACACACACACACGCACACACACACACACACACTCACATATATATATATATATATATATATATATATATATATATATATGTATATACCTGTCTATATTTCTGAGATAAGGTATTATGTACATTATTTACATTATTCGGTCTACTTTCCTCATCTTTGTCGACATATTTATTACAATGTTTCGGCCGTTGTACGCCTTCTTCGGGTGGTTGGAATGTCGAACTGCCATTTTATAAGGTGTTGAGAATTTTTCTTTCCGGTGTGCATTTAAGGCAGATTTTTTTTTTTTTGAAAGTTGTTAATTCTATTAATTTTAGAAAGCTCTGACATAGGTGTTTTTGTGGATCCTGTTCTGTTGAGCACTTTTTTGCTTGAAAGTATTAGGCCCCTGAACCGCGACCGCATTGCTTCGTTTCTCATTGTATTATGCGCAAATTCCCTTGGGAATGGTATGACTCCACCCCAACTATGGCTTAATTAAAAAGACTTGTATCGCTAAATCCTTATTATCCAAGAAAAACATTCATAGAATCTAAAAATATTTCCAGGCTTTAAATAACCTTTAAGCCGAAAACGAATCAGTCAATTCTGTAATGATTTATCAAAACAAAGCAATCAATCACGTGATATGATTTCTTTTTATATTTTGAAAAAGAGGCAACAGACTCAGTCGCTCATGCACTTAGGAAATTGATGAACCTGTCTCTTCTCCTTACCAGCTATTCTCGCCTGCCACATAAGTCTAATAGCTAAGCGGGAAGGATTTTTTTTTTGTATTCTTAGTTCTTTAATAACGTCTTCAGTTTTTTTTTTTAATTCGATTGAATGGATGTGGAAGAATTTGAACACATGTAAATTAAGCTATTTTGCATTATGTTCCCCGGTGAAAACGGAACATGCATGCCATGTCGGTTTCACTACAAAGATAGGAATAAATAGAGGTGTCATCTGCCTTGAATGTCATCATGAACCACAATTGCGAGAAGGAAGGAAGTGCTGACTACAGTGGTGCATAAAAGAACCGGTAAGCCATTGTACTGTTCTGCCTTGAATGTTATCATGAACCACAATTGCGAGATGGAGGGAAGTCGTGACCACAGCGAGGCTAAAGGAACTGGCAGGCCATTGCACTATTCTGCCTTGAATGTCATCATGAACCACAATTGTGATATAAAGGGGCCGGTGACCACATCGGCGCAAAATGCATCCGCTTAATAACATTAATCTAAAGAGTTATTTGAAGTTTAATTCCTATTACATGGATGAATGTCTTTAGTATTAGGTTGGTGCAAAAATAATGACGTAATAATGTCGTTTTTCGAAGTTAAAAATACGTCAAAAAACAACATTATTACGTCATTATTTTTGCACCAACCTAATAACTCATGGACTGAAACTATTTATATTTCAAATAAGATTAAAATAGATGACTCATCCGGCGCCATATAACACAGACTTTTTCCAAAACAATATGGTGAAAAAGTAACCGGCAAACCATTTTATTATTCTGCCTTGAATGTCATCGTAAACCACAATTGCGAGATGGAGGGAAGTCGTGACTAAAGGAACCGGCAGGCCATTGCACTATTCTGCCTCGAATGTTACCAGGAACCACAATTGTAGCAGTGACAATATCGGTGCAAAATGCACTATCTGCATAAAATGTTATTACCGTCATATATAGTGGAATTCACTGTGCAAAATCTTTTTCTTTTTCTGCGGAATTGTTTCAGATTTCTCACTACGCATTGGATAATATTAAAAATCAATTAATAATTATTATTTGAATTCATTTTCACTTAATTTGTACTGAATTTCAACTAATAATTTTCGAGTCAGGCAATTTGAAGACCATCTTCTTAACTTCATTTCTTTATTTAGCCTCATGCCACACTAAACGACGTGCTGTGACTATCAGCTGGTATGTTATCAAGTGTGTTAGGATTTTGTCGTATATTTCGAACAACGGACAACAGAATCAGGCGTTTGGCGTCTGCTTCTCTAGATGAGAACGGGAGAGAATGGATTTGCCGGAACAGATTATTCAGATCCGATAATGACATACGGAGAACACAGGAAGATTTGGAAGTATTTGCATAAAGTTTCCGCTGAACACTATGACGTTACGCAGGTCGACTTAGCTATTCACTAATTCAGAGAATAATCACACAATTTTCAGCTGCGGTAAATGACTGGATCCTTGTCGAGGCTGACAGTAAAGGACACAGCTTTTGCTTTCTGCTGTCTGGTTAAATAAGGTAGACATGCGATTGTGATTCGACCAACTGCTCGCTTGGTCCTATCTCTCTTTCTTTTCTTTTTTTTTTTTTCTTGTTTCACCCTGAGTAAAGGAATAAAGCCACTAAGATGCAAAGGTTCACTGAGTGCGAGAAAATATGAGAAAAAGTAAACATTATTAGGGAGAGAGAAAATTAAAAGAACAGGATAGGTAAGATATGATATAACGATTTACACAGCGTTTAAATTTTTGAAGATCAAATTTTACCGGAAAGCATAGAACCGGGTGGAGGGGTGGAGGCACGGTGGAGTAATAGAGAGCGGCTCGGATTGAGGAATCGGAGTGCCGAGTTCGAATTCCAGTCGGATTACATTCACTTACGTATCTTGGGAAAGGTATGAATACTCCCCTCCAGCTACGGATAAATAGCAAGACAGACTGGGTTCTATAGCCTTGGGTGGCAACCAGTCTAGGAGAAAGAAACTCTGAATTCAAAACCAGCTTGGGGAGGGTTGGGCTCCGTCAGGCTATCTTTCCTAAGTAACACCACTTATACTGCCGCTGCAGCACATATGATGCCCCTATGATCATGATGCGTCAAGGGATTCGCGATCGCAAAGAGACCGGAAGAGAGTGAAGCGAAGAAACCGGAAGTGAGTATCGATGGTCATTTCGTTCTATGAAACTTGAATGTTTTTCGTATTACCAATTCTGGAATACAAATAAGAAAATCGGCACTTGCTCTTTAATAATCTTTAAAAATAGGCAACTACCATTATTCAAGGTGTTGAAGGGTATACCTGAGCTAGACAGTAGAGATGAGCCCCCGCTGGCTTACAAAGTAGCTCAAAATTAGGCTGTGCAACATGATTACGTGATCGCCTCATGACCACGTGTCTCACCTCTGCCGGTCAAACTCCCTGGCACTTCCAATTTTGGGTTGGGTGCGGAAAGTGAATGATTCGTCGCTTTAATCTAATCATTGCTCGGATCGCACTATCCTAAAGTGTGTATACGGCTGGAGAATCGCTTGTGAATTCAAATTCCCAGTGAAATTACTACGATGAATATATCCAAATGCATATGGCTTCTGCTACGGCCGTTCGAACCGTCATTGTTACCTCTTACTAACTCAATTGCATCCAACCGCCCTGCTTATTCAATTTTCGTTCTGGTTGTGGCAAGTTCGTTTGACGGAGCCGGCTCAACTGATCCCGGATGAAAGTACAAGTAACAAATATTCTCCAGTTTCGTAATGAAAATATTAACAGTTTCCTTATGTACCAGCATTCGACAGACATTGGCCGAGCAGCCAGTGCTATCATAACTTTAAATTTATAAAATCTTTCTATGAAAACAATTTTTTCTGGAAAATTAATTTCTCAAGTCCACTATTATCGCACTTTTTAGTAATAGCGAGACTTTTCTTCCTACCCTTTTGCTTGAAGTAGTGTGGAACATCTACATCAAGATTATATCATATACTTTCTTTTCAACTTATATATGCTATCCATTTTATTTGTTTTCGCTGTTGAAAGTCCACAGGTGATGTGGCTTCTATTATTTTCCACAGTTCTTTGCGCCAATCCACAAGGTTCTAAGGAATATCCTCCCTTTAATGTACTTCATTCGGACTTCATTCGCTGGAAGCCATTTTTAATCATTGATCTTAGAAAGCGGTTGAATACAGCTGACAGTTTAGACATTTCTCAAGAAGTTTGGCGCCATGAATGACATCCATATGAGAGCCTCGATCTGACAAGGTTATCTGAGAACATAAATTGAGCGCTGAGGTTAATGTTTCGTTTTGCAACTTGTGATGTTGGTAAATTTGGGTCAAAATCCGATTCTGACGTGTCTTTTAAAAATAGAATGAAATACAATATTCTGTTTTTGTTTGAATTTCTAGGATGGAGAGTTGTTATTGTCCCATCGGTTCTGCTGCTATGCCCTGCGGCGAGTCATAATAACAACGAAGATGAGGATAATAGTCCCAGTATGTATATTATATCTAAAAAAAAAAAAAAATTATTATTCTGCGGAATATTTCTTTTTTAAAAATCCTGTGGAGTCTTTATAAGACTACCATTCGTCCATGCATTGAATAAAAACTGTCACATTTAATCTAGCGCTTCTCTTATGTATTTAGCGATTCTTGACATAATCCAAACAAGAATCTGCAATATTATCAGACTTGATATGGTATATCGGCTTCAATCTCTTTCCCACTAGCATAACCTAGCGTTCCCGTACCTTTGTTATACTTTTTTCACGGCAATTGTTCTGATGAACTTTCCTCTTTGGTACATTGTCATTCAGAATTTGAGTGCAGTACTAGATTGGTAGCTAGGTCTCATCATTTTACAGTTGAAATTGGTAGATGCAATCATAAGTTTTATGTTAATAGTTTGCACTTCTCCCTTGTGTAACTCTCTTCCAGCTTAGAAATGAAATTTTTATTCTCTTCTCTCTTTGTTAATGTTCTTTTGTATCTGAGGTTCTTTCACACTCAGTAACCCTTTGTGTCTTTGTGGCTTTATCGCCTTGCTTGGGGTTAACTCGTTAAAAGCTTTCTTTCTATATACAAAGTGCTACCGAAACATCGAAAAAATTACCTATTACAAACGGTACACTAACCCCTAACCTGTTGTATATTGACTTGCTCACTAATCATCACACCTCAACTTCGTAATGTAGCCGATGCATTTGTCAGATTTCTTAAAAAATGACGGACAATGATTACTGAAAATACTGTTTCCCCATTTTGTAGCATAAATGCCAAAACGAGGCTAAAGTACAAATATCTTCTCATTGGATAATCATCTGGAATCAGTCAATAGATATCTTAAATGTTATTCTGATAATTTATGAATGTCCAATTGTAAATAGTTTTGTTATTGAGTAAAGATATGTAAAACTTTTCATCAACAACTTAACTTATTAAAATGAATATTTTCAGATTATTTTCATGTTTAACAGTTGAAGACAATGGTTAAACATCCGAAAAGATAAGGAAAAATTAATTCCTTTAAAAGATGGAAAATAAAGTAAAATATATTTTTTCATGTAAGCATAAAAAAAAATCTACTAAAATACATTGATTAATTTAATTTAAATTATCATTTTTTTTTTTTTAAATAACCAGTAATCTTCCTGTATGCGTAACATAAAAAAATAATATTCACAACTTTAAATTAATTTATATATATATGTTTGTCTGACGATCGCAAAGAGCTTGAAACCCAGGGTCACAAACTCACATCAATCAAATAAATATATTAGCTCTATCACTGATATTGAACGCTTTCCAGTAAGTACTGCGTATATAATATATATATATATATATATATATATATATATATATATATATATATATATATATATATATACCACATTTATTTTAAATGCCAAATATATATATTTTTAAATAAATGTGCTCTCGATATAATATATGGCTGCGGTAGCATTGTGGCAACCAGATATTTTTATTAAAATTTAAATTACGTAACGGTCAGTCTATACTCAGCACATGAAGATTGCGTGGTGCATGAAACTCGTGCTACTTATGAGGAATATTGATTTATTTGTTTTTACTGCTTATCAAGTTATTTTAAGATTATTTGCGGGTTATTTAAGGCCAGAAAATACTTTTGAGATTATATATATGGTGGGGTAGTATAAAAATGATTTTATTGATACAAATCTGGCTAATCTAAGTGGATTCATACTTTGCAACGGATTTGCGAACCCGACTGGAATTCGAACTCGGATCTCTGATTTCTTATTCCGAGCCGTTATCCATTAGATCTCCAGCACTTTCAAGATTACAGCACCTGGTATTGCCAATCAGTCACCCAAGGTGACCATACGAGAATCGGCGTTTCAACGTGATATATCCATAACCATATATATATATATATATATATATATATATATAGGTGAACATTGACGTCAGTACTCAGAGGCGACAGGCTGTTTCATGCTAGACGCTGTTGATCAGGCCTGACGATTGCGTCAAGCATAAAACAGCCTGTCGCCTGTGAATGGTGACTTCAATGTTCGCTTTTATATTTACATACGCTCTATAGCACCCTTTTAACTATATTTCTTCATACACACACACACACACACATATATATATATATGTATATATATATATATATATCTATATATATATATATATATATGTATGTGTTTGTGTGTGTATGTGTGTGTGTGCGTGTAAATATTCTTAGATGGAGTGTATCTGTAAAAGAGATAAAATTTATATAAACACGTCCGACATTTCCTTTATAAAGTTCCTGAGTGGACGAAACGCGTCGGCTACGTATTCCCTCTTATCTCTTTTTATTCATCCCTGTCGGATGGGGTTTCAGACTACGCCGACTGCACCTCTGCAGAAGGGTAACCTCCCCTTTCTACGAGGCGACCTCGGTATGACGATAAACTACATCCGCGTCCTGCGTATGACGATGAATTACATCCGGCAGCAAGGCCTCTGATCATAAGGTTTTGACTACCGTTGAATCACCTGTTAATTGCTGGTATTCCCGGGTCCACACTGACCCTGCGTGGTAGCACTAATTCGTGTCCCAGCTTTAGGAAAACAGTTAAACACTAAACTATGGTCAAAACACTATGTAAGTGTAAAGATAGGTTTTAATATTAGGTTGGTGCAAAAATAATGTCGTTTTCTCACATATGTTAATATGTGAGAAAACGACATTTGCACCAACCTAATACCAGCAATACATTTTTGGAAAAAGTTATTACCAGCAATACATTGTTACCAGTAAACATTTTTTGAAAAAATATTATCAGCAATAGATTTTTGAAAAATAAATGTTATCAGCAATACAGTTTTCCCTCGTGTATACATCTGAAGCTTTATTTATTTATATATACACAAGTGTCCGATTATTGCTGTATGTAAATAACGGTGTTGTATCGATATGTATGTTTGGCCCAAGTCTTGAGTAACTTATACTCCAACATCCACCATGTTTAAACTTAAACTTGAAATTGTGATAGTCAGCATTACCTATTGGACCGAAAAACACCAGTAAATCCCTGATTCTTTTTATGTTGTGATGCGTATGCACATGCGCACGAATACCTCTCTGGGAACTTTATAATTATTTTTTTTTAAATTCACCCACGGCTAAAGGATCTTATTGGCTATTATTTGCCACGTGGTTCATTGCAAGTTATTCAAACAGCCTGGAGCCAATATGTACGCTTACAAATGGTTAGGTTTTTTTTTTTTATTTCATCTGAAATGCCTGGGATTATATGCTCTCTGCTCTTTGTAATTAGAAAGCAGCAATGGAAGACAGTGTTCTTAAATTATTATTTTTACCTTATTTTTCAAAGTTACAAGAAAATCATGAGTCGTTACTTGAGAGGGGGTCGGATTATTATGTTCGCAAATAGAACAAGTAATAAAGAAAAATTCTTGCTGTTATTTTCTTATAATGATTTTTAACTTTGAATATTTTATAAATTAATTTTTTTTAATTTTCTACAATATCCTTCAAAAATATTTTTCGATTTTATTGCAGCATTTGCCAGATGTGTTTTCTTTCCATTTAATATCATCCGAATTGTTTTTCTTTGATAACTCTTTCCAATTTCATACTGCTTGTTGTTTTCATGTGTCATAATTTCACGGTGTTGGACAAAATAGCGACTGATATAAATATATTTGTATAAAATTTCTTGTATGACTTCGAGCTATAAAAAAATACCTCTTTGAGTACAATGTCTGTTTATCCTTCCTTAATTTCAGCTATTCGTCCCGACTGTTGTTGGCATATAACAGATATAGTAATGCCTGTAATGAGAAAATTCAAACTGGAACTATTCTCTCTATCCTAGCACGCACGTTAATATCATTATTTGTTGAATTTATTATTTTCTCAGATTTCTCTCATAACAAATGTAGGGATGCAAAAGACGATTATCTTCTATTGGTTGAGAAAAAGTCACGTGGGTCATGTGATGGTCACTTTGTGACGTCAGTTCATAGAGCGATGAAAATGGTCAGTCGATAAGTTAGATTCCAGGAGTCAAACCGAGCTTTTCTATTTTTCAGTACAGACTAAATCTGCCCGCTCAGCTCGAAACTTAATATTTTCCTAAAAGTTATTTAGTTAAAAGATTTTATTGACTAATATTTGCCACGTGCCTCGTTGCAAGTTATTCAAATAGTCTTGTGCCAATATGTACGCTTACAACAAGTGGTTGTTTTTTTACCTGAAATGCTTGGGATATATGCTCTCTGCTCTTTGGAATTAGAAAGCAGCAATGGAAGACAGTTTTCTTAAATTATTATTCAATTTATTCACTATGGCTCAAGTGTGAAAATTAACAGTATTCATAATAGTAAAATTTTAAACTTTCTGTAGTTATCAAATACAATATGTTTCTATATGCTGTCTCGTATATATGCTTTCAACAATTTGATAAGTCACAAAGAACTCTTGGGAATGTTAAGTAACCTTGATATATTTTGCAAGGATATTAGAATAATCCAGGAACTATAAATGGCACACAGATAGAAAATGACTTCAGTAAATATACAAAAATAGAAAAGATGTGTTTTCTTACCAAATTAATTCAACTCATACAACGGGGCGATTCTGAGAGAATGAGAAGTTACACCAGGATTTATTATGTGCGATCACAATATCTTATAAGATAGACAGACGACAAAATGTTAATAGCAGACAAAGAAAGGTAACAACAAGAATTTCTACAGAAGGCAGTGAAGGAAAGCGAGAAGAAAGGACTATACATCAATTGCAGGAGACAGAATGCATGTTTGCTTTCAAAAGAAACGACCTAACGCGCAAATTATAAATTGGAGATGCCCATCCAGTAGCAGGCTTAAATTCATGTAATCGGAGCAGCAGGGAAAAAAGCTTGTCAGAGCAGTTGCCATGAAAATAATTTTTAGAAAAGACAGAGCGAAGCCACGTCATGTCGGTGAGAAAGTGACTGTAGATAAGATGCCAGATCAGGACCTATCATATTGCATATCCGTCTCTGGATTTTGCGAAGACGGCACAGAGAGACGTTCCCGTGGACTTGAGCATCAGCTATGCTAATAGGAGGCAGGGATCAAGGTGGGAATTCCACTAGTACACAGGAGGTTACAGAGAGTGAAATTCAGAGAAAAGGCTGAGTATAGGGGGTATTGAGGAAAGGATAAAAAATGAATGAGATTCACGAAGATAGAAAATGATGATTGACATTGCATTTAAATTTTTAAAGATTGTAGCTATCAGGGAAGCAAGTAAATGGAAAGGAATTCTAGAGGCAGGAAGTGCAAGAAAAACTGTTGGAGTAGAAGTGGCAGTTATATTTAACTATTTCAACATCAAGAGGGTGGGACTTAGATGCCAATCTAGGAGCATGCTTAAATTCACGTAGTTGGGGCACCAGAACAGTTGCCATGCAAATATTTTTTTAGAAAAGACAGAGGGAAGCCACGTCATGTCGGTGAGAAAGTGTTATGGGAACTTACCTATAACGATAACGGACTCTTCCTGACACTATAAATACTGCGCCTCTCAAGAGGTATAATGAATGAATGGCGTAATGAGCACCAGGTCATGTCTGTTGAACTCTCTGCTTTGGCAGAGAGGAACCCGGACGAAGCTTTGGCGAAGGGAAAGGTTTCGTCCGGGGAGGTAGACAGGCCCTGAACCCGTCTAGGCGGGTTCAAAGGGTATATTTTTGGCCGAGCCTACGGGCTCGGAGAAACCCACTTTAATCTCGGTCTCGTGCCACATATATTCCTCGTTGGTGTCATATTAAATACAATGAATGGCGTAACGAGTCGAGACAATATTAGTTCACTCTAAACCAGACGGACAGTCATTACTAACACCTTCAACTTCTTGTACTATATTTCTGTTGTAATATATCTTTGTTATTCTACTCTTGTGTTCGTGTTGTTCTTCCTTGGTTCTAACCTTAGACCATAACTGTGGTGCGAGGATATTTGACCATAACAGAAAGTAACTGCAGACGAGGTGTCAGGTCAGGATCTATCACATTGCAGATCCTTCTTTGGATTTTGTC
This sequence comes from Acanthosepion lycidas, assembly GCA_963932145.1. Taxonomy (NCBI): domain Eukaryota; kingdom Metazoa; phylum Mollusca; class Cephalopoda; order Sepiida; family Sepiidae; genus Acanthosepion; species Acanthosepion lycidas. Next base: position 29,033,076 of record OZ010596.1, read on the forward strand.
AAGAAGATAAAGAGCAGGGGCATCAGACCAGATATGGCAACAGTATTCAATCGGGATTAAATGAAAACAGTTTAGTTTTGGAAGCATTAAAATTTACAAGCCATTTCCTACCCTTGTTAACAAATGATTGGAAGTTTTTTTTTAAGAGCAGCGGCCAAGTTAACTTTGTCAGCACTGGCAGATTTGCTATTGAGACATGTTTAAATGGTAGTGCCATCTGCATAAATGCCTACTTGGGAACTGATGACATCAGGAAGATCATTAATGAAGATCAAAAGCAGCGTACCCAGTATAGAGACTTGTGGGACACCCGCGTTCGTGTGAAAGGATCTGGAAGCGACCTTCATTTCACCATTCGATAGGAATGCTTTGATTAAATCAAACAATCGTCCTGTAATACCTTAGCCCTGAAGTTTACGTAGAAGAGCAGCATGCCAAACCCTGTCAAATGTATTTGAGATATTGATTTTCTAAACATAGCTTAGATGTGGCACAAGGCAGAAAGTATGGGGCACCCAGTGAGGATCGAAATCACTATTTAGTTATAACTGAAAGTGATTTTCCAATCGTAGATTAGATGTGGCACAAGGCCAAAAGTATGGGACACCCAGTGAGGATCTAATTGTTCTAGTAAGCTTGTTAACCACTACACCGCCTCGAGGTGCCCTTAATGTGTTTGATGTATCTAGAGCCACAGCACGAACTTCGTCGTTATTATCAAGAACTTGATATACATATTCAGTGAGGGCCCTAAGCGATAGACCGAGCAAAACGGAAGCCATATTGTTTGTCAGAGAGTAGGTCGTGAGAGGTAAGATGCTTAACCACTTCAGTATTGATTAAAGCCTCCAATACTTTGCCGAAAAGCGGTAGGAGACTAATAAGGCGACAGTCAGTGGGGTCTAAGGGTCCTTAAAAACGGGGGCTACAGTGGAGGACTTCCAACAAGTTGGAAAGCTGGAAGCAGCGAGGCAGTAATTGTAGAGGTTCGAGAGAACTGGGTCCAGTTTGGGATCACATTTCTTTAGAACGATGGCCGGTATCCCGTCACCTCTACTTGCCTTATGGGACTCCCATTTAGAAATGATATCTGAGACCAGTGACGGGGTTATGCGCATATCAATGTATATAGCCTCAGTTCAATGGAGGAAATCAGGTGTGGATATTCCAGATGAGTCGAGTATTGAGTTGGAGGAGAATTTCCGAGCATAGAATTCCACCTTATCTGCAGTAGAAGTCAAGACTTGATAGTGAAGAGATTAAGGGTTTTCTGTTGTTCAACACACGCTTTCAGAGCCACCAGTAATCGCTGGAAACGAAATTGCGAGATGCTATAAGTTCTTTCATTCTATCAGCGAACAGTAACTTCACTTCATTGAGGACACGCTTGCACTCGTTACGAGCAGAGACAAAATAACATATGTTGCAATCAGCCGTGTCGCTCTGGTACAGACGGAAGCCGAGCGATTCCTGTGGGCTACAGCGGCCGAGCATGCAGATGAGAACCCAGGAGATGAACGTGGTATAACTTGGTATTTCCTTTCTGGAAAGAAAACATTAATGCCGGCTTTCACCCTCAGACGCGCATTTTTGAACAGGATGATTAAACTAATAAGTCTTAACGAAGAAAATAACTTCCCAATCTTCTCGCTGTTAACAGAAGGATATTCTGTTGGTAGGAGGCTTTTGACTGATGGGGTAACGGAAAGAGATAGCAGACACTACCGCATGATCAGAGTTCTCAAGAGGGCAGAGCTGCGTAGTATGACAAGAATCAAGGATACAGGTAAAAAAAGAGATCGGGAAGAGAAGCGTTTCCGTCAGTGTTTCTGGGGGAACGCGTAGGGAAGTCAACTACTTGCGCGAGAGATTGAGCGGTTGAAAAGTTAAGGTAGCAGCGAGGTCAGTGAAAGAGTGTTTGAGCGACCTGGTACGGTGGATATTAAAGCCACCGAATACGAATATGTTTGCAAACGAGTGTAGGGTGATGACCTTGTTTATGTTATCGGAAATACTATCTAACACATAACAGTTTGTTTATGTTATCGGAAATACTATCTAACACATAACAGTTTGGAGATGAAGAGGAACGGTAGAGAAAGAAGAGATAGTGTAAAGCTTTGGAGGCACATATACGAATGGTCTGGAGATTTTTCTAAAATTTTTGAACAGGATGATTAAAAGATTATTTACATAGGATGCCACGAAGGAAATCACGGAACGAATCCCAATCTGCTTATTGATAACAGAAGGATATTCTGTTGCTAGGAGTCTATTGGCTAATTGGGTGGCGGAAGGAGATGCTTACAGATAATATCGCATGATCAGAGTTGCCAAGAGGGCAGAGCTGCGTAGTATGACAAGAGTCAGCGTTAGCGGTATAAAAGAGAGCAAGAACACATACATTTCCGTGAGGGTTACTGGGTTTAACGGGTGAGAAAATCGACCACTTGCGTGAGAGGTTGAGTGATTGAAAAGATAACGGTTTGGATGCTAGTGAGGTCAGTGACAGGGTGATTAAGCCACTTGGCACGTTGCGCATTAAAGCCACCGAATACGGATATTTCTGCAAACGGGTGTAGGAAGATGACCTTGTCTATGTCATCGGAAATACTATCTATCACGCACGAGTCTTGAGATGAAGATGAACAGTAGAGAAAGAAGAGATATTGCAGAGGTTCGAAGACACACATACGAATGGTCTGGAGATTTTTCTGAAATTTTATTTTCCGTGTTGGTGTTGTTTTTTGTTTTTTGCGCTTTGCCTTTTTTAAAAACAAACAAAAAAAAAACTCCTAGTTTCATAGTTTGTTTTTTTTTGTTTGTTTTGTTTTTAATCAGAATCACCCAAAGTCAGACAGTATTGCCACTAAAACACAAGGGGTCGCAGGGCGTGGAATACTTAGGAACAGAAAGATTAATGATGAGTAAAGAGAGTAATCAGGTGCACAGTAGATATTAATGGACATTGGAATTAAATTTTTGTAGATTAAAGTTAGCTGCAAAGCATGGAACCCGAAGAGAGTTCCACAAGCGAGAAGAAACTGTTAGCATAAAATTTACGGTTACATCTAACTAGCTCAAGTGTAAGTTGATAAAATCTTGACATCAGTCAAGTGCTGCGCTGAACTCAAATACTTTAGGTGCCATTGCAGAGAGCTTATTCGAACTGCCATGAAAGTATTTATAGAAAAGAGAAAAAAATTTAAAATAAAGAGACAACTTTACGGCGGTGGGAAAATGACTAGAGCTGAGCTGCCAGATCAGGACCAATAATATTGCAGATTCTTCTTTAGATCTTATCAAGAAGCTCAAGTTAAATAGCATGGGCATCGGGCCATATGAGGTAATAATATCCTAAGTATGGACGAATAGTAGATTTATAGGGAAAATTATCTGGCCCGACATAGTGCACCAACTTTCTTAGCAGCTGAAATAGCAATGGATTTGTGTCAATAGAAAACGTTAGCCCGAGAAAGCGTAATCAGTCACTTTCCTGTGGGATACAGATTTCTGGATAATTTATACTTGCAAAAACGAGTTTCGAAAATTGCATAAAATACACCAATTCCATTTATAATAATGGTATATAAACTGAACACCTGAGCCATATAATTATGTATAATTCAGATATTTAGTTTTTGTCTTGCCTTTCATCTACTTTTTGCCTTTAAAGTTTTATATATTTTGTATTTATTTTTTTTATTTTAGAATTTTCCATGCATTTTCTTTCTTTTAGAATTTTACATACTTGTTTTTATGCGTCCGCACAACAAATTTATATCAGCAAAATTACTTGTATATTTCTGTTTCCTTCTACGTGAACTAGATACACACTTCATCATTATACCCCCACCCACGCACAAACTGTACATATTGGATTTCATAGAGAAAAGCTAATATTATAGTATCATCAGTGTAATGTTATAGTGAAAGGAATATTAACGGATTTTTAGGTCAATAATTGTAACTACTACTTCTATGGTCCCTCCAAGATATATAGCCCTCCACAACTTCCTATCCCTTGCAACTCTTGGCAAGGTTTGTCTTTTCACCATCCTTCGTAGGTTACTCGCTGATTCCTTCTGTCCCTCTTGCTCTGTTCTGTGAGTCTTAAATTCTCCTAGCCCTTTTTCCTCGTTATGTCTCCTAGAAATTCCATTTGAATATTCATGATTCTAAGTATAAGTGTACTTTTTGTTTCTAGCCAGAGGAATCTCCGCATCCTTCTCTAAAATCACATTGCTTTCTTTGTTGGGGCGGGTTTGTTTTTATCTTTTATTTAGTAATGTTCATTCAGTAGAAGACCTAAGAGCCACTCAAGAAAGAAGATTGCTGAAGGACTTTGTTGCGTCAGCGGTAAGACTAAGACGTAATAATTTCAGTTTCTAAAGATATGTGTGAAAGATAACGGTTAACCCTATACGTGAAGTGGTTAACATTGAAGTTGTCAGGAAAGCATCTTCTCGGGAGTCTATTCCACAAAGTAACGTTCCTTGGGAAGAAGCTGCCCGAGTGGGAATTTTTTCTTACTAATGGAATACTAAGCGATGTTTCGTCCCAATGACCGGTATTAGTTATTTTAATTAGAATTGATGGCACTAAGAAGTGTTGTTCGCTAAACATTTTTCAGGGAAACAGGAATTAATGCAAGGCTTGTGGCGTTTCAGTTATGGGAAAAGGGTTGTAGGTTGGAAGACAATTCATCCACTATAAAGTTGTGTAGACGCCTTAGAGCTCAAAGACTAGAAAGTCAGATCTGAGACACTTTAGCGCAGCTACATGAGCGGCAATCTATGTTCAGTCTCGTCTGGTTGTTGTATTAATAAATCCAGAGCATATCAGTAGGTGTCAGATACTTACTGGAGCGGTACAAGGAACCAACCGTTTTTCCCATCCTCTATAGCGATTGATCGTATATCGTATATATGTCTTACTTGAGGTTTCGATTGTGTACCAGTAGTTGTTAACGAAAGTGATTTCACTTTCATCACGAGGGCGAAATTTCAGTGTGTGCTCAGTGATGATAAAACGTTACTAGTTTTTTTTTTGTAGTACTGAATGTTACAAGCCACTTATTCCCCCATTGATCTGTTATAGTCCCTTCAAAGGAGAGATCAGCTAGTATTTATTAACCCACCCACGAGGATTAAATGTGGCACAAGGCCGGTTTAATGTGGGTTGCCCGCGAGCCCGTAGGCTCGGCCAAAAATATTGAACCCGCCTGGACGGGTTCAGGTCCTGTCTACCTCCCCGAAGGAAACCTTGCCCTTCGGCAAAGCTTCCTCCGACTCTGAGGAGAATATAAAGCATTCACTACCATATACGAGGACCGATATTACATAAAATTTAGTGCTTTTTTTTTTCTTTGTTTCTAAAGAATTTTTTTGTTTCTCAATACTTTGCTTAGCTTTTAGAATACATCTTTCACCATCCAAATACGCCTTTATCTTTCAGCGTCACACTTACCGACCTCTGTTGAAACACTTCGCAGATATTTAAATTGTACTTATTTTTCTGTTGGTGTCTCCAATTTATAATTTTTAACGTTCCTTTTGTTTTCATTCATATGCATTCCGTCTTTTTGCAATTGGTGTTTAGTCCTCTCTTCTCGCTCTCCCTCACTACATCTATTAGGTTGGTGCAAAAATAATTTCGTTTTCTCACATAGTAACATATGTTAGAAAACGAAATTATTTTTGCACCAACCTAATAGTATTAGGTAGGTGCAAAAATAATGACGTAATAATGTCGTTTTTTGACGTATTTTTTAACGTAAAAAACGACATTATTACGTCATTATTTTTGCACCAACCTAATAGTTATTCCAGTTTCCTTTCTTTGTCTTCTGTCAGCACTGTGTCATATGCATACCTTATGTTGTTAAGATTGTGATCGGCAATAACTGATTATCACTATTTACATTATTCGGACTGTTGGCCTCATCTTCATTATCATATTCACAACGTTTCGGCGGTACAACGTTGCAATGTAGATAAGGATAACAGTCCGAATAATGTAAATAATGCAAGTAATCATAATACCTCATCTCAGAGATATAGACATATACAACGTATCCTGACAGGACAACTAGTTCTCTAAGAATCGGATCACTGTGTCTTTGCATTTTTCGTCCTATGTTAAAAAAATTCACAGATATATTCTGTGAGTATCAAATTCTTCAGGCCCTCTTTCCTCATCTACCCTAGAAATTTCAAATATGTCTTTTTGACTAAATATATGCACCATTTGTGTTTCCATTATCTTAAAACTTCCTCATTACTTAGCCCATGGTATTCTCAGCAACCTTCTGTAGAACCACAAGAAGTCTCTTCTTCATCTGTAAAACTGTTCCAGCACTCAATGTCATCTCGAAGAAGTGATACTACATAACAGTTTAGCGCACTTTTCTTTGTTTCTAACTGTTGTAACCAGGAACTAAAGAAACAGAAGCACCGTTTCAGCTAATGTTCCGACACGGAAGTAACGCGTCGGTCATATTGTGTTTGTATGAATAAAAAGCGGGAGTATCGCTTCTGCAGATAGAAGTCATCAGAATAAACTGCGTTGTCGTTATTAGAGAAGCTCTTACCAAGTTTTGACACTAACAATATTTTCTGTTCCTTAATATTTCGCTTAGCATATTTTGCTATACTGATGTAGCTTCGGATTTCGGTGTCACGTTTTCTGTCTTCTGTTAAAACCATCCACAGGCATTTAAATTTTCGTACTTGCTCGAGATCGACATCTCCAAAACATCATCTGAATGATTCTGATTTTTTTTTTTTTTGGCCTCTTCCTATCACTAAGAAATAGCCATAGTATTGTTATTTTTTGCTGATGTTTTCTCGTTTGCTTTTTTTTTTTCAATTGGTTATCAAGCAATTTTATTAATTTTCATTTTTTTCAACACCTTTACGGCGGAGTTAGCATTAGAAATGCTTTGTGTTCATAAGATTTTAAACATGGAAATGTAGAAATATTTAAAAACTTTTCCAGAAATATATTCATTGTGCTCACTTAAATAAATCTTTTTCTTCTTCTTCTTCTTCTTCTTCTTCTTCTTCTTCTTCTTTATGCAATGTCTTTTCAGGACGTGGACGATCATGACTCTCCACAACCTTCTATCACTTGTGTTTTTTAGCAGTGTTTCTTCATTTAGCAAAGCTCCCACCCCACATTCAATCATTCATTCACACAAACTCATCATGTAAGTAACCTTCTGCCTTCACTTATTTCTTTTGATCTCGATATAACCTTCTTCTACGTGCCGCGCCTCTTCAGGACATAGGCAATCATAGCGCTCTACAGATTCCTACCTAATGTGGCTCTTAGCAGTTTTTTTTTTTCCATTTAAAGCCTCTCGCCAACTGTTCTGCCATATATTCACAAATTCGTCAGTTATCTTCACTTCTGTACAGTTCCGCTTGGGAAAGGAATGAATCTATCTTTTCTACTCCCAGCTAGTAGATTCTGTTCTCTTGCTTTGAGCGTCAACCAATCTCCGAGAAAGACAAAACCGCGAAACTATCATCTTTTTCAAGAAGACATGGCGATTCACAGATAATAAATCAAAAGAATATGTGGAGAGCCATAATCGCCTACGTTGTGAAGGGGTATGGTCTTTAAAAATACACAAAGATTCCTTCAAATACATTAGGGCGTTTCTTTAAGGTTTCAGTGTGACCTAAGATTTTACACAATATTCTCCCGCCCGTTTGTAACTCTGACTCTTTCTCAAACTATTTCCTTCTCCATTTCTTTCTCGATCGCATTCTCACTCTTTTTCTTTCTTTCTTTCTTTTTCACTCTGTTTCCTTCTCCCTATCTTTCTCGATCTCTTTCTTTCTCTATCTTTTTTCTTTCTTACTTTCTCTCTGTTTCTATACAATTATACTTTTTTCTTTCTCGGTCTCTTTCCCCCTCCTTTTTTTTTTCTTGTCTCTTTCTCTTTTTCTAATTTTTCCTCTGCCTTTCCATCTCTTCCTTTCTTTTTCTCTTTCCCTCTTCCTTTTTTCGATCTCTTTCTTACTCTATCTTTTTTTCTTTCTCTCTATATATATACTGTATCCTTTTCTTTCTTTCTCTCTCTTTTTCCTTCCTTTTTATCTTTCTTTTCTATCTTTTTCTTTCTTTTTCTATCTTCTTGTTTTTTATATTTTATATTTTCTTCCTTCCTCTATCTTTTTCTTTCTTTCTCTCTCTTTTTATTTCTCTCTTTGTTTCTTTCTTCCTCTCTCATTCTCTTTCTTTTTCTCTTTCTTTCTATCTCTTTCTTTTTTTTTTATCTATCTATCTATCTATCTATCTATCTATCTATCTATCTATCTCTTTTTTTCTGTCTATTCTTTCTTTCTTTCTTTTCCTGGCTCTTCACACCTCTATTTCTATTTCAAGCATCTGTTCTTTCCTATTCTTTCTATTCTTTTTGTTGTTGTTGTTGTCTTTTGGTCGTTTATTTTTAAGGCACCTGATCAATCACCCTATATCGATGCTTCGACAAAGTACTTTGCTGTTTAAACGCTCCCAACCGACTCTTTTTCTTTTAAGTCTCTTCTTTCCAAATTCACTTGTCCATTATTTGTAGAGGGTGTGGTATCCTCACCGTTTTACTTTTGCTGCTGACAATCTCGTCCGTCAGTCACAACGAAACCCAAGAAGGCAATAAATTGTCTTCAACCAACCCAACCTAAACCATGATTTTTCTTATCAACGTTCGTGTTTTCTTTCTGCCGGCTACACGATTAAAAAAGTAACCATTCTCTTTGATGAAGAATCAGAGTCGAAGACAGAAATAGTGAATGGAACAATTCCTCACCTTTTTTCCACCGTGAGCCAATCAATCATCAATGTAGTACATGAGAAAGTACAAAAGAACCTTGGGCTAGACTAAAAAAAAAGGTCGTCCTTACTCTCCATCATATAGTCCGCTCGAGAACGCATCACGTGTAATTGTAGCCGTTAGCAGCAGTAGTACAAGATGAGCCTCAAGATGAGCACCGCTCTTCAGGTTGGTTTTGAATTCATAATATTAATCCTTCGAGACTCAGAGCAGGTCAGCCCAATCAACCCAATCAGTATTTTTATTCAACCCCTAGCTGGAGAGATGGATTCATATCTTTCTCGAGAATATTTTTGTGAAAGTGAACGTTACGAACTCGGTTCTCCAATTTCTGTCTACGAGTCACTAACCGTTATATAGATGTGCGTTTTGGTGCCGTGGATATCGGCTCGGAGTAAGAACTCGGAGATCCGAGTTCAAATTCCAGTCAAGTTCGTTACATTCACTTACGCATAAATACAATTGGGTAAGGTTTGAATCTATTTCTTCTTCCCCACCAGCTATGGGTTGAATAGCAGGAAAGACTGAGTTCCTTATCCTTGGTTGGCAAACGACTGTGGGAAAAATCTGTCTCGAAAGATACAAAATCGCCAAAGCGTGTATCATGTAGGGCACTTACTGCATTATAACCTTATAATACCGTCATTGGATTGGTGAGTTTTTTACAGTTTATCAACCTTTAGTAGGTTATTTAAAGCCAGAAAATACCCTTTAGATTGTATGAATCTTTTTTAAAAGATATTAATTTACCAATACAGGTCGTACTAATTGGCCCATAACTGGATATAAGAGGTAAATTCTTAGCTTTCCAAAGGGACTTTGTCCGCAAGTGAATTTAACTTGCCCGACTGAAATTGAAACTCCGCTCATTACTGTAATCCATTACACCACACGCACATACAAGCTAACATCGCGTGATATTCACAAGCAATCATCATTTAGGTACTGAACAGACTCGATGTTGCTTAACTTCTGTGCTCATACGAGAGCCAGTTTTTCAACCCGTCTTTATAACATTTATTCTTAAGTATTTTTGCGAAATAATACCATTTGAAGCCTTCAAAAGGTTTTATGTAATGTCGGTTGGTTGATTTTGTTTAGCGGCATATCAACCACTATGAATTATTTAATGCTGAAACCTAAATATTTTGTACGTAATTTTATGCTTTCAGGTTAAAGTTAGGGTTATTTTTTAGATATATAGTTTGTAGATCATAAAAATTATTGTTGGTAATCTCTATCTATAAAAGGCAGGATGTGTGCGTGTGTGTAACGAAGCACGACCGCAATTTTCGACGGATTTGCACCAAAATTTACATGCATATGCTCCAAGTTAACGGGAAGGCCAAGACCGACTTTGCATTTCCCAACTCCCATCGATAGTAGAAATAATCGATTTTTTCATGCTTCTACGGCAGTTTTCATGTAGTTTGCTGCCAATTTCTACTGGCCAGAGTGAGGGCCTGTAGCTGGCTGCCACGAATAGGCAGGAAGATTGCTAGCATGCAAAAAATCGATAGCTGCATTCGTCACAAGTGGGAAAAATTTAAATCTGCATGGCACATTACTCCAATTGGCTCATTTGCTTGCTTAAACTTAACGTTGATTCTGATTCCGCAGAACTGGGTTGGTTGTGAAAAAGTATTTGTTGTTAACATTAATTTTTCATTCGGTTTTTCCAGTTACGAGTCCTTTTTTAAAGCCAATCGTTTTGTGTTCATTTTTTTTAGTTCTTTTTTCGTGACAGATTTAATGTTTAGTATGGAGCTTAGAAAAAATTCGCAGTGTGAGATAGGCAAGAAGTAAGGCATGTAGCAACATCAGCACGGCAAAGGGCACTCCTTTAAAGGCAAGGAAGAGCAAGAATATTTTAAGTCAAGCGATAGCGATTGCTGTATGAGTCGTACGATTTTTGAATCAAGCACGGACAACGCCGGGCCATGCTGCTAGTTCTACTATAAAAATGTATTTTCATATTTTTTTAGTGTTGCATAGATTGTCATTCTTATAATGTATTGTTGTCGATTTTATTATAAAAATGTACTGTTGATTTTTGTTTGGGGATTCATTATTTGGCTATAGCTGGGACCCTAGCAGGTTCTACCACCCCGTGTCATGGTGGTCCTGGGAGGAACAGCAATTAAGAGGTGGTTCTATGATCCTCAAGACCTCTAATCTCCTGGTCAGTGGACTTACTGTCGGATGTAGTTCATCGTCATACTCAGGACGTTTATAGTGATTTTTGAAGTGTAGCTTAGATGTGGCACAAGGCCGTAAGCGGGGACACCGAATGAAGATCGAACTCACTACTCAGTTGAGACAAGCTTGCTAACCATTACACCGCCTCGAGGACGTTTATATAAAGTACATTAAGGATAACGAATACTATCAGTCTGAACGGTAAGCGCTTTACATCGAGAATTTCTCACAGATTTTCTGATATTAGGAATTATTGTGGATTGATTGATTCGAACCTCATCTCGGTAGTTATCGTCATATCGTTTCGGCCGTTGTATTTACCGGCCTTCTTTAGGTGTTTTCTAACGTTGTCGGAATTTTGAACCGATTCCTTCGTTTAATCAACGTCAGTAAACTATACGTTCTGTTGGATTCCACTGACTAACACGAAATTTGAACTTAGAGCCGCTCTGACCATCAAGACATTTAGAGGTGCGCCCGTATATCGTCGTATCATCGGCCTAGATCTTTACAAATGATCGGTGTATGTTCGTAGGTAGGTCATTTATGTAAATCAGAAACAGTGTTGGTTCGAGAAGTGACCCCTGGGGGACGTCTGCGTTGAACACTAGGGCCTCGGAGGACTGGCTGTTAATAACTACCTTCAGGGATCTACCTGTTATGAAGGATTTTATAATAGAGAAAACTCTTCCTGTGTTTCCATAGCTGGAGAGCTTATTTAGCAACCCCTTGTGTCACGCTTTGTCGAATGCCTTCGAGATATCTAATGTTATAGTCCTTGCTATATGTGTGTCGTCAAGGGCCTGACTAATTCTTTGTGTAATGATACATAGGAAATCAGCAGTGGATCGGCTGATCGAAACCCACACTGCTCGTCGCACAAGAGGTTGTTCCTATCCGAGTGCTCGATCTTCTTGTTGATTAAAACCTCAAAACAAACACACGCACTCTCTCTCTCTCACACACACTTACACACGCACGAACGTACACACACACAAACACACACATACACACACATACACACACACACAGACACATATATATATATATATATATATATATATATATATTCACATTAAGAAATATAGATAATATCTTACATTAATTGTAGAGCTCTGAGTTTAAGCAGTTTTCAAGTTCTATACGATCGCTCGCCCGTATGTCTACTTATATTCATCCATTCGGTTATATATATATATATATATATATATATATATATATATATGAAGAAAAATATACGGAAAAAAACAAACAAAAATCCTTATATGCAATTATGCTGTTTTAATGTTAATATAATGTCAACATCATTAAAACAGCATAATTGCATATAAGGATTTTTGTTTATTTTTTTCCGTATATTTTTCTTCATACTGTCGGATCTATATCCATATATTTGCTTACATATATATATATATATATATATATATATATATATATATATATATATATTATGAAATGGACAAAGTCCGACATATTTTTTTAAGACATTTTTATGCTGATACATTCTTTTTATAGATACAAATATTTAAGTAAATGCTCTGTTTTATAATACACAGTATTAAACAATATTTACCGAGAAATATTTACATAGAAAATTTTCGTCCTCTGACAGGAATCGAACCTGTATCCTATACGGAACCGTCATATAGCCTGACGTGCCTTAACCGTTTCGGCCACAGAAAAAAAGTCGATTTTACTGTCTTCTTTAATCTTCTATGAATCTCTCACGTACATTCATATCTGCTCATGGCGTATCAAATGTAAACAAATGACGTAACACATTATGAAATGGAGATAGTTCGACAATTATTTTGAGCCATTTTTATGTTTATACATTCTTTTTATAGATACAAATATTATAAAACGGAGCATTCAAATAAATATTTGTATCTATAAAAAGAATGTATAAATATAAAAGTGTCTTAATATATATATATATATATATATATATATATATATATATATATATATATTATTATTATTATTATTATTATTGGGAAGAATTTATGCGTATACACCTATCTCGACAACGAGGGTTGACTTGTTAGTACTCAAAAAACACACCTGCAATTTCTGCACGGGTCGTAATAACTATAAAAGAGGCGTGTTCTGTCCATTTGCAGCATTTAAACCTAATGTTTGTTCTTTCTTGATCACAGCCAACGTGATTTCGGTGGTATTAAAGTTATTCTCTGAAGACGACGCTTGAAGAAACTATAGGACACATTTGGCACCCATGACACCTCGATTATCTAATTGTGAAGCGGTTTGAAGAGAGAAAATGTCTGGTGATCTATGAGGACTGAATACGTGTTACTTGTTACTCAACTGTTAATAATATGGCTGTTATTTCCTTTCTGCAAATGTTACTTTTTTTTCTTGTTAGAATAACGCAAAGCAAAACGTAGAGGAAAACTGAAAGAGGAGAGGAATGAAAGATGGCAAGAGAAAATGAAAAGAACAGACAAAAGACCACTGTGAAAATGGCGGAAATTGTTAGAAAGTTTTAATACTGAGATGAAAGAGAACAAAAGTTTTGAAACAATGCATTGGGAACCAACAAAGCAGAGATCCAGAATGCGCAATTAAAATAGAAGCCAAAGAACCATTTGATTAACCCGTTTCATATGTTTAATAAAACAGTGACGCGAAGTAGAAATGGCTTCCGAATGAAAAAAGATTAGTAACAGAATGACAAAGATGGTGACGACAAAGCCTATTTCTACAAAAATGTTGCAGCATGACGATCACTTAGTTGGGTGGTAGCACCTGTTAGGATCGCAGCTATGGACAAATAGCGAGCAGCCCAGATAAAAATACTATGAAAATATAAAAATACATTTTAATAGTAAAAAAAAAATTCCACCAATAGGTTTTTAAATAAAAAAAACGACAATTCATGACCAGCAATATATTTCATCTATAGTAGAATGCATACGAGCGCTTTCAAAATATATTTAGTTGAAGCCATAAAATTGTGTTCAAATTATTTAGATTCAGGAATTACTAATCCATAGTGGTCGATATGCAGTTAAACAGAATCAACCAACGAACGATTACTTGTTAGACAAAGGTAACTGTGTGCCTCTCAAGAAAGGCTTGAAGGAATAAGACTGTAATGCAAGAAACGTAGTAATATAGGAATTCATGAATTAGATGGTTCATTTTGTTCAGGAACTAATTTTGTCTAAGTAAACATAAATAAATGACTTGTATATTTTATTAAAATGATGTAGCTTTGCAGCTCAGACCAGACACAAGATTCGTTCTCAGAGCGCATCTTTTTTCAGTCAAACGCTTGTGATTTAAAAATAACTCCTTGGCCAGATCGTTACCAACGACATAAGACCAAGGACCGATTGTAACAGTAAGCACATGTTATTTGGTTGTAACCCACTGCTGTAGACGAGCGAGGCAGAGATGAAGTGAGGTGAGTGGATGTGAACAGTCTAACGGGCTTTTCGCATGTCGGTGAAGCGGTCTCTTGTTCGCTCGCTGTGGGTCTCTCTATTTTCGGCTGGTAGTGACCACTGTCTTATAGGAACCATCGTTCTTTGTCATATCTTTCTTTGAAAAAGTAATTTATGATGATCACGAGTGACGATCTTTGTCAGGGGTCGCATGGTATAATCGTTGCAAGGTCCATTTCACTTAGATGATCAGTACAATAACTGTCCGAAACAATTTTTTCAACATTTTCCAGATGTTTCCATTTAACAAGATGTCGGCTAACACTGATATCATTACACTAAGGAAGGTTTTAAATTTCGGAACAAGTTGATTTAATTCCTTCCTACTTCAGGACTTAACACGAAAGATATAAATACATAACAGTAATTATTATATAGTAGATGATGGGAAATGAATAACAGAGGATGGAAATTTAAAAACGTGTAAACGTGAGTCAAGAAAAATGTTTTTAACGGTAAATGTTAGTGAAGGAAAAGAAAAAAATGCTAGAAAAGTGTTTGGAAGGAAAACAATGTGAACACTTAGAGAAAGTAAAAGAAAAGACCAAGAAAAGAAAAGACCAGAAAAATACCTTGAAAGAAAATCAACGTAAAATCTAAGAAAAGTTAAATAACGCAAAGATTAGAAGTAGATTTTATAGTCGGTATCGATTAATTGATGATTGATTTGTTTTGAATTTTTAAGGATAATCACCCGATTTTAAGTTCGTTAAAGCTAAAAAATATTTTTGATTTGTGACAATTTTTTGGAGATAACAACGATTTTCTTATACAAGTATTATTATTTAAATCGTTGGTAGGGAGGAAAATGTATATACATACTTTTCCCAAGGGTATTTTCGCGGGTGAATATAACGAACAAGACTGGAATTGGAACTCGGCTCCCTAATAACTCATTTCGCCGCTATTCTTTACATATGCACATCCAAGCTTACAGTAATCGGTATTCCTAATTGGTCATCCATCTAGGTAATGGCCACGCTCAACGTTGCTTAAGTCCGGGGATCGGACGAAAACCGGTTCCCCAACGTGTTATAAGTATTGTAAGAGGGTATGGAAGAATACCGTAATTTCCCCATGTATAATATGCCTTTATCCATAATACGCAACCCTAAAATTGTGCAGAAAATGTGTGAAAATTTTTCAACTCACACATAATACGCACCGTTTGTTTGGCAATTGTTATATTCCGTGCTAAGGGAATAAATACTGAATACCAGTTGGATAATAGAAGAAAGGTTTATTGTACACAACCAGTAAAATATGAAATATGGTACAATTATGCATACAAGTCAATGTAGTAGTCAGTGCTACTAATTGGAAGGTCAGACGTGCTTGCGGCGTCTCACTTTCACTCTTCCTCAAGTCTCTCATAGACGGTTGACTTTTATACTACCTATAGTGTAGTCATTCATGGGGGTAACTGATTATTCCATTACATCAGTAATAAAACACTATAAATTGTACCTCTTCAATTTCATTACGGCCAGCATTTCCTACTCTTATTTAAAAAATGGTTTCAAACATAGAATAATATTATTCTAATTTTGTTTTACGATAATTATTATTTTATTTTGCATTTGTAAATATTGTTAAGCATATATAATTGTATTTGACATCTTTATGCGATCGCAATCTCTGAATCTTACTTTCAAATTGTCGTATGATTGTGGGGAGTAGTCATTTCGAAACTGAAATCTACCTATGAAACGGCAATTCTTTCTAAAGATTATTTGTAGCCGTGCTGAATACGCACGCCTAATTTTGCTAATTGCTTTTTAGAAAAAATGCGTATTATACATGGAGAATTACGGTAATAAAAATAGTGCGATTGAAGGGAGAGAGAATGATGGAAAAAAGAAGAATTCGGAAGAAAGATTTTAGTGGAAGGAAGAATACTGAATGGAAGAGAAGAATGCAAATGGAATTGTAGCAGAGAAGGAGAAGTTAACAGAAGCGAAAACGTGAAAGAAGGAATGGAAAATCGTGTTAACAAAGAAAGTGCAGAATTAAAATTTATGAGAAAGATGGAGAAAATAAAATCAGCAAATAAAACCGCTCAAAAGTATATGCAAATTTGTCAGCACGTTTTTGTAAATGATCGATTTTGAAATAGTAACTCCTGTCTATACTTTTCGGTGTGTTCGGATGTGCGCGCGTGCCTGTTCGAGGGAATGTGGTGAAAGTATATCTTGTGTGCCGATGTGCCAAGATTGTCCCGACAGGGCACTACCTGCAGAGAGAGAAAAAAAAAATTCACGAAGTGAAACAAATTAAATTTTGAGGCTTAATGAAAACGGGAAAAAAAATTGCCCCCAAAATTTCTTTCTCCAATTTATTAAAATGAGCAAAAAAATACTTCTGCAAGCGTTTTCACATTTAGATTATATAAATCATTTAAACATGAGCTTAGAAATATTCTCACATGTATACTCACGTGTACGTGGGCCCATGTAAGTACGAATGTATTCATTTATGAACATATATATATATATATATATATATATATATATATATATATATATATATATATATAACAAAGTAAATATATATAATATAAGTACATATATATATACAACAAAATATATATTTTTTGACAAATTATATATATATAACAAAGTAAATATATATAATAAATTATATATCTATATATAACAAAGCATATATATGACTATATATAAGCATATATATAACAAAGTGTATATACATATGCATATATAACCAAATATATATATATATATGTGTAACAAAGTATATATATATATATGTATATATATATATAAAAGAAAGCATGTATATATACAAAACGAAGTATGTATATATAACAATATATATATATATATACACACACACACAAACAATTTATTTATTATATATATATATATATATATATATATATATATACACACACACACAAAAACAATTTATTTATTGAGTATATATATATATATATATATATATATATATATATATATATATATATATATATATATATAGTATATATATATTTATATATATATATATACCATCATAGGATTGATGTATACAGAACAAATTCCAATTACGAACAATTACTATTCTTAAAAGAGTGCTCAATACAGAGTAGAGCGAATATAATTATTTTATAAATAATATAAATAATTATATACATATATATTAGATAAATAAATATATATATATAAAATATAAATATATATATATAAATAATGTAAATTATTATATATATATAAATGATTACACACACACACACACACACACACACACATATATATATATATATATATATATATATATATCAGTGTGTATCAAAATTACCTTTTAAGAACTTTGAAGTCAGTTTCCTCAATGCAAATCATGGTCGAAAGTCCATATAAACATGTCTGAAAATCCTTCCTTTTGAGTTATTAAGTTTAAAGTATATTTACCGTAGATGGCGCTGTGTTGCCATGTAAACTGGGGTAGATTTGTCATCCATGTACATTTGTGACTAGTCTGTCATCAACGTTTAACGTCTATATTAGTGAGTTAACTGACAAGTGGTCCGTTTGACAATGGCAGGATATTCATAACGTGAGCAAGTAGATATGCTTTTCACGAGCGGCCGTGCTAATGGTAATGGACGCGAGGATGTAAGGCTGTGTTAGATTGTGTTTCTAGACCGAAGGCAGCCGAGTCATCCAACCTTTGCCACCGATTATTGTCGCGTTGCTGTGACATGATCCCTGGCACCACAAAGTATGGATTGAGGAAGACCAAGATCCGCTTATACTCCTGACCGCAAATAAAACATTCTACACACTGTTCGAGACGATCCAGTTATCAGCACACGTCAAGTGGCTCTAGCATATATTACATTACATTGTACCGTATGGAGGCTACTTCAAAACGCAGCTCCTGTATCTGTTTAATTTGTAACGTGTTCAGGATATTTCGCCTGTTGATCATTAACTACTGGAGACTTTTGCCGATGGTTTATTTCACAAATTGCCGATCCATTGTTTGTCTCTTCAGTCATGTTTACGAATGATGCAACATTTTGAAGAGATGGAATAACAAATTGACACAACCAACATATGCTGTCGGATCGGAATCCACATGTTTAAATACAGGCTATTGACCAGCATTCGTTTACGATTAATGTGTGAGATGTATTTGTAGGCGACTGTTTGATAGATCCATATGTTCTCCCAGAACGTCT
Organism: Acanthosepion lycidas; assembly: GCA_963932145.1. Classification (NCBI taxonomy): domain Eukaryota; kingdom Metazoa; phylum Mollusca; class Cephalopoda; order Sepiida; family Sepiidae; genus Acanthosepion; species Acanthosepion lycidas. The sequence continues at coordinate 29,051,785 of OZ010596.1, forward strand.
TACAAGAGCTGTCTTCCAAACCTGCTAGAGGATGCACCCCTGCTAATACGAAGATGCATGTCATTCATGCATGATGACGCTCCATCACATTTCTGTCACATTGTTCGTGATGGACTAGCTAGCATCTACCATGAAAGATGGATAGGTAGGAGAGGACTGGTTCCATGACCTGCACGTTCCCAGACTGCAATTCTTTTGATTTTTATTGGGGAGACCACCTACAAGAATCGGTTTATGCAGCAGATATTAATAATGCAGAGATGCTTCTTCAACGTGTCATGGGGACCTGCGAAACCATTCGATAACTTGTGGGAGTATTTAAAAAGGTCTACCAGTCAGTGATCCAACTGGTTCATATGTGTGTAGAAGGAGGGTAACGGTTTCTTCTCTCGCACTTCTCTTCCAGCTCCAGGCTTTCCAGCCAACGTTGATCTTCAAACATTTAAATGTAATATCAATCGTTATCTTCTTAATTCCTGATCTATTATTGTTCTATCACCTTTAATAATGTTTTCTTATTCACACATTCCCTTACACGCAGTAAACCCCTACGTCTTGCTGGTTTTAACGCCTTGCTTGGGATGAAAAGTTTAAAGGAAAGTGATTCAGATATATAATGGTCTATAAATTGTGTATACTGTGTCCTACCTGCTCCTTAAAATGAAGATAAAAAATGTCCCCCTTTGACATTTCGAATATTGATATATTCAAACATATAATGTAACAGACAACGAATGTTTATTACGTTTGATCATGAGCCGTTCTAGGCCTATTATAGTGATATTGGTTTCTAGAGAAAATAAAGACAAACACTGTCCAACATTTGGATAATTTTATTCACATGAGTTCCTATCAGAATGGTTATATGGACATTACAACAGAGATTTTCACCATCAAAGATGACATCCTGTTATGTTTATATAGAAGTTTGTTATGTGATGATAACGGTCGCAGACTAGAAAAACGCAGGCCGTAAATTCGTAATCCATCTACGCTTTTTGAAATGCCGAATACAAAGACCTGGTGCACTACGACCCTCCTCAGGTTTTTAATTCGGACCAGTTGCCATCCAAGGCTATAGAATCCAAACTGTCCTGCTATTTACCCATAGCTGGAGGGAGAAGAGGATTCACACCTTTCCCAAGAGTATTAGCACATAAGTGAATGTACTGGATTCGACTGGAATTCGAACTCCAGTCGAATTCATTACATTCACTTACATGGGAAAGGTGTGAATCCTCTTCTTCTCCCTCCAGCTATGGGTAAATAGCAGGACAGTCTGGATTAAATATCCTACAAAAAAGATAACCCTTTATGAAGTCGTCAAAAAACAAATGTTACGGCAGTTTTTTTATATACACAAAACCCTTTCAGAAAAAATTAAAATAAAAAAATAAATAAATCTCCATAGACACGTAAACCAGACTAGGCGAAATCATCTTCCGTTTTAAATTTAGACACCCCAACCCTACCCTGACTTGACACCTATGAATGTAACTCTATACTGATACAAATTATTAACACCCTACACCCCTTTCTATTTAAACAATCGCTCTAGCCGTTACCATGAAAATTTTGATTTCAATAATGAATATGCTATTAAAACACGTAAATTTCAGAAATAAGTTATTCCAAAAAAATTTCACTTGAATATGGAACAGAGCTTACTTTAATTCAATTTAATTCAAATAATTATATTGAAGTTTTCGGCTCTTGTTTTGAAACATGAGAACTCTTATATAGCGTGTTGGAATCAAATTTTTAAATAAATAATTATATATATATATATATATATATATATATAGTCGACTCTCCCGTCGAGTTCGACGTATGAGGGTTAAGCAGATCAGTTGCCAGGAAACCGACAGCCCGACAACAGCAAATGAGATTTGATTATAGTGATGAAGGTTTCGTGCAGGACCATCCACACTTTTTGAAGGGACGAATTCATAGACCTGTTGCACTACGTGCCACAAGGTCGCCAAACGACCCTCCGCAGGTTTTGAATTCAGAGTTGTTCTTTCTCCTACACCAGTTGACATCCAAGGCTATAGAACCCAGACTGTCCTGCTATTTACCCATTGCTGGAGGAAGAAGAAGAGGATATATATATATATATATATATATATATATATATATATATATATATATATCGTTTTATTTCGTTAAAATAAGCTAAACAAGTTTCGCCTGATGATTGTTGCTACATGTGATTTGTATTTCAGTACAGACAATATTATATATATACATGTGTGTGTGTGTGTGTGTGTGTGGAGAGGGTTGATTTGTTAATTTTTATAAGGACTACAAAACTAAACTGCATTCTATTAATAATCTAAGGGAACCCTCTCAGCATGGCTGATGCTGACCTCTAGGAAAGTGCCTTTGTGCATTCTCGAGGCTAATGTTGTCAGTTAACATAAAGTGGAAAGACTATATTTAATCCATTGCTAGACTAAGAAAGTCGGTTCAATGAGTCATGCGAGACAATTTTTCTTTACAGAGTCTATCTTACATATCTGTAAGACTACCATTCGTCCATGCTTAGAATATTGCTGTCACATGGTCCGGTGCCCCTGAAATTTATCTAGATTTCCTTGATAAAAAGGAAGAATTAGTAATGTTATTGGTCCTCATCTGGTGCCTCGGTTTCCCACCGTCTTAAGGTTGCCTCCCTTTAACTTTCCTGTAAATACTTTCAGTGTAATTATTCGGATGTGATCTTCGCTCTGGTGCCTAGACTCTGTATTTAAGCGTAGTACTAGACTGGCGACGAGGTCTCACCAATTAACAATTGAGCTAGATAGATGTAACCGCAAATTCTATGCTAACAATTTATATTCTCGCACTTCTTCCTTGTGGAGCTCCCTTCCTGCTCTATGCTTTTCAAAAAAAAAAAAAAAAGCATTGGAATGTAAATCGTTATCTTATGTCCTTCTGGTTTATCATCTTAATTACTTGATTCCTAGCAATGTTCTTGTTTCTAACGCTTCCACATACTGTAATCACTTGTGTCTAAGTGGTTTGCTGCTTTGCTTAGTGTGGAGTCGATTGGAACACACATGCACACGCCCACAAATAAAGACACACACACACACACATATATATATATATATATATATATATATATATATATATATATATATACATATATATATATATATAATTATTTATTTAAAAATATGATTCCATCGCTTTTTTAAAAATAATAACAAAAATACTAAAGAACTTTGGATTATTTACCTAACGACTTCGTTCCTATTTTCTATATATTTTTAAACATATATATATATATATATATATATATATATATATAATTATTTATTTAAAAATATGATTCCAACTCGCTACAGAAGTGGTCTCATGTTTCAAAACAAGAGCCGAAAACTTCAAAATAATATTTGAGATTCCCAATATATAAGATTCCTAAAAAAATTTCGCTTGAAGATGGAACAGAGCCTACTTTAACTCAAGTTAATTCAAATATTATTTTGAAGTTTTCGCCTCTTGTTTTGAAACATGAGATCTCTTCTGTAGCGAGTTGGAATCATATTTTTAAATAAATAATTATATTTATGCTCTACTTTTGTATCGAGCACTATTTTTTTAAAATAATTACAAAAATACTAAGGAACTTTGGATTATTTACCAAACCAGTTTCTTTCCTATTTTCTACAATATTTTCATATATATATATATATATATATATATATATATATATATATATATATATATATATAAGGAAATACACACACACACATATATATAATTATTTTTTTAAAATATGATTCCTTCGCTACATATGTAACGAAGGAATCATATTTATAAAAAATAATTATAATTTAATCTCAATTTAAGTATTGAGCACTTTTTTGTAAAAATAAAAACAAATATACTAAAGAACTTCAAATTATTTACCTAACGTGTTCATTCCTATTTTTCTACATATTTGCATATATATATATATATATATATATATATATATATATAGGTTTAATACAATTGTCAAATTTGACACTTAGTTGATTGATGTTATTTTTGGCATCGAGACTCTAGAGTTTCGTAGATGGACCATCCACCAATCACTCTGTCCACTCGTCAGGAGATACCAGTAATTGACTTTTTATTTTCGTCACATTATATCAAGCTAAAAAAAAATAATTTATGTATTTTTCATTGGTGCAAGTTTGATTTTTCTTTTTTCGTGGGTGTATGTGTTTGCACATGCGCATGTTTTTTCGCGAATGTGTCTGCTTGCGGGGGGGTGCGTGGGCGTGCTCATGCGCTTACTAGCATACATCTGTGTATGTGCGTACGTGTAGAATGTTCCGGCTATTTCTCATTTCTTTGTTTCCTTGTCTCTTTATAATTTCTCCTTATTCAAGAGGGAAAAAAAGCTAAGTGTCAGAGCTAAGTGCAGCAATCCGAAATTGGTTTTGGCAGTTAGACTCTGATCCTTGTAATTCTTAAGTGTTCTCAGGTTTTCTTCAGTTTGGAAAATGTAGATGTATTTCATTTATTACTTAAATATATTTTAATATTAATGGTTAAATGGTAAGGTAAATTTTTACATATATCTGCACATGCACATTATTTTATTTTCTTATTTGATTTGGCTGCATCTTAAGTATTAGAATATTAATTATATTGGATTCGTTTTGTAATTAAATTTTATTTATTGTTGTTTAAATTTACATGCATATACTTACAGTCATACATTCACACACACACATATCTCTCTCTCTCTCTCTCTCTATATATATATATATATATATATATATATATATATATATATATATATATATATATATATAGATATATATATATATTTAGAAATATAATTCTAAGGTGTGCTATATTATGGGATAAAGTGCCCAATATCAGAGATAGAGCGTATGTAAATATAAAACTGGACATTGAGGTCAACACTCAAGGTGACATGTGGCCTGACCATTGCGTGTACCATGAAACAGCCTGTCACCTTTGAGTGTTGACTTCAATGTCCACTTTTATATATATATATATATATATATATATATATATATATATATATATATATATATATATGTATGTATGTATGTATAACTCTTATTATTTCTCAAAATAATACAAAACAGAACAGTGAAAAGCTGTTTTGTAACTTCAATTTAAATCATCAAACAATTGGTTAACTTACCCTTGCAGATGATGAGTGCACTTGGGTCGGAGTCGCGATCCGTCTTGGGCTCAAATTATGTGAACGTCACAGATGCAGATGTGGAGCTTTCATTGATGAGGCATGCAGCAATAAACGACATCATCAGAAGAGATCTGGAGGCAGCTGGGTTCCCTTCCGAAATCGAAACCCGAAGGCCTCGCCTGTGGTAATGGAAAGCGGCCTGGTGGCATTACCATTTTCTCTTTTAAAATGGGGAAGTCGTTGATTTGGGATGCGACCTGTGCCGATACATTTTCCACCAGTAATTTGATCAGGTCCGCGGTTGAGCCGGGAGTCTGTGGCTCGGAACGTGAAGATAAAAAAGAAAATAGTTAAATATTCTCTTGCTGATAGATTTTTTTTTTTTTTTTTTTACTTCTGTGACTGTGTAGACTTCTGGGATTATTGACACTCGTTCAATGGCGTTTCTTTGGCGATGGCGTCTCGATTAAGGGACAAGTCTCTCGAAATGGAGTGGTTCTGGCAGCGTGTCTCACTGGCGATAATTCGAGGTAATGCTTTCTCTATCATTGTGGCTGGCAGAGGATAGTAAAAAAAACAAAAAAAAACATTTTGTTTATAGTTACTTTGTTCAAACTTTTTTCAATAAATTGTAATTTATTGGTAAACAAATGGCTGATGCTAGTCGTTCGTACAAATTATAAAATCATCCTCGATTTATAATTGATTGAAAAGAAAAGCGAAGAAGAATTTTCTTCTAAACAAGAGAAAATTGAATCATATATAGTCATGTGGTGCCGGAAAATTCGGTAACGGAAGATTCAAAAACGGAAAATTCGGTAATTTTGACAAGGTAGGAAAATTCGGTAAAAAAACTTAATTTATTTACTACTTTTTATTAAAATAATAATTTTAAAAGAAGGTGCAAGAATTTAAGTTTAACTTAGATAAATTGATTTTATTGGCTTGAAAACAATAGAGTATAGTAATTAAATAAATACTTACTTAAAAATATTTATTTAAAAATATTGAACGGGGTTTAGCCCCCACCGGAATGTACCCCCTGCTATTGTTGCAGTGGGGTTTTATCTAGATTTTCCATAGTTAATAATACTTTTAAAAATATATTGGGGAAGAAGGCCTAGCAAAACTAAGCCCCACTTCTGCAAGTACGGCCCTCGTATCATTATAGTGGTGTTTTATCTGGATCACATGATTTTCAATTTTGTTTGATAATTTAAAAATTTCTCAAAATAATACAACATTTTTATTGGAAGTACAGGTAAAATGTCCCTAGTCACAGAACAGTGTACAACGGTTTTGTAACTTCTGTTGAATCTAAAGCATTATTAAACATGATTAACAAGTACCTAATTCTGCTCATTCCTTCGAATTATAAAAAATTAAACTCGATTTATGATTGACTGAAAGGAAAACGATCAGAAAATTTGTCGAATTTTTATTTTATTTTAAACTTGTAAATGTAAATGTAAAATTTTCCGAGTGAATGTACAATAATAGCGGTTAGAGAAAAAGAATCTTTTTAATACCGTTTTTTTTTGATATTTCGCTAAAATTTAATTTAAGCATGTTGGAAATGTTCATGTAAAAGCAAGAAAAGAATGTTTAAGCACAAAAACCAAGGTTAGTATGTGTAATGACAAAAGTACGCAGGTGTAGGCTTTAAGAAAGCTTTATTCAACTGAGAATACAAGGTTCACATATAGTGTCCTTTTATAGCCCCAATAAACAACAATATCTCTCTCAAAGAGGAGAGTAACGAAACAAGGGGATATCACTCTTGATTATTCATAACAACATCTTACTAATTACAGAACGGTGTACAACGGTTTTGTAACTTCAGTTGAATCTAAAGCATTATTAAATTTGATTAACAAGTGTTTAATTCTGCTCATTCATGCAAATTATAAAAAATTAAACTTGATTTATAATTGACTGAAAAGACATCAAGCAGAAAAATTGGCGAATTATTATTTTATTTTAAACTTGTAAATATAAAAGTAAAATTTTTAGAGTGAATGTACAATAATAGCGGTTAGAGAAAAACAATCCTTTTGATACCTTTTTTTTTCAGATATTTCGCTAAAATTTAATTTACATATGTTGGAAATGTTCATCTAAAAGCAAGAAAAGAAACTTTAAGCACAAAAATCAAGGTTAGTATGTATGAGAAAAAATCTGACGCCCAGCAATACGAGATAAAAATACAGAGACATAAAACGCTTGAAAATGAATCACTTTGGAGAAGTGTCGTGTAATTTTATTGGAAGAACATGTTGGTTACAAAACAGTGAAAACCGTTCTGTAACTTCAACAATTTAAAGCATCAACCAATTGGTTAACAAGTGGTTTGATGCTGCTCATTCCGGCAAATGATAAAATTAACCTTGATTTTATATAATGGTCAGAAAGAAGAATGAACGAAGAATACAGATTTTCCGATGGACATTCCTGATTTAAGACACCCACGCAAATATTATCGTGATTTTTATCTATTTTCTGGAAGTTTTATTAGTGAAGAACAGGCTTTTGAGATCATTTTAAAAGCGACATATAATAAGTCCAATCTACATATAATATGTCCAATCTACATATAATAAGTTCAATCTACACCAGGCAACAAATACAACGAAATATGAAGATATAAAAAATATAAATATATAATATCTAATATATTAATATATAATAATTAATATTATAATATATAATATAATATTAATAGTTATAGATTTATAATAGATATATTTATATAGAGATTTATAGTTTATTAATAGAAATAGAGATTTATAGTTTATTAATAGAAATATAGATTTATAGTTTATTAATAGAAATATTAATTATATATTAATGTAATAATATTAATATATAAACATATAAACATGTAGTCATATAAACAAATATAACGACATATAATAAGTCTAATCTACACCAGAAAACAAAAAAGGTATGACATATAATAAGTCCAATGTACGTCAGGCAACAAAAAAAGCCTCTTCCTGAGGTTTTCTATCTTAGCTATTTTTAGGCAATGGTTAACAGCCTACCGCCAAACTTCAGGATCCTTAAAAGTTGTAATCATTGATTATTCTGTATAAGATGTTCCTTTATAAAAGTGTTCTTCCATTTATTTCGCTCTCCGAATTTTTTCTTTTTTAATTTTGTTCTTACTCTTGCCTTATTCGATTTTTCCTGTTTCCTCTGCGTTCGTATGGAGTCACGGCTTTTCCGGTAAAAACTGCAAACCGATGAACTAAATCTATTTTCGTATGTCAAACAGATGCTGTTTGTATTTACTGATCCACCCACTTCGTTGCCGAGAGTAGCATAGCCAAAGAAATTTGTTCTAAGGAAATAAAAAAAAACACAAACATTACCGCTTTGATCTCCCAACGTGACAGACCGATCCCTGGAAATGGTCGATTTATGCATAAGCGAAATACGCCGCACCTGGACAGAGAATCCTCGAGTCGAGCAGATAACAACACTCAAAAATAACTAAATCAAATTGATCTCATTAGAATTAAGATTATCATGGTTTGAATAGTTTCTTACTTTGATCTATTTTTCCTTACTTTAATCTATTTTTCCTTACTTTAATCTGTTTTCCCAGAAAGCACCCTTTTAGACCAACATAGTATGGTTAAGCATGATGTACTTTTTAGACTATATTGCGTCAATATTTCAAATAAATAAATCCTGCTTGCTACGAAAAAATAAGCCTTAAAATCCTGTTTTACCTGAGTTCAAAGTACTCAGAAGATTTTTTTCGCTGGTGCCCCGAATACATGAAATTAAGCGTGCTACTAGATTGGCATCTAGGTCCCACGCTTTTACTGTTTAAATAGCCAAATGCAACTTCCAATTCTATTCCAATACTTTCTTTTCTAGCACATACACCAAACCGCTTTAGTTTCCTGCTTCATCATACGGTCAGTTTTAGGCCCACTGGAATGACAGGGTGTAATCGATTTTTAGTTTTTCCTCAGATTAGGTCATTTGCAGTAGTGTACAGCAATATGAATCTATTTTCAGAGTGTGCGATAAAAATTGTTTGACATTGAAAAATATTATTGTGTCATCTGTGATTGCATCAGATTTTTATCCTGCATATAGACTATTGTCTGCGATGGACTTTACTCCAAACAGCGTACGAAAATTGTAACGCTGCATGAACACACTGACAAGGCTTATCACTGTGCAAATCAAGGTCCTATAGACTGGCCCGTAAATTCTCCTGATTTAAATCCAATCCAATATCTGTGGTCAATCTGCAAGGAATGCCTTCGTGGAATGTAAATACGAAGTATTAGGTTGGTGTAAAAATAATGACGTAACAATGTCGTTTTTTGACGTATTTTTAGCGTCAAAAAACGACATTATTACGTCATTATTTTTGCACCAACCTAATACTAACATGTGTACTGGGTCATATTTCATTGGGAAAATACAAAAAGAAAAGGAGTAAATAATAACGGAATTCGTTTTGGTTCTATTTATTTGCACAAGCGTGTAAACCAGTGGAACTCCATTCTATTTACTTGCTTCCCTGGTAACTACAATTTTCAAAACATTAAATGCATCATCAGTCGCCATCTTTTGTTTTCTTGAATCCCGTTCAACTTTTGTCCTTTCCACTATCCTCCCTATAGCCAGACTTCTCTTTCACTTTCACCACTTGCACACTAGTGGCATTCCCACCTTGCTTGAGGTGAAATGATTAAAAAATACATTCATCTATCAAGTAAGCTTAGCTATTTAGTAGTCTTGACTTACTCAGGAACGGGACAGTAATAAAATCAAGAATCAGTGTGTATCGAACTTATACTAGTAAATACTACAAGAATTCTCTGACAAACACTTTAGATATATTTATAAACTCGTGTAAGGCTAAGTTTTGTCTCTGGGTTGCCACCTACATCAATAGAACAATACAGCCTAGCCCGTACGGCTAACATAGCTTACTTTCAGTAATGGTGTTTACAACAAAAGTGACAAACATTTAATTTGCATAGCAGTTTTAAAAGCATATTTTAATAAATATTTAATCCGTGTTATTTATCTTTAATTCAAATCTAAAACATGCCATATGCAAACAATTTTTCTGCCAATATTTCTTTAAATTGATTATATTTGTAAAGAAAGAATTCAGTTATAATCTGCAGCGTTCATAACAATAAGCATTGTTGTCGTCTGATATTTCATATTACTGGAAAAAATTATGGAATTATTTTGACTTGTTTATAAGTGAAAATAATCTGTTTAATTTGATTGTCTTGAAACTGTACCAAATTATTTAAACAAGCGAAAAATTATTTCTTAAAGGATAGTTTAATTTATTATTAATATGAAAAATTCGAAAAATATTCAAATGTTTCACTTGTGGTCAGCTGTAGCTATGTCCAGAGTAGGTAATTTAAGTGAACTTAGCATAATGACAAAAAGAACTTTAGAAAATATGTCTCTCTGAAAATGTTGTTTATATAGAAATTTTAGAGACGTAAGAGAATTTATATAACAACATATGTTCCTCTGTTTGTAGTAGAATGGTATTTGACAAGATTGGTAAAATACTGAGTCACACATTTTGGTATTTACAGATGACGTCATTATGATCACTAAATAATTAACGATAATTTAGCTCAACCCTTTTTCTGCAGGTACTTGATGACAATGCCAAATTTTGTCCATTTTCAAGAGAAGTCTCTACGTGTTAGTTTTGAAGACTTCTTTGAACAACAGTCAGATGTCAGTTTAATAAGAGCTGAAATTAAACAAGATTTCACAGCTCTAGCATTACTCCTTTTTAGTCAGTCTATGAATTAATCAGACCACCCTCGTATTTAAACAACTGAAAAAATGGTTAGTTTACAGAATTTATTATTATTATTATTAATAGCATCATCATCAACATCAATTTAAACATTAGAAAATTATTCAAATGATTCTGTCGTAGTCAGCTCTATGTAGTTATGTCCAGAGTAAGAAATTCGGGAGGGTCTTAACATGATAACAAAAAGAAATTTATAAAGTAGATGTTTTGCTGAGAACGTTGTTTGTACAAAAATGATGTCATCATCTCAACTTTTCGTAGAACGGCTAATTGGATAGTTTACTAAAATCTGCTTAGACAAGTTTTCCTAAAATCTGATTCGACTAACAAATGACTATTTGCTAATACCATATCAAGTCATTAGCGATCGTGGCACTTTGTATATTTATCTATGAATTCTCTTTAAATATGGGGGAGTGGTTTCTCTTTGCCTTGTCAAAAATCTGAAATTCAGAGTCATATTTTTCTTAGATTGGCTGCCACATGAGGTTAAAGAACCCAACCTGCCCTGCTATTTAACTCAGATCTTGGGGAGTCACGAAATGTGGTAATGGCAATGGTAACATGAGCCGTTTCCCTATAAGGAAACATTTGGAATTCATTGATCAAGCAACCGAGACTTCTTTCGGTTGAAGTTTCTAAAATCTTTTTCTTAAAACAATTTAACAAGAAAACAGATCTCTCAAGTCCCGTAGCTGTTATCGCTCTTTCCAGTATTGACGGAGGTTTCCTTCCTAACCTTTTATTTCAAGTCCTGTGGAAAGTTAACATCTTGATTATGTTATTATTTTCTCTTCAAGTTATATGTGATATCCATTTTAGTAGTTGCCGCTGTTGTTAATCCTCGAGTAATGTTGTTTCTGCTATGTTACAGTTCTCTGTTTATGATTCTACAGCGCCAGTTCACAATGTTCAACGAAGGATGATCTTTGCCGAAACTCTAAGGCTTCACACGCTCAAAGCCTTTTTAATGATTGATCTTAGAAATCGGTTGTATGCAGTTGACCGTTAAGATATTTCTGAACAGATTTGGCGCCATTCATGATATCCATATGAAATCTCGATCTGACAAAACTCTTTAAAAGCATGCCTCGAGTTTGCTTGCTATGGTTTACGTCTAGTGTTACCACCTTAATTCTGTCATTTAATTAAATTCTTTTGGGAAAGAAAGAAAGATTTTTTTCATTTCACCCCAAGCAAGGCAATAAAAGTCACCAGTATGCAAGAGGTTACTTCGCTCACTCAAAGACTTTTTTAACGAATGACAGAACTAATTTCAACTCGGAACCAATTTCAACTCGGAATTGATTTCAACTCGGAATTAATTTCACCTCGGAATTAATTTCACCTCGGAACCAATTTCAACTAGGAATTAATTTCAACTCGGAATTAATTTCACCTCAGAATTAATTTCAACTCGGATTTAATTTCAACTCGGAATTAATTTCACCTCAGAATTAATTTCAACTCGGATTTAATTTCAATTCGAAACTAATTTCACCTCGCAATTAATTTAAACTCGGAACTAATTTCAACTGATTTAAAATCCCTAACCCTACCCCTTAGTTCCGAGTTGAAATTAATTCTGCACCCCTTTTTAACCATTGATCTTAGAAAGCCATTGTATACAGCTGAAAGTTTACATATATGTTATTTTAGAGAAAATAATGAATTTTTATTAATCCGAGATATTTTATCACTATAAATGTTATTTTTAGTGGATATTCATATTTAAGTAGACGCCCCGTTTATTTATTCAACAGTATATTTATTTTCGTCTACCGGCCTGAATGTTCGAGAAATCAATAATATCAATAGAATATCACTATAATAATTATGCGATTTCTGCTTGTTGGTAATTTGTGTTTGTGAAATAACAAAAACAACAGCGAGATTTTACATCGAACAATATCTTTGTTAATATAACGTTCCTTTATCTTCTCGGTTGTATGAACCGCGATTAAGCAGTGCGCGATTTGATAGCCTCTTCCTCTTTCTCCTTTGACACGCGAAGCGGCAAGACAAGTTCTTTCTCGCTCCGATAGACTCGAGACATGGAAATACTTCAGAGACACCCTTACGGAAGTTTGCTTTCAGCTCTCTCTTATTTCTTATTTTAACCTTCTGTCACATGTCTGGTTAATACATTTATTTTTTTTTTTTTGTTTGAACCATAGTTGTTGTCTGTGTTATGTTTGGTACATCGCTTTCCGTAGTAGCAGACGTAGCACAATTCTCTGCGTTACGTTTAGCAAAATGGATTTGCTAAGCAATGTCCCTATGTTCGCCAGTTGTTCTACTTTATTTATACTTGTCTATCTAATTTGTATACAATACTACACCTCCCAGAATCAGAGAGGTCATATACCCTTGTTTTTCCTTTTACTATTCCTGATTATTTTCGTACTGTTCTCTTCTTCCTCTTTTCTTTCTTTTCTTTTTCTTAATGATGATCTCGGTCTCTCTTCATTTTCTTCTTCACTCTCGCCCGTCTTTTCATTCTTACTTTCTTCCATTTCACTTTTGTAAATTTCTGTCTATTGTTCTTGATCTTCCATTTCTACGTCATCCAGTTCGTTTGATCTGAATGTGTCAGTATATCGTGTCCCTTTTTCTCAAGTATAGCCGTGTTGTGTCCTTTTTGTATCAGGAAATTGGCTTCTTTTTGTTTTATGTTCTTTTTTTATAATCTTAACAATTTCTTTAAATGTCGTTTCTTCTAATTCCCTTGGGTAACAAGAAATAAATCCATGATCTCGTCCTCTTTTCCATCGGTCTTTGTGTCTCTTAATTTTATCACTTTTTAAAATACAGCAAAATTTCTTATCTGTGATTCTATGTGTTCTTGATCGTCCAGCGAATGTAACGATCCTATCGGCGACGCCATTGTTGTATTTGGTATATCTCTCTGTGTAGTAGCAGTCGAAGCACAGTTCCCTGCGTTACGTTTAGCAAACGGGTTTGCTAAGCAATGCCCCTATGTTCGATAGCCTTTTCTATTTACACTTGCCTAATTTGCATACGACACTACAGCGTGTTTTATTTTAGCTGGACTCACATGAGTCCGTCAAATATAGTTTGCTAGACAATTATGCATAAAATGAATAACTTCCACTCCCACAACACAGCCAATCAGAGGATTCTTGTTTGTACATAGGGTCTCTAGAAAGATGTAATCAGACTTGTGAGTAAAGACAACCCTTTACAACATAATAGGCTCCCGTCTTGTGTGTAATGACATCTGCAACATACCGTACTGTTGGCTTGTAGGTAGAGACAACCCTTTGGAATATAATTGTGAGTAGTGATAGCTTTTTGAAATATTATGATCTCCTGACTTGTAAGATTTCCCTTTACAACATGACAGTAAAGATAGCCTTTTAAAATATGATGTGCTCCTGTACTGTAAGACAAACCATTACATCATCTGCTCCTGTCTTGTGAGTAGAGATAGCTTTTGAAATATGAGATGCTCACGACTTGTAATATAAGCCTTTACAACATGTGATAAATGAAATAAACGACAGTGGTGAAATACAGGATGATCTTAGTCGATCGATCTTCATATATCAAAGAAATAAGTTACAAATGAACTCGATGTATCAATTATCTTCATGAGTCGCATAACTAAACAAATAATTAGAATTTAAATGAGTAGTTTTGCTTGTAACAGAATATGACCGGAAAGAAAGTGAAACTAGCGTGGCTTTGTTAACGATATTGGTAAAAGAAATGTATATTTCATTATCACAATTCTATCACATCGGGTAAAATGTCTATTTTCATAGTTTTCAAAAAGGTATGGCATAAAGAACTGCTTGAACTGTTAGGAGAGCTTGATATACGCGTAAAAGATCTATACATAATGCAAAGTCTCTTCTTGCAACTTACATACGGAATGAAAACGATTTTAGTAAATATACGCAAAAATGAAACATTAAGTAGGATAATAATGTCTTTTATCAGTGGTGTTAAACTGTACAAGAAAGATGATACTAAAAAGACTAAAGTACTTACCAGTATTGACATACAGTCTCATCGAAATTGAAACAGAGGTTCCGATACGATCACTGAAATTAAGCAACGTCGAACCTGGTCAGTACCTAGATGGGTGACTGCTTGAATGTCAGGGTGGTGTAATGGATAATAACTCGAAATTATTAATCGAAGAGCTGAGTTCTAATTCCATATGGGTTCGTTATATTTACTTACGTGCAAATACCTTTCGGAAAGTTATGAATCCACCTCTTATCTCCCCCGGCTATGGGTTAATTAGTAATACTCGTCAGCTGAGTAACATTTTCTGTCTATCCAATTGTGAACGCAGATGCAAATACCTTTCGGAAAGTTATGGATCCACCTCTTATCTCCCCCAGCTATGGGTTAATTAGTAATACTCGTCAGCTGAGTAACATTTTCTGTCTATCCAATTGTGAACGCAGATGCAAATACCTTTCGGAAAGTTATGGATCCACCTCTTATCTCCCCCAGCTATGGGTTAATTAGTAATACTTGTCAGCTGAGTAACATCTTCTGTGTATCCAGTTGTGAACACAGATGCAAATTTGATTTTATTATTCCCAAGAAAATTAAATTTCAGTATGAAATGACCCATGATGAGTTGATATACCGTTAAACAAACAAATCAATCAATCAACCTACCAGTACTTATTATAACCTTAACAACATAAGATAAGTCGGTGACACTGTTTTGGTAACTAATGAAGACGTGAGACTAAAAGAAATCTTAGATCAAGTAGAAAAAGAAAGCAAGAAGAAAAGACTATTAACAGTAAAACTGAATGCATATTTGTCAGCAAAATTCTAAACAACCTAATGCAAAATTATGACTGTTTTCTTTCTTATCTGCTGTACTCTGCGTATGTATTATTCCTTTGTCCTTTGATATCTATCTTTCAATGTGTCCGTCTCTCTGTCTGTTTTAATCTCTGTTCCCCTGTGTATATGTTAGTCGCTTTAACTAAATAAAAATGTCGATACAAACAAATATCTTCATAGCTTTCTTTCATTCATTTATTCAAAAAAGCTGAGTATCATCTACCATGTATTCAATTGTGAAAGCAGAATAACATATATCATATTTTTATTACTTGAAAGCTCCTAAGAAATTTAAATTTCGGTATTAAATAACCTATAACTCTTACCAATATTTTTTTGCTATCTCTCCATGCCTTTTTTCTGTCATCGATTTTGAGAAGCTCCTTAAATATCGTTCTCAGTCTGTATAAGTTCTGCTGAAATGTATTAATGATTTCTGCTTTGGTTTTGGTTTCATGTTATTACAAAGGTCTTCATAAGTACGTACGTGCTTAAAATAGAGTATTCATATTTTATTACTTTAAAGCTCTCAAGAAAATTAAATTCAGGAATTTTGTCAGCGAAATTCTAAAAACGGGCATTGTTTTCCAAACGACCTAATCCCTAATTATGACTTTGTTTTCTTATCTACCGTAGTCAGTTCATATATTATTTATTTGTCCTTTGATATCTATCTTTCAATGTGTCCGTCTCTCTGTCTATTTTAATCTCTGTTCACCTGTGTATTTGTCAGTTTGTTCATATTTATCTATCTTACCATTATTAACCCTTTGAGCCCTACGTTCCTGAACAAATTTAACCCTTCTGTCTGAGCACCTGAGTCAAAATTCGCAAATAATTGATATGTAATGTTTCACGGTAGATATAAAAAGAGTTACTAGTGTTTACTCACCGTTCAACCGGTGGCTGGGCATTACGTCATTTTTCTCTACCACCGGTCAGGGAACAAAGGGTTACGACCAGTTACATATATACGAGATAAAAAAAATTATGGGGAGGTGCTATAAAAAAAAAACTAAAAAAAACAAACTACAACACATATCAATTCGGCATTTCATCTCCGTCGAAGTAGTCCCCTTCTGGAGCCATCCACTTTATCCAGAGTCGCTTTCATTGATGGAAATATTTCTGGAACTTCTTTTTTTGGAAGCGGTAGCTGAAGGTAGCAAGCAGCTGCCGCATCGCATTCTCTTGGATTGTCTCGACGTCTTTAAATCTGATTCCTTACAAGTGGGATTTGGTTTTTGAAGAAGGAAAAGTTCGCAAGGGACTACATCTGGGGAATATGGTGGCTGAATATGGTAACGTTGTCATTGGAACAAAATTGCTGCACAACCCATGGTCACTGATGGAACATCTGTGGTGTGGCTAGACGACCACACTCTACACACTTTCCTTCCAAGCTCTGCTATAAACAATAGAAGAGAACGAGAACACTATAACGTAAGGTGTAGGTGCAAGAGAGTTGACGGTTTATGCGTGCCAAGAGGCTTCACTCTGCGTGCTTTAGCACCGCTCTCATAGCAACAGTCCGATCTTATATATAGCCCTTAAAACCATATTTCAGAAAAACAGCTTCCTCAAATTCAGTAGTTGTTAATATTCTTTCTAGTAATGATCAGGATTTTTTTCCTTGCCTTCTGTTTGGAGTTCTGTGCAACAACAGCATCTTGATTACATCACTTTGTATAGCTTTATTCGAGGATATCAGTCTACTAAGGCGGCTAAGGTGCATTTGCGTTTATTCAACACCCACAGAGCCCACCTGTGGTTTATACTGCAACTAGGCTGAGCAGACCGTAGTTACATTTTCTGAGAAAGAGCGTGTCATCTAGCGTGATCAACAATTTGAACAAGGCCAGCACGCTCAAGCCCTCAGCCACGATGACTTCGTGCTAGCACAGCTATCGACGGCACGCAAGGGTTACGTCTACCCAATTTCACTCACAAGGCGTTTGTCAACCCGTGGTATGGTTTTCAGGCACTTTCCAAACGTGTCACACGCAGGGATCGATCCCCTCCAGTCCCATAATATGAAGAAGTCTTCTACCTGACAAATTAACCATGGTGATATTCGAACCCGGGTCTTGTGGTCAGATTGTGAACATTCTAACCACTCGGTCACGTTCCCATATATATCATTATTCTCTCTTCAAATATATCTGATACTTATTTTATGTATTGCATCTGTTTAAAGTTCTCGATTGGTGTGGTTTCTGTGATCTCCCTCAGTTTTTTGTTTGTGATTCTGTAGCGCCAGTCGACGACGTTTGATGAAGGATCGTACTACACGCTTCATTCGATCGAAGCCATTTTAAACATGGATCGGAGAAAGCGGTTGCAAATAACCGACAGGTTAGATATTTCTGAATGAAATCTCGATCTAACGAGGCTATTTAAAAATATGACTCACCAGAATTTAGGCTAAAGTTTTGCTTTTGTAGCAGCTTGCAGTATTTGGCGAAACTATCCCTAACACAACATTTTCTATGTTCAGTTTCCTTTTCCGCTATCATTCTATCCTTTCTTTTTGTTCATATCTATCTATCTATTTATCTATCTATCTATCTGGTTGGCTATCTATTTATCTATCTATCTGTCTGGCTGGTTATCTATCTATCTATCTATCTATCTGGCTGGCTGGTTATCTATCTATCTATCTATCTGGCTGGTTATCTATCTATCTATCTATCTATCTGGCTGGCTGGCTGGCTGGTTATCTATCTATCTATCTATCTATCTATCTATCTATCTATCTGGCTAGTTATCTATCTATCTATCTATCTATCTATCTATCTATCTATCTATCTATCTATCTATCTGGCTATCTATCTATCTATCTATCTATCTATCTATCTATCTGTCTGTCTGGCTATCTATCTATATATCTATCTATCTTGTGTGTGTTGGTACTGAAATCCGCCTTTAATTCAGCATGCGATTGTTCCCTTACACAATCTGCTGCGAGGCTTGGTTCTTTCCGCCATTAATTTTTATTATATTTTTTGAAATTAATGCCCATCATATGTTACTTAATTCTACGTTAAATTTACTCAGACTTTGTGATACGAACAAAAAGGATAAAGCTATCCCCAAAATTCAGATATTTTCATCTGTATGATGTTCACACATTCTGAATACCGATTACATTTTCTCTATAAATACAATAAATTTAAAAATAATATATATATATATATATATATTTGTGCGTGTGCATGTGTGTGTGCGTGCGTGATTTCACCTATACTAAATTGAGGACATCAAAATCAAGCGGGTATACACTGCGTTTCAAATTATTAATGATGTGACATGTTTTCATTTTGTCCAAAAGCTACCAGTCGGAATTAAACGAAATTGTCACAGTTTAATGGGAATAGATATATGCGCAGGCTGTATAAAAACTGTATTCTTCTGCGCAACAGGAAATAAACAGTAGCCATTTGCAATATTGACGTATATAGAAGTGTTCCAGATTATAAACGAAAGTCATTATAATCGGGCAATTATGAGTCGCAGATGTCACTTGATCCCTTCTGAGAAAGACATTATAACATTTGAACTTTCCAAAAGCAAATCTACATTAAGAATATCCAAAATAATTGGAAGATATCACCAAACTATTAAAAGATTTGTTTCAGCTCCTACGAAGTTACGTAAGAAGACCGATAAAGGCCACTCGAGGGTTGTTTCCCAACGTTCTTTGTCAAGAATAAAACGTGAAGCTGTAAATAAGCCAGGCCTGACCAGTGGAGCACTTTTCAAGGATACCGGAAAAGCAACAGTATCGAGAAGTTCTCGCTATCGTCTTCTGAAAAAGATCGGGGCATCAGTGGTCCAGGGACAAAGCCTTGATTGACAAAAATACACATACAAATGCGTTTGAGTTGGGCAAAAGAAAACATAAAGATCGATTTCTCGAAAGTTCTGTTCACAGATGAAAGTCGTGAAATTACTCGATGGCCCTGATGCTTGGAGCAAACGTTGTGTCGTAAATGGACGAGATCGTCATCAACACTTGACACGCCAAGAACAAGTGGGTGGTATTATGATTTGGGCTGGTATTATTAAATTTACCATGGTTGGTCCGTGGAGAGTTCCTGACGGTACAAAAATAACCATCGTATTTATGCAAGATAATGCTCCTTTGAATTCAACGGAGTACCTGCAGAAATTAGGCTTCTGTGGGCCTCGGAAGATGAACTGACCGATAAATTCTCCAGACTTAAATCCAATTGAAAACTTGTAGAATATTCTGAAGCGACGTGTTTATGAGAATGAGCGCCAATTTAGAAGATGACTTATAGCAAGAAATAGTCAAAGTATCACTTAAAATTACTTCAGATGAGATTTAGAAATTGACATATTCGATGGATTAACGGCTTATAGCAAATGATTTAGAAAAATGGATTATATATCACATATTAATATCACATGTGATATGTGATCACATAGATCACATATTAACCAAATCCACTATCCTTTTTCAACTCTGTTTACTGTTTTTTATTTCAATTTAATTTCATCTTAATCACTGCATATATCCATAAACATCTGTAAATGAAGCAATTAAAGTGTTCTTTTCTTTTCTCTTTTCTTTTTTACAAGGGTTTTTATTACCCCTCGCTAATAATTTGACACACTAATAATTTATGTAAATTAGGTAAATGACATTAACTTCTGTTCTTTTTTTCTAGAACCTTACAATTTTTACAGAGTAGGTGTATATACATGGTGTCATCCTTCTCTGATAATTTTGTAAAATTCCAATCAGAAATTTTTGGATAAGGTGGAAACGTGTCACCTCGTTAATAATTTGAAACGCAGTAGAGTTGGTTGGTTGATTTTGTTTAGTGACTTATCAACTTCTACACGTTATTTAATCACTTCATATTTTGAACACAGTTTTATGGCTTCAAGTACAGGTATAAATGTATTGTTGGTCATTTTTCTTTAAATATGTCTTGTTGGTTGGTTGATATCGTTTGGAAGCATATCAACCTTTCTGGATTATTGAATGTCGAAATCTACACATTTTGTACATAATGTTATGCCTTTGTTTATTTAGATATTATTATATACCGTACCTATGAATAAGTTGGACACTATTGTAAGTGGAATTAAGATGCTAAGTAGTCCACCACTAGAAGTGGTTTACCTACTTCACGCCGCTGGCGAGTATTGTATTTTGATGATGTTAAAAAGATTACTATTTTCATTTCCAACTTCCGTTTTGGTTATTCCTCATTCAGCAACCCTTCCCAGGTTACAACACACACACACACACACACGCTCGCGCGCATATATATATATATATATATATATTTATATATATATATATATGTGTGTGTGTCTGTGTGTGTCTGTGTGTGTGTCTGTGTGTGTTATGGTCCAGGTTAGAACCAAGGAAGAACAACACGAACACAGGAGTAGAAATAACGAAGGTATATTACACGAAATAATAATACAAGATGTGGAAGGTGTTAGTATGACTGTCAGTCTGGTTTGAAGTCAACTACTATCGGCTCGACTCGATTCGGTATATAGCCACCCACCCACGAGGGTTGCATGTGTCACAAGGCCGAGTTTAACGTGGGTTTCCCGAGCCCGTAGGCTCGGCCAAAAAATGTCCGTAGAACCCGTATAAACGGGATCGGGTTGGTCAACTTTCTCGAACGAGACTCTGCCCTTCGGCGGACCCTCGTCCGGGTTCCTCTCTGCTCAGAGGCAGAGAGTTCGACCGTCAAGCCGAGCTTCTCGGCTTGATTCGATTCGACCCTCTCTCTTGAGAGACGTAGTAGTGTTAGGAATTCATTCTGTAGTTATAGGTAATGACCCATGACAATGTATATATATATATATATATATATATATATATATATATATATGTGTGTGTGTGTGTGTGTGTGTGTGTGTTATATACCGTACGTATGAACAGTAACGGGTATGTTCCAATCCTCATAAATACGTTGGACACTATTGTAAGTGGAGGTAATATGCTAATTAGTCAACTACTATCAGTGGTTTACCTACTTCACGCCGCTGGCGAGTATTGTGTTTTGTTGATGTTATAAAGATTAACATTTCATTTCCAACCTCCGTTTTGGTTATTCCTTATTCAGTAACCTTTTCCAGATTACAACAGTTATATAGTTTGTAAATCATAAAATTAATTTTGGTTATTTTAATATAAATATGGATTTCTTTTTAGTTTTGCATTGTCATTTTGCTATAATAATAAAAAAAAAACAAAAAAAAACTACTGTTGCTTTTTTTATTGTAAAAATGTACTGCTGATTTTTGTTTGGGGAATTCACTATTTACCCATACCTGGGGCCCTAACAAGTGCTTTCACCCTGGATCAAGTTTGACTTGGGAACAACAGCAATTAAGAGGTGATTCCACGCTCTTCAATACCTCTAATCTCCTAATCAGAGGTCTTGGAGTCGGATGTAATTTATCGTCATACCTATGACGACAAGAAGGTAAAGAAATTGAGATAATTGGTCAGAGTAATAACAGGTGACGGAAAATATAACACAGAGACGTAAAGACGCATAGGAATAGCGAAAGAGGCTTTTCAGAAAAGTAATAAGAAATCAGAAACGAAGCAAAACGTCCTGAACTGCTATGTAAATCTAATTTACTATAAGCCAGTTAATGTTGGATAACTTTCTCACAGATCAGGAGATGACTTGAACCGACGTGATTCTATCGACGAATATCATGAACAGATCATGTGAGAGATGAGAAAGGTTTTGGAAGAGGAACTAAAAGAAAACCGATGCTAGCAATCAGAGAGAGAAATTTGGGACCATATAATAAGGAAAAATGCTTGGAGAATTTAATACTCAAGAGGCATATTGAAATCAAGAGAAGCAGAGAAAAAACAGCGCGTGACCTACTCACGGAATTTTTGTAAATGGATGACAGAACAAATTCTAGAAAGTGAAAAAGGGGAGGTAATCGAGTAAAAATTACTTACAAGAGCAGCAAAAGACAAGACTGAGTGACGTTTTACGGCTTATCAACCTTTGTAAGTTATTTAAAGCCATAAAAATATTTTTAGATTGTAAGAATTTTATTTATTGATGCAAGTATTACTAATTAACAAATAGTCGGAAGGAGAAACGGTGGATTCATACTTTTCCCAAGAGTATTTACGCGTAGGTAAATATAACGAACCCGACTGGAAATAGAACTCGGCTCTCCGGTTTCCAATTCCGAGCCGGTATCCATTACACCACCCGCACATCGAAGATTATAGCACCTGGTATTACCAAACGTTCATCCATTTAGGCGGTGACCAGGCTCGACGTTGCTTTATTTCGGTGATCGTACACGAACTGTTATTTCAAGTCAGGAAGTAATGAGGAACCTTGAAAGTTTACGTCATGAAAGGACGTAGCACAATGAGAGAGAGGGGGGAAGGATGTAGAAAGAGAGAGATTTAACACATTTGCCTCAACATTTTATATGATTTGAGGCATATCTTGAAAGTTTCATTTAAGAAAATAATGAAGAAAGAACAGTTA
The DNA here is from genome assembly GCA_963932145.1 of Acanthosepion lycidas. NCBI lineage: Eukaryota > Metazoa > Mollusca > Cephalopoda > Sepiida > Sepiidae > Acanthosepion > Acanthosepion lycidas. The sequence goes on from OZ010596.1 coordinate 29,075,165, forward strand.
AAAACGTCCTAAGCGTTATAATAATAATAATAATAATAAATAAAAAAAAATTTTAAAATGTAGTTTTTGAATATTATGATCGTTTTATTGTATCCTCTTCAAACAATTCTATTTCTGATCCACAAAAGATTTAAATTGCCAATGCTTTGCTTTCAATAATAAAACGGATTATCCTTCTCTCAGATGAGCCAGTTAATCTGCTAATAGTTTAACGCGAAATTTTACCGAACTATATTAGACTGGAGCGGATTAGACAAAAAAAAATCTGGTAAATTCCATTCTCGGATTGTCAACCCCGACAAAGCAGTGTGGGGAGTCATGTTGCTATTCCATTATCAACGGAGACCTGGACGTTTAGTACGTCGTTATAACTCTCTTTTTCTTTTTTTAGCTTTTTTAAAAATTCATTGGCACAAGCAGATATTTGTTAAAGTAGCAATCTTTCTTTGCGAGTAATCCGCTTTTACGGTTGAGAAAGGCCAGTCTTGAACAAAATACACAGGGTATTTAGAATTAGCCGAGGCAAAAAGAAAAAAGATAAGCGCCGTACCAAAAGACAAAACAAATTCTTCCGTAGAAAGAACTAAGTAACATCCCAAAGAATTTTTAAAAATAAATAATTAAAAAACTACCGGACAAAGTTCGAATTTCTCTGGCGATTGTTACCGCTTCATCACACACACAAACAAACAAACAAACAAACAAACAAACAAACAAACAAAGACTTTTTAGAAAGTCTTCACAAATAGACAGGGGAGTGGTCTCTTCTGGAACCACCCACTTTATCCAGAGTCGTTTTCATCGATGGAAACATATCTGGAACTGCTTTTTTGGGAGGGGATGAGGGTAGCGAGCAGCAGCGTCGCATTCTCTTGGATTGCCTCGACGTCTTTAAATCTGATTCCTTACAAGTGGAATTTGATTTTTGAAGAAGGAAAGGTTCGCAAGGTACTACATCTGGGGAATATGGTGGTTGAATATGGTAACGTTGTCCATTATTTACATTATTCGGACTATTGTCCCCATCTTTGTCGCCTTATTTATCACAACGTTTCGGTCGTTGTACGCTGCGGCCTTCTTCCGGTGGTTGGAATTTGTAAGCAACGGACGATCCCTTTCTTTACGCTGTATGGATGGTGGGAGTTGAAATTGAGGTACTACCCGGTGAATGTCGGTTTACGGTATACGGATGTCTTAAACCCATGATCTGTTCGAGATATTAGAACATCCAGGAATGATAGTGTGTTGTTACTCTCTTTCTCCATTGTGAACTGTATCGAAGGTCTTATTGAGTTCACATGGTGCAGTAGAACCTGAATATCTTCCTGGTGTGGCCAGAGTATGAAGGTGTCATCTACGTACCTTAACCATATAGTTGGATTTAGAGATATAGATTCTAATGCCATTTCCTCAAAGTATTCCATGTATATATTCGCCATTGCTGGTGATAATGGCGAGCCCATTGCTAAGCCCTCATCCTGTCGATATATGTGTGATCCCATTCCGAAGTGTGTTGTTTGTGTACAGAAAGTCAACATCTCCATCAGATTATCTATTGGAATACTGGTCCGTTTTTCTAGGGAAGAGTCAGAGGTCAATCTGTCTCTGACTACTGAGAGTGCCTCCTCGGTGGGTACCTTGGTGAACAAACTCACCACGTCCAAGCTCACCATCTGGTTGCATAGGTTGGGAGCATCTTTGATTATTTCCACGAAGTGGGCGGAGTTTCGGACATATGAAGGAGACTTTCCGATCAATGAGTCAATTATATCTACAAGGAAGCGACTCAGAGGGTGGTACACAGAGCCTTGGCAACTAACAATCGGCCTGAGCGGAATACCGTCTTTGTGAATCGTAGAGAGACCGTATATGTGAGGTAGCTTGGTGTAACGCTGCGATAACTGCCTATACGTCTTAGGTGCGAAGTGATCCTTGTTCTTGATTAGGATCTGTGACAGTTTGCGTTCCGTTTTCATAGTAGGATCCTTTTTCACTTTGCTGTAGCTACCATTGCTAATGAGGTCTTCCAGTTTTCTTGTATAATCTGATTTGTCCATCACTACAGTCGCATTACCTTTGTCAGCCGGCAGTATGATGATGTTTTCGTTCCTCTGTAGGGATCCAATCGCTAGCCTCTCCAGTTTTGTTATGTTATACCTGGGCAGCTTGACTCTCTCCAAGGTCTGTCTTACTTTCCATCTCAGTTCATCCGCCTGAGCCTGAGGGAAGTTCAAGGCCACCTCTTCAACTCTGGCAATGATGTCCAAGTATGGCACTCACCTGATGGTTGTGGCAAAGTTGAGACCCTTATTCAATACTGACTCCTCAGAGGCACTCAGCTGATATTGGCTGATGTTGACTACTGCTTTCAATGGTGGGTGATGGACCTTGTGCGTCACCTTCTGATCTTTCAATCTATTTAATTTTTGCACTTGGCGAGCCTTGACTACATCAAATTCATACACACATTCCTTCCAAGTTCTGCTACAAATAACAGCAGTGAATGAGAACGCTATAACTTAGGGTGTATGTGCAAGAGAGTTGATGGTTTATATGTGCTAAGCGGATTCACTCTGCATAATTTAAGACCGTTCTCATAGCAAAAGTCCCGATACTTTTTGATCAGATCTTGTATATAGCTCAAGGTAGGAACTATGTATCGGTAATACTGTTGGTAATATGAGCCGGTTACTTATGAGGAAATATTCGGTATTTATTTACTTTTCTACGGTTTGGAATTCAGAATTTGCTACTGAAGACTAGACAGCCTAACCTATCCTGCTATTTAACACATTGAGACGAAAATACATGGAGTTATTCCTTATATTGATACCGTTTCAGTCTATAGTAGTTTTCACGGTAAAAAGGTGCTCTCTTCACAGTCCAAATTCAGAGTTTTTTCACCCACCAAACTTGTTTTCCAACCAAGCCTCAACCTGTTCACTGCCAAATCTTTTTTTGCGTATACTGTTTGTTTACATAGTAGAACCAAATTTGATTGCACATTTCCTTATGTATCAACGTTCCTGCTCTGTCATATATGTATTTCTAATAATTTAGAGCTAGTTCCTTATATTCTTACTCAAATCAATTTGTATACAGAGTTTTCTTTCTTCTCCAAAACTTATTTCCAACCAAAGTTAAAGAGCCTTCTCCGAACAGCATCTTTCTTGCGTATACAGTGTGTTTGCATAGTCGAACCAGATTTGTTTGCATTGTTCCTGGTGTATAACTGTTCTTACTCTGTCATGTTGGCTTTAAACGAATCAAGAACTAGTTCCCTACATTCACAGTCCAATCGATTTCAATTCATAGTTTTCTTTCTTCTCCAAGACTTGTTTCCAAATAAGAGAGCTTTGTCAGGTCAGCATCTTTTTGTGAGTATACTGTGTTTGCATAGTCGAACCAAATTTGTTTGCACAGTTCTTAGTATCATCGTTCTTGCTCTGTCATGTTTGAGTTTCTATTAACTTAGAGCTAGTTTCCTACATTCATATAATGTGGCTTGTCGATTTTATTTTATTTTATTTTATTTTATTTTTTTTTGCACAAGAGCGACATTTGCCTATTTTTGCTTTGATATTAGTTATTCTTATAATTCTTGCAAAATTTTACGGGAAATCTATGAATATATAACAAGTTCGATACAGATACTGGTTATTCTTGGAACATGGTGTTCTTCTTAACAGGGATCAACCGGTTGAATGAATTCTCATTTAATCATTATTGATGTTACAAACAATTCGATACTGGACACAAGAATTTGCTTTTCCTTTTTCATGTTTCTTTTTTAACTTTTCTTGAACTCAATTGAAATAACTGCATATCCAACTTTGTCAGGTGTGTATAAAAATATAAAGTTCAGTAGGGCAGAAATATGATCAGTATCGATCTCTCAAGCTATCACTCGTATTGGGTTAACTTTCCTTCCTTTTCCTATATTATTTTTGCACCAACCTAATAGTATGTACAGCGCTTGACCGGTCATGTGACGCTTAACGGCCAATCAGTGATGCCCGCGGCACACAGAAGATAATTTTGGAGTAAACACGGTGAAGAAAAGATGCTTCCCTTAAAAACGCAACCTCTTGCAACATGACGTCTGGGACTTGTGAGTAAAAACAGACTTTTGAAGCATTCACTAGCTTTACTTTTTGTGTTCAGGGAGAAGACACGTAATTTTTTTCTACGCGATATCAGCGTATTCCCTTTCCCATTAAGTTTTTATTTACATTCTAACAACTTTTTCATTTTTAATATTTAAGTATATATCGAGTGTAACAGCAAAATTGTCCAAATCGTGTTACAGCATGATTGTCCATCCCACAAAATATTTAATATCTAAAAAAAAAAACATTAAATTGAGTTTCTTTTTTTCAGGATTTCAGACAAGAGGTTTAGCCATCTTGATACAATTTGTCGTAAGAATCACTGAAAAACCCTTTGAGTTATTCAGCTAGAAAAAGAAGATATTTGAACTGAATTTCAATCCTTCATGAACTTCTGATACTTATTTATGATCAATCAATGATGTCATTTTCGTTTATGATCGATTTCAAATATAGGACGAAACGGCCGTCCAGTGATTTCTGCATTCTGTTGAGGTTTCATCTAGACTCGATGAATTTAGATCAATTTTATTTTTCAGTCTTTGTGATGGTCGATACTTGATCTATCTCTTACAGTTACATCCCCTGGCAACACCGGGCTCTACTGCTAGTACATATATATATATATATATATATATATATATATATATGACGTTACACATTATGAAATGGACAAAGTCCGACAATTATTTTAAGACATTTTTATGTTTATACATTCTTTTTATAGATACAAATATTTCAGTAAGTCGGAGGACGAATATTTTCTATGAAAATTTCTCGGACATTCAGGCCGGTAAATGTTGTTTAATACTGTTTATTATAAACAGAGCATTTACTTAAATATTTGTATCCATAAAAAGGATGGATAAACATAAAAATTTCTTAATATATATATATATATATATATATATATATATATATATATATATCAATAACAATTTTACAGTGTCCCACGAAAACTTTTTCCACTTTGTCTTTATTTTTCCTTATTTTTTTTTTCTTTTTAGGACTTCATCAGACTAAATGGATATCTACGTTGTGGGGCCTGTACGACCTAAGTAGATTAAAGAACTCATGATCTTAAAAGAAAATACGGTAGAAGGAGTCAAGCACTCTTTGAAGCGGTAGAAAGAATCGACCATTTTTCTCACATCTTCAGTGATGGCTTTTCTATATTATACTTATGAGTCAACTCCCTAACAGAGCTGCAAACTCATATTTTTTATTTATTTATTTATTTTTTGAATGAGTGAGTTACGCTTTTTTTTTTTTTTTTTGAGTGAGTGAGTGAGTTACGCATTACAAAATGCCACCTATATTTTCGGAAAGTGAGGTTTTTCAGGAGTTAGAAATTGGCGGAGGCCACCCTGGAAACTGCTAAAGAACGTTACTACTGCCCCCTAAAAGGGATCCTCTCTACTCACAATATGACAATATTTTCGCTAACTAAAATGTACGCGTATCATCATTATATTATGTAAAATGTAATAATGCCGTACCAAATTCCCCACAATATATTAGGTTGGTGCAAAAATAATGACGTAATAATGTCGTTTTCGACGTATTTTTTAACGTCAAAAAACGACATTATTACGTCATTATTTTTGCACTAACCTAATAGAAACAGGAATGATTCGGCTTTTCATTTTAAATGCAATGGCATGGAATATGTGCAAAACATAAAATGATATATAATGTGTGCAAAACAAAATGGCATGGAATATAGATAAAACATTAAATGGCATCTTATGTGCAAAATATAAAATGGTATGCAATATTGGTAAAGCATACATAATATGTGCAAAACATAAAATGATATATAATGTGTGCAAAACAAAATGGCATGGAATATAGGTAAAACATTAAATGGCATCTTATGTGCAAAATATAAAATGGTATGCAATATTGGTAAAGCAAACAAAATATGTGCAAAACATAAAATGATATATAATGTGTGCAAAACAAAATGGCATGGAATATAGATAAAACATTAAATGGCATCTTATGTGCAAAATATAAAATGGTATGCAATATTAGTAAAGCATACATAATATGTGCAAAACATAAAATGATATATAATGTGTGCAAAACAAAATGGCATGGAATATAGGTAAAACATTAAATGGCATCTTATGTGCAAAATATAAAATGGTATGCAATATTGTTAAAGCATACATAATATGTGCAAAACATAAAATGATATATAATGTGTGCAAAACAAAATGTCATGGAATATAGGTAAAACATTAAATGGCATCTTATGTGCAAAATATAAAATGGTATGCAATATTGTTAAAGCATACATAATATGTGCAAAACATAAAATGATATATAATGTGTGCAAAACAAAATGTCATGGAATATAGGTAAAACATTAAATGGCATCTTATGTGCAAAATATAAAATTGTATGCAATATTGGTAAAGCATACATAATATGTGCAAAATATAAAATGATATATAATGTGTGCAAAACAAACTGTCATGAAATATAGGTAAAAATTAAATGGCATCTTATGTGCAAAATATAAAATGGTATGCAATATTGGTAAAGCATACATAATATGTGCAAAACATAAAAAGATATATAATGTGTGCAAAACAAAATGGCATGGCATATAGGTAAAACATTAAATGGCATCTTATGTGCAAAATATAAAATGGTGTGCAATATTGGTAAAGCATACATAATATGTGCAAAACATAAAATGATATATAATGTGTGCAAAACAAAATGTCATGGAATATTGGTAAAACATTAAATGGCATCTTATGTGCAAAATATAAAATGATATATAATATAGACAAAACATAAAATGGTAAATAATATAAGTAAATCAAAAATGTTATATAATATGTGCAAGACAAAATATTTTTTAAATAAAGTGTATTTCAATAACTTCGGCCGATTTTAATGTCAATTAAGTTTAAGCGCCTAATGATTTTTTTCATTATTCTTTCAGATTTGGCGGACATTTGGGCGACATTATTTGTCACACAAAATTGCCATGACTTAAATAGCATGAACCAATAGAGAAATAAATCTTCACCAATAACACTGATTTATTTACTGCGGACTTTGATCCTTCTTAATAAAACACACTCATATATAATCCGTCTTAATGAAACACCCTTTATATATAATCCGTCTTAATGAAACACCCTTTATATATAGCATGCTTCTTAAAAAGTAAAATATATTTCCTGTTATGATTTTCCGAGGTAAGAATGTTTTTAAAATTATTGAAAATTTTTATTCTATTTAATTTCCTATGAGATTCAACAAAAAATATCTAAGAATAACTTCACACAGAGATTTAATTGTTATGTATCAATAATCCAGCCCGAAATCATACCCTCTCATATATACAGATTTTTTTTATATATATTCATCAATATTGTATATTGTTTCGAACTTGCACCTTGAAGTGAAAACATAAAAAATGCTCTGCTGCAATATTTCGAGTAATAAAATTGCTACTCTACTCGATTTGTATGATATTCAGCGAATTAATATCTGGGGATAATTTCACATCTTTCCTTGGTAAGTATTTGATATACACAAGCTATTACGACCGTCCAAATAAAAAAAACATATTTTCTTCGTTCCTGCTCTTTTTATTGTTCTCTCACATTCTTTTTCTTATATTCTCTCTGTTGTAACATACGTACGGACAATAATGTATATCTTCCCATTCACATAAATACAGTAGTAAATACTATGTTGGTCTGCAGTTGGAGATTCGTCTCAAGTTATGCTGGTCAAACTCTCTGCCTCCGGGCGGAGAGGATACCCAGACGAGGCTATATCGAGTGGCAGAGTCTCGTCTCGGGAAGCAGCTACCCGAACCCGTTTTATACGGAGTCTATGGGGAATCTTTGGGCAAGAATAGGCTCGGATACCCCATATTAAATTCGGCTTTGTGCCACATCTGACCGCGTGGCGCGATTGGTAGATATCCTGCGGTTGGAGATTCATTGTGGAATTCACTTGACTCAATTCTAACAGTTGACCTTCTCCTACACGCCGCTGGCGAATCTTAAATGTGTTGTTCTTGTCCTAAGTATTATCGTTCATAACCAACCTTCCTGTGATTCTTTTATTCACTAACCTCCCCTAGGTTACAACACCCTCACACTCAGCAACTTCTTGGGGCTTAGTGACATTATTGCCTTGATTGGGGTGAAATGATTCAAAAATATGTTTCGCATATAGTCAATTAATTGAAGAAATTCACGAGAACGATCGTGATGCGTCATTTAAAACGTGTGAGATAGAATGTAAAGGGAATCTCTAGCCAAGTGCAACTGTCAGTTGTAAATTAACTTTTTGCCTAAAAAAGACACCCTATATACTATTGTAATAAAACTGTAATAAAACTGTAATCAAACTATTGTCGCCTACCAGTGACAATAGTTTTATTACGTGTGGAAAGCTTCACACTACCTCTTCATGTCTGTGGAGTGACCCATTTATTCTTTATGGTGTATCATCCTTTTGAGTGTAATTAAAAGTCAGAAAATATTTTTAGATTGTAAGTTTGGGGTGGGGGGATAATATTATTTAATGAAGCAAGTCCTACTAATTAACCCATAGCTGGAGGGGAAGAAGATTTGGATTCATACATTTCCAAAGGGTATTTGTGCGTAAGGGAATATAACGAACCCGAATGGGATTTGAAATGGGAGGGCCGAGTTCAAATTCCACTCGACTCCACGCCATTAACCTTTATACCTGCCGCACATCCAAGCTTACAGCAACTGGTATTCTCAAGCGGTCAACCATCTAGGTACTGATCAAACTCGTCGTTGCTTAATTTCTGTTATATAGGAATAAAGTGACATTGCAAACACTTGAGTTTGGACATAGATCGCCAGTGAGCAATCACAGGTGATCCCATTATTGAATTAAGTGGACCACGTGACCATAGACGAAACACATATATGTAGGAAGATGGTTAACATCTAATTCATCGCTATTTCTAGTCTATCCTCTATTACTAATCGGTTCGCTATTTCTACTCTATCCCCTATTACTATACGGACCGCTATTCTCTACTCTACTATGCTACCCTTCTATTCGGTTCACTATACGGATTACTATTCGAGTGAGTATTATCGAGCAAGTACTATTAATGTGAGTGCTGTTCGAAGTCGTATGACACCAGTATTATTCAACGGCGTCACTATAGTTGTATCTGCGATTACAAAGTCTCTTCTACAACGAGCATTACGAAAGTGACAACGAGTAATCGTTTAGAACACAAAAATTTCGTAAACGCCTTTCTCTGGCATTCTCTTCGAAAGAAGCCAAAAGAACTACTGAAAATGTTTTTCCTTGTAAATTTGCGTCTGGCTGTTTACCCACACCAATATGTATATTTTAGCGCTGCATATTTATTTGTTTCTCGTTGTTAGCTACAGTAGTGTTGGCCAAACAAAACTTAGGCCATGCTTTTTCCATATAACTTCTAACCAAGGAAAATGGTGGGAAACTGATTTTCAAAGTTGGGGACAACAGAGACCATATTTGAGAGGACTAAATAAACAGTGCGTGACGCATACAATGCCCAGCATAAAATAAGTATCAATGAAACTGCACTGTGTATTCTTTGTATTCAAAATAGACGCCTTGATGTTCAATAGATTTCAAGTTGAAATTTATCAATGTTTTTTTTTCCATAAAGGATTGATTGATTTTTTACGAGTTATCAACACTGTTTTGTCATGTCAACGAACACTCGTTGCCACTTTTGTCATGTCAACGAATACTCGTTGTCACTTTCGTAATGCCCGTTGTAGTAGAGACTTTGTAATTGCAGATGCAAACTATAGTAATGCCGTTGAACAATACTGATGTCACACGCCTTTGAATAACTCTGGCACTAATCGTACTTGCTCGATAATACTCACTCGAATCGCAACTCGTATAGTCAACTAAATAAAGAAATAGTATAGTGGATAGAGTAGAGAATAGCAGTCCGTGTAGTAATAGAGGATAGACTAGAGATAACGATCCGAATAGTAATAGAGGATAGACTAGAAATGCTTATCAATTAGACATCACACTAACTTCCATGTATGCGTTTTATCTATGGTCACGTGGTCTACTTCATTCAATAATGGGATCGCCTGTGTCTGTTCACTGGCGATCTATGTTCAAACTCAAGTGTCGGCAGCGACACTTTATTCCTATGTAACGCACTGTGTGTGTTATTTCAAACCGAAACAGATTTCAGATTAGAGGGAGTTATTTAGAGTAACAGGTGTCCCAAAGCGGTTCCCCAAGTAATTGATTCGATATCAAAGCTCTACTTCAAGTCAGTGGAAAACGTGATGTCAAGAAATCATAACATATTGTTTTCCTAGAATTTAGCATAAGCTATGTTGATGGCAATTAAAAAAGGTTCACTGGAGTGGGTTTTTTTTTTTTTTTTTCTTATTAGTTTTCTCTCTCAGTAATCCATTGTATCTTAATGGCATTATTGCCTTGCTTGGGTTGAAACGATTAAAAAAAATAACACAATGATAATCTCCTTATATTTTAGGCAGTAAAAATGCCTATTAAAATGCGAATAAGGCAGGTCAATTTAAGAGGCTGTAAAAATTTAGCCAGTAATTTCCAGGTTGGCCCCCACCAGTTTCTAAATTCTAAATGACGTCTCTTTCCCAACATATAAGTTTACAAAACTAGAATTATGTAAGGCGCAGTAAGAACAAGTTACCAACTTAAAATGAATAAAGGGTTCGGTTGATAATTCCGAATAGTTGACCAAGTACAAGAGATACAGAAGGATGCCTGAGGGTACAATAGTCGAAATGTTTGGAATATGACTGCAACGATGAATATATTCGTCCGAATGGAAAGACATATATCATAAAATAAGTATATATTTTCTGTATCTTCTTTCGAAGGAGAAAAACGCGCGCAAATAAAGTATCAAAGAATAAAGGCAAAAGAACTGACATTGACAGTCATCCGGGGGAAATCTGGCGTGCCTGGAAGGGTTTACTTCAGGCGATAACGAATAAGCGCCGCTGATATCTCCACGCGTAGCGCATTTTGTCGGAAACAATGTCGTAAAAGGTCTTCATACATCAGTGACGTAAACAAGTCAATCGACGTCTTGAGATATATTTTTTTCGAATTTACTGAAGCATACAAGCTACCGAACATTGTTGCTAGATTCAAAACCAGTCGAAGAGTGACAATATAAATACTACAAACCTTACGTGCAAGTATAACTCAACGTTGATATGCAGAAAGTAAAATCACCGAGCCGAGCTCAAATTCTGATTGATTCTCTTTCGCCCACTTTGCGCTAATACTCTTGGAAAAGGCATGAACCCACCTTCGCCTAGTTATGAGTCAAATAGCCTACAAGATTGGGCTCTTTAGTCGTGGTAGGGAAATAAGTTGTGGAGAAAAATAATTTTGAATTCAGCATCAACCTGAAGAGGGATGGGTTCCGTCAGGCTATCTTATCATAGACACATCCAATACTGCTAAAGCTGCACTATATATAGTATCCTTTTGACCCAAAACGGATATCGGGACTCTTTATCAACTCAACCAATGTGACTAACAGGAGATCTTTCAATGTAACATGTTTTAGATTGGTAATGTAACGGTCAGTCACGCCACTCATCATGATCAGTCTCTTTACTGCTTTAATTGTTACGGCGATCGAAGGGCAGAAGAAGCAAACTCCTTCAGGATGATCTATTAGCAGTGGCTCTTAAGAGTTCCGGCATTATCATGTCCGTCCACTCTTTTATGTCGTCTGACGAGCTTTTGCGTTGCCGTCTCGCCTTGTGTTCACATACATCAGTGCGTTGGAGAGGCTATTATGCCGTGTGATATGACCAAACTCTGACTGACATCTTCAGACGTTTAATAGTGGCGAGAAATAATTCATGTCGGCCCACGAGACTTTTGACCTTGTTCCGTACATCGACATTGGATTTCTGCATCTGTTAGGCGATGCGGAGTACCTTTCGCAAATATGTGTTCCTGAATGCTAGAAACTTTCTTCCCTGCCTCAACCAGAAATGCCTAACTCTTATACTCATAGATAAGGAGGATGTACAGCTTGAACTTGGTATAGAAACTGATGCTGCTTTTCTATATCCTTTCCAGTATGACCATCCCTACTCTGGCAATACCGATCCGTGTATCACGCTACTAGATGTTAATTAAATGTATTTGACAATATCCCTTGACCTTTTTTGGCCAATGATCTATGTCGCAGTCGACGATCCTTTGAGCGTAGATTTTTTAAATGTCGCTTTTGGGGTGAAAATCTATCGCTTTATCTGCCAGATAATCCCGATCGGGAGTTAAGTTAGATGTCTAACGTGGCTGGTTTATGCTATTCTATCAGTCAGTTATGTGTCATACGTGTTACACGCTTAGGCGAGCATGTATCTTTCGATATATGACTGAGGAGGCAGATTTTTTCCCGCAGTAGGTTTCCATTTCTTTCTGCGGTAGACCAGTTGCTATCCAAGGCTACAGGACACGGTCTGTCCTGAGGTTTATCTATAGCTGGGGAGAGAAGAAGAGATTTATACCTTTTCCCAAATGTATTAGAACGTAAGTGAATGTAATGGATTCGACTGGAATTCGAACTCGGCTCTCCGATTCCTCAATCCCCTATCCATTACTCCACCGTGCCTCCTCATGCTATTTTATAACTATACCAAATAACAGAAACCTCATTATCTGAGGACTTCCAAGAAGAGAAACAACCAAAATGGATAGTACTTGTAACGCGGCAGAAAACAATGGCATAATCAACATTTTGACGTTTGACTCTACTTCGAACATAAAGTTAGGGAGGAAACCCCCATCAGTACGGGAAAGAGCAATAACGGTGCCAGAAAATTTTTCTCGTTTGAGTTCATCTTGCAAATCTATAAATCAACCATTCGTCCTTGCATGGAATATTTCTGTCATATTTGGTCTGGCGCCTCTCCTGTACGTCTCGAGGTCCTCGACAAAATCCAGAGACGAATATGCAACATGATAGGTCCTGATCTGGCATCTACTCTACAATCACTATCCTACAGACGTGCCGTGGCTTCCCTTTGTCTCTTCAAAAAATATTTTCAGGGCAACTCTTCCGACGAGTTACTTTCGCTGGTTCCCAGATTTCATGAATTTAAGCGAGCTACCAGGCTGGTATCTCGGTCCCACCCTTTTACTGTCAAAACGGTTAAATGTAAGCGTCTCTTCTACTCAAGCAGTTTCTTCTCTCGCACTGTGGAACCCCCTTTCTCTTACTTGCTTCCCCGATGACTCTAATCTTCAAATATTCAAGTGTAATGTCAATCGACATCTGATTCGCTGACCTTGTTCCATGTCCTTCTCTGTATCCTTTCCTCAAACACGCCTCTTTATTCTTGTTTTCAATCCTTTGTAACCCCTTGCGTGGTAGTGGCACTCACGCCTTGCTTGGGGTGAATTGCTTTAAAAAAAATTGTTAAAAAATGTTTGAAGTGAAAAATTTTATAAATTTCAACCGAAAGTATCACTGTTTGTTTGGTCTACGAATGCCGAATGTTTCTTTATAAGGAAACTTTTAATATTGCTATTACTAACATAGATGAAGAGGACAGATTCTATACGTTCATTGCAGCTCGATGGCCAGTGAACGAAAAAAAGCGTAACTCAAGTAACATTGGCTGCTCGGTCAATGAATGCCGAATGTTTCCTTATAAAGAAACGGCTAATATCGCATGTTGCAATTGCCATTGGGGATGAGGCAAACAGATGCATCAGTTCCATCATTGGGGGTAGAGGAAAGTATAACTCGTCTACAATTGTCTGCTCGGTCAACGAATGTCATATTTTTCCTTATGAGTAAATGTCTAATATTACCGTTACCATTAGAGATGAAGAGAGCAGATACCTCATGTTCACCCCAGCGTGATAGAAAGTGGGAAAAGAAAATTATAACACATATAGCACTGGCTGCTTATTTAATGAATGCCAAATGTTTCCTTATAATATTACTAATCCGACTAGAGATGAGAACAGATATATAATTTGATCCCATCCCAATAGCCAGGGAGCTACAAAAAGCATAATTCGAATTGAACTGGCTGCTTGGTCAATGAATGCTGAATGTTTCCTTATAAGGAAATGGCTGTTATGGCTTTTTCTTTTATAAATCACATTTTTGAATCTATTATATCATGTATAGTGTTGGGAGACTATCTAAATCTAAAAGGAATCTAAAAGGAAGACTGCTCTTAGTCAAAACAACCCTGTCAACAGGGCTAAGAATACGTCTACTGTATCCCCTAAAGACGGATAGAAGCCCTCGCTTATAAAAAGATTTCCATGCAGATGGATACTTGCAAACTCAAGTATAAACCCCGCGACACAAGGTCGGTTTAATGTGGGGAGCCCGAGCGCGTGCACCCGGGCAAGGAACAAAAATTCTCCTCAGCCCCCGCAACTGTCGATTGCGCTGTCCTCGGTGCGAGCACCGATCCCTCCTTCTGGTGCAATGAGAGGGCGCGAAACGGGTGTGAGAGTAAAGAAGTATTTGAACCCTTATCTTTTTTTATTCCGTAATTTTATTGACCGATCTTCATATTGCAAACCTCAACTTTCCCGGGGATCAGTTCTCTCCTGTATAACATGTAAGATAATGAAAAGAGATTTTTTTTTTTACCGGAGAATATATGCGACCAACCCACTCACATCTCATCTGTCTGTAGATAATTACAGCCTCATAGACATGGCTGAAGGTCAGTTTGGTAGCTTTTAGTCTCCCGTCAGAGATTTAGATGTTATGCTCTTGAAGCATGGAAATAGCGTTCTTCCAAAGAGAAGCGTTTTCGCCCACTTTGCATAGTTCAGAATGAACGAGACAATTTGATAAGCTAGCGTTTGTAAGCCGGCGAACAATAGCATTGAGACGATAAAAGAATCGGCACTGTTTCTCTCTAGTCATAAATACGCTTAATGATTCAAAATTGACGATGTTTTCAGCGTGCCAAAAATACATCCAGTACAATTAACCAATGATTATACTGCCAGCGGCATTTTCCTTTTTCAACTTCATAAAAATCGAAACAAACCGGCAGAAAGAAAACATGAATACAACAGAAGCAGTTGTATTTCCGTTAGTAATATCTATGGGAAAACGGTTTGTACATTTTTATATATCAATAACACTTTTAGGAAAGAACTAGGATGAAGATTATTTTAATCATTTCATCCAAGGAAGGCGATAATGCCACTAAGATGCAAGGGGTTAGTGGGAGTGGAAGAGAATGAGAAGACTTTAAAAGAAGGAACTAGAAACCCAATCCCAAACAAGAAACAAGCGATAAACCTCTACTCCTGTTCAAAAGACGGGGAAGGAGTTTGAACCGAGCGATAGGCGAACCAATCTACGCCCGTTGAAAAGTTTTCGTATAAGGCGTTTCGTCCTTTGGAACTTCAAGCGATGCCTCTGTTCATGTGTCTAAACATGTGCGCGAAGGAAAGTAACACTGATAATTCTATGCATATCAGATAGATAGATAGATAGATAGATAGACTGACTGACTGACTGACTGACTGACTGAGAAGAAAAAGTTTTCAGTTTTATATCTACGTAGCATCAGGTAATCTATAAGAATACTCTGGTATGTATATATCTGAGAAAGAAAGAAAGAAAGAAAGAAAGAAAGAAAGAAAGAAGAGCGTGAGAGTAAGTAATTTATTATCTATATATCTGACACGTAGTAGAGTTCGATCTTCACTTGGTGTCCCCTACGTTCGGCCTTGTGCCACATTTGAGCTACGCTTGGAAAATCACTATATCTGACACAGAGTAAAAGGGAGCGGGAGAAACATTTAGTATCTGAAAGAAAAAAGAAAGGAAGAGAAAGTCGTTTAGCGTATATATACCACTGAGAGAGTGGCACCTCGAGGCGCTTGATTGGTTAGCAAGCTTGTCTCGCTAAACCAATTCTCACTGGGTGCCCCATATTTTTGGCCTTGTGCCACATCTAAGCTACACTTGGAAAAACGCCATATCACTGAGAGATAGAGAAAGAAAGAGAGTCATTTAGTATCTAAAAAATAGAAAGCTTGTTAATCGCTTCTTGGATAAGATTTTGATTGATTTGTTTTTTATGTTATATCAACCCTTTGTGGGTCATTTAAAGCCAAAACATATTTTGGATTGTAAGAATTATTCTTTTTTTGCGTATGAATATTACTTTAACAATTTTTTGAAAATAGCAATGATTTTTCTAGATAAAACTCCCACAACAAATGAACTCATACCTATCCCAAGGATATTTGCGCTTAAATAGATGTAACGAACTCGAGGTTAATTCGAACTCAGCACTTCGATTTCACTATTCATTACACTACGTGCATATCCACTCTGGAATCAGAGAGAGAGAGAGAGAGAGAACCGTTTAGCATCTATACACTTGAAAAAGAAAATAAGGATGCTCGTCTTGTATCTAAGAAAACAAGATAAACAAAGATCGTTTAACTTATTTTGAAAGAGAGAGAAAGAGAGAAAGGGGAAAGAAACAGAGAGGTATTTAACTTTGTATATGAGAGGGGAGAGAGAAAAACAGATACACGCCTAGTATATGAGAACGAAAGAGACAAAATCTTCGAGTATCTATATTAGAATGAATGAGAGAGTGAGAGAGAGAGACGGGGGAAAGAAAGAGTTAGAGAGTAATCTAGTATTTTATCTATCTGAAAGGGTTGTCTAGTATCTACTTCGCTGAATGAGAAAGAAAGAAAGAAAAAAGAAAGAAAGAAAGAAAGAAAGAAAGAAAGAAAGAAAGAAAGAGACGGGTCGCTTAGGATCTATATATTTGAAAAAGAAAGGGTGATATCTGAGTGACAGAACGTAAAAGAGAGGGAGAGAGAGAGTTGTCTGTCTATTTAGCTGAGAGAGATAGAGAGAATGGTTTAGTATCTATATGAAAGAGATAGATAGAGAGTCTTGTGATATCTTTCTTGATGAGAGAGACAGAGAGAGAAAGTAAGAGTATTTATCTATCCGAGAAAGATATATATATATATATATATATATATATATATATATATATATATATGAGTGCGAGAGAGAGAAAGAGAGAGAGAGAGTGAAAATTAAAGAGAGGGTCTTCCACTGTCTATCTGCAAGATGAGGAGACATCTTGTATCTATCTGAATGAGAAAGAAAGAAAAAGAGACACAGTGTTGTCTAGAATCTATCTGAGAGAGAGAGAGAGTAAAAGAAAGATGGGGAGAGATACAAAGAGAGATATCTAGTATCTATTTAGATGGGAGAGAAATCGCATGTAACTGAGAAAAAAGAGAGAAGAGGAAAATTTGTTTAGCATCTATCTGAGAAAGAAAGTAAAAGAGGCTACTATTTAAGAAAGTTGAAAAAAGAGAGAATCTACCTGACTCCGCTTGTTTGGTTTGTTTTGTTTTACGGCATATCAACTTCAATGAATCATTTTTTGCCGACATTTTTTTTCTGCTAATATTTTTGTTTTCTCCAAAATCGATTTCTGTTAATATTTTTTTCTACAAAAATGTATAGCTGGTAATATTATTTTTTCAAAAACGTACAGCTGGTAATATTTTTCAAAAACCTATTGCTGCAAATAGATTTTTCAAAAACGTATTGCTGTTAATATTTTTTTTCTTCAAAAATTTATTTCTGGTAATAATTTTTTACAAAGTATTTATGGTATTAAAACCTATTTTTACACTTTTATAATGCTTTTTACCTCAGTTTTGGGGTTAAATATTTGCCCATAGCTGGAACCCTAACAGGTGCTACCACCCCGGGTCAAGGTGGACCTGGGAACACCAGCAATTAAGAGGTGGCTCCACGCTCCTCAAAACCTCCTGATCAGAGGCCTTGCTGTTGAATCTATCTGAGAGAGAGAGCGAGAAAGAGAGAGATATTCGTGTAACATCTATATTTATATAATAGATAGATAGATAGATAGATAGATAGATAGATAGATAGATAGATAGATAGATAGATAGATAGATAGATTATATTTCATCACGAATAACATCAACCGGTCATGTTTAAGAACGGCTGAGGATAGAAGTGGCTCCAGTTGAAACAATGTTCGTGTTGCTTTTAGACAGAGGTATATTTCAAGAAGACAGAAAATATGGTCTGAAAATGGAAAGATTTCGGGAGTAGCAAAGAAAAGAGTGGTGGATTGTTATCCGATATCCATCCACTTATATGGCGATAAATACTGGACAATTTTCCCCACGGATGAGGAAAAAAACACGAGAGGCAACAGAAACGTGTTGCTACAGAAGGATATTGAAAATTGCATTTGCCGGAGCGAGTAAATAACAAGAAACCTTGAAAGAAAATGACAAGAGAAAATTCACTTATACCCAGAATCAGGAAAAGACAGCTGCAATTCCTTGGATACATAATCAGGAAGAAGGGCTTGGAAAACTTCACCTTCAAGGGGCATATTATGGACAGAAGAGATAGAAGGCAGTAAGCCACTTACCAGACGATTCATACATTTTCTTTATTCTTGAAATAACAACAAATATATTAAATTATTATTATTATTAGCTTGAATAAAAATTATTTATTATATTGATTAAAAAAACTCGATTCCATAGTTATTTATAATATGGTAAATAATAAATATTGTATTGTAGTTGATTTACAAATTCTGACAATTTTGTAATTTTTATAAATTTTGGAATAAAAAAGATTTTTCTTTTCAAATTTATTTCTTTATAAAATGTTAAATAAATCTTTATAAATGGTAAATAATAAATATTGCATTGGGGTTGGTTGATATTAGGTTGGTGCAAAAATAATGACGTAACAATGTCGTTTTTTGACGTATTTTTAACGTTAAAAAACGACATTATTACGTCATTATTTTTGCACCAACCTAATATATTTTGATAATTTTATAATTTAGATTTTTTTTTTCAAATTTATTTCTTTATATATGGTAAATAATAAATATTGCATTGGGATTGGTTGATATATTTTCATAATTTTGTACGTTTTTATAAATTTTTGAATAAGATATTTTTTCAGATTTATTTCTTTATAAAGTGGTAAATAAATCTTTGTAAATGGTAAATAATAAATATTGCATTGCACTTGGTGGTTCACATATTTTTATAATCTTGTAAATAAACATTGAAGTCAAACATGTATACAATAATAGTGGTGTCAAGGGAATAACTGTCCTTTTGGCACACTTTTTTTTTTACTGGCACAAATGTTAAACTTTGTCAAAGGAATTATCTTGAAATCCCTGCAACAGTTGTTGGTACCACAGACCAAGAGATAGGAGAAGGCAGCGAGTCACTTACCTGACGAATTTGCGTGCATAGATGATGGAACAGGTGGTGGAAAACTGCTAAGAGCCACACGTGCTATGAAGTTGTGGAGAGCCGTGATCGCCTGTGTTCTGAAAGACGCAGTAATTTAGCCATAATATATGATTTCTTTTAAACGCAAAACAGGCATAGTCTTCTCTCATATTCTTCAACCTCAGAGATTCTTCGTTTTCAATTATTCTAAAAGGCTTTTTTCCTTGCTTTAGTCATCAAAAGTGCAATATTTGATCCATAATAACTAAATAAATTTTAGTTGATTTGGTTGATCTTAGTGTAGAAGGAAAACACTGAATTCAAAACTGAAAGTGACCCAAGTTTAAACAGTAAGAAAGTTCCGCTCAGCATTGTTGCAGTATAGTTGTTTTCCAAGCATATCTTAGATTAGGCACAAGGCCGAAAGTATGGGACATCTAGTGAGGATCGGACTCACTTTTCAGTTGTAACTGATCTAGCGAGACAAGCTTGCTAACCATTACACCACGCCGAGGTGCCCAATTGTTGTAGTATAAACCACTCGTTGGCTTTGTGGGTGTTTAAGTAACAGAAATGTGCCTAAGCAGATCGCATACCCGGAAACCAGCAAGCATACTGAAGATGGGAAATCAAAATAATTTGCAGTCAACAGAGAATCAGACTACACTCACTAATCATACTTGTATATTACGTTGCCAAGTTTCTAGTACACTGTCCAAGATGGATAGCCGTTTATCCACACTTGACCACAAAAGACTAGAATGTCCAGAGGGAATTCATTCGAAATAAGCATAAACCCAAGAAAATGCTTCGAAACCGCACTCAACCGGGTGTGGGCTAAGAACGAGCTTAGTCGGGTTAACGTCAATATTGAATCGTGTGTTTGAGCCTACACTGAAAAAAAAAAAAAAACAAGCAAACAAACAAGGACTGACATTTAAAATCAATCAACCTAACTCGGTGCGGGATTATTATAGGGTCCACCCCTTTTTCATACAAGTGGACTCTACCAGTGTATACTTGGACTGCTGCCGTTAAATACCCAGAGTCAGTCAGAGTAGAGAGAGAGAGAGAGAGAGAGAGATTGTGATTGAGTCGGAGGTAGAGTAATAGTGTGAGGTAACCGCTTGTAGAAGTCACAGTTGCGAGCACGTAGACTCAAAGGAAGTCCTACTTCGAGACTGAATTTCCCAGACTGTAGATATATTATTACTGCTACTAACCGCGTTTCTGGATTTACTAACCGTATTACCAATTGTATTATTGTGTAAATACATTTATTTGTTATATTTCATTCCTGTGTTTGTCATTCATTGGAGACCGGATTTCATCTCGGAATCCACAACAGTTATGTTTAGCGAGCCTAGTTCAATTGGCCATTACTATGGAATAGTGTGTTCGATCCTCACTGGGTGCCCATACAAATATGCGACACAGTATAACCCAACAACCACTGACATGTCGTAAAAGCAACCAACCTAACTTGGTGCGGGATTATGGTCAATTCTTTTCGATTTTTGATTATTCTAAAATACATTTTCCTACCTTTATTCATCATAAGTACAATATTTACTTACTGTTATCTCAAAGGTGTCCTGCCAGTCCGTCACTGTTCAGATAAAAAATGTCGGACTCAATTTAATCAAAACCTTATTTCGGAAAGGGGAGGAAAGAGAATTTAAGAGATCATCTTTTGCTCATCAATCTTGAAACGGAGATAACTTGGTTCCAGACAGTTTTCCCCAATTTTAAATTAGAAGCTGGATTGAAGCACAATAACTAGAGATGTGCGTCTTATCTTTTCTTTATGAGGTTGTGCAGTTGTCCGGCTCATGTCAGTCTTTTCAAACGAGTTTAACTTGTTATCCATGACAAGTTCCATTTCAATTCTATCAGATATATTTATGAGTGGATGTTTACAGGTTCTCGGCACAACGTATTACTCAAATTTTAACCAAATGACTAATCCACAGGATATATTTTAGAAGCCCTTCTTGGCCAGTCAGAGAACCTTTCAGCAGTCACCTATGATATCACTGCGATTGTTCTAAGGAAATGCCGTCCTGGGTAAGACTATAATCCACATCCTCAGAAAGGGCTCTGATCAGGATGTTTTGAGGAGCGTGAAACCACCTCTTAATTGCTGGTATTCCCTGGTCCAACCTGACCCGGGGTGGTAGCACTTGCTAGGGTCCCAGCTATGGGCAAATAGTTAATCCCTAAACTTGGGTCAAGACGTGTAAAAAATAGGTTTTATTACCAGCAATTATTTTTTTCCTAAAATATTTTTATTCGCAATACACTATTGCCAGCAATACATTTTTGGGAAAAAAATATTACTAGCAATACATTTCTGGAAAAAATATTACCAGCGATACATTTCTGGAAAAATATTAACAGCAATCTATTTTTGGAAAAAAAATATTACCAGCAATACATTTCTGGAAAAATATTACTAGCAATACATTTTTTGAAAAAATATTACCAGCAATACATTTCTGGAAAAATATTACTAGCAATACATTTCTGGAAAAAATATTACCAGCAATACATTTCTGGAAAAATATTAACAGCAATCCATTTTTGGAAAAAAATATTACCAGCAATACATTTCTGGAAAAATATTACTAGCAATACATTTTTTGAAAAAATATTACCAGCAATACATTTCTGGAAAAATATTACTAGCAATACATTTCTGGAAAAAATATTACCAGCAATACATTTCTGGAAAAATATTAACAGCAATCCATTTTTGGAAAAAAAATATTACCAGCAATACATTTCTGGAAAAATATTACTAGCAATACATTTTTTGAAAAAATATTACCAGCAATACATTTCTGGAAAAATATTACTAGCAATACATTTCTGGAAAAAATATTACCAGCAATACATTTCTGGAAAAATATTAACAGCAATCCATTTTTGGAAAAAAAATATTACCAGCAATACATTTCTGGAAAAATATTACTAGCAATACATTTTTTGAAAAAATATTACCAGCAATACATTTCTGGAAAAATATTACTAGCAATACATTTCTGGAAAAATATTACCAGCAATACATTTCTGGAAAAATATTAACAGCAATCCATTTTTGGAAAAAATATTACCAGTAATACATTTCTGGAAAAATATTAACAGAAATCCATTTTTGGAAAAAAATATTACCAGCAATACATATGAAACTAAAAATATTACCAACAATAAAAATCTTGACATAAAATAACCCATTGAGGTAAAACAAACCAAACCAAATGTAAGGAAATGCTCTCACGAATTGCTATTGTTCTCTTTGGAATCTACACCAAGATTCTTGCTGCTTCTTGTTTGATAGTTTGTTTGATATCCTCTTCTGTGTTTTCTGTATTTAAGAACTCTGATAAAATTCCTGACCTCTCCAATTATTGTCCTTATTATTTTACCCCACAAAAGAATAGAAAAAAACAGAAATATGGTTCTACAGAAGGAGACCTAGAATACCATGTACTGAACACGTGATCAATGACGAAGTTTTAGAGGAAATGGCAACAAAAAAGACCACATGCGTAACATCAGAAAGACATTTTAGGACACATAATGAGGAAAGAGGCTTTAGAAAATTTAACACTGACAGGACATATCGAAGGAAAGAGGAACAGAGGAAAACGGCGCATGACCTATCTAATGAGCTTGTCTAAAAGGATAGCAGAACAGTGTTTAGGATAGATAGCAAAAAAGATAATGATTACTAAGAGCTACAAAGAACAGGAACTTGTGGAGAGCTATGATCGGCATGCAAAATAAGTTTTTTATCTCTTTTTCGCAAAGTACTAGAAGCTCTGATTAAATCTGAATTTGGTTAAGCATCTCACTTTACACGGCCTTCTTTCAGATAAACAATATGGCTGTCGTTTCTCAGGGTCAGCTGCCAATGTATTAACGGTTATTGCTGAATTTGTCTATTAGCTTTTAGATAAGAACGGCGAGGCTCGATCTGTGGCTTTAGCTATCTCGAAGGCATTATTGCTGACCATTATTCACAAGCTCAAGGGTTATGGTGTCTCTGACCGAATATTTGACTTGATCCAATGGTTCTGAACAAATCGTCTAATGAAGATCATCTGGAACACAAACGATCATTTCCTATTAATGTTGTGTTTCGTCTAGGGCTCTACAATTGGACCTACGTTGTTTCTCATTTCTAACAACGACTTTCCCGATGTCATCAGTTTCCAACTAGGTATATATGCTGATGACACAACTGTTCACACCTGTCTCAATAGTAAGTCCGTTAGGTCAGACAAAATAAAACAGGCAGCTGCTCTCGAAAATGAACTCCAATCAGAAATATCTTAACCCCTTCAAATCACATCTCTCTTAACTCAATTGGTTTCATTTGTAACAATACTGTCTAATTTTCACTGCCATCTTAGACGGTAGACATCAAATTGCTAACAATCCCTTCTCTGACTTGTATCATTTCATTGTTATGTTGCCTTATTGGACATTAGACGATGTCAGAAATGTTGATATATCGTTAAGTTAAGCAGCCAATAGAAACCAAGGTGAGATATTCTTTACTTTCGTAACTGTGAAATTAACAATATCCGTGCAGTGTCCATGATTAGAATATTACATGGAATGTTTAAAATGTTCTTTTACGTGACGTTGAGTGTGTTACTTACGTTGAAGAAAAAATTGCTGGGGCAAAAACGTTTTCTGTTTTGCATTGTTGTTGATCTTCTTTTTAAATTTTACAAAATGATCGTGACAATAACAGAGCAGAATATTGTCTTTGTAATAAGGGGAGAAGCACGACGCATGAGCCTTTGTCTATTGGGTCAACTTCTCCGAATGATCCATAATAATTAAATATTTTTTAATTCTTTTGGCTGATCTTAGTATAGAAGGAAAACACAAAAGCGTATGTGTCCCGAGTTTAAACTGTAAGTTCCGCTCAGCACTGTTGCAGTATAAACCACTTGTCTGCTTTGTGTGTGTTTAAGTAACAGAAATGTGCCTGAGCAAATAACATACCGGGAAATGAGCAACCATACTGAAGATGAGAAATCAAAATAATTTGCAGTCAACAATGAATCAGACTACAGTCACTAACCATATTTGAATCAGTTGTGAAATTTACGTTGCCAAGGTTCCAGCTCATTGTCCAAGATGGAGTGCCGTTTATCCGCACTTGACCGCAGAAGCATGCATTTCCAGAGGGAATTCATTCGAAATAAGCATATAACCAATCAAATGTTTCGAAACCGCACTCTACTGGTGTGGGCTAAGGGCGAGCCTGGACAATATTGAATAGTGTGTGATCCTCACTGGATGCCCAATAAAAAATCCGACACTGAAAAAACAAACAAACAAGGGCTGACATGTCTTTAAATCAACCAACTTAGATTACCACTTAATTTTTATTTAGGAAATGACATTGTCTAATATTCAATATACATCCATTTACATCCGTTCATGTTTAACGTCTGTTGCTGCCATTAATTTCAAATCTACGGGTCATGACCAATTTATGTAAAATAATTTCTTTATTTTGCTTCTTCCTTTAGTTTAAATTTAACATAGGTCATATTTGATTGGTTGATCTGAGTAAAGCCCACAAAACTTATAACCCACCTTTTTTTCATATTTTCGTAAGAAGAGGCTGCATTTTGCTTTTAAATCTGAATAAATCGTTCACTCGTCAGTAATTTACAATCGCCTGATGAGATGCGTCATGTTTCGATGCATATTACATCGAAAGATGACTGCAATTGTGTAGTGATTTTGACATGTTTTTGATGAAATATCCTAAAATAAAGTGTATACATACATTTGTAAGTTAAACATTTTTATAATTGTTTGTAAAAATACACGTATTATAAAAGTCATCTACAGACATATAAAACATCAGGTACATATTCAAATCTTCTTCTTCTTATTATTATTATTAATTATTACGAGATTTGTGCATAAATTTCTAATACTTTCTTTTTCTCCATATATATATATATATATATATATATATATATATATATATATATATATATATATATATATATAAAGAACAAATTAGGTAAAATTTACATCTTGCTATATATATATATATATATATATATTATAATATTTTTATTTAAAAATATTTTATATTGCGATACTGAAATTTCTATGTTTCGGAACTTAAACCTGTTCCATTATCAAGCGATGTTGGGTAATTTTCAACAGATTTTACCCAACTTTAAACAAAGATATCCACCGTCAAAGATGCTTTTCGGTGATGATGACGTAGACGATTGCTATGCGACGTTAACTGTCGCCGAATAGCAGACGCAGGTCGTTCATTCATGATGCGGTTCTATGACGTCGTACCGCGTGAGAGACCGAAGTATTAACAGCAGAACCATGTCTAGATGTAAATTTGATGGTGAATATCTTTGTTTAAATGTCCATATAACCACTCTGAAGATGGCTCATTTGAGCCGAAAGCTTAGTTCAAGGAACAGCTTAATCAAAATATATCCAAATTTTGGACGATTTTTGTCTTTATTTTAACGCGAAATTAAAGGAACCATACGAATTTTGGAACGCCTTATGATTGAACATAATAGACATTCGTCGTCTGTTATATTTAACAATATATGTTTAAATATATACCGATGATAACGCTTAATTCATAAATTAGGCAAAATAAGAGATTAACCACAATATCTGTCAAGGTTGGAACGAAAGTTTTATCCGAGTTTATCGTGTATATTAAAGATGAACATACTAATGCTTATAGAAATATTTAATCATTAATATAACCCATATTTCTTCCCAGCACACCATTCCATCTATCAACGAGTCTATATATGTCATGTTTGCAAAATACTTTAGATGTAAGAATGCGAGATCAGTTCATATTCAACCTCTTGTATTGGTGAGACTTAGGCTATCCAAATGGTTCTGTCAATCCTTAAACAAACGATAAAGTTCAAAGTCGAGAGAATATGGAGCTCGAAGCATTTTTTTTCCCAATCAAGTTCCTCTAAGTGATATTTAGCCAAAAGTGACAGTGTGAGGATGGCTATTATCCTGATGGATGATTTCTCCTTTTCTCTTGACGACGGATGGACGTTTTGTGTCCAAAGCTGCTTTCAAACGACAAAGGTGTTGCCAGTAGAGATGAACATTCTTTGATTTTTTTCTAATAGTTCATAATGGATGATTCCTTGAATATCCCACCATACACTCAACATGATCTTCTTTGGACGAAGCACGTCACTTTCCTCGAAAAATCCAATGATGACGGAGATTAATATTTTAGTAAAGGATCCCTTTCTTCTCACCAATAGCAAGAAATACACAACACCTGGGCACGTACCAAACATGGATGACATAAAAGTATAACGAATATTTATATATATATATATATATATATATATATATATACAGTGTAACCCGGATATAAGAGAGTTGTCGGGACCGGAGAAGAAGTCTCTTATATCAAGGTTTCTCTTATATCCGGGTTTGTTCTATTTTGTTTAGGTAAGTATGGCTGTAATTTGGAACCAGATAAAATATCTCTTATATCCGGGTTTCTCTTATATTCCGGGTCTCTTATATCCGGGTTACACTGTGTGTGTATATATATATATATATATATATATTTATTAAAGACATTTTTATGTTTAACGTTCTTCTTATAGATACAAGTATTTAAGTAAATGCTCTGTTTATAATAAACAGTATTAAATAACATTTACCGGCCTGAAAATTTTCATATGAAAATTTCTCGGACATTCAGGCCGGTAAATGTTATTTAGTACTGTTTATTATAAACAGAGCATTTACTTAAATACTTGTATCTATAAAAAAAAAAGGACGTTAAACATAAAAATGTCTTTAATAAATAAATTGTCGGACTTTGTCCATCTCTTAATGTATATATATATATATATATATATATATATATATATATATATATATATATAGAGAGAGAGAGAGTAATCGAGATCATCGAGTCAATGTGAGCGATCCTTTCCATAGTTGAATAGCATTTGATTCGCCGGGGCTACGTACAGCTTTGAATTCAGAGATTTCGTTCTCCTAGACCGGTTGCCACCCAAGGCTATAGAACCCAGTGTTTAATAAAACATAAATACGAATGGGCCAACCATAGAGTAGTAGGATTCGTAACAGTATTATGTCAAATTTTCTCACACAAGAAATTTACTTTCGAAATATTATTTTGGTCTTCATTCAAAGATTTTTCTTCTTTTTTTTTTTTTTTTTTTTTGGCCCTTTTTAATTTCTTTCGACAATTGATTATGCTCCACTGAATCTATCAGTTCGTATCGTTCGTAATTTTCCGCTCATTTTTTTTAAAGTAAATACCTTGCTTTTTTTTCTCGCCAGTAATTTTCATTCTTTCCTTTCCAGCAACAATATGTCCAGCTTTGCGGTTGAGAAATGTTTGTGTCAGTCTCAAATCGATAACAAAAAGAACTTAACGATAAGCAGAAAGAAAGAAAAAAAAATAAACGAAACGTTTTTACAATAATAGCAAATGTTTAGGAAGACGTCCATGTTTTGTCCAGTGAATGGTAAGCAAATGGTGATAAAGAACAATCTACAAACGAAAAGGAAAACCATTCCGTATGGAAGCAATTCAGAAACTCAGAATCATTCGAGTCAAAGAATACAAAGAACAGCTTTGCAATAATTCGCTTTTAGACTTTCATTGAGGACATAACGCGAATGAAGACATATTACATATTATATGGTTTCATTGTCTCTTCCTTATTTATTTTTTTCACTTGAAAGACTGAAAAAAGGGAAAAGAACAAATACTCAATGGTGATGGTTGTTTAATAATTTGCCAATAAACATGTCTGAATATATAAATGTTTGTAAAAACACGGAGGAGAGATAGAAAAATGATAAAATTTACTAAGAGGTACAAAGGGCAGGAAATTGTGCAGAGCCATGATCGCCCACACTCTGAATGGATACAGCGCATAGAAGAAGAAGAAAAAGAAGAAGAAGGGAAAGGGGATGAGAAGAAGAAGAAGAAGAGACAAACACATGCAGATGTAACAAGACGCTACATATAGACTAATGGTTAGCAAGCGTGTCTTAAGACTATTTAGTGAGTTCGATCCTTACTGGATGCTCCATGTTTAAATCTTTGCGCTACATCAAAGTTGCCCTTCGAAACTTTAAATGCAGTGTCTATCGTTTTCTTCTTAATTCATTTTATTTTATTTTTCTCCCTCCTTAATAACGTCTATTGTTTTTCATATTCTCATTTACATGTAAGCTTCGCTTACTAAATGACTACATCAACGCTCCTAATATATATGTAAAATCCAAGTAAAAGAAAACAGAATAAAAATTATATTAATAAATATACATATTATTACTCAGTGGCATCACGACTCGGAGTTTTAAATTATGTAACGGTCAATCTCTACGCAGCACATGAAGATTGCGTTGTGCATGAAACTCCGAGTAGTGCTACAAGTGAGGAATATTTTTTTTACATTTATTAATATATAATTAATAGCTCTGTTATATTATATCAAGCACTATTTTATTAACACCAGCGCTATATATATATATATATATATATATATATATATATATATATATATATATATATATATATATATATTAGTTAAGAAATGGACAAAGTCCGACAATTTTATTTATTAAAGACATTTTTTATGTTTAACGTTCTTTTTATAGATACAAGTATTTAAGTAAATGCTCTGTTTATAATAAACAGTATTAAATAACATTTACCGGCCATTTCTCGGACATTCGAGCCGGTAAAAAAATGTCTTTAATATATATATATATATATATATATATATATATATATATGGATATGAGATATCGCAGATTGAGCGCTGATGTTAATAAAATAGTACTCAATATACATATATATATATATATATATATATATATATATATAATTTATCGAAAATTTTAATAAATATGTTATAAAATCACTACAAAAATAACCATTCACTTTAAACACTAATGGTGTCTTATCAAGTAAGATACACCATCACTTGATAAGAGACCAGAAGTGTTGAAACAAAATGGTTACTTTTGTAGTGATTTTATAACATATTTATGTTATAATTTTCGAATAAATTACATATATATATATATATATATATATATATATATATATATATATATATTCAGTATATTTTGGCTTGCAATTGTTCTTGTCAACAAGACTTTATTAAGAATATTAACATTCTATTTAGTTTTTCTGATCCTTTTGTCTTGCATGGGAATAACCTTTTGCAAATGTGGATGCGGTTGATCTCCGAAATAGCTCATATTGGGTCAAGGTTTCAACTCAGATGAAACATCGTCAGTGGTGCGAGGGAGAAATGATAAAAAGAAAGACGAAACTTTTGGCCATGTGCTACATCTAATCTACCCTTTTGAAAATCACTATAGGATATCTTTTTGAATGCATTTTACATGCTGTTAGAAAAATTATAATCGAATAAACGAAGAAAAATATAAAACTACATTGATAATTATAATCATCAAGTATTTACTTTCTTTGAGCAATGAATAAACACGTCGGTTAATTCCGATATCAGCGTCTTGTCCTTATTAATTAATCCTTTATAAGTATTAATTATTCAAATACATATTTGTTTTTGTGACGTACGGTAGCCATTAATAACTGAGCATAACTTAAGACTTCAATGTTAAGATAAAACAGTATTTAATTACAACCGCAAATAAATACTTAACAAGAACAAAGGAGTAAAAATCAACCAAAGTGAATACCTTGTTAGTAGCGCGGCTCGTCTTAACGTCCGGTAAATCCTAAATCAAAACCCAAATCATCCAACACACAATAATTCACACTAATTCGACTTGATAGTTCCATTCAATAGTTACTCAATAATCACCACAGTCAGTAGCCTGACACCACTATTTATACACCTTCATGTAACAACTTTTGCTTTTTTCAATTTTCGCATGTAATCGGCAAGCGAAACTGTGCGCAAACGTTGTAAACGATCTGCACACAATAATCGAAAGGTTTAATTCGATTTTCTACCTCGATTTCTTGAACTTTTTTTTTTTTTACGCAAATCGACAATTACCGATGCGGCTACGCGCACGACGACGACGACTGATGTGCGGCGCCCTCCAAGCGTCCGGTGGAAAACATATATTCATAAGTCCAGAGTGTCACGCTCGAACTTCGGTGTCGGTAGTTACTCATTTTCTTCCTATATGGCATGTTTACTTTTTACGTTAAATCGTGGTATATATCGCTTGTTTCATTTTAAGTTAAGTATTATTTAGTAAGTTTAATTTATTAAGCATGCCTCACTAACAATTATTAAATTAATATCATTTAATGCATAACATTTCTTAAATTACTTTTACATAGGCACGAATAATTCTACTGTATTGATAATTAAGCGCAATATTTCTCTTTTTATGAAAGAGGACGAAATTTTCGAAATTATAAGAAAAGTATTTCGAGTCGTAATGTTTGTTTTGTTTTATTTTCTGACTATTCTTTCAATATCGTCGATCTCTTTCTCTATTATTTATCCTTTAAATAATTTTAACAACAGTTGCCTATAATTTTATCCATTTATCCTTTTCTTATTTATTTATTGTAATGTGATATCATTTTTGGAAGATAAACCTCAATATGTCCCGTGAGTGTCAAATTCTCCAATCCCTCATTCCTCATTATATGTTCCAGAAACGCAAGTGTCCTTTTCCTCTCTGTTTACATTAAACATTCTTTGATTCTTGTTCGGACTTCTAGTTCTCTCGTGATCGCCTCCCGTAATGAATCCGGTAAGAAGACGCATCCTTGTCTTACGCGCCTTTTTATTTTTGTACACTTACTCAATTCATTTTATATTTTAACGTTCTGCTACCAGTAGATGTTCTGAATTATTCTAAGATCTTTACTATATAAATCAAGTTTGCCTAGCAGTTCAAATAGATCTTTGTGTCGTACCTTTTCAACTTTTTTTTCATAGCCTATGAGACAAAAGCTAACGTCCGTATTTATCGTTCCAGCGTTTTTAAGAAAGGCACATTGTTTTTGCCCTGTTTCCGATCTAATTATGCTATGCGCTTTATTCATCAAAATCCTGGCGATAATTTGGCTTATGTGGCTCATTATTCATATCAAATGCTGTGGTCGACTTATACACGGGTCAGGTCATAGATTATTTATTTGCTTATATTAGGTTGGTGGAAAAATAATGACGTAATAATGTCGTTTTTTGACGTTAAAAAATACATCAAAAAACGACATTATTATGTCATTATTTTTGCACCAACCTAATAATTTCCGGTCGACTAATGCCAGAAATCGACTAATGCCAGAAATCGACTTATGCTCGTTTCTGAGTCGAATTTACCGACAGTACCCAGTAACCTTCTTGCTATCGCTGTTTCTCAACGTCCGCTCTGATGCTTTCTAGCCAAAATATGTCAAAACCGATTTTCCATGGTAAACATCTACGTCAACGCCTGTTGGCAACCAGTTTTCGAAATGCTTTGGAAAATCTGCATCAAACAAGCCGCCGTCGATTCGACGATAAAAAGGATTAAAGTTCTTCACACAAGAACGAAACGAAAACTTTTATACAGCCCTGATCCTATTTAGCCAACTCCCATGGTTTTGACCAGCATGATATTTGTGCCGCTGGCAAATTTAACTGAGACTCGCCTCATCTCGAAACAAACAAACCACTGCCTCGATTTCAAAAAGCTGGCTTCCGTGGTTGTAATTCAGTACTGTTTTCCCACCACTTCCGGTCGCCGAGCTGTTTTTGCCAATACAGCTGTGTTGTTTGACGATAACCCTATCTAACGATAATTGCAATTTCTGTCTGGATCCGTTGTTACTATCATTACCAGACGGGAGGCGGTATTAGAGATGGCAAGGTGTGGAGACTCCTTTCCGATTGGCATTGTTTTCCGAAACATGTGCTTCAGAACACCTCACTTTTACGCGTTATTATTCTGCATATATTTCTGTGATGAGGCATTAAAACAATTTACATTGTTGGAACTGTTGTCGTCATCATTACTGCCTCATTAAAGACGTTTCGTCCGTTGTATACCCCGGCCTTCTTCAGGTGATATTTGCTGTAACTTCGAACCCTAACCCCAAAGACCAAAGAAATAAAAACGTTGGCTGATTAATCAAAAACGTAGCTTGACCCAAAAGAGTTGTGAGTTCGATCTCTGGTCACAACAGAGAGAGTAAAAGTTTGGAGGGTTGAGTTGTCAAGAGGAATTAACTAAAACTGAGATATCCAAATGCATGATACGTGGCATT
Organism: Acanthosepion lycidas; assembly: GCA_963932145.1. Classification (NCBI taxonomy): domain Eukaryota; kingdom Metazoa; phylum Mollusca; class Cephalopoda; order Sepiida; family Sepiidae; genus Acanthosepion; species Acanthosepion lycidas. The sequence goes on from OZ010596.1 coordinate 29,107,946, forward strand.
AGAAAAATCTACCCTCCACCATGGACTAAATAAAGAGTCCCGTTCGAAATTTCAACAAATATCACCTGAAGAAGGCTGGAGCGTCGAACGGTCGAGATATCGTGAATGTTACGTTTTTCCTAGCAGCAGTCCTACCAATTGATTCAATATAATATTTTCACTTCATAAATAGATAAGTCCAAAGATGGATATGCAATGTGACAGCTCCTGACCTGCCATCAAAACTCCAGTCACTTTCTTACGGACACGGTGTGGTTTCCATCTGTCTTTTCTAAAAATATTTTCATGGCACCTGCTCTGGCGAAATATTTTCACTGGTGCCCCAACTGCATGAATTTAAGCGTGCTACTAGATTGGCATTTCGGTCCCACCCTTTCACTGTCGAAACAGTTAAATGTAACCACCTCTTGTATTCCAATAGGTTCTTGTCTCGCACTTCCCATCATTGGAACTCCCTTCCTTTTACTTTTTTCCCTGATAGCTATAATATTCAAATATTCAAATGTAATGTCAATCGACATCTTCAGATACATTGATCATGATCCCTGTCTTTCTCTTTATTCTTTCCTCAAACTTCTTCCGTGTTAATGGCACTCCCGCCTTGCTTGGGGTGAAATGCTTGAAGAAAAAAGAGAAAAAAAGTAAATTAACCAAAATGTGCATATTTTTCAATTGCAAATTGGCATAACGAAAGTAAATATTATAAAATATCAAAATGCATTTACAATTGTAAATGGACATGATGGACGTAAATAGGTAAATTAACCAAAATGCACCTAGTTTTGAAATTGAAAAATAAAATACACTTTGCAATGAGTCAATTAGGGGTTAGCATCAGCCATAGTGATGGAAGGGGACAAATGTTTCTTCACGGCGATTAAAAAGAAAGCAGTTTTGTTTTGGTGGCGTTAAATTTATTTATTAAATTATTTACAGGAATAATTTTATATTTACAAGATTATAACAATATGTGAAGCAACTAAAATTTAATAATTATTATCTAACATATTATAAAGAAATTACTAGGAACACTGTTGTTTTTATTCTTAAATTTTTAGAAATGTCTGTGAACAAGAGAACAAGAAAATTTAAATAAACATATAACGACGAGTAACTAATTATAAATTTTCAACAAATGTTGCAACCTATGTTAATGAATTTATGTGGCGAAAACAAATAAAAAAGAGGACCGAAAAATGCATTTTTTCGAAATTTATTTCTTTACAGTTACTCGTTTTTATGCATTTATTAAACCAAGTTTAAAGTAAGGGAGTTCATAGTAATAGCAGTGTTAGGAAAAACCGTCTTTTTGACAGACTAACTGTTTTACGGATATGTTTGTTAAACTTTGCCAGTAATTCTTTATACTTTCTGTCTAGATCGGTAAAAGTACTCAACCTTCCCCTATCAGACAATCATCGGTGTCGTTCGGAATGCCGACGATCTTTTTTTTTTTTTTTATTTAATTATTTATATATATATTTTCAACCCTGAAATTATTTCTCAACACATTTCCAATCAAAATTACTAATAACTTTACATGAAATAAATTCACAACTCGGCAATTAATTTGAGATTTTAATTGTAGGACATTACAAATAAATTACTGCCCGTTTCTTTGCATCTACGCATAATGATCTTAAAGTATTACATCTGCTCATAATGATCTTAGAACATTACATCTGCGCATAATGATCTTAAAACATTACATCTGCTCATAATGAACTTAAAACATTACACCTGCTCATGATGATCTTAAAACATTACATCTGCTCATAATGAACTTAGAACATTACATCTACGCATAATGATCTTAAAACATTACATCTGCTTATAGTGATCTTAGAACATTAAATCTACTCATAATGATCTTAAAACATTACATCTGCTCATAATGAACTTAGAACATTACATCCGCACATAATGAACTAGAACACTCATCTTAAATGCGCAGATGTTGCTACAATTAAGAAAACAACCCTTTAGATTGTATCTATTTCATATAAATATATAACATGGAATTACTAATAACGTATTGTATATACTTATATATAAATATATTTTCTACAGAAAATAATTCTCTCTCTCTCTCACACACACACACACAACGTATATATGTGTACTTTTGTGAGGGGAAGTCATTCATTTTACAGCAAATATGTGCGTCTTCAGCTGTTATCAAAAATCAAAGCCGTGCCTATTTCTATAGAATTTATAAGAAGCTATTTTTTTCGCAAGGCAATTCGAATCACACCATATTATTTCATTTTATATAACAAATGGCAGCATTCATGAAAGGATTTCTAAAAATTTTCTCCTTAATATAGATTCCAAATCTTGGAGAATTTAAATGTTTATGCGTGGGCGGATATACGTGTGCTGACGAACTGTGCATTGATTTGAGAATCTGCAAATACCCAACAGTGACGCCGAAACGCAATGCAATAAGCATCAACAAGCAATAAGTAAAGAAAAGACTCTTCCATATTTGAATCCGGCGTTTGAGTGCTTAAAAATCGATAATCGATTCTTCTATCGCTAGCCAATCATCGTCCAGGGTTCGCAAAAGGCAGCTTCTTAGCGTTAACTATTTGAAAAGCCAACCGAAAAATGACCCGATAACAGGCGCTCTTGAAAGAACTCTACACTGCTGTGATGAGATGATTCTCAATTGGTACAAGTATTCCTTTCAATTAAACTGATTCTAATTGAAACTCGGACTTCTCAGATGAAACACTCTCATCATGAATTTTCGTCTCGTTTTTCTTTCATCTTATTTGTTGTTGCCTGTTTACACCGATTAATAGCAACAGATGTAAGAGTCACAACTTGTCCACACTTCTTACGCGGCATTGTCAATATTAATTTTCATTAGTTTTATTCGTCTTGTTTTTACGACTTTTCATTGCAATATTAAATTCAACTATATTCCCGATGACCCATTGGGTCACTAACGGTTCAGGTTATAAAACATTGAAGTTGATTTCAACATTCCATTGAAATGAAAGTTAATTTTATAATGATTCAGTTAAATATTTCAATTCGTTCCTGTCATCATTGCTCTGGTTTACAAGTTCATGTTTAACATTTTACTGATTGTTTACAGCATTTAATAGAAATAGAACTTCCGGGATAAACTTCAACTTTAAATCAAATTAACTTAAAAATATGTTATGGCATATCAAAAAAATATTTTTAAATCATTCATATTTTTAAATATTCACTTGAAAATATTTTTTGAATATGCCAAATAGATTTTTTTTCTTTTTAGATATTTAAAATATTGTTCGCTTAAAGAAAGCTAAAATATAAATAATTACTCTACAAACACCTGAACGAAACGGCAAAGCGGGATCTCTTTGTGTCTGTCTTTACCTTAAAAACATTTTAATTAAAAAATTGTCTGTTTGAAGAAAGTTAGAATAAAAATACTTACTATATAAACAACTCATAAAACATGCACCGGACGGACGTACCACACAAGCAAGCAAGCAATGACAGTATTTTAGTATTATATACATGATCATACCGATTAGGCTACAGAAAACAATCAGGAAGTTAAATTCAAATTTACTCATACAGCAACAAAATCATCGTGGATTAGTGGTTAGCAAATTAGTTTTGTTAGATCATTTAGAACTGAGTAGTCAGTTAGATCCTCACTGGGTGCTCGATGCTTTCGGCCTTGTGCCACGAGTAACCTCTTCTTACTAAAATCCCGTAAAGAAACAAATTTATTCATGCAGCAACTTCAATGTGGTGTGATGATTATCACGGTTGTTTCGATAGATTAATTACGACTGAGCAATGAGTTCGTTCTTACGTGGGCGCACCATACATTTGGCCTTGAGTCACATGTAAGTTACACTTAATAAATCACTACATCAACATTCAGTCTCCTAAGAATGCTGTGTAAAATTAAATAATGGCGGATAAATAATTTTATCGAACTTTCTGTACATCTCGAAGACCCTACAAACAAGTGCATCATTTGACTCAGTGAAATCGAGAAATTTACAGAAAATTATCCGAGAAGAATTAACTGGAGATAATCTTTGGAAAAGACTGCAGATAAGACGAAGTAATCGCTTTAGCATAGCAGTTTTATTAACTACTTATTTGAAAAAGCACACTTTAAAAATAAGTAAATATATAATTTTTATCTTCCAAATAAATGATCTGCTATACCGGATTTCAAAATATACACATACATTTTGATGCAAAATAGACAAGGATTAACAGCTCCAAGCCGTCATCCAACTGAATTGGATATTCTTACAGCACCGGGCATTCGCAAGCAGCCATCCAACTATATACCGACCAGTCTCGGTGGATGATCGTACGAGAACCAGTTTTTCAACTTGATATGGGCCGTATGCCATATATATATATATATATATATATATATATATATATATATATATATATATATATATATATATATATATATATATATTAGGTTGGTGCAAAAATAATGACGTAATAATGTCGTTTTTTGACGTTAAAAAACGACATTATTACGTAACCTAACATATATATAATGAAATGGACTATGTCCGAAAATTATTTTTGTATATTTTATTGTTATACGTTATTTATATAAGCACAAACAAATATTTAAGTAAATGTCCTGTATAAAATAAACAGTGTTAATAACATCTGAATTTCCGAGAAATTTCATAGAAAATCCTCCGACAGAAATCGAACCTGTATGCTACACGGAACCGTCATATAGCCTAACGTGTTATATCAGTTTAGCTACGAAGGAAGCGTCTGGTATAGGAAGGTCGAATTACCGCTTTTAAACCACGAACATTCCATGATTTCCCTGCTGGAAGAAATTTTTCGAACATTCAGGCCGATAAATGTTACTACTGTTTATTATAAACAGAGAATTATATATATATATATATATATATATATATATATATATATATATATATATATATATAATGGCTAGCCACTTGTATCCTTCAATCCGATAACATCAAGAAATCACCTTCCTGACAAATCGACCAGGTCTCATGGTCAGGAACATTCTAATCACTCGATCACGTGTCCACATATATATATATATATATATATATATATATATATATATATATATATATATATATATATGGTCAGTAAGTGAACGTTCTAATCACTAGACCATGTGCCCATATACATACATACATACATGCATATATATATATATATATATATATATATATATATATATATATATATATGGGCACGTAGTCGAATGATTAGAACGATCCTTTACTGACCATGAGACCCGTCTGAGGTCCGGTCTCAAGCAGGTTTGCCCAGCATGATCACACTGCTCAGACATCGCAGACTCCGTTGGTTGGGCCATGTCCATCGCATGCCAGACGACCGCATCCCCAAAGACCTCTTGTATTGAGAGCTGACCGCTGGAAAGAGACCCGCCCGGCGGCAAAGCTTCCGTACCGTGATGTAGTGAGATGCGACATGAAAGCTGTGGACATCAACACAAAGTACTGAGAGAGCCTGGCAGCCATACGATCCGAATGGAGAGGAACCCTGAATAACCACCTCAAGTCAGGTCGCCACGCAAAGGCGGGCCCGCAGGAAGTAAAGTGACAACTCCAACAGACCAGAGACAGAACGCACATGCGACCTCTACAACAGAGATTGTCACTCTTTCATCGGCCTCTACACTCACAGACGTCGATGATTCAACCAAGCAGTCAACTAGGATGTTACCCTAGATCAACCCTGACCGACGGGGACCTACTTACCTATCTATCTATCTAGATTGTAGATTAAATATGGACCGGAATCCGACAGCATGATAAAATAAATGTACAACTAGGAAATGTGTATAAATCTAAAATGATTCACTTTTATTAAAGCTCCGTCAGAGATTGAGAGTAAAAAGACAAAGAACAGAAAACACTGGTAGTTTCAAATGTTTGGGTCAGCAATTCTCATTGGTCAGACATGTGTCACGTATATTAATTTTAACTTCCCCTGTTGTGCAGCCGCTCCATGCAGCGGAAATACAAATAGACAGACAAACGCACACAATCACAAATACACATTAACATTGGTTGCCCAGAGTAATCTTCACAAACCCACAAACAGAATTATCCGCAGTTTTAATACACGTTATATATATATATATATATATATATGTATATTTGAAAATATTTTTGTAGCTACAAAATTTAATAATAGAAATAAAAGTGTGTAGCTTAATATTAAAAGACATATTAAAAACGAAGCAATCAGTTTCGCTCCTGCTCTTCAGGCTTCTACGGGAGATTTAACTTAAATTAAAACACTAGAAAATGTGCAATGAGAAGGAAATAGGGAAGAGAAAAAAATATGAGCTCAAGGAGCTAGAGACAAATAATAGAGAGTCCCAACAAACATTCACGCTGTTTACACAGGGAAGGCTTGCAGGACCCGATATAAAGAGCCTCCAACACCTTGAGATGAAATAAAGAGTGTGACCAGGACAGAACACTGAACCAGTCAGAGCTAAAGTTAGCCGCACACCCTCTGATATTTAAGAGGTGCTCAAATATGGCGGAACCCTAGGTATTTGGGACACGTCCATTCAAAGACAAGTTGTGATTCCAGATCTTAGTCGGAATATGTTGTTTAATTCTCATGTCCAGGCGTTGAGTAGTTCTACCTATATAGTCAGCACCACAACTACAATTGTATTTGCAAACAATAGAATTAATTTGATGGGGAGGGAGAACATCCTTACATCCTGAACGAAACATAGAGAGAGAGAGAGAGAGATAGGTATATATATATTCTTACTCTGTCCTGGACATTGAGTTCTAACTGGATTCTATCCTCTTGGAAATATATATATATATATATATATATATATATATATATATATATATATATATGTGTGTGTGTGTGTGTGTGTGTCTATGTATATATATATATTTATCTATTATATATATATGTGTGTGTGTGCGTGTATTAACCACTAATATTATCTATATATATATATAATCTTTTACTTAGATTACATGATATATATATATATATATATATACATATATGCATACATATATATATATATATATATATATATATGTGTGTGTGTGTGTGTCTGTGTGTGTGTGTATACATGAAGTATATATTAATAAATATACATATTATCGTTCACTGAGTCGTGCTATCTGTAAGGGATATTAGGATGTGTTGTATATTTATTAATATACACTTAATATCTATATTGTATTACATCGAGCACTGTTTTTTTAACATCAGCACTATATGTTCTATATATATATATATATATATATATATATATATATATATTACATGGAACCGTCATATGGTGTGAGGTGCTATCTTAGTTAAGTTACGAAGGATCATCGGGTTAGTAAGGTCGATTCTACTGCTTTTAAACTACAAATTTCTTATGATTTCACTCGAACGTCCATATCCGAAGATAGAAGCGTAACTGAACGTAAACAAATGACGAATCTGAACGTAAACATATATATATATATATATATATATATATATATATATAGAGAGAGAGAGAGAGAGAGAGAAAAATTTTGCAAAACAATACATCAAATGCGTTGGTTGCCCGCCGCAAAGAAACAGACGATAATATTTACATAAAAATTCTCCTCTGATCAAAAGAGAAAACAATTCACTACGACGAAAATGTCTAAAAAGTGCCTTGATCGAAGGATTATCTACAGTAAATTTGCGCCCGGGCTCTTATAAAATTTCACCATTCCTGGCAGAACTTCTATTATCGCAGTGGAGGATATCTACTAACAAAAGTGATGGAAAGAAAAAGAAAAATCTAAATGGAATTGGCTACATAAAAAAAAAAAAATTTAAATTCCCGGCATCCCTCTGTCGTGCGCATGTGTAGTTGCACCAACATAACAAATTTAGTCCGTTGGTGTCCTAAAGGACGAAATGCGTTACAAGAAAACTTTTTTCACCAATATATATATATGTGTGTGTGCGTGTGTATGTGTGCGTGTTTGTATGTATGTATGTGTGTGTATTCTAATAAGCAAGAAGTACTGACGTATATCCGTTAATCATTTCAATCTCAGATCGTTATTCAAAATACATTTTTTTTTCTTTTAGATTTAATCCGCTTTGGTTTTTTCGAAATGAAAGTTTTCAATATAACATATCTCATTACAGAGATTTATGACGTTCTCTTGTGAAAAGACTGTTTCTTATCAATTAGCTTTCGTATGGACTCTCTTACTAAATTGAATTACTTACCTGGAGAAATGCCGAATTTCTCGCTTATCACAGCAAATTGAGCGAAATCGCCCGTTGCTAACGTTGTAATAGGCAGTCAGATATTTATAAATTTGTTTCGAAAATATCATTCTGAATGTAATATTTAAAAAGAAAAAGCAATACTATTCATACGCGCAAGCATATATATGTGTATGTGTGTGTGTGTGTATATATGTATATATATGTATTATTTATGCATGTATAATAACGCAAAGATATCGCAAATATATCAGAAATATCTATATATAACTATACACACACATACACACATATATATACAGTTATATATATTTCATTTATCACTTAAACGCTTTTTATATTTTTAATGTTTTTTTAAATATAACTATTATACATAACTTGATTTAACTTATCTTCAAAGAATAAAAAAAATAAGATAAAATAATTCATTTTTAACTTTAAAGATAAGTTAAAATCAAGTTATATATAAAAACATACTAAATTATATAAAAAACCATTAAAAAATATATAGATAAAGAGGTGAAAGTTACAAAGGAAATATATATATATATATATATATATATATATATATATATATATATATATATATATATATATAGATAGATAGATATATATAGAGAGAGAGATATAGATAGATAGATAGATAGATAGATAGATAGATAGATAGATAGATAGATAGATAGATATTTCTGGCAGCATTGACAAGGCTCTTTCTCTCTCTCTCCCCCCCCCCGTTTGATCACATATTCGTGTTTGGTGATTTTAACGCCCATCATACCGAGTGGCTTAAAAACGCTACTACCGACCTTGCAGGCATTCAAACCCTTAATTTTTCAATTTCTCAATCCCTCACGCAGATATTCGACGACTTCCCCACACGCTTTCCCTACAACGGGGACGGTAAGACTTCTCTTCTCGATCTATATTTTACCTCCATCCCCGAGTCCTGTAGCGCCACGCAGCTCTGCCCTCTTGGCAATTCTGATCATGTTGTAGTGCCTATCAACATCTCCTTCAAATCCATCCTCTGAAGAGAACCTCCTACCACTAAAACCTCGTTCTGCAATCAACGAGCAGACTGGGACTCGTTCCAGGATTTCCTTAGCAATGTTCTCTAGGATGTTGTCTTCACGCTCCCCGTTCAAGAATGTGATTCCGAGGTCTCCTCCTTGGTTAAAGCTGGAATCGAGGTTTTCATCCCCTCAAGGAAATATAAGGTCAAATCGTGCTCCTCCCCTTGGTTCTCCGCTGCTTGCTCAGTTGTCATTGCCCATAAGAATCACTTCTTCCACCTATATCGTAGCGACCTGTCTGGCTGCAATAGACGTCTCTTTGTGTCTGCCCATAACGAGTGTAAGCGTATCCTCAATGAAGCAAAGTCACTATTTGCTTCTCGAATGAAAGAACGTATTGCATCTCGCAAATTCGGCTCCAAGGATTATTGGCGTCTCTGCAAGAGCGTACTTAGCAATAGAAAACCCTCTATACCTGCTTTGTTCAACCAGTTTGAGGTTCTGCCCTCTTCTGCCGACAAGGCTAAATGCTTGCTCGGAAATTCTCATTCAACTCAACGCTCGACTCTTCCGGTGTATCCACACCCTATTTCCCCCCTTAGAACTGAGGCTCTATGGAGCGAGCTGCACATAACCCCATCATCGATATTGGGCATTATCTCTAATTTAGACCCCCACAAGGCTAGTGGTGGAAATGGGATACCAGCCATTGTCCTGAAGAAATGTGCGCTCTCTCCAAATTATATAACTACTGCCTCAATGAATCTTGTTTTCCAGACTGTTGGAAGTTTTCATTCATTGTTCCTGTCTTTAAGAACTCTGGTGACCCTTCTGGCCCTTCTAATTACCGTCGTATCAGTCTCCTACCCCTAATCGGCGAAGTCTTCGAAGATTTAAGCAACGCACTAGTTGTTAAGAACCTTATATCCCATGATCTGCTCTCAGACAAGCAATATGGTTTCCGCCTTGCCCATTCTACAGCTGATGTGCTTACGACCATCACTGAAACTGTTTACCAAGCCCTTCATAATAACGGAGAAGCCCGTGCCGTGGCTCTAGATATCTCCAAAGTGTTTGATAGTGTTTGGCATGCCGGCCTTCTTCGCAAGCTTCAGGATGATGGAATTTCAGTTCGATTGTTTGACTTAATACAATCATTCCTGTCAAACCGTGAATTGAAGGTCATTCTCAACGGATTCTCCTCCATCTCCTATCCCACGAACGTAGGTGTCCACCAAGGCTCCATCGTAAGCCCCACTATGTTCCTTATCTTCATTAACGATCTTTCTGACGTCATAAGTTCCCAAGTAGGCATCTACGCTGACGACACTACAATTTACTCCTAATTCAAAAATAAATCTAGTGTCGTTGACAAAACTAACCTGGCCGTCTCGAAAAGGACTTCCAATTTGTTGTGAACTGGGGCAAAAACAAAACTGCTCTATATTACTCATCACAGAGAAACATCCCTGCCCACCACCCCCATTGGAATATCTGACGCTCAACTTCTCGAGAGCTCCTCTTTGCGACTACTCAGTCTCACATTGACTGCTGACCTGAGATGAAACAAATACATTGAGTCAATAGCTTTGTCCACCGCAAGGAAAGTTGGCTCCCTGTGCCGCACCAGGAAACTTTTTCTCGCCGGAGTCGATCCTCCAAATCTACAAATCAACCATTCGCCCTTACATGGAGTATGCCTACGATATATGGTCCGGTGCCCCTTCTGTTTGTCTCAAGGTTCTTGATAAGACCCAGAGATGGATATGAAATATAATTGGACCTGATCTGGCATCTCGTCTTCAGTCGCTCTCTCACAGACGTACCGTCGCCTCCCTCTGTCTTTTTTACAAATACTTTCATGGTAACTGCTCCGATGAGCTGCTTTCGCTAGTTCCCACACTTCATGAATTTAAGCGTTCTACTAGGCTGGCATCTCGCTCACACCCTTTCACTGTCGAAACTGTTAAATGTAGCCGTCTTGCGCCTCTCGTCTGTGGAACACCCTCCCCTTGTCCTGTTTCCCCTGATAGCTATAATCACCAACTATTCAAATGCAATATCAATCGACGTCTCCAGATGCCTTGATCTATCCCCTATCCTTCTCTTCATCCTTTTCTTCATCACTCTTCTTTGGTCTCGCTCCAACTCTCTGTAACCGATTGCGTGCTAGTGGCTTCCCGCCTTGCTTGAAGTGAAACGCTTATATATATATATATATATATATATATATGTGTGTGTAAGCAAATATATGGATATAGATCCGACAGTATGAAGAAAAATATACGGAAAAAACAAACAAAAATCCTTATATATATATATATATATATATATATATCATTCGATTGATCATGTCTGATAATCGTTCGTGGTCTTCCCCTTGATTTATTTTCAAGGCTATAATCCTCAGAACAAAACTTCTGAAACCATTTATGTACAGTTTTGATTTCAACAATACCATTACCAAAAACCGCCATCATATTCCAAATTGCTTCAGAGGCAGTTCGAACTCATACGGTAAGATTGTTCGACATTGTTTCATTATAAACATTTTCATTAGGTTTATTAGTAACAATATATTGAAAGAAAAATTATCTGGAAAGAAAAAGTTTCAGGAATAAGCTTTTTTTATATACCAAGGGGGTTATTTTGTTAGACGTCCAGTTCAATAACAAAACAAAATATATGTAATTTCATGTGTGACAACTTAATATATATATATATATTGTACATAATACTGCCTCTACTGATATTATTACAGGTATTATGTCTGCTAATTTTTAATAAAATCCGTTCATACTCACGAATAACCTTCCATGTATTGATGTTAAAGGACGAGAGGAATGCGCTATAACTGTTTAAATTTGTTTTATTTTCATTTCTCAAGTACTTTCGATCTTTTTCCAATCTCATCTTCAGGGGTGAGAGTGGTACAAAACTATATGTTGTTCATTAGTATAAGTATTTATATAAAGATTTGCGGTGTTATCCATTACTGTAATTTTTTCCGTTATGCTTTTAAAGGCAAAACGATAGACAATATGCTGAGCGTTCATTAGAACGCGAAAAAATTGTCCCTTATGGAATTTTTTCTTCTTATAATATATATATATATATATATATATATATATATATATATATATCAGAGATGGCCTAATAGTTTGTTCTGGCGAAATGTCCGATTTGTTTGTGACTTCCGTGGATGCGGTGAGGTTTGCACTAGATTTTGCTAAAAATCTCTCAAAATGTGAAATCTTGCTCTTTTTCTATTATTTCAAGACTTAAAGGTTGTTCTGATCCCACGTCATGTGAGTGAGCTCAACTATTTACAGTTTGTAAATACCAGTACGAAGCTGAATATATTGATAGAACTAATCAAATATCAGAGACTAGATTAGATCAGCGGGTGCCTACTAAGATCCGTCAATGGAGATGCCATAATTTGCATCAGTTGGTTCATTTTTTTCAGGTTCAGTAACTGCTGAACACTTAATAAATAATCCGATGTCGTTTACCAGGGATATTATAAATTAGTTCTAGGCAGAAGCAGATACAGAAGCAGACTCTATAAGCAGAAGGAATGGCTGCTGGGTTATAATATAATCGGACTGTGATTATATATTATTCCTTTGCTGACTACCTGGCAGTACTTAATTTATTGTTTTTTTTTGGGGGGGGGGGTTGTTTTTCTTTACTGTTGTGCACACAACATATTTATCCTCGATAGGCTCCGAAGAACGAGGAACGAAATCGGGTTTGCCTTTTTTATAATTTTTTTTTTATTTTCTTGTTTATTTTCCCGATTCACCTCTTTACCGTGATTTATTTTATTAACGTATGTTAACATGCATGTATATATATAGTTTTCATTTTTCAAAATACGGTCAACTGAAAACTGAAATCATTATATAACTACATACATGCAACAAACTATTTCTTATTTAACAGTTAAAATATTTCATCCTTGAAAGTGGCTAAATGTATAGCCGAAAGCGCTCGGAAAAAAAATTCGGTCAGATTTTATATAATTTATCATCTGAAAAGAAAAAAAATTATTAGATCGCATGAGAAATTGTATAAAAAAAAATCAAAATTGTCTGTCGTATTCAATGAAATGTGCATGAAATAAGGATTGCTGCCTAAATACACGCACACAGACACACACATATATATATACATATATGCATATGTGTGTGTGTGTGCGCTCAAGCGCGTGTGCGTGTGTGTGTGTGTGTATGTGTGTATGTGTGTGTGTTTGTGTGTGTGTAAAGAGAGAGTTTGATGGGAGTGAGATACAAAAATTGTCCTTATTTTCCCAAGCGCTTTCGGCCATTTCTTTAGCCATTTTCAAGGGTGTTTGATTTTGTGTATTGTTAATTTCTCTTCACTTTGACTGTGTGGGGGGTTGTTAGGAGCGTTTATTCTGAGCTTCGCGTGTTGAGAGCGTCTGGAATTCAAGTGAGTGTCCTTTTATTGTTTAAAAAAAAATGTTTAACACGCCATTAACAAAGTTGAATAAATTGAGCTTGATAATGGGAATGTGTTTTATTTTATATGTAGGACCCCTTTCACAGCGAGATATCTCCAGTAATTTGATTTATATAGAATTTTTTGTGTTTTCAAATAGAATTTTCTTTAAGGAATCTTGTAAATCGTGACGCTTTGTTCTGATAAGTGACATATGTAAGGCATCTACTCAGTTACTGGAGACATCCATGATATTGTGCACTTTTTTCAATAATTTAACACAAAGCAAGGCAGTAAAGCCACTAAGACACAAGGGTTACTGAATATAAAAAATAAGAAAAAAGAGAGACATTATTAAGGAGCGAGAGCAATAAAAGAAAAAGAATCAAGAAGACAATCGATAATGAGTTACATTGTATTTCAATTTTTGAAAATCAAAGTTGGTTTGAAATCATGGAGCCGTAAGAGAGAAGAAACTGCTAGCATAGAACTTACGGTTGCATCTAGTCAATTCAACAGTTAATCATAAATACGGCCTATCGTAGAAATATACTGTTGTGGATTCCGAGATGAATTCGGTCTCCAAGGAAGGACAAATGCAATAATTAAATATAAGAAATAAAATGTATTTACACAATCATACAAAGAGTAATACTGTTAGTAAGTCCAGGAACGCGGTTAGTAGCAAATACAGATAGATATATACAGTCTCGGAGTAGGATTTCCTTAGAGTCTACATGCTTGTAACTGACTTCTACAAGAGGTTACCTCACACTATCTCCGTTCGTATATTCTCATACTCTCCGACCACCGACTACCGACTGCCGACTGCTCTCACTGACTGTAACTCTGGTTATTTAACGGCAGCAGTCCAGGTACACTTGGTAGAGTCCACTTACATGAAAAAGGGGTGGACCCCATGACATATATTTTATATATGCAAATATTTTCCTAAAGAATTAATGGGTTTTATTTACTCAGGCCGGTAGACGAAATAAATACGATTTAAAATAAACGGAGCTATACGAGTATCTACTGAGCATAACGTTTGAAATAACACCCCAACACACACACACACACACACACACACATATATATATATATATGTATGTATGTATGTATGTATATAAATTTCAATCTGCTTGTCTGAATCATCTTCAAGAAGCGAGAGCAAGATCTAAAAGGTCAACCAATCTAACAGTGATCTCATCTCACAATCCTCACACTTGCTCCATATGCGGTCTCCTTTGTAAATCACTAGCGGGTCTTAAATGCCACTTAAGATAAGCGCATAAACTTTCATAACTGAATCAATAAACTGGCAGATCCTCTTACGTCGAAACCGACGGGAGAGTCCATTATATATATATATATATATATATATATATATATATATATATATATATATAGTGTGTGTGTGTGTGTCTGTGTGTCTGTGAGAGAGAGAGAGTATAAAATTAGCATTGCATTTGTTTACAAACACTCTGTCTTCGCTGAAAATTCAAATTAGTTGGTTTCTATTGACTATATTAATTAATTTAATATCTATAATCAAACGGTGTCTATACAAATGGATGAAAATTAATACGCATAGCAATAGCAAATAATATTCGGCAAAATGAAATAGAATGTTTAGATCTACGAGCCGCTTGATCCCAAACAAAGTCAAGAATTTCAAATACTGATGTTTTAACAATGCAGGTTCTTTCCCATTTGAAATTTGGTGCTACACGATCTTCGGTTTGGTCCTGTGCCAGATTAAGCTAAGCATTGTAATGTACAATAAATGCGTACATATGGTACATGGTTAAAATGCGCCTGTTCAGAATTATCAATCTGTGACAGGTTCTTAACCAATAAAACAGAAGCTGATCAAACAGCCCACGCATTTCAAATGGATTCACTCAAGCTGATTCGAAGCGTGTGGATGCAAGGGTTGTCGTTCTGACGAGCAATTATTCTGATGAATGGCGCAGGTCTGCTCAATTGACCCACGAGTAAAGAAAGAGAAGAAAAGAAACCACACGACTAAGGGAATATCAGGAAAAATCAATCTTGTGGAAAGTGGCCGCCAAATTAGCAAAACCGCATCGTTCAAGAAAATCGGTAGGAGCGATGTGGTTAAAAAGATGAAAAAGAAAAAGCAAAAACAATTTACTTAGTTTTTGTTTCAAACAGTTAATATGTGTTGCTTTAAACCGGGAGCAGTACCGAATGGTACAGAATTTATTGCTTTTTGAAAAAGAGAGGTTAGAAAGGTTATTAAACAATAACTGAAACGATTTTCGTCCTGGGTATGACAACAAACTACATACGGCAGAAAGGCCTCTGATCGGGAGGTATCGAGGAGCATGGAACAAGCTCTTAATTTCAGTTGTTCCCAGTTTCTGATCCAGGGTGGCAGCACCTATTAGGGTGCCAGCTATGGGGAAGTAGTTAATCCACAAACTGGGGTCAAAACATTAGGAAAGTATAAAAATGGATTTTTATAGTAAAAATACCAGCAATACATTTTTGATAAAAATACCAGTAATACATTTCTGGTAAAAAGAAAATGATTAGCGGCAGTAGACTTTTTTGGGGAAAAAAGATTACCAGCAATGTATTTTTGAAAAAAAATTTACCAGCAATACATTTCTGGTAAAAAAAAAATATATTACCAGCAATAGATATTTGGAATAAAAAAGAATACCAGCAATACATCCGAAAGTTCAACTCACATTTGATGGGCATTTCATAGATAACACTACTAAAGAACTTTCAAGTCAATCCAGATATATATATATATATATATATATATATATATATATATATATATATCCTGTCGCATACTAGCTACAATACAAAGAATCTTTTCCACACCACGTAAAGAAAACATTTATGATGCTTCATTTATTACTAGTCTGTTTAATTTTAATCAAAATTTCCCATATGTGATCACTTTAAATTCATCTCCAAGAATGACAGAAATGTGTTGCTGAAATGATTGCAGAAACTGAAAATATCCCTTATCCCGACAGATGTTAATGACTCGGCTTTTTCTCACTTGAAACCGAACGTCTTAGATTTAATTGGATTCAGGTATTAATAATAGTAAATACAATTTGATGACATAGGCTTCGCGAAATATTTAACTAAAAACCGGTATAAGGTACCAGAAACATCCATTAAAATATTTCAACAGTTGCCAATATGGGAAAATATTTATTTTCACAGCGATTAGTGAATGAAACACTCTCATTCTTTCGGCGGTGATGCATTGTGTTTTTTTTTGGGGGGGGGGGAGTGGCTTATTTATTTGTTTGGTTTAATTTATTTTACTTGTTTTTCATTTTCAATTTGTATTATTTATTCTTTTCGGTTTTTGATGTTTTATTAACGTAGTAAAAATATTGGGGGGGATTTGCTAAGCTCGCTTATTTAATAATTTGTTATGGTCTGGGAAAATAATTAAAACTATTAATTCGTCCAATGTTTAGATTGCTTGCCGTAGTCTATTCTGTTATTTTGGCGGGGAACAGTCTTTAATTTATTTATTTATTTATTTATTTATTTACTTGGATTAATTATTTTTATTTGTTTTTGCTTATTTATGCTTATTTTTACTATTTCTAACGTTTTTTTTTAGCCGGGGGGGGGGTATTTATTACATTGTTTATTTTATTTTTTTTTTGGATTAATTTTTATTTGCTTTTTATTTATTTACTTATTTTGTGCATTTTGTGCATTTTTCTTTATTCTATTTGGTTTTCAATTCTTCTGTGACGTAGTAATTTTCTTTTTTTGTTTGTTTTTGTTTTTTTATCGTTATATAGCAGTTATTTTTACCTCCAATTTTTGGATTGGTTATTGTAGTCTATTCTAATTTTATTATAGCGGGATTGGTTTGTTAATTTGTTTATTATTATTTACTTTAATTATTTATTTGGCTTGATTATTTTTCCTTGTTTTTATCTATTTTATTTTTATTTTTATTTGTTCTATTTCATCTGTTCTAACGTGGGTGGTTTGTTAATTTGTATATTTTTGTATGGGTTTATTTATTTTATTGATTTTATATTATTTTGTTTATTTGTATTTATTCATTTCAATTTTCGATTTTTAAGTAACGTAGTAAAAATTTGTTTTCATGTCTGCATTTTGAGATGAGCTCAGATCGTTTATTTAGTAATTTATTTTGGCCTGGGAAGGTAATAATAGCTATTTTTTCCTCCAAGCAAAGTTTGTAGGTTTTTGATTGATTGTCGTAGGCTGATGATCTTTTCCTTATTTTCCATGTTATTTTTGGTGTGATTTGTGTTTTGTTTTTAATTTCCCAAATATACTTAGAAAGCATTGTACTGTTCGCGTATTTACTATTTGTGAAAGATGTTTTGTCTGCATAGTTTCTTTGTTTCCAGGGTCCTTCAGTTACACCTATGTATACTTTTTCTTCATTATCTGGTGATTTTACCGTGGCTTGGTATATTACGTTGTTTTGCAAGCAATTACCATTTAAGTGACATTCATTCTTTATTCTACAGTTACACGTGGGTTTAACTTGTTTGGATGGTTTGTTGATAGTTTTCATGTTGTGCTTTTTTATTATTTGTGCCATATTCTCGGTGCTACTGTAGCTGATTTTTACAGTGTTTTTATTGAATATTTTGTGTAGAGTGCTTGATTCCGGGAAGTGTTTGTTTAAGAGTTTGAAGAATAACCTACATTTGTTTTTACGTTTTTGCCGTACGGTTGTTTGAACCAGGTGATATATCTCTTCCTGTTGGCCTTTCTTGTGCTCTGTGGTGAGTATGTGAGTGTTGTCGGGAATCCACTATCTTTTGAGGCTGTTTCGTAGTCTTTCTTAGCTTCGCTAAATATGGTTTTATTGCAAGAGTTGTCGAAAAGCCTGTGGTTAGTCGATTTTGGTATCTGTTTGATTATCGAAGGCGGGTGATTGGAGGATGTGTGTATCATTGGGTTTTCTGTATGGTTTATATGTGCCTTTTCTTAGGTTGAAGGCAACACCTAGAAAATCTACTCTGTTTAGTTTTTATATCTATGTCAAATCCATTATTTTAAAAAATCCTTATTATTGCTTTTCTAGTTTTGTCTATGTTTTGTTTGTTGCAGTTTCAGCAGATTATGAGACCGTTGTACCTGTAGAGTCCTGTATTATTTCATCTATTATTTCGCTTAGTTCATGTAGTAAATATATACTTATGATTTCGCAGGTCTCTGCACCGTCAAAGCTTCCCATTGTAGCTTCAAAGATCCCTTCTTTCTTTATCCATGCTTCTTCATTGTGGAATAGTAGTGATTTACGGGAGTGTTTAATGATATCGATTTCGTTTGTGTTTATTTTTATTTGCCCCTGGGCTAACGTGATGGCCTTATCTAGCATGACTTCTCTTATGGGTGGGTAAAATTCTTTTATATCTAATTGTATAAACTGGCATTTATGCTTGTTATTTATGGTGTGGAACCAGTCAATTTATCCTTATAAACATCAGTCCTTATTCATCATCCTTCGACCTCCCTATGTTTGGTCGGAACTCTATTGACAATATCTTTCTACGCTGTTCGGTCCTGTATTGCTGTCCCCAGATCCACAATATCCAACCCTTTCCCGATTCATGATGTCTGGGAAAGTCAATTTTCGTTAGAAGACATCTTCAGAAGGATGCCATAGGAGTAAAGATGAGACGATTACCCGCTCCACTCGATGGTAGTGGCCGGCAAACTGTAATCGTTTTTGTTTGAGCTTAAGAGAGATTGGTCTCAGTTCTTGGTAAATTGTTTTAAACATTGCATGAGATCTTCAAATGATGTTTTGGATATTTCTAAGTAAAATGAACTATCATGACTCTCCTTATTAGAACGACAACTCTTTATAAATATCAGTCGTAGAAGGCCTATTATCGAAATAGCTACGAATTTTCCTACCTGTGTCAGATATGAATGCTTGAGCCAAGATAAAATATCAGAATCTCGAATGATACTTTTTATTTACTGTTGTAACCCAGAAATGGTTACTGAATGAGGAATAACCAAAACGGAGGTTAGAAATGAAATGTTAATCCTTATAATATCAACAAAATACAATACACGCCAGCGGCGTGAAGTAGGTAAACCACTGCTAGTGGTGGACTACTTAGACATCATATTACCCCCACTTACAATAGTGTCCAACGCATTTATGAGGTTTGGGACATAGCCATTCGTTTTCATAGTTACGGTATATAAGAATATATATTTTTCCTTCAATTGTATTCTCTCTTTCAATGGTATTCTCTCTTTCATTCAAACATTTCTATTCTTTTTTCCTTTTTCTTTCTCTTATAATTTTTCTTTCTTTCTTTCAATTGTATTCTCTCTTTCATTCAATCTTTTATATTCCTTTATTCCATTCATTTTTCCCTTACACTTCTTTCTTTCTTTCTTTCTTTCTTTTTGTTGCAACTTAGGAAGTGTTATTGAATGAGGAATAACCAAAACGGAGGTTGGAAATGAAATGGTAACCGTTACAACATCAACAAAATACAATACTCGCCAGCGGCGTGAAGTAGGTAAACAACTGTTAGTGGTGAACTACTTAGACAGCACTTAAAATAGTGTCTATTATTGAGGATTGAGACATACCCATTAGTGGGACTGTTATGGAGTGGTTTCACAGTGGAGGCTTGTATTTGTAATAAGTCGGTCCTAAAATAGGTTCGACGTACAAAACGTTAGGAACTTGATATAATAGGTAATGACGCAGAGAAATTTAGTTGTGGTCGCTGATACTTTAGTATCCGACTAACGGTCGTCCGGCATCGACAGACTCACCGACACCTTGAGCGATTCCTACTACTCCTACTTATTATAGGTGCGAGAGTCTATTAACAATAGAATAGGTGTGTTCCACTATAACATCCCCCCTAAAACTTTACTCCTTATTTATTTATATATTTTTTTTTACAGGAAATTTATAAAAAAAAAAACAACTTCATTTTTTTAGCAACATCGTAGCGTATCTTCTACGTTTTAGATCCACTTTTAAATGATCAGTTGTCTTTCTTTTTCTCCTGGATCGGCGTACCTCAGGTAAAATCGTTGCAGGCGTTGTTAGATCAAACGTATCGAAAATCGCCTCCATCGGCGTTTCTTCCGCGGGACCGCTGTCAACCACGTCTGAAGCACGTCGTCTGATCTGGTTAATGTGCCTTCTGCACGTGAATTTTACGTCTTTCACCAAGTACATCATATTGCCAATCCGCTTTTCTATTTTTCCAATCTCCCAGAATGATTTATTCTGCTTATAGACCTTAAAATATATTTTTTCACCAGGATTGCATTTTTTTACTTGAATATTTTTTTCTTTTTTGGTAATAATTTGTCGAAGACAGATCTTACCCGACGTGCAAACATCACCTCGGCTGGCGATTGTGAGGCTGGTATTCCGTTATTTGGGGTAATTCTGTAGACCTGTAGAAACTTCTGTAGGGCTTCATCTGCATGTATCTCCATAGCTTTCTTTAGAACTCTTTTCAGAGTGCCCACAAATTTTTCAGCTAACCCGTTTGATCTTGGGTGATATGGAGCTGTGGTAACATGTTCGACGTTGTATTCCTTGCAGAAATCTTTAAATTGTTTCGACGTAAACTGACTTCCGTTGTCCGTCACAATTGTGTCCACTACACCAAACCTTGCGAACAATTCCAGCAGGAAGATTTAGTACTTTGCGTCGACGTATTTCTTATCCTTTGTATCTCAGGCCATTTCGAGAAAATATCCACTACTATGATGTAATGGTATCTATTCAGTGGACCTGCAAAATCCACATGTAACCTAGACCATGGTAAGTCTGTTTTTGGCCAGGGGTTAAATTTTATTGGGGTGCCTTTGCATCTAAAGCACAGCCTTTACATTTTGCCACTGCGTTCTCAATGTCCCTGTCCATATTCGGCCAATATACAAAACTTTGCATTAGGCTCTTCATCCTAGTGCTGCCCGGGTGACCAGTATGAAAATCCTTTAGTATTTGCTTCTGCAGTGTGTATGGAATCACCACACATTCTCTGTACAACAATACTCTATCGAAGTCCTTGGTTCGTTTTCTAATTTTGACAGCACTAATTTTCTCAACTCTGCGTCTCTTTCCGATACCAGCCCTTGAACAAACACTAAGCACTTAAAATTGTCAGCGCTTAACTCTGATAGCTTGAATTCTTCACAATGCTTATTCACATTGGCTGCGTACGTTATATAGTCTTGTTCGTCATCTTTCATCAGATTCAAACATTTCTACCTCTTGTGAAACAAAGATGTCTTTTTACTAAATAATTCACTTAATATATTTACCGCCTCGGTAAATTTCAACTTGCTAGTTTTTTTCGGTAAAATGTAGTTTACCAATTTGTTATGCTCAGCAGTTCCTAAATTGCTTAAAAGAAGTCTAACCTTCTTTCCTTCAGACCACAAGTTGCAGTTCTCATTATACAGGTCCGTATATTTTTTATAATACTCCTCAAAAGTTATCTCTTCATCTGGACTGTACGTGAATATTTCAATTGAATTCGATATTGCATTCTCTGGGAAAGAATCATTTTGTAGATTTTTTTTCCTCTTCTCAATTATTTCCAGAATTTTGTTTTGAAACTCCTTATGCATCTATTCCATTTCTCGTTGAAACTGCATTTTTCTATTAAAAGTTTCCTCCTGTAGTTGCATCTGGAAGGTCTTCTCTTGCTCTAATATTGTCAGCTGTTGTTCCGTCTGGAACTTAAAAAATTCCCGGAATATATTTTTGCATTCCTCCATCTTCGCAAAAGTTTACACAATGCTTAAATATTGTAGAGGGTGGTCGGACGAATTTGCAATTCGTGACCTATTTGAGCAAACTGTCTTATCGAGAAAAAAAATTCTTTTCTCAGTTGAGAATACGACTGTTTTTTTTCGTCACTAAGTTGACGTCTTGTCTTTCGAAAAAATTTGCCAAGTTTTTTTGTTTTTTTTTAATGTGAATCCGAGATTTTTGTCGCCGAAATAATTGTGACGAGCAAACTTTTTC
Organism: Acanthosepion lycidas; assembly: GCA_963932145.1. NCBI lineage: Eukaryota > Metazoa > Mollusca > Cephalopoda > Sepiida > Sepiidae > Acanthosepion > Acanthosepion lycidas. Next base: position 29,130,719 of record OZ010596.1, read on the forward strand.
TTTTTCCTCCGTATGAGTACGAATTTCGTTACCAAATGTTGTGGCGAGCGATTTTTTTTTCTTCCACCGTATGAATCTGAATCCCTTCGTACGCCAAATTTGTTATGGCGGGTGATTTTTTTTTCTTTCCGTATGAGTACGAATTCCTGGTCGTCAAATTTGTTATGTGTGTGAATTTTTTTTCTCTTCCACCGTATGAATCTGAATACCTGATTGCCAAGTGTGTTATGGAGTGGTTTCACAGTGGAGGCTTGTATTTGTACTAAATCGGTACTAAAATAGGTTCGACGTTCAAAACATTAGGAACTTGATATAATAGGTAATGACGCAGAGAAATCTAGTTGTGGTCTCTGATACTTTAGTATCCGACTAACTGTCGTCCGACAAAGACTGACTCACCGACCTCCTGAGCGACTCCAACTACTCCTACTTATTATAGGTGGGAGGGTCTATTAACAATAGAATAGGTGTGTTCCACTATAACAGAGACATAGGAGAAAACAGCGGGACATCTGACTAAGGAGCTTGTTTGAATGGATGGCAGAAATGAATGCAACGCCTGGGAAATACATTGCATGATATTCTCATTCACTTTGTGTTCCATTATTAAGGCGGAAGTACCATTTAGACCACTTCTTAATATTTTGTTCAACAGACTCCCGAGAGAGTGCTTCCATGATCACTATAATCTTAACCTCTTCTAGTCTATGATAAACCATTATCTACATACAACAACCTCATTCGATAACCCCCTTGCTTAAGTAGAAGTTAGGCCTAAGTAAAAAAAACAAAAAACAAAAAAACAAGCATAAAGCTTTTTGTCCCCTTACTATCCCAGCTCATCTATTCACATATTGTTAGGTAAGTTACTCTCTGCTTTACTCTGGGTCTTTTGCTTTCACTATGCCCTGTGCGCGTCACATTCTCGCATCTGTTCTATATATGTCCCCTCTCTCTCTATATATATATGTATATAAATATATATGTATATGTATTTAGCTCTCTTTTAAATTAAATGTTACATACAGTAAAATCATACTCCATTTGCTCTCATTATACCTGTATATATATATATATATATATATATATATATATATATATATATCGATCTCTTTATCGCTATCTCTTAATACACACGCACACACACACACACATATATATATATATCTCTCGATATAAGTATAAGCATACCTATCTATATATATCCATCTATATATGCATCTCTCTCTCTCTCTCTCTCTCTCTATATATATATATATATATATATATATATATATATATATATGCATACCTCTCTCGATACATCTAACTATCAATATATATATATATATATATATATATATATATATATATATATATATATATATATATATATATATATTTGCATCTAAATATCTATCTAGATATATATGCCTATCTGTCTTGCTTTGTTTAAATCTCTGTACCTATTTATATATGCATATTTCTTTCTCTTTTTATCTCTCTCTCTCTCTCTCTCTCTCTATATATATATATATACATATCTATCTATCGATCTACCTCTCTCTATCTCCCCTCTCTCTCTCTCTCTCTATATATATATATATATATATATATATATATATAAATATATATATATATATATATATATATATATATATGTATATGTATTTAGCCCTCTTTTAAATTAAATGTTACGTACTCTGAAATCATACTCCATTTACTCTCATTTTACCTGTATATATATATATATTTCGATCTCTATATGCATCGCTATCTCTTTATATATATATATATATATATATATATATATATATATATATATATTTCTATCTCTATCTATCTATATAGATATATATGCTTATCTCTCCCTCACTCTCTATCTATCTATCTATGTATGTATATATATATATATATATATATATATATATATATATATATATATATATATATATATATATGCATCTCTCTCAGTTTTTCTCACTCTCTCTGCTTTCTTATTTTCTTTAGACATCAATAGCTGTACACTTCATTACATCTGACTAAAATTTACGTCTGTAGAAATGATAATTTCGGTAATAGCAGGGGGTATCTTGTATCTTTCTCTTTTTATATTATCCGAATGGTGGAGAGCTAGCTGTTGGGATAGGCTTTCTTATTCTCACCATAAATTCATATCAAATGATAGAAAGCAAGAATTTAATTTATGTTTCTTAGATTAATTTGCCAGCGTTCATCTTTGTGTCGTGGGTTCCCGCTGCTTAAGACTTGACATATATTTAGTTTGTGTCCGACATGGACACACCAAGAATAAATACGATTAATTCAGATATACTTATGAACAAATTCTACAGTGTGTCTGCGTGCGTCTGTGTGTATGTGTTTGCGTGTGTATGTGAATGTGTGTGTAAATGAAAAACAATGTATGATGATGTTTTTCTTCAATATGCCGTCTCTAGTCAAGGAAAGTGCGATCATGGTTCTCCACAACTTCCTGTCTTTTGCAGCTGTTTGCAATGTCTGTCTTTTTGCTATCCCTCCTAATTTCTGTTCTGTTAACCCTTTACACAAGCTCGTTAGGTAGGTAGGTTACTCTCCACTATCCTACCGGCCATCATGCGTGCGAAATTTCCTCAGCCCTCTTTTCTCATTGTGTACCTTTGAAACTTCAGCTATCCTTTTAGGATTGAATATATCCTTTTTCATTCCATTCTAGTCTATGCTATAACTGAGAAATATCCAAGTAAAAAAAAGTTTATATATATATATATATATATGTATGTGTGTATGTGGGTACACGCCTATATGTATGTATGTACGTGTATATGTTATTGTGTATGTGTGTATATGCATGTGTCTTTGAACATAAAAATATAGGTCCTTGCTAGATTAGATAATCGTTATATTTATTTTTTATATGTTTATATTTGATTTGTAACCTGTAGTCGATATTAATTTTATTAAATTTTCTTAATTACACAGCGGCCCTTTCAGTAAATGCCCTTCAGTTTTAGTTTTCCCCACCCCATCTCTCTCCCCCACCCCTTTTTCTTTTCTTTTCCTCTCCCTCCCTCCTCTTCTGATCTTTAAGATTTGATCATCTATTCTGTGTGTATCTCACCACAAAATGTATACTTTCCGGTTACATATTTAATGTATTAGACATCCGACAATATTCATATTTCTCTCACTTAAACCTCTTCAACTCACCACTCTAAAACTTCCCCCTGTTAAGTTTTAATCTCCCACCTTCTCTCGTCTGTTATCCCTCTCTTTAGCTCTAACATTCGTCCCACACTCTCATACTTACACTCTCTCTAAATTCTATTTTTATTTCCTGAGTTGTTTTTTTTCTGTTTTCTTTTTGAATTTGTAAGTCTGATGAATTGGATCGTATTTACGATTCCAATGGAATAAATTATGACCATGGAATATTAGTCTTTCAGCCTTTTCATTATATATATATATATATATATATACAGTGCTGTTCGATAAAAATGACTGATTTTTTTTACTAAATGTTCTCATCTCCGATGAAACGAAAGTTGAGCTCAATTCAAAGGATAAGCGATCTAAAATCCGAAGAAGAAGCTTTAAAAGCTCTTTGAATTTAGCAGTAAGTAGTTTCAAGCATCCGTTCAGTATAATGTTCTGGAGATGCTTTTCTTTTCATGGAACTGGTTTCTTAAAACCTATTGAAAAGACACCCAGGAGCGAGCAGTACAAGAGAATTTTAGAGTCTTGTCTCCTCCCTTCTGCTGAAAGGGTGCAAATCGACCCCACCAAGCTCATTTTTATGCAGGATAATGATCCCTACCACAAATTAAAATTGATGAAGGAATATTTTGATGAGAAGCAGGTGAATGTTATGACATGACCGCCCCAATCTCCTGACCTCAACCCCATAGAAAACTTATGGAGCATTATAAAGTACAGGCTCTCGAGAAAGCAGTTGAGCAACAAAGAGGATTTTATTGTGAATTTCATATCCGAATGGAATTCAATGCTTGGTGATGAGATTTGCCAGAACCTAATCAAGTCAATGCCAAAAAGGGTTGAAAAATTTATTCAAAATAAAGGAGGACCCATAGATTATTAAATATTTCGAACTATATTACCTATTATAAATAAATTATGCCTCTATTATTCTTTATTTAAAGCTGTTCGATTATGTTCCTATTGATTACTAGTTGCAGGAAATAAGTTAGTCACTTTTTTGCACAGATTTCTTCCCGAAATCTCATTTATATCCAAAATTTTAATTGTCAGTAGAATAGCTTAGGCTGAGTAAACTTTTTTACTCGGTGGTCGGGAAGGGGTCTTTATATTAGTAAGATTAAAAATTAGTTTGACCCCCAAAACAATAGGCAAAAAAATTTTAAGTAAAAAAAATCAGGTGAGTCACTTTTATCGAACAGAAGTATATATATATATATATATATATATATATATATATATATATAGGAAGTATATATATATATATATATATATATATAAGTATATATATTTAAATACATACATATATACATACATATATATATATATATATATACAAGAAGAATACTGTATATATATATATATATATATATATATATATATATATATATTGATGTGGGGCCAAAGTCGTGACCACAGAAGGAAAACGCGGAACACGGATTAGATGTAAGAAAGATATATTAACAACAAGCTTGGTCACAACCCGTCGTCTGACTTCGGTGTCTTCTGCTGATACTAGAACTTGTGCGAAAATTAAGCACTTAAAATCATCGGCAGTCAGTTCGGCTAGTTTAAAATCATTACAGAGCTTGTTTACCGATGCTGCAAACGTTAGAAAATCTTGCTGGTTGTCTTTGATTGTGTTCAGGCATTTCCAACGTTTGTGAAACAAGGTTGTGTTAGGCCCGAATAGTTCCGATAGGAGCTTAATAGTCTCTGAAAAATCCAAGTCAGTCGTTTTCTTGGGTAGTATGAAGTCTACGAACCTACTATGTTCTGTAGTTTCCAGTTTTCTCAATAGTCGACGTACCTTTTTTTTTACTGGGCCATTGTTCACAGTCTACGTTGAAAATATCTTCGTAGCGCCTGTAAAAAGCCTCTAACGTTTTGTCATTCTCTGGTACGTATTCAAAGGTTTCCATTGTTGATTGTACTCTGGGAGAATATTGTATCTTTTTCAAAGTTTGAGTCTTTTAATGCATTTACGAGTAATTCTTTAAGTTGTTTCTGTCGTAGTTCAGCATTCTTTTTTTTTTCCTTTTTTTTCTTTTACAAATAAAGTATGGACCTGGCAATTAGTTAAATTAAAGTAATTATGTGTTTAGCTTTTTTGCAATTCCGTGGTTCCGTTAATTTTAACTTAATTGTATTAATTTTCACCACACTTATGGATTTTTTTTATAGAGGTACCAAAAGACAAAACTCACCTCAGTGAATTTGAGGGGAGAATTTTATGCACGAGTTCAACTCAGTTACATAAAAAAAAATTTTTAGATAGTGTTTTTTTTTCGACAAGTAGAGTACAATTGTAGTACTTCTGCTCTTGTGTTGTCAGTTTGTTTTTCGAACAAACTGTTTTTTCCCCGTGTGTGGGTGTGTAAGAAATCGTTCTCGTATTGTTATTTGGACAGACTTTAATATTCCGTAGATGTCGAATCGCTAGTTCATCACTGATGTTTGGTATTGGAATATATATATATATATATTTTATATATAGACACTGGGTGTTGCGTTTAAATCGCTAATGTATTAATATCAGCTTAATTTCTCGTTCAACACTGCTGTGGGAACGCATGGAGTTTCTGTGTATTTTTAGAGTACTCTGTCGCTATTGATATGGTGAGAACGAAATTCTCGAATCTTTCTGTCGCCACTGATGTGGGACTGGTAAGTTATTGAGGTTTTCGACGTAAATGCGTTTCTCGAATTCTTCGTCGACACAGATGTGGAACTGGTAAGGTATTGAGGTTTCGCCGTGAGTGCGCTTCTAGAATCTTCGTCGCCACTGATGTGGTGCCAAAGTCGGGACCACAGAAGTAAAACACGGAACACGGATTAGATGTAAGAAAGATATATTAACAACAGGTTACAGATATAGTGTAAGCGGAGCTTACTATATGTTAGTGTCCAATACTGGTAGTCGTACGCGACTCTCACTGTCTCTCTGTCTCTCTGTGTCTAGAGTGTTGTGTCGCATACTTAATATAGACCCGGAAGAGTCTATTTTGTAGGTAGTTCCGGTCTCACAATATATATATATATATATATATACGCATGGACCTACATGGAGTTGAAGCGAGAGCAAAGAGGAGTGATAGAGGAAAGGATGAAGAGAAGGTTAGGGGATAGATCAGGGCATCTGGAGACGTCATTTGACATTACATTTGAAGAGTTGGAGATTATAGCTATCATGAAAACAAGAAATAGGGAGGAGGTTCCACAGGCGAGAAGTGCGAGACGTTAAGCTATTGGAGTAGAAGAGAGAGTTATATTTAACAGATTCGACAGTGAAAGAGTGAAAGCGAGATGCAAGCGTAGTTGATCGCTTAAATTCATGAAGTTTGGGAACCAGCGAAAGCAGCACATCGGAGCAGTTACCATGAAAGTATTCGTAAAAAAAAGACAGCGGGAGGCAACAGCATGTCTGCGAGAGAGCGACTGCAGACGAGACGCTAGATCAGGGCTAATTACATTTCATATACCTTGAGACAAACAGAAGGGGCTCCAGACCATATATGGCAGCAATACTCCATGTAAGGGCGAATGGTTGATTTGTTGATTTGAAGGATCAACTCCGGCGAGAAAAAGTTTCCTGGTGCGGCACAGGGAGCCAACTTTCCTTGTGGTGGACGAAGCTATTTACTCAATATATTCGTTCCATCTCAGGTCCGCAGACAATGTGAGACCGAACAGTTACAAAAAGGTGCTCTCGCGGAGTTGAGTGTCAGACATTCTAATGGGAGGCAGGGATGGTACTCTGTGGTGATTAATAGAGAGCAGTTTTGTTTTTGAGGCATTAAATTTAACCAGCCAATTCCTGCCCCAGTCCACAATCGATTGGAGGTTAATTTCGAGACGAATGGCCAGGTTAGTTTTATGTCGGCGACACTAGATTTGTTTTTGAGGCAGGATAAATAGTAATGTCGTCCGCATAGACGCCTACTTGGGAGCCTGTGGCGCCAGGAAGATCATTAATGAAGATAAGGAACAGAGTAGGGCCTAGGATAAAACCTTGGGGAACACCTGCGTTCATGGGATAGGAGCTGGAAGAGAATCCGTTAAGAACGACCTTCAATACACGGTTCGACAGGAATGATATATGGTGAAAGAAAAAAATGGGAAAACATAATGCATTACAATCTATTAAAAAAGCTTTACTGAAGAAAGGCTTGCAAGAAAGAAACTATGCAAGCACTATATGATATTTTTAAAGTACCAGCAACACGTGAATACGTTGAACGTACAAGTGTGATTACCAGGAAAAAACGCACGGAAAAAAAAGAGGTTGACCCAAAAGGAAAGAAATACAAAATTCAATACATGGGTAACTCCCCAGAAAGAGGAAGAGAGGAATACTAAAGAATAAAATAACATATTTACAGGCGAAAAAATATCAGAATTGGGAATGTGGTGTAGTAAATAAGAGACCCTGGTAACACAAATGAACTAGTTAAGACGTCTTAAATAAAGAACTCAAAGTGAGAACGAGAAGTCCGTTGGAGTCAGTCCAGAGTTCGTAAAAGCTTACTCGGACCGATTTAAGTGTCGCCACGTGCACAACTTGTTATTGTGGCTCGCCGATTGGAATTCATACGTGCTTGGAGAAATGATATAATTGACTTTAAGTTTATCTCTCGTTTTTTACTTTTTAAAAGATTATTTTTATGGAAGAATTTTTAAAAGTTTTCTCTTTCACCCTACTCGTTTTGTTTTTGTTTTGTTTTTTGTTTGTTTTTGTTTGTTTGTTTTTGTTTTGTTTTTTGTTTTTCTGGGGGGTTTTTTGGGGTTTTTTTTTGGTTTTTTTGCTAGTGTAATATCTAGTTTCACTCGTCTATGATTTAAATGGTGTATATTGTTTTTTTAACTTTCAGTTTCTTTTATTTTTCAGTCTCCGTCCGTAGACTTATTCCCCCACCCCTATACTTTTCTTTTGTTTTTCATTTTCTAAGCATTACTTCTTTTTCTATGCCCTGAAATTAATTTTAGTGGAACTTTTTCTTTACATTTACTGTTTAATCTGTTTTTTTTTATTATTTTATTTTCGTGTTACCGCGGCCATTTTGTTCCATTGGTAAAAAAAATTGAATTTTTTCACACGTGTCTCTTTTTCGAATTTATTTCTTTTGTAGTATTTCTTTTATTATTTGTTTATTTTGCTGTATTAATTTTTAAAAAGAGTTAATTGGTTTGTTTCAACAATTCACACACACACACATTTATATGTATGCGTGTGTGTTTATAGAGAAAGACAGAACACAGTTTTGGAGATGCCTCATAACATTAGAGATTGCAGATAATACGAGAAGTTAGACATTGTATTTCTGAAGCCCCGCCCAATATTTACCTTCAATATATATAGTGGATGGTCTGACAATAAACAAACACCTGAAGCTGGAAAAACTTCTTTGACTTGTTCCACTTCTTTAAGTTTCCCTAATTCTTTCTGGTGTGAAAGTTCCTGGTTACCATTCTGGAAGGCTTTGTGGGCCAATCTGAGAGAAAACGAAATATATGATCATAAATATTCAAAAGAAATCAAAGGAAGGAAAAGGTTCACTCAAGACCTTCTATTATTTAAAATAAATGTACACATAAAAAATTTAAGAAAGTAAAATAAAATAATTGCCTTAATTAATTACATTAATAATAATTGCATTATAACTAAATATATATCAACAAATAAAATAAAATTCAACAATGTTAACAATTACTCATTTTCGTTTATTAGGCATTAAATTACATTCTCTTCATAGCTTACCTTTACTTACAATGTTTTCCTCAAGAATATTTTAGAGGGTTCTGAAATTTAAAAATTCTGAAAATTAAAGATAGTTTCACTTTTATTTATAAATACATGCTGCAAAATAAAATCATATATACACTGTGTGCCAAATTATTATGGAGATAACGTTTTTCTAATATTTCAAAAACCGTCCAATCAATTCACACAAAATTTTCACACAATGTTGGCAATACTGACCTGCGCAATCACTGAAATTTTCGTACTGATTTGCGCAAAGTAAACAAACTAGCGCCATATTTGTTATCAGCACGGTGATTTGAGAGTGCCAAATTATTAGAAAGGTTTAGTAAAATTTCTAGAATTGAGCAAACAAAATGTTTATTAATGTTGCACGTGAATTTTTATGATCAAAAGAACCTAATAAATAAGGTAATCAAACAAATAATAACAGATACAAACAAAGGCACAGTTATAAACAAATTAATAGAGAATGTGCTTTCCCAGTTTTGAAATTACTTGAAGACGTCTACGATCCATAGAATTTGTTAATTGTAGGATGTCATCTGCTGTAATGCCGCGAGGTATGTCAAGAATTGCTTCCCACAACTCAGCGTTGCTCCTGGATTGTCGTCCGTTGGCGTACAGTCTTCGCTTCATGATGCTCCAAAGGTTTCCGATTGGGTTCAAATCCGGAGAATTTGCTGGCCTCTTCATTTTTCGAAGCCTAACTGTTTCAAATATTCAGTAGTCTTGTGAGCAGCATGTGAGGGAGAATTATCTTGCATAAAAACAATTGCCCTTCTGAAGACATTCTATGCCTTTTCATCCACGGTTCAAGATGCTCCTTCATAAATGCTATGTATGCACCAGTAGTCATTTTGACGCCATCTGGTACTCTCCATGGGCCCACTAATGTTTTTCCAATAATACCACCCCATATCATTATGCCTCCACCGCCTTGTCGGCGTCTCAAACGCTGATGGCGATTCTGTCTGTTTATTACCCAACCTTTGCACCATCTATCTGGACCATCAAGTGTTGCTCGAGTTTCGTCTGTGGACAAAACTTTAGAGAAGTCAATCTTCATATTGTCCTCGGCCCATTTCAATCGATTTTGAACGTGATTTCTCGTCAACGGAGGCTTCGATACAGGTTTGACTGTTGTTGCTATTTCCCTCAGATACCGACACCGAGTACTTTTAGACACAATAGGATCTCCAATGCGACTGGAAAGCTCTTGACTGGTAAGTCCAGGGTCCTTCGTGGCCTCTCGTTTAAGCCGTGACATGAGACGACGGGAAATAACCCTCGGCTTGCCTTTATCTGCCCTTTTGAGTACTTGTGTAGGGTCGGCGGTGAACATTTTTTTGATGACACCTCCCTATCATTTTAGAAATTTCTAGGGTAGATTTACCTTTTGAGAGTTCTGAGGTGATAGTTTTCTTTTCAGCATCACTTAAACTGCTTTTACGACCCATCTTTTCACTAAATTCTTACACTTTTCTAATAATTTGGCACTCTCAAATCACCGTGCTGATAACAAATACGGCGCCAGTTTGTTTACATTGCGCAGATGAGTACAAAAATTTCAGTGATTGCGCAGATCTGTATTGCCAACATTGTATGAAAATTTTGTGTGAATTTATTGGAGGGTTTTTGAAATATTAGAAAAAAAGTTATCTCGATAATAATTTGGCACGTAGTGTATATATATAATTGTGTGTTTGTCCGGCAATTACTCTTTTATATATGTTTCATTAAAGACGACCGATAAGGTACTGCGATTAAGCTTTTTATCAATTTTTCTTGTGTTCGTATAAGTGATTTCTTTTCTGGACATAAAGCGTAGAAAACAGTTTGAATGTTTTATATATCTGTGGGTTTTCGGTTATTCCATTAGCCATTATCAAAAATATTTTTATTTTTCTTATTTTGATCATGTTTGTAAAATAATAAAAAAAAAAAAAAACATTCTTATCACATGAGAAACATAAAAATCTACGAATTCAGTCCCGCCCAGTCGCAAAGCAAGTTTAATTTTTAATTTAACTGTTTCTTTCTATTTATTGTTTAATATTTTTGTTTTTATTTTATTTTCAAATTCTATCGGCCATTTTGTTGAATCTGTAAAAAACTGATATTTTTTTTGCAAGTGTTTCTTTTTTAAATTTTTCTTTTCTAGTAATTATTTCAGAATTGGTTTATTTTGGTGTTTTTAATTTAAAAAACAAAGGGAAATTTTTTTAGTTAATTGCGTTGTTTCAGTAAATTTATTCTTTTTATTTTTCACGCCAAACGTTTTCTTTTTTGCCATTCTTTTTGTTCTTTTTTTTCCATTGTTAAATTTGTTTTCCTTCTTTTCGAGGACTTTGTTTTAATTTGTAACCATTTTTTCCGTCAAAATGCATTTTTTAAAGCAGATTTGGTCAGTCTTTTGTTTCATTGTCTTCGTAAATTTGTTTTTCATTGTTCTGTATCTGTTTAAGAATTTGTTTCATGAATTTCATGTAGATACAATATGCCTACATTATTGAATGAAACATGTTTGAATCAAGATAAATTGCCTATACATATACACACACACACACACACACACACACATATATATATATATATATATATATATATATATATATATATATATATATATATATATACCGGATGTAACAGCAAAATTGTTTCAATCTAACCAAAATATATACCGGATGTAACAGCATAATTGTCCATTGCACAAAATGTTTAATATCTAAAAATCAACAAAAATAATGCGGTTTCTATTTTTCAGGTTTTCAAATAACACGTTTAACTATCTTGACACCATTTCTCGTAAGGATCATTGAAAAACCTTTTGAGTTATTCAGCTGGAAAGGCAATAGGTTAAAATCCTTTTGTGTCAACCTCACTCTCTTCCCAAATGAGCATTCAGGCCTTCAGTAATGATACCACTATATACCCTCTGGCTTCCATCTTCAAAGACCATTCAAGAACCATCACGAGAACGGTGAATAAGTTTTAAAAAAGAGGGAACAGTAAAGAGGAAAACTGGAACAGGAGTTCCCAACAAAAAGAGGGATCATCATTTCAACTCATTCCATAAGGCGTTTGGCACGTGAGAGAAGAGTTTCAGCTGTGACAGTCAAAAAAGCAGTGAAAAAACACTTGAAAATGAAATTGTACTTGAAACGTGTGAAGCACCTTGTTACTCGAGGACAGAAAGTTTGAAGTTTAGAGAAGGCGAAGATTACATTGAATAAGTTGGAAAATGATGAAATGTGGAATAATAATTATATATATATATATATATATATATATATATATATATATATGGACTTTATTTCAATCCTTCATGAGTTTCCGCTTCTTAGCTATGATTAATTAATGATGGACATGTCATTTTCGTTTATGATCGATTTCATTCTTCTGTTAAGCTTGGGGAGTAACTATACATTCTTATTGCTCAAATCAGAGGCCAATAGTTTTATTAAAACTATTCCAGTAAGATATCTTTAATCATTTTTAACATACAACGTTTCAACGCTTAACAAATGGACAATTTTGTTTTTACACGATTTGGACAATATTGCTGTTATGCCCGGTAAATATGTATTTATATGTGTGTGTGTGTTTATGTGTGTATGTTTGTGTGCGGAGGCGTGTGTAAAATTGTATGTAAGCATTCGTCTGTGTCCATTTGTTGAAAAAAATACCTTACGTATCTCAACGAAAACTATTATATACACGGTTCAAGAAACGATAATGTTTCAAAAGGTAAATTTTTGCTTTAAGCTACGATTAGAATGACGGACACGAGGTGGTGTAATGGATAACGGCTGTGTTGAGAAATCGGAGAGCTGAGTTCAAATTCCAATCTAATTTTTTACATTCACTTATGCGTAAACACCTTTAATAAAGGTATATAGGCATGTCTTCATCTACCATTTATCGATAAATAGCCCTATATCCCTGGATGGCAACCAGTCTAGGAAAATGAAAACTCAAAAATTCAAACCATCCAGGTAAGGTTTAGGCTCCGTCATTCTATCTTGCCCAAGTCACATTGCTGCTGCGACAGCTCCAGTAGATGTGGTTACCCTATGAACATAATGGGTTAGGGGAGTCACGATGACGATGATTACTAGCAGAGAAATATCACTAGACATAATCCATAAACATTCTTTTCTTATATCAAAACGATTATTTTTGTATAAGATTAAAATTAAAATAATTTTTAGTAAGATTATTTTATATGTTTAAATGGATAGCGGCTCGGAATTCAAAATTGGAAAGTGGAGTTCAAATTCCAATTGAAGTCGTTACATTTCCTTATGCAAGATTACCATTTGGAAAAATAATAGAACTTCTATCTCGAAATATTCATTATTATTATCAAAAAATTTTTAATTCAATATACACTTGCGAAAACAAAAGAATTATTCTTACAATCCAATATATATATATATATATATATATATATATATATATATATATATATATATATATATCAGATTTAAATAAACCACAAAGGCGTAAAAATAAAATAAATCAATCCCAAAAAATAACTTTCTAAATCTCTGAAAGATAGACAACAAATCTTAAGAATATGTTTCTTGCTTAGAAGGATTGGTTCCTGTAATTATTTGCCAGATGAATCTAGCTTTTGCTTGCTTATTTGGACTAATTTGTTAGTTTATTTATGTATATACTTATTTTGTTTTCAACACTATTGTGATAAACCGCCAAAATTTAGTAATGAAGTCAGACTTCACCAATACAACAATACTAATTTGTTTTCAATGAATGATTGCCTTAGGTTATTTATCATTTCCTCTCATTTTAATGTTTTTAAACTTGTAATTTCATGATAACAGACATAAAAAGATTAGTATGTATCTATTTTTGTATTTATCTTTATATCTATCTATATTTATATCTATTTATCTTTTATCCATCTCTAATTATATCCATCCTTATTTATATACCTATTTTTATATCTATCCATCTATATATATATATATATATATATATATATATATATATATATATATATATATGAAGAAAAATATACGGAAAAAACAAACAAAAATCCTTATATGCAATTATGCTATTTTAATGTTAATATGTCAACGTCGGACGTTTCGGTCTAATAAACCATCTTCAGGACATATTCATAAAATATAATTAAACCGAAACGTCCGACGTTGACATATTAACATTAAAACAGCATAATTGCATATAAGGATTTTTCTTCATACTCTCTGATCTATATCCATATATTTGCTTACATATATATATATATATATATATATATATATATATATATATATATAATATATATATTAAACCGAAACGTCCGACGTTGACATATTAACATTAAAACAGCATAATTGCATATAAGGATTTTTCTTCATACTCTCTGATCTATATCCATATATTTGCTTACATATATATATATATATATATATATATATATATATATATATATATATATATATATATGTCTACATTTATTTAGAAAAATATGACAAGCTGGAAAATTTCTTGTGTAATCCGTTCGTTGGCTTTGCTGATGTTGCCACGTCTACACACGTGCGCGAAACGAGAGGCGAAGGTAATTTCAAAATTTTTTGAACGAATATTTTTTTGTTTCAATCTAACCAAATTCATCTCTATTCGTTTCCTTTTATATCTCCATCAACTTTTTACCAGACTATGCCACGCTGTGACAATATAAAAACTACCAAGAATGGTGATATTTTGTAAGAGCCTGGACGCAAATTTCTGTCTTTCTTTCTTTCTTTCTTTCTATCTATCTATCTATCTTTATATATATATCTCTATATGTCTCTATTTATACCTATCTCGGTTTTATATATATATATATATATATATATATATATATATATATATATATATATATATATATATATATATATCGGTTTATATCGATCTCCATTTATATCTATTTTCACTGTATTTGTTTCTATTTCTATTTATCAATCTGTCTATCTATCTCAGTTTATTTGTTTAGCTTTTGGAAGGCATCTTTCGCCATTCCAACACGACTTTGGATTTCAGGGTCAAATCCTCTGCCCTCTGTTAAAATATGACCTCGATATTTAAATGTATGTGTGAGCAACTTGGATTGAGATGTCGGAGAACTTTCATCATCAGAAACAACTAAAATGGATATCACATGTAAATCGAAGTGAAAATAGTAACATAATCCTTATGTTGTTTACTTTCCACACGACTTCAAGCAAAAGGTTAGAAAGGAAACCCCCATCAATACTGGACAGAACAATATGTTAGTTGTTTTGAGAAACCTATTTTCCTGATAAATTATTTTAAATTTTAACCAACTGGCTGCTCGGTCAATGGATGCCGAATGTTTACTTACACGTAAAGGACTAAGATTATCATTAAAATAGGTATACATCCTTCTGCATTAGCTATAGTTTGGTTCGTTTTACGGCATATCAACGTCAATGGGTTATTTAATGACGACAAAATTTTTATTGCTAGTAATATTTTTTTCCAAATGTATTTCTGGTAATATTTTTTCAAAAATGTATGGGTGGTATTTTTTTTTTTAAATAAATGGATTGCTGCTAATATTTTTTCCAAAACAAGTATTGCTGTTAATAATGTATTGCTGGTAATATTTTTTATAAAAGCGTATTGCTGGTATTAAAACCTATTTTTTGACTTTCAACTATTTGCCCATAGCTGAGACCCTAACAGGGGCTACCAATCCAAGTCAGAGTGGATCCGGGAACACTAGCAATTAAGAGGTGTTTCACGCTCCTCAAAACCTCCTAATAAAAGGCTTTGCTGTCGAGTGTAGTTTATCGTCTTACCTAGGACGCCGGTGTAGTTTATTGTCTTACCTTGGACGCGGGTGTAGTTTATCGTCATACCCAGGACGGACTGCATTACCATTGATCTCCCTGATATCATTCTGAGCTTAAATATCTCTACCATAGCTAACAACAATGTTATTCCTTTGTTTATTACTAATAAATCCGGTCTTTTCGTCTGAATTAGATTCTGTTTGAATCTTACACTCCCTGTATATTCTTTGCAATTTTTCGGGCAAAGTATGGTCTGTGCTGTTGCTATTTGTTTACACATTTGAACTCGAGTCTTTTGAACAATTCTTATTCTATCATTATTCCTACCCTATCATTCATATTTTCGCATTCCATTTAAATCACTTGGAACGTTTACTTTCTTCACAAAGACTATATTTTTATTTCTAGGCTTTATATATTCTTATATTTATTGTTGTTCATGGCGCTAATGGTTACAACAATTCCCGATTCTCATCAGAACGCCATGTTAGGAAAAGGGACATTAGCCTGCAGGTCGAATGCCGAAGATCACGCGTTCATCTAAATGATTTAACGATTTACTTACCTTTTGTCTTTCGGATCTTCCTACCTTTTTTTTTCTATAAATTCGGCAAATACACGGAAAAGCCTTCAGCGAAAGGCTCTCATCGGGGCACCCGCGTGGTCCAATCACGGGCGATCGACTCCGCAGAGGGAAGTGATATCTTAAGTGGCGTTTATCGCAAGTTTTAATCCATACTCATCCCCGGGACATGAGCTGACGTGTCTGATCAAGAACCTCTTTTATTGAAATATATCTAAGATCTCTGAAGTCGTAGACAGAGACAAATGCCATCGAGCTGAAAACGTAAAATTTTATTTGCGAACCTTTATAATAAGAACACTTCTTTTTTTTTTTGCAATTTCACCTCAAGAAAGGCAACAAATCCACGAAGACGCAGGGGCGGTATTGAGAGTGAGAGAATATAAGAAAACAACAAAAGAACTACCAAAACACCTGATAATTATTGACATTGCATTTAATGTTTCAAGATCAAATCTGACTGGAAAGAAGGGATCCACAAGTGAGTTCCACAAGTGAGAAGTGCGACAGAAGAAACTGTTAGCATAGCACTTACGGTTACATCTAGCTATTTCAACTGTCAAATGATGAGGCATTGCTGCAAATACTGTACTACGCCTAAACTCATAAAATCATAGTGGTATAGAGGAAAGATCAGCAGAACAAATACCATGAAAGTATTTATAGAAAAGACACATGGAAGCGACATTACGGCGGTGGGAAAGTGACTGACGCCGAGATGGCAAGTCAGTACAAATAACATTGCAGATTCTTCTTCAAAGTATATCAAGGATCTTTAAATATATAACAGAAGCACTAGATTATATATGGCAGCAATATTCAAAGCATGGACGAATTGCTTTAAATTAATTTTTATTACAGTGACATCATAAAGGTTTGGGTAAGTGAATGATAAAATAGAAAAAAAATCTATCTATAATTGTTTTGATTTTAACACAATCACGTCTATACTTGAAAACAATTTAAATATAAAAATTGTTACAAATGTAGCAATACGATTTCTTACACATCCTTAGGAAATGAAGAGATAGATTTTTTTCATCTTAAATTAAGTTACTGACCCGGGTTTCTCGAGAATCTAGTCTCCAGCCCTTATTTGAGTGAATTTGATGACCAGGATTTTTCAGGAATTCAGTCTCCAACCCGCTTTGAACTGACAAACATAAGTCAGTAATTTTAGATAGCCATAAAAGTAGAGACCTTTGAAAAACTGACCACCCAAAAGCTGTCTGGGTGATACCCCTTTGCGGTTGGTGGGACACAAGTGAACGGAAATTGGCGGTAGGTCCCCCAGACAGTATCCATATAATGTGTAGTCAATGAAAGAGCTCGGAGTTAGTAAAACGGCAGTGAATGAATCGGCCGAGAGTCAGTTGGCGATCATAGAAAGGCCAGGCAGTGATTGTGTAGGAGTGTGTTTCCCGTGGCCAGGACTTAGTGAGAAGTCAGATAAAAAAGAAGTTCACTTTCTCGAAGCAGACATTGACGATTAAGTGAGAAATCGTATCTTTTGGCTAATTAACGTTCAAACAAGTGTCTTGAAAAGCATTTTTCGGTATTCATTTTTTACGTCGATCACGGCCTTGTGGAACATAGCAAGTGCCGGTGTATTCGCAGACAGCCGATTTTCGATGTCATCATTCGATGTGTAGTGACGTGCGAAATCGTATGATCACACAAATACTAAAACAATAAGATATTTCCATTATTCAGACTATTGTCTTCATCTTTATGGCCATATTTATTACAACGCTTCGGCCGTTCTACGCTCCGGCCTTCTTCAGGTGGTTGGAATGTCGAACTGAACCCTTTATTTCGCTCGCTGGGGTACACTGTTCTAGTTTCACGTGCCATGTCTAATGGATGTCAGTTATCTCCTGTTAATTCTCCTCTCTAAGTTCTCAACCGCCTTAACCAGGTATCGAACTCACACTGTTTGGATCCTGTCACTGGATCTAACTAACACCTTTATCCACCGTGCCATGTGTCCGAATAATGTAAATAGTGTACACTAATACCTCATCTCAGAAATATAGACAGATAATAATTACCGGGTGTAACAGCAAAATTGTCCAAATCGTGTGACACTATAATAGTTCATCCCACAAAGTGTTTAATATCTACAAAAAAAACGCTAAACTATTTGAGTTTCTTTTTTCCAGGTTTTCAGATAAGACGTTTAGCCATCTTGACACCATTTCTTATAAGAATCACTGAAAAACCCTTTGAGTCATTAAGCTAGAAATCGAACAGGTTAAAATCGTTTTGGGTCCGCCACACTATGTCTTCTCAACTGTGCAATGGAGATTAAAAAAAGATCATTCAGGCCTTCAGTAATGGTACCAACATTCATACACTGGCTTCCATCTTCAAAGTCCATTCAAGAACTATCAAGAGAATGGTGAATAAGTTTAAAAAAGAGGAATAAGTAGAGAGGAAAACCAGATCAAGATCAATAATATTGCTGAATCTTCTTTGGATTTTATGAAGGAGCTCTAGCTAAACAGCAGGACCACCGGGCCATATATGTCAGCAATATTCTAAGCATGGGCGATTGGTAAACTTATAGACATGTAGGATATATTCCGGGGGTAAAAATTGTCTAGCACGATAAAGTGAACCAACTTTCTTAGTAGCTGACATAGCAATGGATTCAATATAGTCTTTCCATTTCATGTCAGCGGAGAACGTTAACCGGAGAAGACGTAACAAGTTCCTTTCCTGGGGGTTAGCATCAACCATGCGAACGGAGGGCAGAGAAGCATTTCTCAGATGATTAATGGAGAGCAGTTTAGCTTTAGAGGCGTTAAAATTAACAAGCCATCTTTTGCCCCAGTTAAAAAGACTGAAAGTCATTTTGGACATCAGCATGTGAAAATAATTCGAATAATTATATTAAGTAATGAAAGGCCATGAAGACAGGATCAATAAGTTGCAGAAGGTCGGCGCAGTGGCAGCGAGTGCGACGGCCCCTGACATCCATATCGAGAGGACATCCAATCAGATAGTGAAATAAAATGTTTGTTTTTTAAATTTTAATTTGTCTCTTAGTTCTACAAGCGCTCTACACTTCAAAAAACCGGTGTGAATGTGGATCCGAGTTTTGTTAAGCGAGACCAGATTAGAAAATCTGTTACCTCTAAATAGTGAGCATAAGGTATAACTTAATAAAAGCGTTTGATTTATATTTAATTGAATAAAGTGTTTATTTCATGTTTTACATATTAAAAATGTCTTCCTTTCTTACATTTCTCTGCTTTAGGCCCTATAGCCACACCCCTACTTGAGTTTTAAGGGCATACAATCAAGGTTTTCTCCGCGGGCATGACAAACCTCTACACGCCAAAGCGTAGCATAATAAATCAAACTTCGATTAGCTATGAGGACGATATGAATCCAATAGTCAGATACATTGTCTCTGATACGCCGGAGACGTGGGTGAATGAACGCATGGGAAAAGCACTTTCCCATAACTATATTACATCATATTAGTCGAATAGAACTCATAGACCATGACACTTTTAATGCACCTTCCAATGAATAAGTTAATAAATGATATCCAATGTTTATTAAAACTGCGTTTTCCAGATCAAAATCGTGATCTCAGTGTTTTCGGTGATACACAAGTGAATACCACATGAACAATATACGACTGGACGGCATCAATTGATCCCTTGCTCTTACTAAATTAATAGTGAATCAATGCGGGGTACGTAAACCTTAATAAAAAGCGGCTATCAAGTCTTTCGAGTCCAAGCCTCAGCATAGAGGATTTGCGACGTGCTGTCAGGAGGGCCCGGCTCACCTACCGTGTTCATTACGCTCCACTGTTATTCCTGCTCACGACTATTCAGGAGTAGGCTAGGCCTTCACAGCCGAGGGGAGAAAGGAAATAAGGAGAGAGGATGACGATACCGATGCAAGGGGATGCCGACGCGACTAAAGAGTTGACGACTAGAATAAAAAGAAGAAAATATAAATATATATAAATGTTGTAGCATACCTACGGACAATAATGGGTATGTCCCTATTGACATAAATACAGTAGTAAATACTGTATGTGGGTCTTCAGTTGGAGATTCGTCTTCAGCTCAACTAGTCGAACTATTTGCCTTCGGGCAGAGAGGAACCCAAATGAGGCCATGCCGAAGGGTAGAGTCTAGTCTGTGGTGGTAGACAGCTACCCGACCCCGTTTTTTAGGGGGTCTACGGGGAAATTTTGCCCAAGCCTACAGGCTCGGAAACCACAGGTTAAATTCGGCCTTGTGCCACATCTGACTGCGTGGGAAAATATCCTTCAGTTGGAGATTCGTCTCCAGCTAAGCTAGTCGAATTCTCTGCCTTCGGACAGAGAAGAATCCAGACGAGGCTATGCCGAAGGGCAGAGTCACGTCTGGGGTGGTAGACAGCTACCCGACCCCTTTTTTACGGGGTCTACGGAAAATTTTTGCCCGAGCCTACTGGCTCGGATCCCTCACGTTAAGTTCGGCCTTGTGCCACATCTGACCGCGTGGAGCAGTTGGCAAATATCCTTCAGTTGGAGATTCGCCTGTGCTGGTTAAACTCTCTGCCTTCGTACAGAGAGGATCACCAGACGAAGCAATCTTGAAGGGCGACTCTGTTTTATACGGTGTATACGGGCTCGGATTTCTAACACTAAATTCAGCCTTGTGCCACATTTGACCACGTGGGTGGGGGTTGATAGATATCCTGCTGTTGATGATTCATCTTCAGCTGTGCTCGTCAAACTCTCTGCCTCTGGACAGAGAGGATCCCCAGACGAGGCTATGTCCAAGGGCAGAGGTTGGGCTCAGGAAACAGCTACCCGATCCCGTTTTATGTGGGGTCTACCGGTGGATTTTTAGTCAAGCCTGCGGGCTTTGGTACTACTTCGGCCTTGTGCCAGATCTGACCGCGTAGGACGGTTGGTAGATATCCTGCAGTTGGAGATTCATTGTGCAATTCACTTGACTCCCTTCTAGCAGTTGACTACTACTTCTACACGCCGCTGGTGAATCTTATGTGTTGTTCTTGTCCTAAGTATTATCGTTCATTACCAACCTTCCTGTGATTATTCTAATCAGTAACCTTCCCTAGGTTACAAAAATAAAAAATAAACTAATAAAAATAACTGAATTGCGTTTTGTTTCGCTCATGTAGAAGATGAACAAAAACAGATCACCGGACCGGATGGGCTTTTAATAGAAACGATACCAGCTTTAGACGATTTTACCATCAAGATGTCGGAAAGGAACTAAGTGATACAAGATCGTGATAAATACATCTTCCTAGCGCTGCCTTAAGAAATCAGATGCATATGAATGGGGGCACCATCGAATGGATCCTTTTCTGTTACTTCACCCCAAATAATGTAAAGTTACTTCTCGTAAATAATAATTATGAATTTTAAAACAAAGTTTGCTTTCTTATTAAATTTTTGCACTCTTTTGAAATTATAAATTTTAAATCAAAATTTGTTTAGCTGGCCATAAAATTGTTAGAGTAAATATAAGTATGCAACGACAAGGAGAGTGGTGTTCGCTTTTTACGAAGAGTAAATATTCTTCCTACCTGTTTTACCTGGGACTACGATTATGTCGTTTTGATGGAAAGCATATACATCTTTGAAGGATGATCCCAATCATATTCATCTGACTGTAAAACACAGTATGAATTACGTTGGCCCAGAAACATCAGCTCGGGCGCAAACAATCGAACGTACCGGGCGGAAAATCAAAATGAGGAATAAGTCTATGTTCAAGATTCATCACAGCATGATAGACTCTTCTTTGTGTGGGTTCCTTTGCTTACGCAAAGCAAAAAAATTACAATGAATGCATTTCTTAACAAATTTTAAAGGACATTTCTGAATTTCTGTGTGAATTTTAGTATTAGGTTGGTGCCAAAAATAATGTCGTTTTCTCACATATGTTACTATGTGAGTAAACGACATTATTTTTGCAGCAACCTAATAAATATAAATTCTGTTTATTTCGGAGGGCTAATTAAAAGAAAATTTCCTATCAGATATTCAGCTTAATGAACCATATAAAAAATTTGATATTTCGAATTCTGATGAATAGAGCACCAAACAGAATTTAACCGGTAATACAAGCCTGAGTGATTTGTCTGTTTAACCGTATATCAACCCCTTATAGGTCATTTAATGCCAAAATTCAATTTTTTTGAGAGTTTTGAAGTAATAAAATATGATATGTGTTACTTTGTTTCACAATTGTTTTGTGATGTCAACGAACCCTCGTTACCACTTTTGTGCTGCCAAAAAATACTCCTTGTCATTTTTGCAATGCTCGTTATAGTAGAGACTTTGTAATCGCAGATACAACTATAGTAAAGCCGTTGAACAATACTGGTGTCAGACGCCTTCGAATAGCACTCGCACTAATAGTACTTGCTCGATAATGCTCACTCGAATAGTAATCCGTATAGTGATCCGAATAAAGAAATAGTCTAGTGAATAGAGTAGAGAATAGCGGTCCGTAGAGTGATAGAGGATAGAGAAGAAATGGTGATCGGAATATTAATAGAGGATAGACTAGAATGATGAACGTTTAGACTTCACGCTACTAATTACTTATGCGTTTCTCCTATGGTCACGTGATCTACTTAATTCATCGCCTGTGGTTGCTCACTGGCGATCTATGTTCAAACTCAAGTCTCGGCAGCGACACTTTATTCTTATATAACAAATTGAATACATAGTAGATGGTACTCAGCTTTTGTGCATATAGATGTTTATTAACAAATTTACTAGAGACGGTGATAGATGTGTTTTATGCTGTAGTTTTGTTGATGATATAATTTGGAATACAATCTGATTTCTTTAAGAAATTGTAGGATGTTATATGGATTAATGACATGAAAGTATTCTTTCATGATGCTAATTTGATATTATTTTAAACTAATTTGGGAGAAGTCGCTACAATTTGTTAGAATGTACGTATTTTCGGTTATTTCTTTATATAAAAGTTACACGGATTACGAAAGATAATTTCATTATGGATGGTACAATAAACTGTTAGGAAAACTTTATCTATTTGTGCTATTAGGAAAACTTTATTTATTTGGGAAGGATGTTAGAATCATCAAGAAATTATACTTATATTTCAAAAGGTGAAACGAAAAAAAGTGAAAGTGTAGTCTGAAGAGCCAGAGAAAAATAAAATTCTCTGGTGAAATAAATTATTACAAATTGAACCTTAAAGTGGTTTGTTTTTCTTTAAATCAATATATATATATATATATATATATATATATATATATATATATATATATATATATATAGTGTAAGGGAAACAGTTCTCAATGTTAAATAATAGAGCTTTTTAGTATATTGAAAATATACATAATGCCCTATGTTGGTTGCACAATACGGGGTTTCCTGCTTTTCGCAATCTGCAGGTGCAAGTTTGGGGGTGACACCGTTTGTTTAGTATTTCTGTTTGTCGCGAAATATTTATAGTTAGAATGGATTATAGTTGTTGTTTAGCATTCGAATGAATTGTAGCTTAATTATGGATTTGGATTTAGGTCCAGATTAACATTTAAAATTGAAAATAAGAATTGTAAATTTTAATCTAAAAATGGACGCTTCTGTTTAAAAAAAAAAAAACGTTTCAATAGGGTAATTCTATTTTTGTTTGTTAACCAATATTGAAATTAATCAAATATGCAAAGCTAAAATTAAGTTATTAATAAAAATAAAACATAACAATAAAAATAAAAACATAAACATATAAATAATAATAAATAAATAAATAAAAATAATAATGAAAACAATAAAAGCAAAACTCGTTGCTGATAGTAAGACTAAAAGTAAAATTAGGGTAAAAACCATAATAATGGTTATATAGTAAAAATATTAATAATATTAATATGATAATAATAATATTAGCATAAATGTTAAATGCATTAGTCTAATCTAGATTTTGAATTGGACCCAAATTTGCATTTACGATAGAAAATAGAAAAAAAAGAAAAGAAAATTTTTTAAAATACTTTAAAAAACGACGCCACTATTAAAAAAAAACATTAGAAGATAAATAGGTGAGAGGTGGCCCCTACTTTTTTCCTTGGTAAATGAACAGTTATTGTTGAAAATAATGGTATTTGCAGTGATAAAATGTTTTTTAAAAAGTGATAATAAAATGACAAAAGTAATAAAAACATTAACATGGGCCCAGAAATCCATCATGTTCCATGAAGGTTCCCGGTGGACCAACCGTAGCAACCCTGACTTTATTATTGCCATGGGTGCGTTTGATTCAGCGGAAGCTTTTGAACTAGTTAGTATCTTACTACTTTGGTTTCTAAGGTTTATCTTCGATATTAACAACCCCAGCATCTATAGGGATGACGGGATTATAATCCTACACAAATCAAGTGCACAAAAAAAAAAATTGATCGACTAAGAAAAAAGTAATTAAATTCTTCTAAGACTGCGGTCTGAGCATTACCACCACCACCACCAGTGCTAAAGTAATCAATTTCCTGGATGTAACATTTGACCTGTCTAATGAACTTTATAAACCATATGCTAAAGATTTATACAACCATAGATACATCAGCAAACTATCTAACCACCATCCTATAATACTAAACAATTTACATAAATCGTTCCAATTTAGGTTGTCCACCAACTCTAGTAATAAGGATATTTTAACAAACATAAAGGCAAATGCGTAGAAGCACTAGAACAAGGTAACTATAAAATTAACCGCGAATTCTTAGCCAATAGTAATAATGATGTCAATAAACCTAAACGCCGCAAACTCGATATAATATGGTTTAACCCGCCCTTCAGCAAACACTAATTTCGGATTTTTTTTAAAATTTAATCCATAAGCACTTCAGTCATTCCCCAACGCTAAATAAGATTTTCAACAAAAACAACGTCAAAGTTAGCTACAGATATTTCAAAAAATGCGACCAGTATATATCACAGAACAACTGAACCATTCTAAGCGAACACTTCAACGAACTTGTAAAATCCCTGCAACTAAGGAATGCAACCGCCGAATAAACAAACGGCGGATATATGACACAATCTTTAGTCTATAAAGATGAAATATGACGACGAGGACAAGTTTTATGTCGGCCCTACTGAAAACCATATGAAATCTCGCTTCTAACACCACCAAATAACATTAAGCAATATCAAATATAATAACAGCCCTGCCCTCTCTAATTTTTTTCTGGAAACTGAAAAGCGAAAATAGAAACCCAACTATCATCTGGGAATGCTTAATGAAAGCTAACCCCCTTCAGCGTGAAAGGCGACAGATGCGACTTATGTCTTTCTGAAATATTAATGACCCTAAACAATATGAACAATCCAAATCTCTTAAACAAGTGAAGTGAGTTAATGAGCACCTGTGTGCCTAGAATCAAATTTCTACACAAGTACGTTGACCCAGATTAATATAGTTTAGCCAGGTCCGATGACCATGGATACTCGTATTAATATTATTTATTATTATCATAAATATTTATTTTATCTTTACCGTATAGCTATTATGACAGTTATTATTATTATTATCTTACGTTTAGATTTACTATTTTCATTAACAAAATGTTTTTATTGCTTTTATTATCATTTGACTATCAGATCTTTATTATTTTATCATTGTAAATATCATTGATTTCATCAATAATTGTTCATTTCCGTTTTTAAATTAAAATATAATTCTTATTTCCAACCTTATTTTCAACCTGTTAATCTGGGACTAAATTCAAATCCAAAAATAAACCACAATTCATTTTAATACTTCAGTCAGTTATGTGCCATGCGTGATACACGCCTAGGCGATCATGTATCTCTCGATACATGTCTGACGAGGTAGATTTCTTTTTCCCCGCAGTAGATTGCCATTTCTTTCTGCGGTAGACCAATTGGCATTCAAATCTGTCCTGCTATTTACCTTTCCCAAGGGTATTAGCACGTAAGAGAATGTAATAGATTTGGCTGGAATTCGAACTCGGCTCTCCGATTCCTCCATCCGAGCCGCTACCTTTTACTCCATCGTGCCTCCTCCTTTAATATTTAACAATAATAATAATCCATTATACAATAAAATATCTCGCGATAAACAGAAATATTAAATAAACGGTATCACCCTAAACTTGCAACTGAAGATTGCGAAAAACATGAAACTCCGATGTCTGCTATCAAACTAGGGTATATATATATATATATATTTCTAATCCCATTTTTCCTCTCAATTCGTTGTTGGAAGTTTTACCTGATGATCCTGAATCCTTAAAAAAGGATTTAGGTGAAATAAATTATCGTAATGGTACCTTAAAGTGGTTTGTTTTTCATTATATATATATATATATATATATATATATATATATATATATATATATATATATATATATATATATATATGTATATATATTGTTTAAAATTAGCTATATTTATGGAGAAAGCGATATCAATATCGCGGATATAGTGTTTGCAGTTATAAACCAGTTCTATAAACCAGGTCTGCTATCATCCTAGGGTATATATATATATATATATATATATATATATATATATATATATATATATATATATATATATATATATTGTTTAAAATTAGCTATAGTTATGGAGAAAGCGATATCAATATCGCGGATATAGTGTTTGCAGTTATAAACCAGTTTTACGTGTTGACTGGAAGTTTCACGCTTTACGCGGATTTAGTCTACTGATCACCTAAGGAGTAAAACTTCCAATCACCATACAATGTGGATGTCTACACTGTTCCGTTTACAGGTGTCTATGATTACGCCCGTGTGTCTGTCTGTGTTAGTGCTCCCTAGCGTGTGTGAGTTTATATACACGGTCACGCCTTCAGAGCAGTTTTACGCTTTCTTAGAATAAAGTTTCTTTACGTATGGCATTATTAATAAATTGTCATTTAGAAGAAACTTTGTAACAATTGCTAAATGTTGTGTTAATGCCCTTTTGGCTCAGGGCAATTAATAAACTATCAGTTAGAGCGAGAGATACCATAGAAAACTCATATATCATCAACGCAGACGTTCATTTCACGAAACGCTCTTTTCTTAAAGACCTTCTTTGTAATTCTTTTTTTTTTTTATCTGCAGCCTCATTTATTTTTCTTTCCCGGCCTTTTTTCACCAGTTTTTTTTTTCTTCTGTCTTTTCTTTGAATTATGTTTACTTTTTTTTTACGTTTTTTTCTGTCTTTTCTTTTACTTTTTTCCTTTCAGTTCAGTTTTTTTTTTTTTTTTTTTTACTGAGCTAACAAGTTTTTTTTTTTTTTTTCATCTTAATTTTATAGCTTTTTAATCGCAGGTCGTTTTTACATTCTACGACCACTAAATGCGCAGCAGCATCCGAAGATAAAAAAAGTCGCTTCCGTCAAGATTTCAATCCTCATCTCCTAGCAGCCTGTCTGGCCGGAAATGCGCCTTACTGATAAGAAATATCACCAACAAACATATTCCGTATTATTGATACATTCTTTCTCCTGTAATTTTTGGTTACGGCTATATCAGGTTGAAATACTGGTTCCGGTACAATCACTTATGAAACGTCGAGGTTGGACAGTACCTAGATAGTTGATCGCTTGCGAATAACAAGTGCCCTAAGCCTTTGTGTGTGGGTGGTGTGAGGGATAATAGCTCGGAATTGTTAATCGGAGAACCAAGTTCCAATTCCAGTCGAGTTCATTATATTCACTTGGAAATCCTTGCGAAAGATATATATATATATATATATATTTTAAGCATTGCGCCCCGAGCAAGGCGTGAAGCCACTAGGATGGAGGAGGGAGTTGCAGAAGATTTGGAGCAAGAGCAGATAGGAGTGATAGAAGAAAGGATGAGGGGAAGGATAGTGGGTAGATCAAGGTAACTGGAGATGTCGATTGACATTACATTTGAATAGTTGGAGATCATAGCTATCAGGGAAACAGTAATTGGGAAGGGTGTTCCACAGGCGAAAGGTGCGAGGTATGAAACTATTGGAGTAGAAGAGACGGCTACATTTAAAAGTTTCTACAATGTAAGGGTGAGAGCGGGATGCCAGCCTCGTAGGGAGCTTGAATTCATGGAGACTGGGGACCAGTGAAAGCAGCTCATCGGAGCACTTATCATGAAAGTATTTGTAGAAGAGACAGAGAGAGGCGACGGTGCGTCTGTGAGATAGTGACTGCAGACGAGACGCCAGATCAGGGCCAATCACATTACATATCTGTCTCTGGATCTTGTCAAGAACTCCGAGGTAAACAGAAGTTGCCCCAAAACGAATAAATGGCAGCAATACTCCATGCAAAGGCGAATGGTTGATTTGTATATTTGAAGTATCGATTCAGGGGAGAAAAATTTCCTGGCGCGGCACAGAGAGCCAACTTTCCTCGCAGTGGAAGAAGCAATTGACTCAATGTATTTGTTCCATCTCAGGTCAGCAGTCAACGTGAGACCGAGCAGACGCAAGGAGTTGCTCTCAAGAAGTTGACTATCAGACATTCTAATGGGGGGCAGGGAAGGATCTCTATGGTGGTTAATGGAGAGTAGTTTAGTTTTTGAGGCGTTAAATTTGACCATCTAATTGTTGCCCCAGTTAACAACCGATTGGCGGTCCATTTCAAGACATATTAATCCATCTCTTCTCCAGCTATGGGTTGATTAGTAAAATTTGTATCACTAATTCATTATTTTTTATTTCATTTATTTACACTATTTGTATTGTTTGGACAGTTGTCCTCATCTTTATTGTCATATTGACGACGATGGTCCAGTAGATGAAAGCATGGTTGAAGTAATCCAGTGACTTCACCGAAAGAGTTGTGACTCCAGTAGCTGGCCACAGCAGAGTTCAACAAAAATTACGAAATTTGAGTTACTAAAGAGAATTAACTGCAATTGAAATATCCAGAAAAGGCATGGCATGTGGAATTAGAACAATCTACCCCAGTGGAGGGAATAAAGGGTTCGAATCAAAATTCCAATGTGTATCAACTGAAGAAGGCTGTTGCATACAACGGCTGAAATGTTGTGACTATGGCAATATAACATAAGGGCAACTGTCCGAATTATGTAAATAGTGTAAACAATTACAATACATTTCAGAAATATAGACAGATGCTAATTAATTATTATCTAAAAAATATATACGATCTAAAAATATTTTATGACATTAAATAATCTACAAGGGGGGGGGATAACCTGCAGAAAACGTATTGATTAATTCTCCAATTTTTGCACAACGCCATATTGTTTGTTTTTACAGAGTTTAAAGTCAATCAGTCGTGCTAATACAATTGGAAAAGGTATGAATCCTCTTCTTCTATCTCCATCTATGGATAAATAGCAGAGCAGACAGGGTTCAATAGCCTTGGATGACAACTGGTCTACCGCAGAAACAAATGGCAACCTACTGCGGGGAAAAATCTGCCTTGTCAGTCATGTATCGAAAGATACATGATCGCCTAATCATAATTCATGCATGGCACATAACGGACTGAGTATCAAAATTGTCAAGCCCTCTTTCCTCATGTTCCCTAGAAATATCAAGTATCTGTACTTCATGCTCAGTATGTGTCCTTTTGATTCCGTTGTGTCTAGAAATTCGTCGTTGCCAAACCATATTATGCTCAGCATCCTTCTGTAGAATTACTTTTCTGTTGTTTCAAGTGTCTTCTTCATCCGTGGGGAGATTTTCCAGAATTTTGGTGGAGAGCAGGAAAATTAAATAATGATATATTAAACAAACCAAGTCATTCTTGTGACCAGAGTAATATGTGTGTTTTAGATGTGAGTGCGTAAGACAGACAGAAAGAGAGAGAGAGAGAGAGAGAGAGAGAAAGTAAATAATAAAAAGAAGAAATATATAATTACAAGACATTAAGGATTCAACACCCTCCCCCCTACAATAAAAGAGAAGGTATGAAACAGAAATTAAAGAAGGTAATATCTAGCTGTTCCGAATTTTCATATTTATCAATGTTATTTGTTTTATTTTATGTTGATTTTTGCTTCTTTTTTTTTTTGCCATCAATTAATTTCCTGTTAATTCCTTTTACAGGTTGCTTTTTTCTCTAGTTTCTACACTACCACCTTATCTCGTTTATTAACTCGTATTTCTTCATTATTTCCGCTATATGCTTTCCACTTCCTCGCTTGGGGAAAGAAAACAAAACAATTACAAAGAAGAAACAAAAAAAAAACCCGGATCAAATAAAAATGAAAAATAAATAAATGACTGAATGAAGAGATAAAAAAAAGCTTAGGTGAAAAAAAAAAGACGAAAGGGAAAGAGGGGATCGAAAAGAGGAAATGCGGATGGCCGAATTGGACAGAGGAAGTGAGTTAGAAAGAGAGTCAACAAATCATCAGTAAGACTGAAATGAATCGGAAAGAGGAATTAAATAAATGTCTGCTAAATACCTAAATAAAAAGAAAGCAAACAAATTAGTAACGAAATTAATAGGAAAGGGAAATCAATACGAAAAAGAGAGGAAAATTCTCTCTCTCCAGCTATACTTATATATATATATA
This sequence comes from Acanthosepion lycidas, assembly GCA_963932145.1. Classification (NCBI taxonomy): domain Eukaryota; kingdom Metazoa; phylum Mollusca; class Cephalopoda; order Sepiida; family Sepiidae; genus Acanthosepion; species Acanthosepion lycidas. The sequence continues at coordinate 29,161,625 of OZ010596.1, forward strand.
TATATATATATATATATATATATATATATATATATTAGAAAACTGTAAACGTTTATTGATAGATTCTGATTTCAGTTCCACATACACAGGCAGAAAAAAAAAGAAAAATACTGGATTTTAAAATTAAATACATATAAACTAGGGTTAAATAAAGACTTGGGTATTTTAAATCTTTATATTAGGTTGGTGCAAAAATAATGACGTAATAATGTCGTTTTTTAACGTTAAAAAATACGTCAAAAAACGACATTATTACGTCATTATTTTTGCACCAACCTAATAAATATTTCAATAGTTAAACATTTTTTTAGATATAGTTAATTTTTTTTTAAACAACATCTAAAATATTATTACAGTTAGATTTATGTTAAAAATATTCGAACACAGTGGCGTTCCATATCACATGACGTCCGCATCTCGCGACGGACGCTACGTGTAAACAAACCTCTAAAAACAGTTATTTCTGAAGAAAGATAGAGGTCGATCTGAAATATCAAATATAAATAAATACTTTCATAAAAAAACATTATTATTTTTTTAATTTGCAACTTTTTAGCTGTTTCATATATATATATAAATATATATATATATATATATATATATATATATATATATATATATATATGTATTATCACATTCTATTTCTATCTATCCATATATATATATATATATATATATATATTCGTGTATGTACGTGTTATCACATTCTATTTCTATCTATTTATCTATCTGATATATATATATATATATATATATATATATATATATATATATATATATGTAGTAAGCCGTTGGTATATAATCCATAATTTAGATTGTGTTAATAGGATTTAGTTTCACATTGTGTTAATAAGATTCACTATATTAAATTTCAAATATAAATCTTTTCCTTAATATAAATTTAATTTGATATGTGTTAATTTGGATGTATTCATCCTAAGATATTTATATTCTCACCCAACTTTATATTAATTTTTTTCTGTTTCCCTTAATAATCTTTTCTGACATATCTGTTAGTTTAATACTCATTAATTCTGAATCATCTCTCTTTCATATTTCTTTGGAATTATCTCTAATTATTTTTTTAGGCTTATCTCTAATTATTTTATATAATATTTGATTGTTTCATTAAATTCTGAAGGATAATTTAGTTTATTTAATATGTGATTTCTACTGGGATATTTTAAATAGGTCATCTGTTTCCCTCTCTTTCCTTCTCTTTCTCTCTTCCTTTCCCCTCTGATCACCACTGATGTCATGACTTATACCACTTCCTGTTTCCTTTGCTACTTCCCATTCCTTTCTATTCATCATCTTTTTTCCCGTTTTTTCTTCCTTTCTTTCCTCCTCCTTGTCTATTTTCAAAAATGTATCATCCATTGACTGTGTGGAAAATCCTGTAAAACTGTAAAATTAATTTTACAAGAGGAAAAGGAACATTTATATAATGGTATCTTAATTCTGATTGTATGATATATATATATATATATATATATATATATATATATATATATATATATATATATATATATATATATATATATATATATAATGGGCAATTAAAAATACTTCCAGCACTTGAAAATTCCTTCGGCATGAAATTTGGAGTGGTGCAATTAATGTATATTTCTTTATATATATATATATATATATATATATGGAAACTCTTATAGAAACTATCAATATTTGCTGTGATTTGCTTTATCGCAGTTCTTTGTCTCCGCCGAGTATTCCTGAGTCAGTATTTTTTTCCACGTCTTCTGTTGAATTTAGTGTTAACAACATCATGTTTCGACAGATTAACTGAGTTGCTATGGGTTCCCCTTTGGGTCCGGCACTTGCCAGTATATTTGTTGGCTTTCACGAAGAAAGAACACGGAAGAATGCACTGCGTCCTCAACTGTATTGTCGGTATGTCGATGATACTTTTTGTTTATTCAACAACAAAGTTGAGGCTGATCAGTTTCTTTCGTTTCTAAATGGTATCCATCCAGCACTGAGGTTCACTGTCGAGAAGGAATCCAATTGTCAATTAGCCTTCTTCGATGTATTTATACATTGAACACCAACAAGTTTTCTTACCTCGGTTTATAGGAAACCAACTTTTGCGAGGTTGTATACGCGTTGGGATTCCTTTTGTCCTACAAAACGTAAGATAAACATTATTGGAACCCTTCTTCATAGGGCATTAAATATCTGTTCAGAGTCCTTCTTGGATGAAGAAATTAATTTTGTTAAGGAAACCCTATTCAGTTTAGGTGATCCTCCTGATACTTTTAATTTGGTCAACCGTAACAAAATTGAGGAGTTCAGAAGGGTCAAGCACTGTAATGTCAAGAAGTGCCCGCTTTATCTTAGATTGCCCTGGATAGGAACCAAGTGTGAAAGTATAGTTAGACAGATTTCATCTAATGTTCGTCGTTGTCTTTTTCTCTGCTGAGATTCGTATAGTTTTTCAAACTCGGCCTATGCTTCGTTGTGCGTGTAAAGACGTTCTCCTTCCCCATCAAATTAATTCTATTATTTATAAATACGTTTGTAGTTGCTGCGCTGACTCCATAGGGAGGACGACTCAATACCTAGACATGAGAATTAAACAACACGTTCCTACTAAGATCAGGAATCACACCTGGCCGTTGGAATACCTGTGGTTCCGCCATATGTGAACACCTATTAAATAGGAGAGAGTGTGCAGCTAAATTTACTGTCGACCGGTTCACGGTGTTGACCCGGTCACACTCTTTATTTCACCTCAAGGTGCTGGAGGCACTTAACATCGGGTCCTGCAAGCCTTCCTTGTGTAAACAACGTGAGTGTTTGTTGGGGCTCGCTGTCATTTGTCTCAAGCTTCCTGCGTTCATTTTTTCTTTTCTCCTCTACATTTTTTTCATTGTACATTTTCTGTGTTTTTAATTTAAATTAAATCTCCCGTGGAAGCCTGAAGAGCGGGAACCGGTTGCTTCGCCCGTTTTTAATATGACTGGTTATATCAAGCTTCACAATTTTATTTCTATAATTAAATTTTGTACCTACAAAAATATGTTTAATATATATATATATATATATATATATATATATATATATATATATATAAGTGAACATTGAAGTCAACACTCAGAGGCGATAGGCTGTTTCATGCTAGACGAATCGTCATGCCGCGAATGTTGGATTTGTCTCGACTAATTATATATATATGAGTCAGCGGTGCATTGTTGGTAATCCATTCTGGCTGATATTTTTGCGGGAGTGGCTTGTTTGTTTATTTATTTGTTTGGGTTAATTTATTTTACTTGTTTTTCATCTTCATTTTGTATTATTTATTCTTTTAGGTTTTTGATGCTTTATTAACGTAGTAAAATAAATTGTAGGTGATATGCTTAGATCGCTTATTAAATAGTTTATTTTGATCTGGGAACATAATTAAAACTATTTATTTGCCTAATGTTTAAATTGCTTGCCGTAATCTATTCTATTATTTGGCCGGTGGACACTTTTTAAGTTTTTAATTTATTTATTTGGATTGATTATTTTTACTTGTTTATTTTGCTTATTTTTATTAGTTCTGACGGTTATCTTAGCGGGGGCGATTTGTTAATTTGTTCATTTATTTATATATTTGTATTGTTTTTTTTTTTTTACTTATTTTTTATCTTGTATATTTTTATTTATTTGCTTTTCGATTTTTGAGTAGTGTAGTAATGTTTTTTATCGTTATATAGTTATTTCTACGTCCAATTTCTGGATTGGTAATTGTAGCCTATTCTAAAAGTCATTTTGGCGGGATTGGTTTGTTAATTTGTTTATTATTTATTCATTTATTTATTTGGATTGATTAATTTTACTTGTTTTTTTTTATGTTTTTATTTATTCTATTTCGTCTATTCTAACGGAAATGGTTTGTTAACTTGTTTATTATTAGTTTGGGCTAATTTATTTTATTTTTTTTTATATTATTTTGTTTATTCATTTCAGTTTTCGATTTTTAAGTAACGTAGTGAAAATTTGTTATCATGTCTGTATTTTGGGATGAGCTCGGATCGTTTATTTAGTAATTTGAAGGTGAAGCCTTTCTACAGAACCAACCACTCTTTTTGAAGGGCCGAATACATTGCCACAATGTCCCAAAACGACCCTCAGCAGGTTTTGAATTCAAAATTGTCCTTCTCCTAGCCTATAGAACCCTGTCTGATCTGCTGTTTACCCATAGCTGGAGGGAGAAGAAGAAGATTAATAACTTTCCCAAGGTTATTAGCACGTAAGTGAATGTAATGGATTCTGACTCTGCTCTTTGATTCCTCAATCCGAGCCTCTATCCGAGCCTCTATCCACTACTATGCATACACACACACACACTCATATATATATATATATATATATATATATATATATATATATATATATTAAATCCATTACTAGGTAAGCTGGTAAGAAATTTGGTTCACTCTCCAGAATCTATCTTACATATCTAGTAATGTACCATTCATCCATGATTAGAATATTGCTGCTGCATATGGTCCAGTGTCCATGCTATTTAATGTGAGCTTTTTAATAAAATCCAAACAAGAATCAGCAATATTATCGGTCTTGATCTGGTGGTTCGGCTGCAGTTACTTTCCCACCGCCATAAGGTTGCCTCTCAATGTCTTTTCTGTAAATGCCATGGAAATTTTTCTGGTGAGCTCTTCGCTATGTTACTAAGACTTCTTTAATTTAAGCGCAGTACCAAACAAGGATTTGGCTTCTTATCAATTTACAGTTGTGCTGGATAGATGTAGCCGTAAATTCAATGCTAACAGTTTCTTTTTTCGCTTGTGGAACTCCCTTCCAGCTCTATACTTACCATCCAACTTTAAATTTCAAAAATTTAAATGTAATGTCAATCGCTATCTCCTGCTGATTACTCTTTTCTCTTCCTGCTCATTAAATCTTCCAAACCCAGTAAACCCTACTGTCTTAGTGGCTTTACTGCCTTGCTTGGGGTGAAATCGATTATATATATATATATATATATATATATATATATATATATATATATATATATATATATAAGGAAATAATTCTTAAAGTTAATAGATAAGCATTTTAGAAAAGACAATCTACTGAAAAAATGTTCAATAAAATGAATATAAAAAATAGTTACTCATGCATGAAAATGTAAAGAAAATTATAAATTCTTATAGTAGTATGATCATTAGGGATTTTAATACTAACCAGTTACAAAGAGTATTTAATGCTAACCACTTACAAAAAGAGAATTCTATCTATAAAGGCAGAGTAAAAAACTGAATGTCCAGTAGGAGGAGTTTGAATGACAGAAAACGTGGCGTACGAAGCCACAATCTCCACCAAGGAAAATGTAAAACAAAAAAGATCTATCTAGGAATATCTGCTGGGAATAAGAAACAGTTCTTCTACAACCATCGTCATTCTTTCACTAATGAATCCCAGAGACAACAAACAGCGCTATCGAAATACTATTGGGATCCGGTGGAAAACAGCTTCACCCCACAAGTGAAATAGAGAATTATTTCTAGAGCTCGAACTCCAGAAAACTTCAGCGACAGATGTGACCTGTGCATTAAAGAGAAAATCCTGATAATCAAGCATAATGATCCTGAAGAATTAATCAACCAACATAATGAGATGATTTTTAAATGCAGACAGAGAAATCATCTCAATATAATTAACTACTTATAAAAAAAACTGTGTCCATTGAAATTCTGAAAGTCTAAATTATCAATATTTGAAATAATACCCGATGCCTCTCTATACAAATTCTATCATTTATATTATAATATAAATGCATTTGTATATGGGAACATGTGCATTCATATATATCCTTATAATTAGGCTAATATTTATAGGTGTCCATATGGTATTTACCAGCATACACATATGTTCGTGTATGTATATATAGATAGTTATATACGGAATTATTTATTTGCTTGTATATAGATGTGAGGATCCTTGTATGCACGCACGCGTGTACGCATGCATATGCGTGTGTATGCGTTCGTATATATATATGTATAGGTGTGCGTATGTGCATGCATATGTATATGTGTATACATATACACGTGTATATGTATATGTGTGTATATGTATATATATGGATGCGTGTGTAAATATATATATGTATATATATATATATGTGTGTGTGTATGTAAGGTTAAGTATGTATACGTATGTGTATCGATACACGTGTATGTGGTTGTGTATGTATTTGTATATGTATATGGGTATATGTATGCATATTTACGTTAATATGTATGTGGTGTGTATGAATATATGTATGAGGTATGTATGTATGCATATATATATATGCGCGTATGTTTGCGTAAATATTAGGTTGGTGCAAAAATAATGACGTAATAATGTCGTTTTTTGATGTTAAAAAATACGTCAAAAAACAATATTATTACGTCATTATTTTTGCACCAGTCTAATATATATATTCATATATTGATTAAGTGTAAAGACAATAATCTTTTATTATTATTACCTTCAAATCTTACTTCATCTCGAAATAGTTTCTAATTAGATTTGAAGACTTAGACTGTAATTAAGAAATATTACTCCTTAACAGTTATTTAAAATATTAAAAATAATAATATTACAAACTGTTTATTTTATATAATATTCAGTTTATATTAAATTCCTAATTTATTTCGTGAAGAATTTAAACGCTTAAATTACTATCAAATGTTAACAGAAAAATATAAAAAATTAGAAAAAATATATATAAATCAGTGTTTTTCCGGACTGGCTGCATACATTAATTCTTTTAATTTCTCTCTCCAAAATTGTATTCCACTTTCTTTCCTTCAAAACCCTAATTCCATCTCTTATTTTTTTATATATTTTACTTATCTCTTTTTTTCTCTCCATATATGGTTTCCGGTGAGTTGACCTATTAAATAAGTGATGGTCTGATCCTTACCACCCTTCCTCACTATTAATTTTTGTAATAAAGATAAATTTAAAAACATTCCTATCTCTCTCTTCCCTCTCTAATTTCGACCATATCTGTCACACTATCTCTCACCACTCTCTATATCACCTTACATCAACTTAATACTACGCCTGAAAAGTGTAAAAAATTATATGTAAAATTAAATTCATTTTTTCACCCTTGTAAGTGTGGTCTGATGAGCCGGGGAAAAAGCAATTCCCTGGAGAAATAAATTATAACCATGTACCTTTAAAGTTGTTTGTTCTCATTAAATTAAATTAATCACTCTGATTTAACAGTGAGCTCTCCGGATTTCGTCCTCCTTGGGATTATCCATACGGAAGAACCAGAAACCTCCGAACAGAGCGAAAGAAAGAGATCGTCCAGTACCTTAATTCTCTGGTACAAAGAAAAAAAAACAGCGAGAAATAAGTTAAAATGAAGAGTGTTCAATACACTAAGTAGAGCAAAGGTAAAATAAATAAATAAATCCTAATGATCTAGGTACTACCTACCTATGTGGTGAAACCTAGGGAGCTAGTACCTGGCTCATTAGGATTTATTTAATATATATATATATATATATATATATATATATATATATATATATATTGGGGAAAATGTATTACAAAGTGAAAACGTTTTCTTGTGACACATTTCGTACTTTAGGACTTCATCGGACTAGATTTGTTATGTTGGTATGACTACGCAGCCGCACAAACGAGGGATGCTGGGATTTTTTTTTTAAATCTAGCCGAATTTATTTAGATGAGAGAAAGAAAGAGAGAGAGATAGAAAGAGAGAGTGAGAGAGAAAGAATAACATGAGGTGTAAGAACCCCACTAATGAAACGTCTCTTCGATTACCTATTCTAATTCCCGTCTTAGACACCTGCTCAGGCATATATTTGTGCTTTCTGATCACCACGGAGATAACATGCAGTTTCTTCATCAGCTCTGCTGAATAGAACTTAGTTACACTTTCTAAGAATGCGTAAAATATGTCGCGAAAAAGTAGTTGAACAAAGTAGTTACCCTCAAACCTTAGATCACTTTGTCCACGCACAACCTTCCGAATGGTTTCACCTTACCAATTTCGTTCATAGAGCTCGGGTCAGCCCGTGGTAGTGTTCACAGACAATTTCCAGGCTGGTATTATTAAGAGGTCCCCTTTTTGACAGACCGACTATCGAGAGGTTGAAGCGGATAAACCTGCCTGTCAATACAAATTATCTGCATTTTCTCTTTATGAAGTTAATTCTTATTTCGTCTTTGGAATGAAGTTCAAATTGGTAGGAATGCGTACGTAGATTTGTCTGTCAAATCTCATGACAGCAATAATCTTCTAACGCGAAAGAGGAATCCAATATTTGCATGGTTACCGTTCAGCATGTGGAAGCTAATAGCGAACGGAACGCAAATGCATTACAATCTCCTTATAGATGTGCAATCGGTATTAAAGAGCGACGTAGCTAATTCAAATGCTGGTTTGCTTGTAATTCGCAGTTCGGCTCACACTGATGTTCTGTCACTGGTCATATCTGTGATTATGTGCAAAAATGAACCGACTTATGAACGACCTCATCGATCTTGTTGATGAGGCTTAATTTAACCTACTGCCTACTCCACAAGGACTGCCAAAAGAAATAACAACGCGAACATGTTAATTTGGAATACCGTTTATATATCAAAGTGAGCGTAGCGGGATGACATATGGGCAAACGTGTCCACCCAAACAGCGTGCATTTTACAAAGTGTGCTGAAAAAATCTCGACCTAATCTAAAAGCATAGCCTCCAAAAAATATCTAATATTAGGGCATTTGGTCAGGCATGTAGCTCAGGCTGAAAACATTTCAGCAGCCCACAAATATACACACTTCGGGGAATTTAATGTATGGATTTATTGTGTTCCACGAGTTTATATACAAGAGCAAGGATGTCATTGGCTCAGCAAGGCTTTTAGAACGTTCATGAATATACACCAAGTGGGTTGAAAGGTCAGTCAAGACATGCGGGGGACACAGAGTAACATAATTCTGTTTCTGGTAAAACAAAAGTAAGCGAGTAATATTCAAAATTATTCGCACACACATACAACGCACACACACACGCACACACACATATTTAATTTCTTGAATGCACTTTTCATTGATGCAAGTTTCTTTTTATACAGATGTTCATTTCAAAGCTTGGACCGTTAAAAATAACATAAAGTCTTAACACAATTTCCTTTATAAATTTCCATATTGGTTTTGTTGTGTTGCTGCAAAAATATAATCTGTTAATATATATATATATATATATATATATATATATATATATAGATAGATAGATAGATAGATAGATAGATAGATAGATAATTAATGATCAAACAAATCTTTTTACGTCATATGGGGAATAGGCTATGACGACACATTGGGGCATTAAAGAAAAATCAACTATTGAATCATAGGATCAAATTAGTGTTTAAATGTCGACATAAAAACAAATTCAAATTTCTATAATATAGTTTTGCCTTAATTAGACACCCAAAATCAGTCCCCGACACCCAACTCTTCAAATGTCGAAATAATAAACTAAAAACTAATTCTAATTACCATAATGGAATTCTCCCCCTCTAAAACCTTTTATATTATATTATGATTTATAAACTTTCATCTACTTAGAATATCTCCCTAAATCTCTTTCCGTCAATGCCTTACGTCTCCCTCTCTCTCTCTCTCTCTCTCTCTCTCTCTCTCTCTATATATATATATATATATATATATATATATATATATATAAATTTTAAATTTATTTTGGGGGTCGTTTTTAATTTCTCCTTTAATTTTAAAATTAAATTAAAAATTTGTGTTTTCTTTTAATACCCCCAATTTGTCGTCATAAGGTTAATATTCGTTTTTTTTAAATAAAACTCCTTCCCTTTGAGATAGATACTTATCACCCACCTTGACCGCTGTCTCGTGCCTAGCGCCTGACTGAAACTGAAGTGCAAACTCTCTATTAGGTGTTTTCGGCAAGTTAAGGATTAAATTGACTCTTTAGCTTCCAATCTCAATTCCTCACAGTTAACTGTTACATCCGCACTTCCTCTAACCTTACAGACATGAACTCCATTTCATTCCGCATCGGGGTTGAAAAGACATACAACCACTTTCGTCGTCAGCCGAAATAGCCAATTCCCATATGAGGTAAAAGGATTTGTTTGATTATTAATAATATTGCTCTGTATAAATTAAATAAAATACATCGAGCTCATTTTTGTGGATCTGTTCTAATATTTTCATATTACAAGGATCTACACTAATATATATATATATATATATATATATATATATATATATATATATATATATATATATATGGTCTGGCATCTTTAATGCAACTCTCAGTGGTCCGATAAGACTTATCGTCCGGCAAGACCAATGCTCCGGCAAGACACATGGTCCGGCACATTTTTGTTCAAACTCCATTGGTTCGTTGAGCGAATACGCGGATGCCCCACACGTTGTTTACAACTTTCTGCAACAGCCGACAGCAGCAGAGTGGTTTGGTGATACGGTCATGCTCGTTTCTTCTATAAAGATACATCGTCATAATATATAATTTGGCTGGTGTAGGTTTTTGTTTAGCCTTTTTATAGGAGTAAACAGTAAAACATTATTTGTAACTCTTAATAATTGAATTATTTCCTGTTTTAAGGGTTCGTCTACCTTTGATAATAAAACAATTTATATGTCGAAGGAGCTGGAAAGACTATCATTGCATAGAGTTTTATTCAGCAGCGATTTCTGTTATCTGGAATTTTCTCTGGTTTGACAGTGGCCTAACCCCATAGGAACCGAATTAAAGATTTCTCCAACTGTTTAGTTGTAAAAATCCTGAGAATATCAAATTTAAAATTCACGGAGGAAAATGGTCATTCACGAATGGTATCTTAATTCCAATTGTATAAAATATTTCGCTCTAAGTAACGAAAATAAACACTGAGCGCTCTTTGTGAGTCAGTTTTAACATTTAATATTTAAAATTGTATATTGTGCTAATAGGACTCGCTTGGATTATACCCAAGGATTACTACCTGCATACACACACACACACACATATATATATATATATATATATATATATATATATATATATATATATATATATATATACATTTGTGTGTGTGTGTGTGAGAGAGAGAGAGGGGGGGAGTGTGTGTGTATTAATTATTTAACCCCAAGAAAGGCAATAAACTCACAACGACGCAAAGGGTTATTGAATGTTAGATAATATCAGAAAAATCAATATTATGGAGAGAGGGCAATAAAAGAACAAGAATTAAGGCAGAAGATAATGATTGACTTTCGCATTTAACATTTTTACAAAGTTGACTAGGAAGTAAAAACCCGAAAGAGAGTTCCACAAGCGAGAGGTGCAATAGAAGAAACTGTTAGCATAGAACTTACGGTTGCGTCTAGGCATTTCAACTCTAAAATGATGAGACCTTGCCACCAATCTAGTACTTCGTTTAAATTCATAAATTATAGATACCATAGAAGAAAGTTCATCAGAACAATTGCAATGAAAGTATTTATAGAAAAAGGCCCAGTGAAGCTACATTACAACGTTGAGGAAGGGACTGAAGCCGAGATACCAGGTCAGGACCTATAACATTGGAGATTCTTCTTTGTTTTTTTTTCCCAAATACTTAAATATATAACGGAAGTACCAGACCATATATGGCAGCAATATTCAAAGCATAGATGATTGGTAGACTTATGAATATGTAAAATAAATTCAGACGAGAAAAATTACTTAGCGCAACTCAGTGAAACAAACCTTCCTAGCAGTAAACCTAGCAATTGATGCAATATATTTTTCCACATGATATCAATGGAAAACGTTAGCAGGGGAAGGTTTAATGAGTCATATTCCTGAAGGTTAGCATCAGCCATGCTGATGGAAGGCAGAAAGTGCCACTCATTTGCTTATTAGACAGAGCTTGTGGGTCATTTTTTAGATCAGATATGACCTTATCGAACCAATCAGACTTACTATTCACATTGTTTAGGATATATTTAAAGAGCTCTCCTTGGGTTTTGAATTCAGAGTTGTCCTTCTCCTAGGATGCTTGTCAGCTAAGGCTAAAGAATCCGCTCATCTGTTCTATTTACCGCATATAAATGTTTGGTTTTGAAAATAGATAAATAATATTTATGGTCTTCAGTTTCTGGTGAGTTTTAAGACTTGTAAAATCACAAAATAAGCAAATATCTGTAACGCTCAACCACTTTTCATCACCATTGTCTTTCATTAAAAAAAAAAAGAAGTCAATCACGATAACGTGGTTTGAGAGTCGCCAGCGGAAGCTTCTGTCAAAGTCTCGGCTACCCGATCAGCCAGTATCACCCGAGGGATGAATGTACAGGTGCCCGATTCTCTTTGACTATTTAATAGTGCGTACTGAAAAACAAGGTGTAATTGATCTGCATTGTGCGTAGGTAACCTTGTTAGACACAATGACGGCTGTCGGATTATTTCTTCTTCATTTTTTATCTCTATACTTTATTTGAATTCATTTTTGTTTGGGGTTTTTTCTGAAAATTCTGTGAACTATTGTATTTTTCATCACAGCCTACGCGTTTTTCAGCCAGTCAGCGAAGAAACGAACGAGCTGAGTATTAATATAAAAGTTACCTCCGTGTAAGAGTAAGTTAGGAGTAAAGAAAATATTTAAAAACTCTTCTGATTTTGCAAATGGATATATCTGTTAGAATGTGGTCATTTAAAGAGGAACTGTCTGAATATATATATATATATATATATATATATATATATATATATATATATATATATATATACATACTGTTGAATGACAAGCTAATTCTAAAAACAGCGGTCACCTGTGTAAATGCGAAGCTCTTCAGTAAAATGAATGGAGCACTATGGGTGCTTGGCGTTTGTTTACGTTTGTAAAAACAATAAGCTAGATTTGGCTGACTTGATCTGTCGAGTGAAGAGAGCTTAATGGTAAAAGCTCTGAATGACACCAAATTCTTTGGGTTTCGATCCAGGCTTGAGGCATTCGATTGTCTAGTCGCACTCAGGAGCTTTGATACAGCGAACCAGTACTGTCTGCGAATTATATATATATATATATATATATATATATATATATATATATAGTAAACATTTATTGATCAGAGTTGGATGTTGAATTAGATCAGAAAACAGTTGTATTAAAAAGTAATCAATACATGTATAAAGAAAATAAAAAATTAACATGCAGAGCTTTTAAATTTTAAAAAATAATAATAGATCAGCAAATCACGCTACCTTGGTTTCAAACTTTCGATATCCTCAGGCGATATGAGCCAAATGATTTTCTAACGCTTTATTATTTAGATATAAACACACAACATGAAGTGTAATAGAAGGGGAGAAGAAAAGCAAGACTATTGAAATTGTATTGGAGAGGGGGAAGTAAATCAAATGTACATGCTATTATCCTGGTTCTTGCAAACTCAAAAAGTACTTTTTCGTGTGTATTCATCGTGTTATTATTTCTGATCTTTCATTCAGTAGATTCTTTTGTTCTGCAAGTGTTATTATTGTTAACTTTTCCTCTTAACACAGTTTGCATATATCACTATCATTGCTGCAAGTTTGGGCTTTTTTAAAAGTTTACAATCGGATCTTTGTTATTTTTTTTCTGTTAATTCCCACACATAGCCGGATACTCTGGTAGAATTCCTAAGGCTTTCTAGCTTGAATGATGATTTGGGATTATAACATCTCTTCTTGAAGCTGCCTTCAGTACACACCACGTATATTTTGATGAGGCCATTTGCATCTTTTACTTCGCCTTTGTAAGTTACTCTTTTTGTTTTTCAAAATCCATCTAGTGGACATTTACCTTTGTCTCTACAGTTACATGCTTCACTGTTAACATTATCTTGCTGCACGTTATTTTTGAAATTTCTGGCGTTTTTCTCTTTTTGTTATCGTTTCCAAATTACTAGTACAGCTGTAGATTAATTTAAATGTATTTTTATTAAAGACCTTGTGTAATTCCGTATTCTGGGGGAATTTTTTATTAAGCAATTTGAAAAATAGTTTCCCTATTTTGCATTTGACCTCTAAATTAAAAGTGGGGGGGAGTAAACCAAATCATTTTTTTAACTCGAATTGTTCTTCAAAAATTATTTTACAAGAGGAATTTCTAGGTAACCTACACTCTATTTCTTTAGGGATGTGCTTGATTCTACTCACAGGGTGGTTGGATCCAACATTCACGTATTTTAATTTCTGGTTCGGTTTTGTCCTTGTGGGAGACACTGTCAGATTGCCAGTTTTTTTAAGCATTTCACCCCAAGCAAGGGGGAGTGCCACTAGCACGCAAGAAGTTACAGAGAGTGAAAGTTAGAGAAAAGAGGGGAGTTTGAGGAAAGGATAGAGAGAAGGATGAGGATCAAGATCAAGGCATCAGAAGATATTGAATGACATTACATTTAAATCTTTGAAGAGTATAGTTATCAGGGAAGCAAGTAAGAGGAAGGGAGTTCCACTGTCGGGAAGTGCGAGAGAATCTGTTGGAGCAGAAGAGGCGGTTACATTTAACTGTTTCGACGGTAAAAGGGTAGGACCGAAATGCCAACCTAGTAGCACGCTTAAATTCATGCAGTTGGGGCACCAGTAAAAAAAAGCTCCTCAGAGAGTTGCCATGAAAATATTTATAGAAAAGATAAAAGGAAGCCACATCACGTTTGTGATAAAGTGACTGGAGTAAAGATGCCAGGTCAGGACCTATCACATTGCATATCCATCTTTGGATTTTGTCGAGAACCTCGAGATAAACAGCAGGAGCTCCAGACCATATATGGCAAGAGTATTCATTGCAATGACGAATGGTAGACAGAGAGAAAGAGGGAGAGAATTAATATAAGTAAAAGTTTGTTATTTCGTTACATTCAGCATCTCGACTCCGGGGTTTCGTAAAGGGATCTGTCCGTTCACTCTTCAGGGGATAACAGAAATTGACTGCTTAAATTTTGTGCGCGTGCTGTCATGTGCCTGTCTGTGCAGATGTGAGTTCGCTCGCATGCGCACGTCTGCGCGGATATGCGTACGTTTCATTTCTCCTTTTCTTCGTTCTTTTTTTTTTCCACTTCACACTTGGCTTTTTCTCTTCTTTTTTTTTCTTTTTCTTCTTTTCTTTCAATTGTAACCATTTGTGGCCAATTCCTCTTGCATATTTTTAAATCTACCATTTGTCTTTTGCTTCGAATATTGTTGCCACTACTGATCCTTCTGCTATATATCAAGAGATTCTTGATCAAGTTCAAAGAAGAAAAGAATCTGCAGTGTTGTTAGTCCTGACCTAGTATCTCAATTTCAGTCACTTTCCCACCGACGTAACGTAGCGCCCCTCTGCCTTTTCTATAAATACTTTCATGGTAATTGTTCTGATGAATTTTTTCTATGGTACCTAAACTTTATGAATTTAAGTGCAGTATTAGATTAGATCCCATCATTTTACAGTTGAAATGGCTAAATGTAACCGTAAGTTCTATGTTAACGTTTTCTTCTACCGTACTCTCTCCCGGCTTCTTGCCTCCAACTCAACTTTGATCTTCAAAAATTTAAATGCAATGTCAATCATCAGTCTTCATGGTTCTTGTTTTTCTTTTAATGCTCAATCTTCTTAATAGATTTTTTTTCGTATGAACTATCATCTTTGGTACCTAGACTTTATGAATTTAAGCGCTATACAAGATTGGCGGCAAGATCTCCCTCCCTTTGTAGTTGAAATGGCAAAATATAACCGAAAGTTCTATGCTAGGAGTTTCTACTCTCGCACTTCTCGTTTGTGGATTCTTACTTTCCAGTCAAGCTCGATCTTCAAAAATTTAAATGCAATCTCAATTATTATCTTTTGTTTTCTTAATTCCTGTTCTTTTATTGTTCGCTCTCCTTAATGATGTTTCTCTTTTTCTCCTTTCATACTCAGTAACTCCCCTCTGTGTCTTAGTGGCTTTATTGTCTTGCTTTGGGTGAAGATAAAATGATTAAAAATATAGAATAAACTATAAAGAAGTAACTGTTCTTTTATCTTTCCTTTTGTTTTTGTTTTCTTCCATCATTTCTTTCCTCTTTCCTTTCTTCTTTTCTTTGGCCTTTTCTTTCATCATTTCTTTACTCTTTTAAAACAAAATTGATCCCATTTTATTTTCCTTACTCTCCGGCACAATTTTCTATTATCTGAGTGATTTGACATTTATTCCACAGTTAATAAAATGCACTCTTCTCTATCTAGGTATAATCTGCTATACTTAAAAATTGGTTATATTCTTTTTTTTATTGACACTGAACAAACTGGTTATTTTATAATTTGGTGCATGCCGATTTCACATGCTTCCAATACAATGTTGCTTCGTAACTTGAAGGAACTCGGAAAAAAAAAACGCATTAAAACTTGATTGTTGCATAGAAATTATCTGTTGAATTTCTTTACGTTCGTGTCAACATCAAAATAAATATTTGTTTTTTGTTTTGTTCAGTCGAAAAGAAATGTAAAGAAAAAGAGACGAACGTTTAAGTTTGTAGTGAAGCATTATGTAATGCAATTAGACTACAGCCCACTGGTGAGTTTCGACCTTTTTATCTTATAGTCGAGTAGTTCAAAGGGGAGGCAACTATGTTTACCTTCACCACAATAATAAACGCAGTTTAATTTAGGTCACTTACGTATTTTATATCATAATGATTAATGATAATTAAAACAAAATTATTTTAGATATTTCTTCCTTTCATCGAGAACGTTATAAGTCGGTATGCGTTATTTGAAAACAACCATTAGCTGAGAACTAAATTAAAATTGTCTTCTTAGCCGCATATCATAAAAAGGCTATCGAATTAATTCACATCATTTGTCTAAAATCACTTGTTCTTCAATGTACCATACCCCCTCAGGACGTTGGCGATCATGGCTCTCCAGAATTTACTGTACTTTGTAGTCTTTCGTAAATTTTGTCTTTTTGCTATCTCCCCTATACCCTGTTCTGACAAGCATTTACACAAGCTCATAAGGCAGGTTTTGCCCTGTTTTCACCTATACTTTTTGTTTTAATGTCTTTTGAGTATCAAATTTTCTACGCCCTCTTTCCTCATTATATTTCCTAGAAATTTCAATGTTCACTTTCTGACGTTAACTTTAAGTGTTCTTTTTAATTCTATTTGCTAAAACTTCGTCATTGCTCATGTGTCTAGTTTATGATATTCTCAGCATCTTTCTGTAGAACTAAATTT
The DNA here is from genome assembly GCA_963932145.1 of Acanthosepion lycidas. Classification (NCBI taxonomy): domain Eukaryota; kingdom Metazoa; phylum Mollusca; class Cephalopoda; order Sepiida; family Sepiidae; genus Acanthosepion; species Acanthosepion lycidas. The sequence continues at coordinate 29,178,873 of OZ010596.1, forward strand.
CTGTTGCATCAAGTTTCTTCTTCACTTGTGAGATTATTGCCATTTGCAAAATAATAAAACTTACTTCCTTGTTTTTTAAAAAGATTTACTTATAAAACTAAAGTCACACACACAACATATATATATATATATATATATATATATGTGTGTGTGTGTGTGTGTGTGTGTGTGTGTGTGTGTACTAGCAGGCTTCGCCCGCTCGCTATCGCTTCGCAAAATAAGATATATTCACAAATTAAAATCTTTGAAACACAAATTTTAAATGAACATTTCATTAATAAATTGGCTTGTTAAGGAAAGTTTTACAAATAGATGCCAACTTGTTGAAGGCCAACTAAAATGTAAATGTAATACTTTTCTGTACTATATGAGGCGATATTCTTAAACAGAAATATTTTTGATATGAAAATCAAAACAATCCTCGAATAAAAGAACAGTAATGAAGGACAGTTAATTAATGAAACAAACTTTTTTAAAATCAATTTGTAAATTAGTTAATCCTGAAAAGTTATATCACCTAGAAGTAGATAATATATAATGCAGATATTGAACTTTAATCGCCTAAATTACTTTAAAGTAGAGCTAGAGCATTTTAATCTCAGAATTTGTGGGTGAATCGAGTTCCAATTTCGCATTTATTTATATATATATATATATATATATATATATGGGAAAATTCTCCAGCTGTCATTACTGAAAATGTAAAATATTGTTTTGTTATTAAATGACAAAAAATGTTTAAAGTGAGGTCAGTCCGTTAATTTCCATAAGCAATACACGCCTGGACAGTCATGTCTCATTCGATCTATGACTGACTAGGCAGAACATATTCCTGCAGTAAGTTGACATTTCCTTCTGCAGTAGCCTGGGTTAGGGTTAGGGTTCATTTGTACGTAAGGGAATGTAACAAATTCGAATGGAATTCAAACTCAGCACTGATTTCTCATTTTGAGCCGATATCTCTTACACCGCAAAACACAGTAGGTTAATGATTCCCCTAAATATCCATTTATATGATGAGAAGATCAGATTTAATATACATAGAGAGATATACATATGACAATATATATATATATATATATATATATATATATATATATATATATATTCGTCCGCAGATAGACTGTTTCGCTGTATCACAGCTCATCAGTCTGGCTAGACGTCCAGTCGCCTCTAGCTAGGATCGAAACTCGATTTTATTGGCGCAGAAGATGAATTTAAGCGTATTTAGATAAATACACAGTGACTGAGAGAACTCGATTCGATTTACCGAAAAGTATTGTATTATTAGCCGTAATAGTCACTGTTTACAAACCCACACTTCCTCCTCAGAGAGCTCAACTGAAATAAATTTTTCAGGGGCATATATATTGTCATCCACAGGCAGACTGTTTCTCTGTATCACAGCTCATCAGTGTGGCTAGACGTCCGGTTGCCTCTAGCTAGGATCGAAACCCGACTGAATTGGCGTCAGTCGGGAATGCTACCACTAAGCCGATGAAGGTGAATTTAAGCGTATTTATTTTTAAATAAACACACAAACTGAGAGAATAGCCGTAATAGTCACTGTTTACAAACCCACACTTCCTCCCCAGAGATAGCCTAACCGAAATACATTTTAAGGAGCATATATATTGTCATCACAGCTCATCACAGCTCATCACTGCTAGATGTCCGTAGGGCATTCTACCACAAACCCATTGGCGCACAGCAGGTATGAAGAGGAATTTAAGTATATATATATATATATATATATATATATATATATATATATATATATATATATATATATATATATATATATATATATATATATATATATATATATATATATATATATATATATATATATATATATATATATATATATATATATATAAGCGTATTTATATATATATATATAAGCGTATTCATATATATATATATATATATATATATATATATATATATATTAATGTATATTTGGGCAGCTACATTGAACCTCATAGAAAACTTAAGACCTGATTAATCATCTCACTGCATCCCAAAAGATTTATTTCTGTTTTAGCACACGCAGAAACCCCGCTGCTACTTTTATTTTATATCTTCTTGCCAGTATTTAAAACTTAAGTCGGTGACCATCTTTGGTCTGAATGCAAATATAATTTATCTGACTACCATGCCATTCAAAAATATATTCGTTATATAAGAATAAAGTGTCGCTGCCGACACTCTAGTTTGAACGTAGATCGCCAGAGAGCAAGCACAAGCGATCCCATTTTGAATAATTAGATCATGTGATCTAAATGAAATGTATATATGGCAATTAACCTGGCGTCTAATTGATCACTCTTCCTATTCTGTTCTCTATTACGATAATGATCACTATTTCTGCACTATCCTCTATTACTATACGGATCGCTATTCTCTATACTAGTTCTCTATTCGGTTTACTATTCGGTGGCTACTTTCCGAGCGAGTATTACCGAACAAGTACTATTAGTGCGAGTGTTATTCGAAGACGTCTGACATCAGTACTGTTCAACGACATTACTATAGTTTTATTTGCGATTACAAAGTCTTTGATACAACGAGCATTAATTTCTTCTTGAGTTTGTTTACATGTAAACTTTGACATTCTACTTACAGCGGTATTGTTCCAATTGATTTTTTTTGTTCGATTTGCTTCTATTTTTTGCCTATGTTTTGTTTTTGCTTATATTTCGAATTTATTAAAATGGCGTTCGTCTTCATGATGCTAATTAACGACGAAATATTAAAATACCGACCTAAGGAATATTTTTTTAGTCAATAATGATTTCAGCGCCAAGAAGTATGTAAAAAAACTGTTTGTTTATAAGCATGATGTATACGATCTTATCAATTCAATGTCGTGTCGTAACGCCATAAAAATATACAAATATACAGAAAACACTCCTTATTACTAACTCGAATACCTTTTCAGTTCTCCAGTCTTAGCATTGATTTCCGGGGGGGGGGGTGTTTCATGTAAACATTTAATAAGCATTTGAAGCAGAAACCTTCTTTTATAAACGGCAGAAGTAATTCAGTACAAAGCTACGGCGCCGCGTTGTCTCACACTGTCAAACGAACAAATACTGAAAAAGGATTCATTATATGAGAGGTGTGTATTTTATTATAAAAAGCTATAATAGCAATTGGCCTAATTTAAGGTTTGAAGTAGTTGCATATCTAGTTAGAACCCAAGCAAAACCCAGGACATTGAATGCTGATTTTCAAGGCAATCACAATTTTTCTCACATGAAATTCAATCTTCTTACCTCCATTTTCGTATGCCCCGTGAGTGACAAATTTTCCAAACCCGTTATCTCATTTTGAACACGATAAATAACCAACTGTCTCTTTCTGATGTTATGCATAAGCCCCCGTTTTCCCCACTTTTCTATTGAACTTCGCCGTTGCTCACATGTTCCGTTCATATTATTCTCAGCTTCTTTCTGTAGAACATTTCTGTTGCCTCAAGTCTTGTTTATTCTTATATAACATATATATATATAGTATATATATATATATATATATATATATATATATATATATATATATATAGTTGTATATTTAGACAGCAATTCTTCGTTTATGCACGTTTCATTAAAAGCGACAGACAAGGTACTACGGTTCAGCTTTTTTTTTTTTTCTTGTGTTCGAACAAGAGCTTTCTTTTCTGGAGGAAGAGTGTGTAAAAACTGTCCAAATGCTTTATAGTTCAGAGCGCTTTCGGCTATACCTTTAGCCATTATCAAGGATGATTCGATTTTTCAGCTTATTTGAGTGTGGGCATTATGTGTATGTTTCAGCGTGTTATAGAGATGTTTTTAATTTCCGAATACGGTTAGCATAATGTGGCCTTGTCCTTAGTTAATATTGTCAAGAGTTGTTTTTTTTTCTTTTTTATTATTAATGTTTCCATTCTGTTTAATCTTTTTTTACAGGTGGATGAAGTTCTTATATTTGTGTTTTCTGCTAGTATGTTTCTAATGAAGTCTGGTAAGTTTGTGTGTGTGTTTAAATGGGTTCTAATGGAGATATGATCAGATAAGTCTAACGTAAGGCGTCTGCATAAGCATATAGTTGCTTATATATATATAACACTTAGCGAGAAATTTCACTAGGGAAACAACGATTGTTTTAAAATAAAAAATAGATATAAAGAAGAAAATAAAGAAGAAAAATCATTGTATACCACGACTAAAGATATGTAAATGTGTAGAATGGAGATCAACGTGTTTTAGTGGACTCAGCACTTTTCAATCTACTTGTCTGAATCATCTTCAAGAAGCCAGAACAAGATCTAAAAGGTCAGCCAATCTAACAGTGATCTCATTTCACAATCTTCACTCTTGTTCCATATTTGGCCTCATTTCTAAATCACTAGAGGGTCTTAAATGTCACTTAAAATTATCGCATAAAATTTCATGACTGAATCAACTAAGCTGTCAGATCCTCATACGTCGAAACCGACGGGAAAGGCCATTATTATATATATATATATATATATATATATATATATATATATATATATATATATATATATATATACATATGACGACAATTCGATGGATCAGAAGATTCCTCAGACTTCTTAAAGACAGGAATAAAAAAGAAGCAGAACGCTACTTGGCGTAGTATTTAGAGCCAATTTGGAAGTTCATTTCCTTAAGAAAATTGCAGTTGACTGCTAATATCATAGGTGACTGACCAAGAAAAGCTTTCAAAACAAATTCTATGGTTTGTTCATTTGATCAAATTTTGAACACTAACACATGGAAATACGTTACTATCTCCGCAACTTTCTTATCTGTATGGAAATGGTCCGGCATATAGGACTAATATTACATTACAGTTCACTATTCTTTTCTTTGTTTCTAATGACATTTTCTTGTTTCTTAATTGTTTAGCTATTGGAAGGCTTCTTTCACCATCCCAATATGCTTTCGGATTTCGGTGTCGGACTCTCCGTCCTAGTTAATATGTAATCTTTTCCGTCACTGACATTTAATGCGACGCGTTGCACACTGGTGACGGTCCTCGATGGTTTGAATCTATCATCTATAACGATAGAAAGACCGTGCTGTCTGCTTAATAAAGAACAGACCGACGTGATGACATGGAACGCTGTAGATTTTAGCTTTGTTCTTATGGTAACGATAAAACGACCGGTTGGAGGATTTCTTAGTGAAATACAACCAATTATCTTTTGTATTGCTCCATTCGCACGACACTTATTCTAAAGCTATCCTTTCTGTAATTTGTTCAATCTTGCTGCACAGGCCGAAAATTAACGAACTGATTGCCTCTTACACTACGTTCCATGCCAGGTCACCAGGGTTTAAGATGTGTGGGTACAGAGGCGAGCACCTCGATGACGTGTCCAAGCCAGGCGCATCGATTATTGTTTTTGCTGGCCCGCCTTAAATGCAGGTAAAAACTGTTATCAATCGAGTTTTCAACTGGCCGTTATCACGCAGACTGATTGGATCACGATGGCGACTAATCATGAGATTTAGATGGGAATTCCGTTATATTCCGTGCGTTTTCGGGATTTTCCGTATGTGTAGTTCCTTTTTTTCCCTTTTTACACACTATTAGAATACGTTGGAGTATTACTACTAACATGATTTCCTCATTTCAAATTTGACGCTAAGTATAACCGTTGCAAGTATTTGGGTATAAATACAAAATAACGTCTCTTTGTTATTGTGATTTTCTAAGCATAGCTTAGATGTGGCACAAGGCCAAAAGTATGGAGTACCCAGTGAGGATTGAACTCACTACTTAATTGTAATTGATCTAGCCAGACAAGCTTGCTGTTCATTATACCACATCACAGTACCCAATGATTTTCTAAGCGTAGCTTAGATGTGGCACAAGACCGAGCGTGTGGAGCACCGAGTGAGGATAGAACTCACTATTCAGTCGTAACTGTTTTAGCGAGACAAGCTTGTTAACCATTACACCACGCCGCGGTGCCCACGTCTCTTTGTTATGTACATTATTTACACCTGTCCTCGTCATTGTTGTTATCACGACGTTTTGCGATCTGCCCTTCAGCCTGCATCAGGTGCTTGTCGATTCGGCCGACCTTCAGTGAACCTTGAAAATGAACGGTTTATTTAATCTACAAGGATAGAATATTCTCGTACCGGTGCTAGAGAGTACTCTTCAGTTATTGTACACCCTCTTTCCACTGAGTACACCCTGCTCGACCCACAGATTGAACTCCCATTTCCTAGGTCAGTAACTTCAGGAACGAACGGTGTATTCGACTATGTCTGTAATAATTTTAAGTCCTCATCCCAGAAATCTGACAAAAAAATCGCTCTTTGATTCATGTTGATGCTACTGCGCAAAATAACTTTTTTACCAACTAAGCCTGGGATTCCGGATTTGAGGGATTCTACCATATATATATATATATGGATTTTTATTAACCCAATAGATTTTTATAACTTTAAACGTTATTTCTATTGGACATTCGTATTTGAGCAATCAGTCGGTTTATTTATTAAAGAAAATATTTATTTATTTTCGTCTACTTTGATACCATCTTTTCGTTAATAAATAAACGGAGCCTCAACTCAAATCTCAAATATGAGTATCAAGTAAAAAAAAACTTTTAAAATGATTAGAAAATATCTAGTATTAATACAAACTAATATTTTCTTTAGAAAATTAGCTTTGTTTACGTTTGCATATATATATATATATATATATATATATATATATATATGGTGTATCAAAATACATTTACAAACATTGGGTGCGTCTCCCCAACACCAAGACAAGGACAAAAATCCATATAAACATATGTCCGCGAATCCGTCGTCTTTGAGTTATTAAGTTTAAAGAAAGTTTACGGTAGATGGCGCTGTGTTGCCATCTAGACTAACTTACATTTGTCAGTCGTGTACATTCGTAGCTAGTCTCTTTTCAACGTTTACCGTTTGTAGTAGTGAGGTAACTGAGAAGTGTTCTTTTTAACAATGCCAGGATATTAATATCGTGAGCAGGCAGATATGATTTTAACATACAGGATTTGTGGACATATGTTTATATGAACTTTTGTCCTTGTTTGCTGTATAGAACCCGTCTCCAACGTTTGTAAAAATATCTTTGATACACTATATATATATATATATATATATATATATATATATATATATATATATATTATAATAATAATAAAAAGAAAGAACAGTAAGATATATAATCCGGTGTTCTTATTTGATATTTTTATTTTGACAAAACAGTGGTCAATGTAAATTTACAGTGCATAAATAGACTTAACCTCTTTTTCGAACGTAACTGATAATTGATACAATAATAGTTGATGAAAATGAACACGCTACTGTCCCTGTCTATATGATTGTTTTTTTTTTCGGTATCCTTAGGAACAAAAAAATTATGAACTGTATGTGCGTTTAAAACTCAGTAAATTTTAAAATAAGTTATTCCAATTTGCGCTTGAAAATGAAACAGAACTAATGGTTTTAATTTAATTATATAATTAAATTTGAAGTTTTTAGCTTCGCTTTTTGAAACATGGTATTTCCTGTGTAGCGAAGAAACCATATTTTAAATCAGTTAATTTATAATATATATATATATATATATATATATATATATATATATATATATATGTATATTCTTTCCAAAGAACTTACCAATATAAAACAAACACACATAAACAACAATTTCCTCAATAAATTAGTTGACCAATATATAAAACACTACTTTCCAAATATTCATAATAATAACCAAGAAAAAAGACAGACAACAATAACACTATTAACCTTTTCCAAAATGATCAGCAACTATAAACTTGATGAACTAGCAATAACTAACACCATCCACAGATATACCAAACCCGTCCAACAACACAAACAAATAAGATTAATAATATACTACACTATATTTAAAGCTTGAATCTAATTGTCCGAAATAATACTACTCCCCACTAAATCTTTCCTCAATAAAAACCAGTGTAGTGTACAGGTTTATATGCCTGTTTCGAGAGTGTTCCTGGCATAATAATCCTAGCACAAGCATGGTAAACGCAACTACACCCTCTCTCACGTTGTCTTACATGACATTTTAATGACGCCAGCGCCAGAAAAATCACGCTACAACAACGCACTGTACCATTAATAACAGATTCAAATCCTCCGAAATAAAAAAAAAATCCTAATCACCAATACCAAAATCATCTTCAAAAACAAATACAAAAAACGTTTACAAATTTTCGAAGTCATCACAATTAAAAGCCAAACACCCAACATAAATAAAATAGGATTTAATACTGGCACAAAAATCTTAAATATATTTAATAATTAATCCTCCAAATAATAAATACTAGCCCCCTCCCAAATTGCTAATGAACTAATCCAACTAAACGGCCGGAATGCTCCAAAAATATTATCTATAAAAATAAAATGCAACCTACTTAAAACCAAATAACACGCAGACACGATGGCGATTGACAACAACCGAAAGAGCCTCGGCAACATACTAAAGACTGGCATCTTTTTTTTCAACAACTTAGACCCAAATACAAAGAAACTTGCAAGAAAGCAAGAAAAAAATCTAACAAAGAAAAGATTATTAAACGAAAAAGTTCTGTAGTCTTCAATAACACATGCCTCAATAATGATATGCTGCCAAAATATAGATATATATGTATTCTGCACATATTTTAAGCTAATTTATTATTCTACGTCATCTTTTAATTATTCTATTATTAAAATTTTCAAGAGCTGTCGATCGTCTTCTCCTCAGCAGCATGTGTACATATGAGCAACGAGGAAGTTTGTAAGAATATAGAAACAACATGGAAACGTATACTTACAATCAGAATGAGAGATCAAAAAAGTCTGGAACATTTCATGAAAAAGTAACCTGAAGAATTTCCCACTCACAAAATATAATGAAGGAATCAAAAGCAGAGGAAAAGAGTAATTAAACTAACGAGCTTGAATTAATAGCAGAAAAAAAAACAGCAAAGAGGGATGTTAAAGGGTCAAAATATTCTTCTTCTTTTACGTACAGCTGTGTTGCGATCATGGCTCTTCACAATTTCCTTTTTTTTCTGCTATCTCTTTTAAATGTTGTTCTGCCATCCATTGACTCATACTCTCTAAATACGTTTCACGAGGATCTTTAGCTGTTAGATTTTGGTATCAATGCATAACCTACTTAGTGAGCATGGCGGCACAAGGTTTAGGAGAAATAACAAAAAGTCAAAATTTATTAAGAGCTACGAAGTACAGGAAATTGTGGAGAGTCATGACCGCCAACATAAAAAAGGAGGTTTCAGCTATATCCCTTGTTTGCTACATGGCACAATTCTTCTGTTTCTTATTGTTGGTTTTTACCATTTCATTTCTCCACTCTTGACTCTGTTTCCTTGATGGTCATCTATTAGTCTTTGCATATGTTCAGCATTTCTTAGTACTATCTTGAATTTGCTGAATATTAAACTTTTGCCATTTTTTTCTAAAGCCTGGTAGAGAAATTCAGTGATAGCCATTAACACATTGGTAGTAGACCTGGAGAAACAGAAGCAATAATCTGAAAGAAGGCCTTGTGAATTGAGATCCTTAACCAGTTCAGCATTGCTTAGAGTCTCAAGTATTTCACCAAAAAGAAGTCAGCGACTAATAAGGCTAAGGTTCCTCAGAGTTCTGTAAAACAGGAATTATAGAAGAGGATTTCCAACAAACTGTAAAGCATTTGTTACAGAGTTTGGAAAGAACCAGAGTCAATTAAGGAACCCATTTCTTTCGGACAATTACAGTGATAGCGTCAAATTTCTTATTGTTGGTTTTTACCATTTCATTTCCACTCTCTTGATTCTATTTTCTTCATGGTCTTTTATTAGTCTTTGCATATCTTCAGAATTTCTTAATACTATGTTAAATTTGTTGAATATTAAACTCTTTTGTTTTTCTTTTTGAGTGATAATGGTGGTAAAAGTTTTAAATTTGGATGGCAGTTCCTTTATTTCTCCATTTTATTTCGTCAAAGTTAATCCTTTATATAATGAAATAACCTTTAGTTTTCCTTTTGATACATAGTTCTTCTTCAAAATTTCTAACTAGTCAAAAGAGACCAATCACCCAAACATAGTGTGAATAAGCTCTGTAATGATCTCATCATTCTATTCACTGTAATGTTCAACTTCTGGGTGAGATTGCATCAGCAAAATAGCAACATGCAAAATTAGTTATAATATCCATATTTCTAGTCATACAGTAAAGTAACTCTAGTGCACATATCAATATGACTGTCCTCTTTGCATCATAATAGGCAGCACCTTATACTCAAATTTGCCTACATTTTAGTGTAAATTCCACCAGTAATGCACAATTACATAAGATCTCATATGTTTATATTACAATATCAACATTGATGCAATTATCAAATGAAAGCATCGTTCTGGATATGACGATAAACTACATCCGACAACAAGGTAGGTTTTGAGGAGTGTGGAAGCACTTCTTAATTGCTGGTGTTCCTGGTTTCACTCTGAGTCTGGGTGGTAGCACCTGTTAGGGTCCCAGGTATGGGCAAATAGTTATTCCAAAATTGAGGTAAAAGCATTATAAAAGTGTAAAAATAGGTTTTAATACCAGAAATACTTTGTAAAAAATTATTACCGGAAAAAAATTTTTGAAGAAAAAAAAACTATTACCAGCAATATATTTAAAAAAAAGCTATTACCAGCAATATATTTTTGAAGAAAAATATTACCAGCAATACGTTTTTGAAAAAGAAAATATTACCAGTAATACATGTTTTAAAATAATATTACCAACTATAAATTTTTGAGGAAAAAAATATTACCTGAAATAGATATTTGACAAAAGAAAATATTACAAGAAAAAAAAGTTGTCACCATTAAATGACCCATTGAGGTTGATATGCCGTAAAACACAACAAATCAAACTAAATCAACGCACAATTCATCAAAAGACGAGGTCTATAAACTACCTACCTAATTCTAGTGTACTCATCAATACTGACGAGTTTCTTATTTTTTGCTTTGTACCATTTGGTTTCCATTCTCTTTATACTATCTTCTTCATAGACTTCTATCATTTATTTCCATATTTACAACACTTCTTATTACTACCCTGAACTTTATGAATATTAAACAGTTTTTCGTTTATTGGCGACAGGCGTAAAATCTTTAAGCTTCTTCAGAAAATCTTTTAGAGAGTCCTTCAGAGTTAAAATTAAGGAAAAACATCAAATTCACAAGTGATATTATAGTTGCTGGGCACCAAGTTTTAATTAGAAAAATTGAATTTCATTGATTATCAATCATGGAATCAAACACTTTAGAAGTATATTTGTAATTCACTTCCATGTTTGTTATAATCGTCTGAATATGAAGCACCTACTTTAAAAAGATATCGGTCATTTTCATAGTGTTTCCAGAAGGAGTGTAAACACACAGACATACACGCACGCACATACATGCACACACGCTCGCACACGCACACACACACATATAATCATGGGTATTATAAATGTATCGGTGGGATGAGGCGGGTAATTAAGATGTGTATGCATATATATATATATATATATATATATATATATATATATATATGGTGCATACTTGTTGATATATATTAGGTTGGTGCAAAAATAATAACGTAATAATGTCGTTTTTTGACGTTCAAAAATACGTCAAAAAACGACATTATTACATCATTATTTTTGCACCAACGTAATATATATAAATATATAAACAAATATATATATATATATATATATATATTTACTTTGAGCGCAATAATCAACACCTTGTCCGAAAAAATTAAACACACCAACCTTGTTTCTTTTTAAGCAAACATTTTTGGATAAATACTTGCTACCTAAATTATTCACACACACAGACACACAAATATATATATATATATATATATATATATATATATATATATATATATATATATATATATACACCCACATACACATATGTATGGGAAAAGAAAAACAGGGAGAAAAGTTAAAAACCAATAAGGAGTGAGAGATAAAAAAAAGGAGGAGGAAAAGTAGAAATAACCACGAAATTCTACACATACGCACAATACGTGCAAACGGTGCTCATCGGCGCACAAACGCACATGCGCACGAACACATGCACTATAAAAAAAAGCACTAATGAAAAGTGCATTTAAAAAAGAAAAATCGAGAAGTATAAATAATCAATTACTGATAGCCTCTGACGAGTGGGCGGAGTGATTCACATAGTGTCGACGAAACTCTGAAGTCGGGATACTGAACGTAGCATCAGTCAGCTAAATGACAATCCTTTTACCTATTTAAATCTCCCATCGTTTTCGACGGACGTGGGTACACCAATTCTTAGAAACGAACAGCCAAACTAAAAGGACACATGATTCCATCATTGTGGTGAAGGCCTGTGGCGAAACAAACATACATTTCGAAAAAAAAACTGAATACAAAGAACTAGCATATAATATGCCAAATCTACAAAAACTGAATACAATACAACTAGCTATTTAATGCATTTCTCCTGCAGATGTCTTAGCGAGAGTATCATATCCATCATATCTCTGTCCGCTTTAAAATCACTCTCAGCTTCTGGAATAGCTAGAGGGCATATGTTATTTATTAGCCTATTCAGCAAGATAATCGTAAATACCTTACGAACTGATTCAAGAAGGGTGATACCTCGCTTAGCTATAACACACAGATTTTGAATTTTTGCCTTTAAAGATAAAAACCAGGCTCCTATCAAACCAGTTATAAGGCATGGAATTGTCTTCAGAAACCAGAGTGATCAAGTCGAAGACAATTGAAACCAAAACGTAGTAATTCCACAGGGATGCAATCACGTCCAGGTGACTTGCCGATGTTGATTTGTTTGATGGCGAGCTTTATCTCTTGAAGTGTTGGCCCGATGCACATTTGATAGAGTAACTCATTCTGTGGCAAATTAACTATAACTGTGTTATGAGCAGTAGACGGTTTAAAGAACAGGTTGGTAAAATGTTCAGTCCGTCGTCTCAATGTTGCTTCTTAATAGTTGTTTTGTCATCGAGTAGATTCCAGCGGAACAACAGATGTGCCAGGACACAGAAGTCTATGCAAAGTCTTTGAGTGATTATTGCCAGAAGCACTTTGAGCTTCTTACGATATCTTACATCACCAATTCTTCAGTTCACGCAGAAGTACTGGCTTGTACCACAGCCAAACGGTCTTCTGTTGAACTGCTTAACAGAGAAAGCTGATGGGAGTGCTTAATTTTGAGTAACCCCTTAGTATTATCATAGCTATCATCAAATTAGTCTTTATGATGTTTCTTGACAAAAAAGAACATTTCCGCTGCTACTAAACTTCCGTTTTAAAAACTTTGATGAATCGGAGAGCTGAGTTCGATTTCTAGTCGAATCCATTACATTCACATACGTGCTAATACCCTTGGGAAAGGTATGAATCCTCTTTTTCTCCCTCTATCTATGGGTAAATAGCAGGTCAGACCGGGTTCTGCAGCCTTGGATGGCAACTTGTCTACCGCAGAAAGAAATAGCTATCTACAGCGGGGAAAAATCTGCCTCGTCAGTCATGTATCACGCATGGCACATAACTGAATGTCCCTTGGGGAAGGTGTGAATCCTCTTCTCCTCCCCCAGCTATGGGTAAATACCAGGAGAGACCGAGTTTTGTAGCCTAGGATGGCAACTGGCCTACCACAGAAAGAGATGGCAACTGGCCTACCACAGAAAGAAATGGCAACCTACAACGTGCAAAAAATGTGCCTCGTCAGTCATGTATCTAATGATACATGTGGCCTAAAGGTGTATCACGCATGGCACATAACTGACTAATGTACCAGAAAAAGTAACATTGTCCATCCTGTCAGTTTAAGCTGTCCGAGCTTCTAACTGTGTCAGTTTGGACACACAAAGTTATTTAGAAAATTTCACCCTATACATCCGAATCTTTTTTTTTTTTTTCAAAGACGCAGCTTGAATCCTCCACTGCCCCAATGGACCAGTTTCACATTCAACACCATGTGAAACAGGTAAATTTCAAACATCCCTAATGACTCTATTCTTAGTTATAATAAAATCTGTTAAATGACCATGCATCAATATGAGTCCAGGTAACCTTATGTTTCTCTTTTTGACGAAAGAAGCTGTTACTGATTGCAAAATCAAACCGAGAACAGAATTCAATTAGATGTAATCCATTGATGTTCATCTTTCCATATGGACCGAAAAATTCCTAGATACCATGTTCCTTCCTTTCTTTTGCATTAAAGTATTAAGTTTCTCATCTTTTGGGATTAATCTCCAAGAGCCGCATAAAAAGGCATAATGTTTTTGTTATATACCGTAACTATGAACACTAATGTGTATGCCCCAATCCTCATAAATATGTTGGGCACTATTATAAGTAGGGTTAATATGCTAAGTAGTCCACCACTTGCAGTGGTTTACCTACTTCACGCCACTGGCGAGTATTGTATTTTGTTGATATTATAAAGATTAGCATTTCTTTCCCAACGTCCGTTTTGGTTATTCCTCATTCAGTAAATTTTTCTAGGTTACCACAGTTTTCTTTCTTGCCCAAAAGAGTTGTAGCAGAGATTGAGAGAAGTGCTAGATAACGATCACCTGCTAAGGAAACGCAAAGTTCCATTATCCGACCATTGATTTTACAAGGCTGTTCTATCTTGTCCACCACATATGTTCTTGTTGCAAAGCCACCACCATCATTTTCTCAGCTTTTGGTTTGCCAAACTAGAATACAGTTTATCCTGAAGACATTTTAAAGAGGTGATCCACATCAGACAAACATGTTTTCGAGAGAGCAGCTACATAATGTCCAGGTGCCGCAATTTGTTGGTAAAAAGAGTTGTTCTACGCAATGGGTGGTTCGTGTTTTCAGACGAGCTCTAAAATCCAGCGTTGAATCAAAGTCTTTACTTCATAATTTTTCTCGTTTTGTTCCTGTATTAAATGAACTGATGTTAATCGCAGTAAAATACCCAGTTAATTTATGACAGGCAGCGCTTGATGTAACTTTTCTAGCACCTTTCCAGTAAACCTAGTGATCAGTCCTCTCGTTAAATAGCAGTTGCACAAACGCTGGAGAGTCCACCCAAATCAGTCTCTGTTCGTTAAGATAAAACTCCTGCCATCCATATGCAGATCTATAGTTATAAGTCTGGTTAAGTTTACAAACGTCGCCACTCCTCTATAGTAAAATCAGATCTGTAGGACTCAAGTAGGGAAACATCAGAGAGAAGCCAGGATAAGATGACAGAATATCCCGAAAGAGTGAGATAAGATACTGAGGTATCTGCACATCATTGGATCATAGTGATTAATAGCCAGCGACAGGTAAAGGCAAGATACCTAGTAATATACACACACACACACATATATATATATATATATATATATATATATATATATATATATATATATATAAAGAAATATAGTCTTAAGGTGTGCTATATTTATGGAATAAAGTGCTCAATATCAGAGATAGAGCGTGTGTAAATATAAAAGTGAACATAGAAGTCAACACTTAGAGGCGACAGTCTGTTTCATGCTATATGCAATCGTCAAGCCACGTGTGCTTGACGATTGCATATAGCATGAAACAGACTGTCGCCTCTAAGTGTTGACTTCTATGTTCACTTTTATATTTATATATATATATATATATATATACATATATATATACCAGGTGTAACAGCAAAATTGTCCAAATCGTCTAACAGTATAACTATCTATCCTACAAAATGTTTAATATCTGTAAAATCACTGAACTAATTGAGTTTCTTTTTTTCCAGGTTTTCATATAAAACATTTAGCCGTCTTGACACTATCTGTCGTAAGAATCACAGAAAAAACCTTTTAGTTATTCAGCTAGAAAGAGAACAGGTTATAATCGTTTTGTGTCAGCCTCACCCTCTTCCCAAATGATGAACGGTGAGAGGAAAAAATCATTCGTGCCTTCAGTAATGGTACCAACATTTTTACCCTGGGTTTCATCTTCAAAGTCTATTCAAGAACCATCGTGAGAACGCTAAATACGTTTTAAAAATTGGGAACAGATGAGAGGAAAACTGGATCAGGAGGTCACAACAGGAAGAGGGATCATCATTTAAAATTAGAGCTAAAGAGATCAATTAGAAAAGATCCAACTCAATCCATATGACATTTGGCACCTGAGAGAGGAGTTTCAACTATGACAGTAGAAAGAGCAGTGAAAAAAGATTTGAAAATGAAATCGTACGTGAAACGTGTAAGGCAACTTGTTACTCCAGGACAGAAAGTTAGAAGATTGGAGTGGGCGAAGATCATCTTGAATAAGTTAGAAATTTATCCTAGCATAGTATATACACATTTGAACTTAATTTCAATCCTTCATAAGCTTCCGATCCTTAATTATGATTAATTAATGAAGAACGTGTCATTTTCGTTTATGATCGATTTCATCATGATTCTTCTGTTAAGCTTGGAGAGTAATTATACTTTCGTATTACTCAAAGTAGAGTCCAATAGTGTTATAAAAACCTCGGAGAATTCCAGTAAGATATCTTTAATCATTTCTAAGATACAATTGTTCAGAACTTAATCTAACAAATGGACAATTTTGGTTTTACACGATTTGAACAATTTGGCTGTTACACTCGATATATGAAATCATGTTGCATATGTTAGATTCCGTTCCTACCAAGAGTGGATTAATCTGCCCTTTGTTAAGAATTGCTTTTAATCCTGCTGAAAGACTAGATCCCTTCCTCACCAGTTAAGCCTGGATGAGTGAACCAGTTTAATCGTCAATAACCTTACTATGCGGTAGATAGTACTGGATTACATATTACCAGTAACACTAATCAAATGACTTGATATAATATATCTATGTAAATATGTCATGACGTGTATTCCACCATAACATGCTTTCTGAAAAGCTTCCAATCACGTGTAGAAAAAACAAGGATGTATTATGGCTTCTATGTAATTCTATTTGTATCTGGCAGCAATGCTTCACGAACTTCAAGACAATCGAGAAGTTGACATCAGATATCGATATAATGGAGGATTTTTCAACCTTAGCAGACAGGTCTAAAACACGCAACAACTGTCCGTCCTGGGTATGAGGATAAACTACGTCCGTGTCCTGGGGAAGATGATAAACTACATCCGCGTCCCGGGGAAGAAAATAAACTACATCCAACAGCAAGACCTCTAATCAAGAGGTTTTGAGGAGCGTGGAACCACCTCTTGATTGCTGGTATACCCAGGTCCACCCTGACCGGGGTGGTAGCGCCTGTTAAGATCCCAGCTATGGGCAAATAGTTAACCCCTAAACTGGGGTCAAACCACTTTAAAAGTGTAAAAATAGGTTTTAATACCAGCAATATATTTTTGTAAAAATATTACCAGCAATGAATTTTTCAAGAAAAAAAATTACCAGCAATACATTTTTTACACTATGAAGGGTAAAAATTAATTTTAATACCAGCAATACATTTTTGAAAATATATTACCAGCAATACACTTTTTAAAAACAAATATTACCAGCACTAGATATTTGAAGAATAAATATTATCAGCAATAGAGTTTTGGAAAAGAAATATTAGTAACAATACATTTTTGAAAAAAAGAAATATTATCAGCAATAGATTTTTGACGAAAAAAATATTATCAGCAATAGAGTTTTAGAAAACATATTAGGAACAATACATTTTTGAAAAAATATTACCTGCAATAAGAATCATGTCGGTATTAAACAACCCATTGAGATTGACATGCAGTAAAACAAACCAAACCAAACCAAATCAATTCAACTCTCTGTGAAAAACTTTGCTATGGTCTACCATTGTTTTGGCTTACAGTAAACATCAAGAAAACCAAGGTCCTTGCACAACCAGCCCCAAATACCATCTTACCAGATTTTGATATGTAATACACCTCTAGAACAAGTGGTGCATTTTCCATATCTAAGAAGCTTTTTATCAAACAAGTGCACCTCAGAAAAGATATGGAACACATGATTGGAGCTGCATATGGGGCATTTAGAAAGTTAACCAAACGCGTTTTAACAACAAAGATATTAACATAAGAACAAAAATTATGGTCCATAATGCAGTTATCGTTTCAAGTTTGTTATATGGCTGCAAAACCTAGACTCCATATCGTCGCGATATCAAAAAATCAGAACGCTTTCACCAGCAAATGCTTCATTCAATCTTGAACATCAAGTTGACTTATTACGTGATCAACACCAATGTCTTGGAAAGAACCATCAGCCACATCATCGAATCGCTGATCATGAAACACCGTCTTATTGTAAGAACATGTCAAGGTTTTCAATGAGGTAAACTTCAGGGAAAAGACATGGCTTCCCTCTTCGAAGAGACAAGTATTAGGTTGGTGCAAAAATAATGTCGTTTTTTGACGTTCAACTTTATGTGAGAAAACGACATTATCTTTGCACCAACCTAATACCAACTCAAAACAACAATGTAAGCCACTGGACTTGAGTCTAAATCGTTTGAAACACATGCACAAGACCATACCAATTGGCGGTGTTCTATCACCATCGCATCTTAAAATTTTGACGCCACCAGAAGAGAAAAGGAGGAAGTCAAATGACAAGAGAGAAAGGCTCAATAAAATAGACTCTCCTCCACCAACATTACCATGCCATGCAGTTAATGCCATCGGCTCTTCCATGCAATAATTGGTCTACTTAGTCATCAACGCCATCGTCATAAAGGAAGCGTTCAGAAAGGCTGATGACGACGACGGATGTACATATATATATATATATATATATATATATATATATATATATATATATATATATATATATATATATATATATAATGTAAGACTTAGAAAATATACACGTCGGTCAGGAATTTACCGAACGTTTTTTCGGATAAGTTTGATGTGGAATGGTTACTTTATATATAAAACCATCTTCCGATTTCTATCTGTGACAAATAGATGCCTCCGAATGCCGTCAGATGTCAGATAGTAGAGAAAAAAACTGTAAAGCTGCTTCTAGGCGGAAGCCGGCATTTTGAAACGTTGGGAAAAGTTGATTGAAAAGTGATTGGTAATTGAGGCCAAATAGAAACGGCAAGAATGAAAATGGAAGAATTTCAAGAAAAGTCAGGTGTGGCGGAGGAAGACGAGTAAAAATACAAATTCAAGTATTAGTGACTCGGAAAAGGAACACTCTCGAAAAGAGCTTCGGTGTCAAACGTTAACAGGCAGAATTTTATTGTTAATATCTACCTGTTTATTTGCCGCCATACTTTATACAGGTTAATGGAAAAGTCACACGTTGTTTTAAAAATTGTCACATCTCCTGTTATTTAAAGAGAATAAAAAAAACAGCAAAAATGGAATATAAAAACCAATAAATATTGATTCTCTCGGGTTTTGGAGGAGGCGGGGATTCGTAATCGTGTGACCGAAGATGCCAGCAGCCAACACTGATTTAAAAAGGAAAAATGATGTCGATTAAAAAGGAAATTGTGTTGGGCTACAAAAGATTCTGTTATTTTCTAGTCAAACGTTTCA
>OZ010596.1:29203482-29225982 GCA_963932145.1 Acanthosepion lycidas
CTACCATACATATGTGTCCACAATATAAATACATAGTTACCCTTATCTATAATGTTCATATATATATATCTAAATAAGTTCACATATTAAAAAAATTTAAGTTCCACAACACATTTATCAAAGAGCACAGTGTCAATATTTTCATATATTCATTTAAAACAATTTATATTTTCTATTTATATATCTACACATACTTTGTTAAAATGAGGTGATTTTTATGCCTACATTTGCAAATCAACTCATTATGTCTGTTCAATAGTATGTCCAGATCCTTATGTTTTATAATTAGTATTTTTTCCATAATGCACAAATTGCATCGGTCTCTGAAATTAATCGATATATATATATATATATATATATATATATACATGATAAAAATTTTAAAGAGGTACCTCCACTTTTTTGCTAAAAAACAGCATAGAATAATGAAAAATTCCCCAAACTTAATAAAAACAGTTTTATTGTCAAAACCCATATGTGATTAAGAGGAAAGAAGAAAGTATTTTTAATTCTGTTTTAAATTTTTACTTTTTTCTAACAAATTTTCTATCGAAATTTTAATTAAAAATCTTGTTTTTTATACATAAACGGTGTAACAGACCTGAGTATGGATATTTTAGCACGTTTTTCGGTAAAATGACTCATTGATTTGAAAATTCTTATAAAAATCGAATAATTGTCGGAATTTAATGAAACTTTCGAGACTTATTCACAAATGAATACATTTATTTTCTAAATTATTAATTTTAGAAAATCCTGTAAAAATATTTTTACATCTGTTACCATCACTCCTACTTCTTTAATTTCATGAAATTTCGAGAAATTTAATTCTATCCTCCAAATTTGTTTTATTAGTTAAACGCAGTACTCCTTGGAGAATGTTAATCATCATCTTTTTGTAAACAGTTACTCAGTTCTGCTCCTAAAAATTGCAATGAAATTATGACATTATATAATTAGACAAGGCTTCAATTGCTTTTATAAATAATATATATAAAAGACATTATAATCTGAAGAATAAAAAAATTTCGATGAATAATGAATTTTTACATGAATTGTTTTCTGTTTTTAATTATAATAATTTATAAAGTTTCAAAAACTTTTTAATATTCTTCAAAACTTCCTCTTTGTTAGGATATTAAGTTATATAAGGGAAGACTATATTTAATAAGCAAAAATTGAAAAGTTTATTAGAAATCATCACGCACCAAAATTTTTGGAGTTTTCATGTAAGCATAAAAAACAAGATCCATTTAAAGATTTAAAATTTTTTAAATTTTCCATTTTACTTTAAGAGTTTTATTAGTATGTTTTAAATTCCCCAAAACTCCTTATGAAACCAAGGAAGTGAATTCACTGTAAATTGTAGGTATAATTTATAAAGTTTCAAAAACTTTTAAATATTCTTCAAAACTTCCTCTTTGTTAGGATATTAAGTTATATAAGAGAAGACTATATTTAATAAGCAAAAATTGAAAAGTTTGGAGTTTTCATGTAAGCATAAAAAACAAGATCCATTTAAAGATTTAAAATTTTTTAAATTTTCCATTTTACTTTAAGAGTTTTATTAGTATGTTTTAAATTCCCCAAAACTCCTTATGAAACCAAGGAAGTGAATTCACTGTAAATTGTAGGTATAGTCTATATTTTATCTTACAATATATTGAAACTTTGAATTTGATAATACTTTTAAAAAAATAAAAGTAATAGAAAGAAGTCGATGGGAGTGATATCTGGTGAACGAGGTGGCCATGAAATACACCAGTCTGGAAATGTTAGAGGTTCATTTAACAGTACCTCTTTCATCAATAGGATATCTGAAATACACAAATATAATTAAAAACTTAGATAACTAGTGAGTGCATAAAACAAATCTGATAATGATATCTCATCAGTTGCCTTTGTAATATATTTTTTAAATTGTAAAGAGACTTTGTGGACACCCTGTATATAAAGGTATTATGTAAATCTACGTCCTCTTTCTATAAAAAGCAGCAAGACTAATTAATTCTACCGAGGACAGTTCATACACACACTTTTTTCGCGAGACACAAACATCGAAGTCTTCACCTATCTCTACGTGATGGTCGACCTATGATTGAATTCTCGACAATTTGTCTGCTGCGCTGACTGACCATTGGCGAACTCTCGCCACCTATCATTAACGCCTACGTGTTTTGCTTAATTCTATCAACAACAATGTTCTCTTTACTTACCGTGTATATTTATATCGATATAATTATTTTTATACATTATTTTAATACTGTCTTCTACTCTGTCTCCTATTATTTTTAATGTTTATATATATATACATATATATATGTGTGTGTGTGTGTGTGCGTGTATAAATATATATATATATATGTACGTATATATATATATATATATATATATATATATATGTGTGTGTGTGTGTGTGTGTATAAATATTAAAAGTAGTAGGCGACTATATATATATATATATATATATATATATATATATATATATGTGTGTATATATATATATATATATATATATATATATATATATATATATGTATGTATATATATATATATATATATATATATATATATATATATATATATATATATATATATAAATATATATAGTTAAATCTAGAGAAACTAAAGACTGGAGAGCCAGACAAACCAGGTTTGTTTGGCTCTGTAGGTTTAACTAAGTCTGCTCTACTCGTTGTATTGAGCACTTTATTTAGTTATTTTACATAGTCGCATCGGTTTTTTTTTTCCTTTGGGCCTTGGACATGCATGCTGGACGATTATTTTCGGCTAACGTACATGTTCTTGGTTCTTTCTTTTTTATATACATTTTTCCCTTCGATATTGGTTTGATTATTTGCAAATCAAGACACCGAAGGTTTTCCGAACGAGTATACTTTCTTATATTTTAATTAATTGAGGTCTCTGGATTACATCCTCCTTGGGATTATTCATACGGATTACCAAACCTTTCATTACATATATATATATATATATATATATATATATATATATATATATATATATATATATATGTAAAGTCACAGCTCGAGACTCGCTGTTCTTATCTAATACCCAATAGACAAATTCAGTAATAACCGTTAATACATTAAAGTTTGACTTGAAAAACAGGGCCTTCGCGCGGCCTTTTTTCAGATAGACAATGTCTATCTGAATGAAGGCTGTGTGAAGTTAGATGGTTAACCAATTCGGGGTCGATTTTGGCGTCTAGTCCTATGTCAAAAAGGGCTAAAAGAAATCTTCTTCTTCTTCTTTTCTATGCTCCACACATATTCATAGCGTTGGCGTACATGCCTCTCCACAATTTCCAGCACCTTGTTTCTCTTAGTTAATTTCATCTTTATCTCGTAAATCGTGTTCTATCCATTTACACAAGAATGTTAGGCAAAATTTGCGCTGTTTCCGCTGTCCCTCTCGCCTTTAATATGTTCTTGTGAGTGTCAAATTTTCTAAGCATTCTTTCCTCGTTATGTACCCTGGAAATGTCAACTGTCTCTTTCGGATGTTAACTTTTTTCAATTTTCTCTAAAACTTAATCACTGCACACATGTCCTGTATTCTCAGCATCCTTCTGTAGAGCCACATTTCTGTTGCATCAAGTATTTTCTATTCCTTTGTGAGGTAAAAGAGAAACAGATGTTTTTTTAAAGATGGGAACTTCAGAGGAGAGTATCTAACAACCTAGAGAGCAAAAACGAGCAAGGGATTTGTAAATCTTGGAGAGAAGAGCATCCAATTTGTGAACACATTCCTTTAGGGCAATTGCAGAGATATCATGGGTGAGTGCTGAAAAGTTCTCTGACTGGCCAAGGTACACTTTCCAAACACATTCTGATGTTTGGACATTTGGTCAGTTTCTGAGTAATGACTTGGGCCGAGAACTTTTGAACATCCACTCATAAATATATGATAGAATTGAAATGGAACTTGTCATGGATAACAAGTTAAACTCGTTTGAAAAGACTGACATGAGCCGGACAACTGCACAACCTCATAAAGAAAAGATAAGACGCACATCTCTAGTTATTGTGCTTCAATCCAGCTTCTAATTTAAAATTGGGGAAAACTGTCTGGAACCAAGTTATCTCCGTTTCAAGATTGATGAGCAAAAGATAATCTCTTAAATTCTCTTTCATCCCCTTTCCGAAATAAGGTTTTGATTAAATTGAGTCCGACATTTTTTATCTGCACAGTGACGGAGGTCAGATGAATGGCAGGACACCTTTGAGATAACAGTAAGTAAATATTGCTCTTGTGATGACGAAAGGAATGAAAGGGGATGTTAGAATAAGCAACACTAAAAAAAAAAACAAAAAAAAATGAGTCTCCGAGGTTGAAGATGCTCAGAGAAAGATATCTCTGTTTTGTATCCAGAAGAAACCATATTCTATATGTCGGCTGAATTACTGCGTCCCTTCAGAACACAAGCGATCATGGCTCTCCACGAGTTCCTATCTCGTGTGGCTTTTAGCCGTTATTCTCCAATTGTGTATGATCTCACCATCTATTCCACCATCTATTCACACACACTCGTCAGATGACTCACTGCCTTCCCCTATGTCTTTTGCATCCAGTATGTCCCTTGAAGTTTAAGTTTTCGAATCCCTCCTTCCTCATATAGGTCCAAGGAATTTTAGCTGTTTTTTTGTTTGTTTGTTTTTTTTCGTGATTCTGAGTATGTATTCTTTCTATTGCCATTTTTTCAGACTTCCATCTTGCTTTCTCCTTCCGTTCATGGAATATCCAGTATCGTTCCGAGGAACGATATTTCTGTTGCTTCTCGTGTTTTATCTTATCCGTGGGGAAATTGTCTAACATTCACCGCCATATAAGTGGATGGATATCACATAGCAACCCATCAGTCTTTTCTTTGTTTCTAACGGAATTTTTCCATTTTTCAGACCATATTTTCTGTCTTGAAATATACTTCTGTCTAAAAGTAACACGGACATTGTTTCAACTGGAGCCACTTCTATCTTCATCCGTTCTTAAACATGACCAGCTGATTTTATTAGTGACGTAATATATTCTATCGCTTTCTTATATAAATATAAATATATACGCTACACGAATCTCTCTCTCTCTCTCTTTCTCTTTCTCTCAGATGATATTCACTTTCTTCAACCGTCTTTCTTAAATACTAGCCTCTTTCTTTTTTCTCAGATATATAGATGCTGAACGATTTTTCTCTTTCTTTCTCTTTCTCTCTCAATGTTATGGTCCGGTTCCTTGTACCACGGTGATAGTCCCAGGTAGAACCAATAAAGAAGAACTCGAACACGGATATGGAATAACACAGATATATTACAAACAGGAATATATACAGAGAAGTAGAAAATATTAGTACGAACAATCAGGTTTAGTAGTAATTGTCTGAACGCGGCTCTGTTTCGGACTGCCTCTGACTCGACTGACTGACTCGCTTGCTCTGACTGACTGACAGACTCCTGACGGACTTCACTCCAGACTTCAGACTGAACGGTATTCAGTCACCTCCCACAGGAGGGCATCATGTGGCATAAGGCCGGTTTAACGTGGGATCTCCGAGCCCGTGGGCTCGGCCAAAAATATGTTCTTTGAACCCGTATAAACGGGTTCAGGGTCGGTTTACCTCCCCGAAACAGACTCTGCCCTTCGGCGTAGCCTCGTTCGGGTTCCTCCCCGCCCGAAGGCAGAGAGTTCAACCAATCAGCCGGTCACCCAACTTCAGACTGAACGGTATTTAGCCCCCCACCCCCCGCGAGGGCATCATGTGGCACAAGGCCGGTTTAACGTGGGATCTCCGAGCTCGTGGGCTCGGCCAAAAATATGCCCTTTGAACCCGTATACACGGGTTGAGGGTCGGTTTACCTCCCCGAAAGAGACTCCACCCTTCGCCGTAGCTTCGTTCGGGTTCCTCCCCGCCCGAAAGCAGAGAGTTTAACCGATCAGCCGATCAGCCGGTCGCCCGACTTCGGTCTGAACTCCCTGCTTCCTTTTGAGGCGCAGTATTTATTACGCATGGAATAGTCCATTATGTTATTATGGGTAAGGTCCCATAACACTCAGTTAAATGCGATTTCTCTCCCATCTAAATAGATACTAGATGTCTTTCTCCATCTTTCTTTTACTCTCTCTCACTCTCTCAGATAGATTCTAGACAACACATTGTCTCTTTCTTTCTCTTTCTTTCCCACTCAGATAGATATAAGATGTCTCCTCATCTTAGAGATAGACAGAGAGTAAAAGACCCACTCTCTCATTCTCCCTATCTGCCTCTCTATCTCTCTGTCGGATAGAGAAATACTCTTTCTTTCTTTCTTTCTTTCTCTCTCTCTTATCAAGAGTGATATTAGAAGAATCTCTATCTATCTCTTTCATATAGATACTAAACCATTCTCTCTATCTCTCTCAGCTAAATAGACAGACAACTCTCTCTCTCTCTCTCTCTCTCTCTCTCTCTTTCGTTGTCTGTTACTCAGCTACTAGATGCTTATCACCCTTTCTTTTTCAAATATATAGATCCTAAGCGACCCGTCTCTTTCTTTCTTTCTTTCTTTCTCATTCAGCGAAGTAGATACTAGACCACTCTTTCAGATACATAGATATTAGATTACCCTCCCTCTCTCTCTCTCTCTCTCTCTCTCCCTCTCTCTCTCTCTCTCTCTCTCGCTTATTCATTCTAATATAGATACTGATGACTTTGTCACTTTCGCTCACAGATAGTAGGCGTGGATCTGATGCTCTCTCTCTCTCTCTCTCTCTATTTCTCTCTCTCTCTCTCTCTCTAAATGGTTTGGCTTTAAATAACCTATAAAGGGTCGATAAACCATAAAAAACAAATCAAGCAATCAATCAAAATCTCAGCCACGAGGCGATCCTCACGCTTCCTATTTTTTGAATAGTAGACGACTCCCTTTCTTTCTCTCTCAGTGATATATATACGCTAAACGACTTTCTCTTCCTTTCTTTTTTTCTCTCTCAGATACTAGACGTTTCTCCATCTCCCTTTTTCTCTGTCTGAGATATATAGATAATAAATTACTTTCACGCTTTTCTTCTTTCTTTCTCAGATATATAGATATTCCTATAGATTACCTGATGCTACGTAGGTATAAAACTGAATACTTTTTCTTCTCTAAGTCTATCTCCCTGATACGCATAGAATTATCAGTGTTTCTTTCCTTCGCGCACATGTTTAGACACATGAACAGAGGCATCGCTTGAAGTTCCAAAGGACGAAACGCCTTATACGAAAACTTTTTCAACGGGAGTAGATTGGTTCGCCTATCGCTCGGTTCAAACTCCTTCCCCGTCTTTTGAACGGGAGTAGAGGTTTATCGCTTGTTTCTTGTTTGGGATTGGGTTTCTAGTTCCTTCTTTTAAAGTCTTCTCATTCTCTTCCACTCCCACTAACCCCTTGCATCTTAGTGGCATTATCGCCTTCCTTGGATGTAATGATTAAAATAATCTTCATCCTAGTTCTTTCCTAAAAGTGTTATTGATATATAAAAATGTACAAACCGTTTTCCCATAGATATTACTAACGGAAATACAACTGCTTCTGTTGTATTCATGTTTTCTTTCTGCCGGTTTGTTTCGATTTTTATGAAGTTGAAAAAGGAAAATGCCGCTGGCAGTAAAATCATTGGTTAATTGTACTGGATGTATTTTTGGCACGCTGAAAACATCGTCAATTTTGAATCATTAAGCGTATTTATGACTAGAGAGAAACAGTGCCGATTCTTTTATCGTCTCAATGCTATTGTTCGCCGGCTTACAAACGCTAGCTTATCAAATTGTCTCGTTCATTCTGAACTATGCAAAGTGGGCGAAAACGCTTCTCTTTGGAAGAACGCTATTTCCATGCTTCAAGAGCATAACATCTAAATCTCTGACGGGAGACTAAAAGCTACCAAACTGACCTTCAGCCATGTCTATGAGGCTGTAATTATCTACAGACAGATGAGATGTGAGTGGGTTGGTCGCATATATTCTCCGGTAAAAAAAAAAATCTCTTTTCATTATCTTACATGTTATACAGGAGAGAACTGATTCCCGGGAAAGTTGAGGTTTGCAATATGAAGATCGGTCAATAAAATTACGGAATAAAAAAAGATAAGTGTTCAAATATTTCTTTACTCTCACGCTCGTTCCGCGCCGTCCCATTGCACCAGAAGGAGGGATCGGTGCTCGCACCGAGGCCAGCGCAACCGACGGAGGGGAGTTTTTGTTCCTTGCCCGGGTGCACGCGCTCGGTCTCCCCACATTAAACCGACCTTGTGTCAAAACCTGACCTAGTGGGGGGTTGAGTAAATATCTACTCTCACCCCCGGCATAGAGTGGTCACCTCGGTAATTTAAATTCCGTTTTTTTTTTCAACCTACCCATTGTTATTCCAGATCACCATCCCTCTTACTTTATGTTTTCCATTTTTGACAGTCTCTCTTTTTAATCCAATCTCTCCGCTTATTATAACCCCCTCTCTATTCTCTCTTTTGTTCCGAAAACAAATTTTGAATGAATTTTCCAATCAGCCATTTTATTCCAACCAACTTACTCTTTTCTTCTGGATTTAAGAGTGGTTCTTTTTGTTGACTTTGCCGTTACGAAAGGCCTGAATCCATCTCTCCACCTTCATGCT
Source organism: Acanthosepion lycidas (assembly GCA_963932145.1). Lineage (NCBI taxonomy): Eukaryota > Metazoa > Mollusca > Cephalopoda > Sepiida > Sepiidae > Acanthosepion > Acanthosepion lycidas. The sequence continues at coordinate 29,212,127 of OZ010596.1, forward strand.
GGGAGTTAAATAACAAGGCAGGCTGGCCTCTATAAATTTAGGTAGCAGTAAGCTTAGAAGGAAAACCTTCAATTTAAAAACCGTGAACGGAAGCAACGGGAAACTACACCACTATCTTTAACTTTAGTTCAGAGATAGTGAAGAAAATGAAGTTGTGGAGAGCCATGATCGCCTATGTCCTTAATGGATGTGACACTAAACGCCAAATAAGGAATCGAAAGATAACATTAGAAACGAAGAAAGGCATATTAAACGGTTATTTGGTGTCTACCGTTTGATATGACAATGAAACCTGAACAATGTTGTCATTGCTGAAAACAATTCAAGTTCTAGAGATGTAATTTTTCATACAAATTAGGAGAATAACTTGGACAGTCTTTGAGAAATGAGGAAGTCCTAAGTAGAAGATGAGCTAAAAAAAAGAACTATTCGGTTGACTTATAAATAATTTCCGTTCTTGTTTATCAAACCATTTATTTGTTTATAAACTTCCTATATTGTGGTAATAAAATAAGTACACCCCTCCCATCTCCCTTTCCAAGTTGTGTGTCATCATGGCTCTCCACAATTTCCTGTCTTTTGTTAGTCAAAGTTCAACACTTGCTTGAATGTGTAGTGTAATTGATAATGGCTTGGAATGAGAAATCAGGGAGCCAGGTCCACCATTACTTCCGCCATATTTGCCCAGAATCTATATAATTTATTACAAGAATTACATAAATAAGCAGTATTTAAATAAGAACAACAAAAATTCAATAATTCAGTCTGAAAACAGCTAACTATTGTAATGCTTCAAACAGATAAATTGTGTCATAAATGATTCCCATCTTTGTTATCAACTTTATTCCATTCTATATTCGCCATTAATTGCAGCTATTTTATGTCTCCATTTTGATATGGCAATGGAACCAGAACAATGTTGTCATATGTGAAAACAATTGAAGTGACAAACATGTAATTTTGGAGACAAATGTAGAGAATAACTTGGACAGAGTATGTGAGAAACGAGGAAGTCTTAAGAAGAAGATGAACTAAACAATCTATTCGGTTGACTGATAAATGACTTCCGTTCATGTTTATCAAATCTTTTTTTGTTTATCAACTTCCTGTATTGTGGTAATAAAATAAGCAGATCCCTCCTATCTCCCCTCTCGTTTATATCCATCCATCACTATAAAATAATTTTTTCAGCACTAAAGCTGAATGAGTCAAATAAAGCTTTATAACCTTCTACTAAGAATTGTTACTGTGTTACAGTCTTTCCAAGATGTGTCATCATGGCTCTCCACAATTTCCTGTAAAAGCAAAAAACACAAAACTGATTGTGGCAAATATATTCCAATCATATAAAGAGTTTAACTGTAGATCTTATAGTAAATCAATGACTTTAATAGATTTTCTATATGAAGAGAATTATTGACGAATGAGTGGGCAGCAGAACAAATTAACTTCTTTCTTCTTTTATGTCACAAGTCTGTGGTAATAAAATTAGCACATCTCTCCCATCTCCCCTCTCGCTTGTAACCATCCATCACAATAAAATAAACGTTTTTCAGAACTAAAGCTGAATTAGTCAAATAAAGTTTCATAAGCTTCTACTTAGAGTTGTTAGTATATTACATGTATGTAAATGACTAATGTCAACATTACTTTCGCTATATTTGCCCAGAATCTAATTTTATAACAAGAATTAAATAAGCAGTATTTAAATAAGAATAACAAAAATTCTATAATTCAGTCCGTTTGTGTTGAAAATGACTAACTATTGTAATCTGTTTCAAACAGATAAATTGTGTCATAAATTATTCTCATCTTTGTTTATCAACTTTATTCTTTAAAAAAAGTACAATTACATTTTATTAAATTATATATTACCTGCTGTTTGCAATCAGTTTTTGTCAGGTAACAATCAGCCTTACGATATACTCTAAGTAAAATTCCGCAGGTTTTGATGTGAAAATGTTTCGCCGAATTAACGAATCTTGTTCTCATTAGAAAATCCCCACCCCTACAGCCCATGAAAGGTTTTTGCAGCAAACAAAAAAAGCGATCAAATCAGTTTACGTGAATATGGCAGGTGGGTTAGAATAGATTGAATTCAAAGTTGTATTTCGTTTTGCTGTATGCTGCTTTGCTGTATGCTGCTTTGCTGTATGCTGCTTTGCTGTATGCTGCTTTGCTATGCCGTGTAAGAGAACAACATTTTGTCCTGCTTACAAACGGAGAGCGTCTCTTAACTAAATGTTTATGGACGGCTGCTGAACGTATAAATGTACATTTAGTGTTTCACTGCATTTGAAGAACTCTAAATCAATAATCACCTGGTGACCCCCCAACACATACACGACATTACCTATCTTCTCTAGTGCTCAGATTCTGGAGTCGTTCCTGGAGACTTATCTTTGTCAATCCAGAGCCTTTTGCGTCAAAACCTGTCTTATGATAGATTAATTCAAATTTATTCTTACTGGCACGTATTATTAATAGTTAGGATAATACATTTGTCATTACATTTGGAGAGGAAGAGGAAAATTAATTTTGACTCAACCTAACCTAATCTATCTATTTATCTATCTATCTATCTATCTATCTATCTATCTATCTATATATATATATATATATATATATATATATATGTCTGCCCATATCTATCTATCTATCTATCTAGAATATATATTTTACAAACAGATAAATTGTGTCATAAATTATTCCTGTCTTTGTTTATCAACTTTATTCTTAAAAAAAAAGTACAATTACATTTTATTAAATTATCTCTCTGTTTTATCGTCAAGGTGAATGATACACAGAGAAGAATGAGTGCTTAATATATTTATTCAACACTAGTCTCCGGTGCTAACAGATACATACAAAAAACACAGAACAATAAGTTACAAAAATATTAAGACAACTTACAAGGAATAGAAGAGGGTCAAATGCTGTATAGTCAAACGAAGTAAGATCAGTCCAAATATTAATCAGTTTAGTATCAACTTATTAATCAAATGTTGAAGTCCTTGATCGTAGACTATTTAAGGCTATGGGCCAGGCCATTTGGTAGAGGGCTGAATGGCTGCTAGCTTCTCTGCAACACTATTATATATTAGTGACTCCATTTAACTGCAACATATGATTAGTCATTAGGATCATACATTTGTTGTCACAACTGGTTCCCGAGGTGGAAAATTACGTATTACACGACCTAATCTATCTATGTTTGGGCGTCCTATTTAACTGCCACGTATTTTTAATAGTTAGAATAATACATTCCCTGTTACAATTCGTTCCCAAAAACGAAAATTACTTATGACTAAATCTAATATATAGCAATCAGAAAGAAAGACCTTCGTTTGATTGACTAATATATTGATACGGCTTATCAATATATTTAGATTGCAATAATTTTTTAGATAATAGTTATTTTAGTGATATAAGTATTACTAATTAATTCAATTACTATTGAAAGTTTATTAAAAAAAATCAGATGGCATAATTCTGAGTTTTTTTGTTTTTTTTTTAATAAACTTTCACTTAAAAACTCTATGTGTTCTTGGTTGGGCTTAAACTTGAACTGTAAGCCCCATTCATCATAGTTGCAGCATAAACCACAGGTTGGTTCTGTGGATGTTGAGAAATGCAAATGAGCCTGAATAAAAAAAAAATGTCAGATCTGCTGTCGGAGATTTCTTTGAATGGACTTCGTTCGGTAATGAACTGAAAAACAAGAAGTTTCCGCATGTAATCTTTATTGACGACCTGTTCAGCAACGCAGATAACAAATTCTTTACTTTCCTATGAGACATAGCTGAACTTAATCAGTGCGTATGTGGTAAAGTGTGGAATTTGTGACAGAATTCACTATTCTCTCTCTGTCTCTCTGTCTCTCTCTGTCTCTCTGTCTCTCTGTCTCTCTCTGTCTGTCTCTCTCTCTCTCTCTCTGTCAGATAGTTACTAGATGATATTTACTTTCTTCAACCGTATTTCTTAAATACTAGCCTCTTTCTTTTTTCTCAGATATATAGATGCTATATATATATATATATATATATATATATATATATATATCGGATGTAACAGCAAAAGTGTCCAAATCGTGTAACAGCATAATTATCCATCCCACTAATAAAACACTAGACACTTTCTTTTTTCTAGATTTTCTGATAAGACGTTTAGGCATCTTCACGCAATTTGTCGTAAGAATCACTGAAAAACCTTTTGAGTTATTCAGCTAGAAAGAGAACAGGTTGAAATCGTTTTGTCTCAGCCCTACTGTCCCAAATGAGCAATGGTGGTCGGAAAATATCATTCAGGCCTTTAGTAATGGTAACAACATTCATAGTTTGGCTTCCATTGTCAAAGTCCATTCAATAACCATCAAGAGAACGTTGAATAAGTTTAAAAAATGAAGAACAGTAGAGAGGAAAACTGGATTAGGCGGTCACAACAGGAAGAGTAATCATCATTTCAACTTATAGCTAAAGAGATCTATTAAGAAAGATCCACTTCAATCCATAAAACTTTTGGCACGTCAAAGAGGAGTTTCAGCTACGACAGTTCAAAAAGAAGTCAAAAGGGGCTTGAAAATGAAATCATACATCAAATGTGTGAGGCATCTTGTTACTCCAAGACAGAAAGGTTAGAGAGAGCGAATATCATCTTGAATAAGTTGGAAAATGATCCTGGAATAATACATACATACATATATATATATATATATATATATATATGAACTTTATTTCAAACCTTCATGAGCTTCCGATCATTAGCGATAATTTTTGGGGCTTAATGAAAAATTGTACAAGGTTTCGTTGGTTCTGAGCGGTTTTGGTTAAGCTGTTAGCTATTTTCAGCAGATATTTTTTGTTATACTTCTATAATAAATGGTGTGCTAGAGTTATTGGGGATTACTTGAAAGTTGCTGAAAATAGACAAATTCTTAGTTTCCAGATCCGCTCAGTACGCCGTGACAGTGTTCATAATTAATGCCGTCAAGGGTTGGTTTCTTATTTTTATTAAAAACGACGTTAAAAAATGATGGCAATGCTCGAAAATGGCGCAAAGTTTATTTACGTACTAGAAACGAAAACGAAGCAATATTTAAATAACATTTTTTTAAACCTAACATTATTTCTTGTTAGTATAAACTGTGTTTTATTTGGTACACGTGTTTGATTTGATATCCCATTTTATGGAACTTTTCTAAAACAGTGAAATGAATAACAAGCTGCCAAGATTGCGAAGTCATTCTAAAGAAAAATGGTGCCTCCCGACCGGAAGCTAGTGGATACAGATTCGTAGAAGACCCAACGGATGATCTGCGTTCCTTAAATAGGTAACTTGAAATTTGCTTTATCAAAGTAGGGTTTCACGTGGGATAAATTACTAAGGAGCAGTTTCCTTATTGGCAAAATCGATACAGGTTCGATTTCTGTTGGAAGTCACAACTTCTCATTAGTACTTCTTGATCTAGGCCGGTTGCTACAAATTTCAATTGTTTAAAAATATTAAAAAAAAAAAAAAACAGGGATAGCAAATTAAATACGTGTAGCGAATAAAATCGATTTCGGTTCGAAATTCCAAAGTATACCACCTGAAGAAGTTCGGGGCTTACAACGGCCGAAACATAGTGAATATGCCAATCAAGATGATGATAACAGTTCGAACGATGTAAATATTGTAAATAGTTTAAGTAACTCATCTCAGGAATATAGACAAATACATTTTTGTGTGTAAATACTTTGTCATAATTTCAGGTCTCTTATTTCATAGCGAATCGCAATATTTATTGAGGACTTTTTGTTACCAGCTTCAGTATATTTGGATCGTATTAGTTATCATTGTATTTTGTTGTATGTGCGTGCTTGCGTGTATATTTGTGTGGGCACTCGCTTGTTACCTTTGCAGATTCCACTTTGAAGTACAGTGACACGGCCTCCCCTGTGGTTTCTATAGCAAGTAGATGTTTACAGGATAGACTTGCTAACTCCATGCCTAACCGGATTTGAATTCAGAGTTGTCTTTATCCGAGCTAGAGGAAGAAGAAATTGCCAAAAAGCATTTACGCATTAATGAACGGAACGGCCTATACATACATACATATATATATATATATAATGCAAGTAATGTTTTTGTCACTTAATTAAAGGGTTTTATGTTACCTTCAGCATCCCGAATCCAGAGTTTCGTAGATGGCCCCTCCGGGAATCAGTCCGTTCACTCATCAGGGGTTATAAGCAATTGACTGCTTATATTAGGTTGGTGCAAAAATAATGTCGTTTTCTCACATATGTTACTATGTGAGAAAACGACATTATTTTTGCACCAACCTAATACCTCTCGATTTTTCTTTTTTATATGCACTTTTAAATGGTGCAAGTTATTTATTTTTTGTTTTTTATTCATTGTGTGCGTGCGTGTGTTTGTGTGTGCGCGTGCATGTTTGCGCGTGTGCATTCGGCCGTCTATAATTCAAATGACAATTTATGATTAACCTTAGGTGTTTCGAAGTAGTAAGGTTGGCATGGTAACGATTTATTCATGAATGTTTTAGCTTTTCTGATGACGCTGTTATTGAACGAGACGTTGGTAGCAAAAGAAAAATATTTTATCAGTCGGTTTTCTATCATACATACTTTTTTCAGATATTTTCTTTCAGTCTTTCAATATATATATATATATACATATATATATATATATATATATATATATATATATATATATATATATATATGTATATATATATATTAGGGTGGTGCAAAAATAATGACGTAATAATGTCGTTTTTTGACGTATTTTTTAACGTCAAAAAAGGACATTATTACGGCATTATTTTTTGCACCAACCTAATATATATATATATATATATATACAGTGTAACCCGGATATAAGAGACCCAGATATAAGAGAATTCGTCTCCGGTCCCGACAACTCTCTTATATCCGGGTTACACTATATATATATATATATATATTTATATATATTTTAAGTCTCTTATATCCGGGCTTCTCTTATATCTGGGTTTGGTCAATTTTATATACATTAACACAGGCTCTAATTTGGGACCAGATAAAATCTCTCTTATATCTGGTTTTCTCTTATATCCGGATCTCTTATATCCGGGTTACACTGTACATATATAAACATGTGTGTGTGTGTGTGTGTGTGTTTGTTTGTGTGTTTTTGTGTATTGTACTTGGGTAAATGAAAATGTGATATTATTATTCGAGGTGTGTCTTTAATGTTCATGTACCAGGTTTTTTTCATTTTAAATATTTTTTAAGAAAAATGCATGTAAAAATTAATATTTATTTTTCTTTTTTCGTTTTCTGCTTTTTTTTTTAAGGTATTAACAGAGATGCGTAATTAAGAATACCTTTAAAATTATTCCAAAGAAAAATATCTGAGTGTACAAATATACCTTCGTTTCTGTGAGCATGCGCATTCAAAACATCCATCAGATCCCGCTGTCACAGATTCTAATGACCGAAGCAAAAAACTGTAAGTCCTTTTCTGTAGATAAACCGAGAAGCACATATATGTGTGCGTTTTTCGTGTGTATGGGTAGGGGCATTCTGTGCGGATACATTTATATTCTATTTGCATTAAGCTTGCTTTTATATACATATATTTTCTAATTTATTTATATAGATAAATAGGCAAACACGAGTTCTTCCGTGTGGGTGGGCACTGGAAATTAGTATAGGTTTATCATTCCGTTCATCTATGTATCAGTAAGATACATTTTCTTTTCCCAAGCAGACACACATGCACACACGTGCGCATGCGCAGGTCTTGAAATTAAGCCACCATAAAATAAAAATCCTCATTTACTATCATTCTTTGGTTCCTTTGAAGAAGTCATTTAGCAACTTTTGATTAGTACCTTGTATGCGTAAAAAATATTGATTGACCGATTTTTTTTAAACTTTTAACGCCGAGAAATATTTCAGGTCGGCTAACGCAGTTCACTTAGATGGTTTCCGAAGGAGTGTTCACAAGAATCTATATATGACTCCCAAGTTGCTTTGGCTGACTCGTCCTGCAAACTTAAAAATATATATATATATATATATATATATATATATATATATATATATATATATATATATATATATATATATATATTAACTAATACATTCTAAGCTGGCGAATTTAATGAGGCACATGGCGAAATTTGAAACTATCTAACGTTTTTATAATGTAAACGAATTAATTCTTTTGCCATGTAAACACACCACGGAGATCGTATTCAAAGAAAGATTATGCCGAATTAATGCGCTAAATAAATATTTTAACCTACGATTCGTTCAAATGTTGCCCTCTGAAGTTTTAAAATCGACCAAAGATCCATATCTGTCTGGAATTTTAAGCTTTATAAAATTTATTATTTCGTAATATTTTTATCTTAATTTCTAAGGAGTTGCCGAGACCAATTATTTCCGTTGTTTAAACAGAGGAAACAGCGTTTCGCGCAAGACCCGGCGAGCTGCGATCTAGGGACCCTAGCGGTCTCATTATAGATTTTTATAAAAAAAAAAAAACAATTAGCCTAATACCAAACTGAATATTAGTTTAACATGTATGCAAAGTTTCATTAATATTGGTTCACGGGTTTAGGCTGCGATGTGATTCAGACAGAGAGAATTGGCCATTTATTCTCGTATATGTCACGGAGTGATGCCCAGTTTCCCCTCAGATGAAGAGGTGACTTGAGGCAGCAGAGATGTGATTCTACAGAAGGATGCTGAGAATTCTATGGACGGAGAGTGCAAGAAACGAGTAAGTTTTAATGACGATGGATGCGAAATGGAAATTTCTGAGGCTCATGATGTTCCCCGACTACTTCCGCTCATGAAAAGAAATGAACAGCCCGACCGCCCGACCGCCGCTACAGGACATATCAAAGTGGTTACGGTCAGTCAACTGAGAAAAACATCAGTGTTACTGAACAGGATATTTACTGTAATCCATCTTAATTTACCTCGACAAAATATTTATATGTTAACACTTTAACACGGCCAAGCAATTAAGATCAGAAGCCACGAGAGACATGGTTGATGTAGCATCCGGGCATTATGAGTAAACGTGACACTCATAGGACATATTGGAGGTAAAAGGGACAGAGGAAAGCAGCGCATAGCCTACATAACGAGCTTATGTAAATGGTTGGCAGAACAGGGATTAGGAGAGATAATGAAAAGACAAAATTTACTAAGAGCTATAATGGAAATTGTTGAGAGCCATGATCGACTACGTTCTGAATGTACATGACACAAAGAAGAAGAAGAAGGAGGAGGAGGAGGAGGAGGAGGAGGAGGAGGAGGTGGAGAAGGTTGGCAGAACAGGGATTAGGAAAAATAGCAACAACAAAACAACTTTAGTAAGGGCTAAAATAAAAGGGAAAATTTGGGGGACCCGTGAGATCACACCTCCAGAATATAAACGGCTTATAGAAGAAGAAGAAGAAGAAGAAGAAGACAAAGAAGAAGGAGGAGGAGGTGGAGAAGGAGGATTTTGTGTAAATGGTTGGCTGAACAGGGATTAGGGAAAATAGAAAAACAAAACTTTACTAAGGACTAAAAAGAAGAGAAAATTCGGGGGACCCATGATATCACACCTCCAGAATGTAAACGGCTTATAGAAGAAGAAGAAGAAGAAGAAGAAGAAGAAGAAGAAGAAGAAGAAGAAGAAGAAGAAGAAGGAGGAGAAGGGGTTTGTGTAAATGGTTAGCTGGGCATGGATTAGAAGAAATAGCAACAAAAAAAAAGAAGTTTCGGGTGACACATTATATCCCACCTCCTGAATATAAACGGCTCATAGAAGAAGAAGAAGACGAAGAAGAAGAAGACGAAGAAGAAGAAGAAGAAGAAATATTAGTAGCTGTTGTTGTTATTGTTGTAATCTTCTTTTCTGCGATAATGGCTCTCCAGAATTTCCTCGTCTTCGTAGCTCTTAGTATTTTTTTTTCACTATCCAGTTCTGCCATACATTTACATAAGCTCGTTAAGTAAGTTATGCGTTATTCGCTTTGCCTTCATTTCTGCCTTTTGAGCGTCAGATTTCCCAAGTCCTCTTTCCTCATTATGTGCTCTAGAAATTCCAACTGTCTCTTTCTGGTGTTAGAGTAACCTTTTTGCTTCAAACGATATAAAGACGGTAATTTAAAAAAATTAAGGATTAAAAAAAAAGGATTAAAAATGGTCATTCATGAATCGAAAGAAAAAAAAATCACGTGTGACACTTGATTTGATATACGAACGTGGGTGATTTTCATAGATACAATTTTCTTTAAGTAAATGCACTGTTTTTTTAAATTAAACAATATTAATTATATTCATAGGCCTGAATTAATACCGTTTAATTCAAAGCAGCGCATTTACTTAAATTTTAAGCTATAGAAATAACGTGTAAAATAATGTATCTATAGAAATATATTAATTGTCAAACTTAATCAATTTCATTACACATGCACAAACACACACACACACACACGCACACACACACACACACACACACACATATATATATATATATATATATATATATTAAGACAATTTTTATCTTTATACATTCCTTTTATAGATACAAATATTTAAGTAAATGCTCTGTTTATAATAAACAGTATTATATATATATATATATATATATATATATATATATATATATACTAGAAACCTAACGAGACATAACATGCCTACCTAGGTTTCACTTAACGGATCATCAGGAAAGCTCTGGTTCCAGTTAGGTGAAACCAAGGTAGATAGGTTCTGGCTCTTTAGTTTTCTAGTTTTTGGTTTACTTTGTGTATTGATTATTTTTTACGTTTCAACTTATTTTTCTTTTTCTTTTTTCTAGACATTGCGGTGCTGATTGATTATTTTCAAGCAGCACGGATAATTTTAGTCTTTTTTTTCTTTAATATTTTTTCTCTGATATCGGTTTTTCTAATATTTTTTTTATTGGAAAATTTTATTATCTGTTTTTTTTTTCACACCGCCAGAGTATAGGTAAAAAAAATAAAACAACTATATATATATATATATATATATATATATATATATATATATATATGATTAATGCGAGTAAAATTTGTGATTTAGCTGATTGATAATACTTTCAGCATCCCGACTCCAGAGTTTCGTAGATGGACCTGTCCGTCCACTCTTTAGGAGATATCAACAATTTACTGCTTATATATATTTTTAGATTTTTGCTTTTTTATACATTTAACACTGATGTTTTTAGTTTTTTTGTATATTTGTTTGTGTTTGTCCGCATGCATCCATACTTTCGTCTCTCCCGATGTGCGTTCGCACGCGTGCCCGCGTCTGCGCGGATGAATGTTTTGTCTTCCATTTTTTTTTCTTTTTCTTTTTTTTCTAACTAGATTTGTCCTAAAAGTAACGCGATTACGTTTCTTCTTCGATGTTAAAGGCATTGTCCATAGTGAGTTCTTGCCACAGGTCCAGATAAAGTGATCTTGCGGCGTTCGCATCGCTCAGTGCAGGAGAAGAGACGAGAATTGTGACAAGACAAATCGTGGTTTCTTCACCATGACAATTCACCTGTTTACAACGCTCTGAGCACCCGGTAATTTCTGACCGAAAAGAACATCGCCGTGCAGCAACAACCTGCCTATTCACCTGATTTCGCTCCGTGTGACATTTTTCTTTTCCCCAAGGTAAAGGAGAACATGAAGAAGATCTGTTATGAAGGTTTGGAGGTCATCAAGAAAGCTGAGGGGCATCCAAAAAGAATCCTTCCAGCAATGCATAAAAGCATGACAGAGAAGGAATGAAAAGTGCATTAGACTCAAGTAGGATTACTTTGAAGGGTAAACTATGTATTTTGTTGTTTGGAATAAAATATATTGTTTGTGATATCAGTCTCTTTATTTTTTACACAGACCTCGTATATATATATATATATATATATATATATATATATATATATATATAAAAGAAAGAGGTTGTAGTGGTTCCAACGAGAGAAAAGTATGTATATTAAAAAGAAGAGAAGAGAGGTGCCACAAACGTTTTTGGTTGTAATGTTGAATTATTCAGAAAAAAATATTATGCTTTGGTTTCCATAATTTTACTACACGTGTTTCTGGTCTCGCGACCGTCTTCAGCTAAAAGCGGAGATTTCCACATATTATTAAAAATAATTAATTTTTTCCTTATGTTTTTCAATGTTAAAAATTCTCGATATGAGACATTTTCTGTTTTCGTGTTAGTAATCCGAATTTCTTTCTTGAATTGGCAATGAAGAGTTCTGCGCGAAGGGTCATAAAACAATTAAGGTTGGTCCAAGCGAAATGATGAATTCACCATTTCGCTTGGACCCTTCGCGCAGAACTCTTCATTCTCCCGAAGGTTCAACATAGAAGAAGGCCCCATCCAGACCTTCTATGACCATGTCACTAGTGCATTTCTCTTGATAACCTGTTGGGAGATTTGTCCCAGCCGACTATCGGCGTCAGACAGAGATGTCTACTCTCTCCAACACTCCTCAACCTGTTTCTGGAGAGAATTATGCAGGAAACCCTCCACAACCAAAACACTTTGCAACCTGCGTTTCGCAAACAATATTGATCTCATGGCGGACAGTAACATTGAGCTGCAAGACCTGACCAACAAACCCCTACTGAAAGATCCGGCGCTTATGGAACAGATCTCAACAATGTAAAGGTGACTAGCACAGCACAAGTAACGCCAGTAACAGCGACATAATGGACGGCGAACCACTAGAGGAAGTGTCCAGCTTCAAATATTTAGGAGCAACCCTTTCAAATGATGTGACCTCCAACGCAGAAATCTGCACACGGATCTCCACAGCAACGATGGCTAGACTGAAAAGAATATGGAAGAGCAACATTAACTTCCATTCCAAATTCAAGTTCCACAAATCGCTGGTCGTATCCATCCACATCTACGGGTGTGAGTCTTGGACACTCTAGACTGGGGCAAGAAAAAAGATCTAGTTGTTCTAGAATAAATTCTTGAGAAAGCTCTTCTGTATCTCCTACGCGGAGCAGAAAACCAATAACTATATACGGAGTAAGGTCAAAGGTTTCGTTGGCCGACAGGGATCACTTCTCTCCACTATTAAGCGATGGATGATGTCATGGTCTGTCCACGTGAAACGGCATTAAGAGCCTTTGCAAGACCATCATGCAAGGTACTGCCGAAGGCGGGCGCAAGCAGGGCCCGCAACGCAAGCGTTGGTCAGTAAGCATAAAAGAGTGGACGGAGTGTGCCACTGCAAACAGATCTTTCTCGAGGAGTTTGTTTCTTCTGTCCTTAGGTCCTCCGACAATTGAATCAATCAAGAGACTGAGGATGAGGATGATGATGATGATGATGATGATGATGATGATGATGATGATGATGATGATATATAAATCTTAAACTTGGCCTGAAGATCGCACTGAAGCGTGAGAACCGACAGTCACTGTTGTTGCTTCATATGTCAACACTTACACTATCTCTATAAACACTATATATCCGATATTAAGCAAGCTTTACCTATAAATGTAACAACCTAATCCAAATTACTATACTTCCTCCCAACGTCAGATAACATTTAAAAATGTCTTGTCATGACAAGTCACTCTCCAATAAGTAATAATCAATATTTTAGCACACATTGCCGACTCTGACATGCCTAACAATATATATATATATATAGAGAGAGAGACAGACAGACAGAGATAGAGACAGAGAGAAAGCGAGAGAGAGTGCGATTGTTAAATTGTCGCTATATTACATTTTTAATTTCGGGCATGCGCATTGTTTGTTTGGGATTTTGTTGGCTGTACAGTATAGTCGGCTCAGTTGGGCACCGTCTGTGAGAAAAAG